>OY728161.1:1333922471-1335172471 GCA_963277665.1 Viscum album | reverse complement strand
CTCCCTAAAGTGTTCCAAAGTCACATGGAATATGGATAATGGGTGCACATGTCAAATTAATGGGGAAAATTTTAAATTATTATCCTTTTATTATTTTGATGGAGGCTCTGTCACATTCTAAGTCAACTGTAAAGGGATGGATAATGATTGTAGATAAGTATGTATATTAACTTCATTATTAATTTCTAAAATATTTTTTTAAAAAATAATTAAAACATAACACAATTTAAATATAATATCTTTGAGATATTTCAATAAATTTAATATTTTATGGTTATAAATTCCTTATATATATAATACAATTTTAATTTATTCTAATATAAAATAAAATATATATTCTATGTAATTTTTTCAATATAACCCAACACAATGTGAAATATGTAAATGATGTATATCTAGATCAAATTAAATGGAACATGATATTAGGACATATTCATATTATTCATTTTTACATGTTGGATAATCATGAATAGGATCTAGAATATCAAAAATAAAATACATTTAAGTATTATGTATGTGATTATTGTATAAAAGGTATGCACCACCAAAAATATTTTAGATCTGTAAATTCATTTAATAGTGCTTCATTCTTAGACCAGCTATGTATTCATACTTTTAGACCTATATTGAGTACTAGTTCTAGTTCATAAAAATATATTATTTTTATTTTTGATCGATTCAGTAGATTTTCATGGACTATTTTATTTTCCCATAAATCTGAATCATTAAAAAACATAACTACATTAGGTAATGAAATAAAAACTTTTAATGGTCATATAATTTCTTCAATTATATGTGATAACGAGGGAGTGTTTTGAAAAGTGAATTTGAATACTAATATTTTAATATAGGGGATATTTTTATAATATTCCCTCCCATATAGAACCATAATATAATAGTTATTTTGAGAGGAAAATATAACTATTAATGAAATGGAAAGAAAATTTCAAATTTAATTACGCCTTCAAAAATATTTTTCACATTAATATATTTAAACCGCATCAAATATAATAAATATATTTTACATCAGACCCTTATTTAAGAAATCTCATTAATAAATAATCAAGAATAAAAATGAAAAATATCTTTTTTTAATGATTTTTTATCTACTCACTATATTTATAAAACTAATGATAATATATAAAGGTTTTATTTAAAAATTTATGAAGGTATCTTCTTTGTATACTTTAATAATTATAACACTAATAGGTATATAGTAAATGATTGATAACAGTGGGGGAATCAATGCATGTTAAATTTATTGAAAATAATGATAAATAGAAAAATGATTCCATTTATAATACTAATTTTTTATCAAAATAAATATTAATGAAGATAAACATGAGAATATTTTTGCAATAGTTGAGGGGGGACATATTATTTCAATGAAATCCATTAATTTGGAAATATCAGAAAAATTAATCATTGAAATATTTTCAAGGAAATGTTTAGTCTCGAATTAGAACTGGACAATATATTTTAATTTTAAATACAAATTATTCATTTGAAGATAATTTTTTTCTTTTTAATATTATAGGTTCAATTAATGACACTACATGGGTTAATTCCACGCATGATGAAGATTACACATTTTATAGATATAAAATACGAAATCTAGTTGATAATCTTATAAAAATAATGTTTGTATGAAACAAATATATTTTTTAAAATAAAATTTATGAAACTATAAATTAAGTAATAAATAATAAATGATTAGTTTCCTCATGATTTCTTCATGATGATGTTATTGAATTTTAGGACTGATTTAAATCAGTATATGGATATGAAAACATTAGTATTCTATTATATTCTTCATCATTCAAGTATTTTAAATTTTTTCAAATGGTTTCAAAAATTGAAATTTTAAATGATATAAATATAGAAGTTGTTTATGTCAAGAAAACCACCTAATTTCAAAAATATTTATTTTACAAGACTTGTTTTTAAAAAACATAATACGTTTTTTGGTACATAGAAATCTCTCTGAACTAAATATGGAATTTTAAAACAATTTTTTATTAAAAATGTTGTTATAAATGTAATGTTTATCGATCATCATTTAAAATTTTGTTTCAAATGATATAATGATTATGCACATTTATGTTGATGTTATAATATCTTTCAACAAATGATAATCTGGGTAATGATTTTTCATAATAATTTAAATATGAAATTGATATGATCATAATGTGGGAATTAAATTTTTTTCTTACATTACAAATTATTCTATGAAAAAAATGTTATTTTATTAAATCAAGACAAGAATGAAAAAGAAATGTTTATGAATTTTAGACATAATTCTATTAAACCCTGAGAACCCCAATGAACTTGAATAGTAAAACAAATGTTAGAGAATATGAAATTACATTTTGTGATAAGTTATCTACCAGAATGATAGGGAAAATTTGGTACCATATTGTTTATATCCTATATTTTACGTGGGCTATTTTCATGTGTTCTAGATACTAGTAAAACCCCAAATAAAGACAACATAACACTATTAAATTATTAATTAGGTATATCAATGGTTAAATATGTACCACACTATATTTTTATATTGATAATTTAGTATACTTATTTTCATAATCTAAATATCAATTTAGAGGTTTCACACATGATCCAAAAAGAATTTCAGCATGTGACACTTTTTATGAAAAGGATCAATTTAATGGATGTTTTTTAAACAACTTCAAATAAAAGAGACAATAGTTGAGCATGTGTATGTTATTTCATCTAGTTGACATTAAACTAAAATTTGGATAAAACATACATTGTTTGATTTTAATATTAATTTTATTAAAATATATATATACTATTATAACATTTGTGCGAATTTAATTTTTTAAAATCGAAAACATCAGTCAAAAACTAAACACAATGATGTTAGATTCATTTTATTAGGGATCCGGAAAATAATGATGATATGTTGTTATAATTTTTTATAATAGTGAATCAATTATCTGATATTTTCATTGATCCAATGGATTATTTTAAATTAGATAAATTCACGGCTGAATTTGGTATGTTGGAAGCTTAATTTTTTCAATGTAAAATTTTTATTTTGAAATATTAATTCAATTTTTTGTATGAATTTTCTATAATTGAATGTTCTTTATTAAAATATAATTATATTTCATTAAATAAAATTTTGTATATGATCACTAAATTTGAATATTATTTTATAATGTTTATAGTTGTTTTCTACTATACTCAAATATAAATTGGCTTCTAATGATTAAAATTTTCTTGTTATGCAAAACAAATAAAATTTATCTTTGTAAAATGTTTTACATTATTTCACCAATAATATTTTTGTTATTATAGATAAATTAAAACTTGGGGAGAATTTATTTTGTTATTTAATAAATTTCAATTAGGTTTTCCAAAAATTTAATATATTTAATGTTTTGATATTTACATAAAATAATATATTCATTATAACACAGTATTATCTTGTATTTATATCTTTTTTTTTGAAAAATTTAATATAATAAAATCTTATAAAATCTTATTTTGATAAAAAAAATTATTTATTAATATCTAAGTTTAATAATTTTGATTGATATTTACCTTTCTCTATGTTTAAAACATTTATTTTGTTTAAGTGCTGTAAAAAATGTAGCCTTCCACATAATCAAATTATGTAGAATAATAAACCAATCTTCAGAGGGGATAGTGGACTACCCTCAAGAGTTATCTAGCATTCATGGATGACATTGAACCCTGTACGAGTATAGTTCTTTATTATAACTAACTAGGTTAATTTATAATCACCTAGTAGTGCAACCGCATAGTTTGTGCATGGATCACCCATTTGGAAATCATTATGGGTGCTTGTCCTTTTTTTTGTTATTTGAATTATTCACTGATTTTGAGTTATATACTAATATGTCCCCATTATTTCAATAGGATTTCTGATTTATTTTTTAACCAATTAATTCATCACACATGGTGGTAATCCCTATATTTTATTCTAGCGGTCCTATCTATTCGATGTGTGGGATATGTGCCTTCATTCATCTAGTGAGATTTTTTTTGAACTACTAAATTTCATTCCCAAATACCACACATTTTTACACAAATATTTTCTTATTATTACTTAGAGAACTGGACAATGATATAATTTAATATTACATCCATCTCAATATCTCATTTTATTATTTTCAATTTTTTCAGTATATGTTTCATCAAATTTAATATCAGTTTTTTATTTTGTATTGTCTCTCAAGTAGTGGTATGACCTGATTTTCATTATTCTACACTCATTATTCTTCTATTTTCCACCCATTTCATTTCAAATTAGTTTTATTCCACTGTTTCAATGCTCTCTATTTAGGTTTCTATATTTTTTTATTCAAAATTTTTTTTTAACAATGATGGATCCTTCTTATCACCCTTTGAAAATTCTTAAGGGTGCATGTTTTTAGGCATTGTTGGAGAATTTATAGTTATAAGTGTATTATCCATAAATAAATCTCAATTGTGTGTCATTTACCAACCACCTGGAGATCAAAAGTAACAAAATTTACTCATAGTTTTTCAGAAATGTAAGGAAACTTAAAACAGTTGAACATTAACAATGAGAAAGATTTTCACCCTCCATTTGTTTTTCATTACTACAAAATTCCATTGGTAGTATACTTAATTGAACTATTTTATAAGCTCTTACCTCTTTTTATTTGATTCTATAGGTGATTTTTTTTATCAAATTATATTTTTATTATTATATTTATCATTAATTTTAAATTATATTTTTCTAAAGTACTTATGTGGTATTTTATTTCTTCCAAAACATGAATGTATGTTATCATAAATTTATTTTTATTTTTTAATATTTTATAACTATTTGGGAAATAATCATTTATTATTCATATCTAATATCATCTTGGTGTTTGGAAATTAATTTTATTCTACCATAGTTGGAACTCTGTGGTGAATCTTGAGTCACCATTGAAACACAATGGGAGAAAATTTACATACCATTCTGAATCCAATAATAGTACATTTTTTTAATATTCTCATGAATCCATTTGGTTTTAGGACACATATATTTTCTTTTATATTTTTAAATAATTTTTTTTCACATAAAATTTCAATGGGTGGTAATTCTCTATTATTTTAAATATGAACACTTTCAATATTGGGTAATGACTCAATGTTAATTTTTTTCAATAGAAGTCCATGAACAACTATTATTTAATATTTTTTCTAGAAAGTTTTTTTATTAATTTAATGTTTCTTTGAAAATAAATTACATTACCAAATGACATGAAATTTTGAAAGAAATATTATATTATCATTTATTAAAAATAATTGTACCATATTTTTTAACAATTTCACAAGATGATTGTTTTTCATATGATTCCATATTTTTTAAAATATCTATTATATGTATATTTTTTAGAAATATTTTATTATTTAAATTTTTTTAATTCAATCTTGTTAAATAATAATAATAATATTAAACGTTTCATATAATATTTCATAAATAATTATTATCCCTTGTTGGTTTTGTTTTCATAACGGCGTCCAAAAATTAATGTAACAGTCATATTATGTTATCACTATAGGATGACTAGTTTCATATAGATACTAGACATATCAATTATCAAGTATATCAATGCTTTTATGATTCAATATATTTATTTAAGGATTAGTCAAACATAATAGTGAAAATTATAATTTTGATAAGGATAGTACAATACATTTTCTACTACTATCAAAATTGACCAGTTAACTACTTCGACTTCTGTTATTCTGTTGTGATAATTAATAATAGTCTACCACATCATCTTCCACCACTAAGTGATGAATTAAAAACATCTATACCAAATATCAATATCATATTATCAATCTATTATTTCATCTGTTTTATATTATTTCTCCATTTTATTACTTCATACTATCAGTTTTTTTCATGAGTTTGGGTATTTGTGTTTCCCAAGGAAATTCTTTATTTGGTTATTCTTCTCATATAAAAATATGTTCAGTTTGATCCTACTAAAAAATATGAATGTAGGTGATAACTCCAAAAAATGTTAGGGGTTATAACACCAAGTGTGAAAATGATTCTTTTATATCTATTTGTAATTGATATTTCACTACCTTTAAAAATAGAGGATTTGTCCATGGAAATCTCTTCAAGGAGTATGGATTATTTAAGAGTGTACAAAGATCATAGTGATATCATCCTTTATAAAATCATCATGTGCTATCTTTTTTATTTATACAACAACATTCAACAACATCATAACTCTAATAAATTAGTTTTTTAATAATGAATCAATAATAACTATTCACCACCAGTAGTCACTATTTCTATTCCAGGGGAACTAAATAATAGATATAATATATTGCAATTCTGATCAACGATGATAGTATAATGATAAAAAACATTACACATATCATGTTCCATGATATATTAAACAATGTAGGAATATAACAAATATTATGTTGAAAATAAATATAATAATAATAATTAATTTTCAGATTCAAATATTTTATATTGTGAAAATTTTGTACACCGCTATAAAATCATTACATTATTATACTTAGTAATCATGATCTACATGAACCCAATGGTTTATAAAATGTTTGAAAAACTGATCCATGACGAATCTGAAAAAGTGTATCATAAGTTTACACTATAGAATATATAAAATGTGTCCATCTGGAAAAGGACAATTGATGTTTTCCAAATTTACGCAATTCAATTAAATACATGGATAAATCACAAGTTTTGTAATTATTAAATTAATCCAAAAAAAGATTTAAAATAATGTAATTTATTATTAAATAAATAAATTTTAATTATTATCAATAGATATAACAGGACCATAATTTTCAATAATTACAGGTCAATGTGGATTTAAATAATAATATAATGATAAATAGTTTACCTGGTGTGCACATTACCCTATATGAATGTTTCTAGGGGCACTACAATGGTCCATAGGGAACCACCATTCAACAACATTGGAATCCTAGTGCAAAAATTACCCTATAAATTTAGGTAATGGTGGAAGATTTCATTCTCATAGATATATACATGCCTCATAATCACTCACATTTTATTTTACCAAATTATATTTATAAATTGGATTTTCATCATTGAATCTATATAAATCCATCATTAAAACAATATTCATTAAAAATATTTAGGGGAAAAAATCTATAGTCATTTCCCAAGTTATAATATTTTATTAAATCAATTTATATTCCATTAAAATAATTTAATATTTCAATTACATCATATTTATATAAACCATATTTTCCAAAAATATATTTAAAATTCAATTGGAAAACATGATATGAATTTATAATAAAACAGTACCATGAAACCACCTACCTTAAATCAAATTGTTAAAAGAATCCAATATAACGAATTAATTCATTTTGAGATTAGGGTCTTCTAAATTAAGAATGGATCCAAAAAAGAATACATAAAATTGAAAATATCAATATCACAATTTTTAGAAAAACCTGAAGAATTGGTTGAGAATAAACATCGAATAACTATTCATGAAGAATACGTAATGAGAAATAAATATTCTAACAATAAAACACAATTTTAGGAATACTATATAAATAACCTAATAAGATAATGCAACAGATAATAAATATTTAACAATAAAACCATATATATTGATATGGCTAAAGTGATAAGAGTGTATCTTGTATAAAATTATGAATTCACATGATAATAAACATACATTTGAGACACATGATCATACACTAAAAAATACATTAAAAAATATCACTGAGGGAAAATGGATCCAGAAAATATCAATTAAGATCTTATATGGTTGAGATAATCATACACTGAAATATAAATGAGAAAAAGGAAGAGATTTTGGTTTCTAAGATAAAATAAAAAAAATTATTTCATTCTTTATGGATTGGTAAAATTGTTTTTAAAAATTTGTGAGAACAGTTCCAACATTTACGACTATACAAGAATCAATGTGGTTTGGTCACCACATTTTCAAATTTACGATCCTTCCATAGAAAATGATTCTTTATTATGTTTTATGATTCCTTGATAGGTCACATAGATTGTACAAACTATGTACTGAATAATGAATGAAAAGATTCAACCTTTGCTAATGATTCAAAATTTCTAGGGAAGGCCTTAAATGATTTCCATACTGTTGAAAAATTCCATAATGATCTAAAAATTGTAAATGGTCACTAAAAATTTCATGAGGGAATACCCAAAATAAATATTATCAATACAAAGGAATGTATGTATCAAAAAACTTATTTGATGTGAAAATTATCCAAAAATATTTATTTCTACCCCCTAAAGACAAAAATAGAAGAATATTATCCTCATACAAATGAGTCCATTGATCCCTTGTTATGATTAATGATCCAATGTATCAAATGAATCAGTACCATGACATAGATAAACTCATATCAAATTTATATATATCCTACATAGAACCACGACTTGATAATCAGTAAGTGAATGACGATTCTTGTTCACAGAAATATATAGTCGTATATTTTGGCCTTCCAAATTCGGAGCATAGGACATGTTCAATTGATTATTTTCTAGTTTAGAAAAAAAAATATAATTATGAAGACTAGATAAAGAGTTGGTTTCAAATCCATGTGATAAAACTCATTGCAATGACATCTAATTATCTCAAATATCTAAAAAACCTTTGGATTCACTTCCATCACTTTAAAAATTTCTTGTGACCTAACCATATAGAGACAATAAATAACACCTAATTACAATTCAAAAATTCTAAATTTTAATGGTGAAGATTTGAATTAAACATTTATATTCCTTTTACATGACCAAAAACTGACCATCCATGGATTATTCTACAACCTCAGACAAATAGGGAGGAAATCTTCCTATTTTTCTATGAAAATATTACAAGTGTTCTATAATGAGAGAGAAATAGTAGCTAACAATATAAGAAAATTCCTAAAGTACCTAAATGTATATTCGAGGATCCTCTAAAGGGAATGAAATTATTTCAAATAGTATCTTTCTTCATATGGTTATCATATTCCAGATTTCCATCAATCAGATGATGAAATATTATTCTCAACCAAATATGTATTCCATTTTTCTCATAGAGTTCTTTTAATATGAATTTTGTAAAATGGAGGTCCCCATCATGAAAAATGGGCATATTATTTCAATGAATACATAAAATCTATTTCATTTACAATGTTCCTATATCATATTCTATCTTGGTATCATTAATATTTATTAAAAGGGCTAATTTGTATTACAGACTAATGAACACTAAAATAAAATTCAAACCATTTGTATTTAAATGTCAAAAAAATAAAATCTTTAAAAATATAATTTAACATTCATGTAGGAATGGAAAGTTTATTTTGATATCCAGAAAGGTTAGAGTGATAAAAAACGTTTTAATATATAATATGAAGAGACAATTTTTTTCATTTTTTCATTTATGTTAAAAAAAATACGATTCAATTCTCTAAAAAAATTAATGATCTATAGAGGAAAACCCATTATGCATGATTAAAATCTCATATCATGGATCCAATTACTGATAAATGAATCAAATATCATCTCTATGAGAAAATGATACACTAAATAGAGAGAGCCACTCACAGATGGTCTACCACCATATTAATATTCCAAAATACTATAGAATTCAACATCCTACTATAGATCCTAATTAATAGTCTCAAAATATGGGGACATTAGATTGATATTCTCCAAGAATTTTCTACCCTCTATATCTATATAACCAATGTAAATCTGAAAAATATAGTCATCATGTTATAATCATCAGTTTCCACTATCATATCCTATGAATATTAATTCATACTAAGAGATACAGTAACAATGATTACATTTCTAGGTGTATAAAAACTTTCCATGTCGATGTACTAAAGGTATTTAACCAAACATCACTGATAAATGTAAATATCAAAATTTTAAAATATATAACCCAAAAAATTTATCTTTGGAATAAATGTTACACTATTCATTCAAATGATAGTGAACCCAACATATATGGATATTCAAAATGTCTTTATCTTCAAATTCATGTGTCAAAAAATTCTTATCATAATTTTGAAACTAACATGAGGCATAAGACACTTCATGATCTCCCATTATATGGATACTTCCCAGAAAAATCCTAAAGCCTCGTTGTAAACCAAATATCCTCACCTAAACAATAGAAAATTTAGAATATATATTGAGTTCAACCAATCTATTTAACCATCACTGGATTCTTGAATCATTATATCTGAAAATAACATCACACCATTCCATGTGATAATGATAAAATGTGAATCAATAATTGAGAATGAATTAATCAATGACTGATAAGATCCTAAATATAGTGACCTTTCTTTAAAAATATTGACATTACAAAACATTTTCAGAATAATTAAACATTTAACTAATAAAAGTCTATGGACAGTTGTTGGTATAGTGCCTTTGGAAACATTGAAACATAAACACTAGTAAATATGTGAGCTACATCTTCTCCCACTACGTTCTTTATGAATAGAAACCTTCTTAGTCATATAAAACATAATACATATCATCATAAACGAGTGTAAATGAAACATAAAGGGGTGAGGTAATCTACTCAGTACAGGTAAATCGGGATACAATAAGCATAAACCTGAGTATAAGTGTATGATAATGTGATCCAATAAACAGATGATCATACCATACATATTACTAATCCTAACACAGATCTTGAAATAAGAGTTGGAAATTCATTTGTCATGAATCATATGAATTAAATGTCATAAGTCATGAATGCATAAGATAAGAATAATAAATGGAATTATGGAAAACATATAAGCATATAAATATTTCCATAGTATCGAAGGGATTACAGCCAAAACAATGTTAGTAATATGGGTTCACTCCCCATACCATCATATTGTTTTGTTCCATCCCCATTTTCATCACAGTGGCATCAGTTCCGTCCTCATAACTTCTTAGATGTCATGTTTCACTATAAGGCCCCAGCCTTAAACCATATTTAATCTTGAGTTATTAAAAGATTACATGTTGAGGATCTTTTCAGGTTTAGAGTTTTAGAGAATTAGATCATAAAACTTGCATTACATTCCACATATAAACAAAGTGGTTACATAAAGATAGTATTCTTCATTCCCATCAATGGAAACACATTTAAAATAAAACATGGATTATTTCTTGACACATCCTTGACTCTATCATCTTATCATGTACCTTTCCCTTGACCTGTGAAAAACATTTCAAAAACTTGGGATGAGCATAAAAACACAGTATGGGTTATAAAAAAAACATGGAAAGGAAACATGAGTTCATATATACATAAGAATGAAATCATACTTTACCCATAAAACATAGGAACTTTAACATACCTCATAAAATCATGAATAAATCATAGAAGTCATAAGACAAAAAGGTAACTTGAGGCATTCATAACATTCATACGTAGGGAGTAACCCTCTTGGTTACATTTTGAATACCCATCATAGTATATTACCTAAATCTCTTCAGAGAAACCTTAATGTTTCACTCCTTCGCGTTACCCAATGCATTGGAGAGCTATATCGGGCTCACCCTCCCTTAGTTTATCACGGAACCACCCGTCTTCATAATAATGCCCAAGAACCATAACATAATCGTATCACATAAAACATGCATAAATGAAACATAACATTTCCACATTTCAATCACAATATATCAATAAAACACAAAAAAACATTGTGAAAGCCATTTTCAATACCAAAATAAAATAAAAGTAAAACATGGTATTTATTTTTCTTTTAAAAAGAAGTTATGGCTTGTAGAGGAAGCCGGAACTCAAATAACGGTCACGACAGCGGAGAAGTCGTTTTCACTGCATACGTACGACAAAAACATTCCCTTTTGTCGTTTAGTAAATGCTTCGTATAAAAAATATAACTTTTGAATAAATGTAAAGGTCAAAGGGGTTTATACACCGTATAAAAGAAAGTTGTGTATAAAATAAAATATGCCTCAATGAAAGGAGATTGAGACGAAGTCCCATACCTCGTATCCGACTTGACCCGACCGTTCTTTAATCTCCTGAATAAAAAACATTAGTTAATATAAACTTGATTATGAACCTTTTTCAAGTTCATTAATCCTTTTATACCATGTTATGAACATCATGTAATCATTTATGTTAATAGTGTTCATTTTGTCGGTATTTGGTTCTTAAGTAAAAATAGACTTCTTACACTTACATGTTGTTAATTTGGTCAAAGGTTCTTTATATCTAGAATGCTATTAATGATTTGGATAACATATATATCATATATATTCAGCAAATATATGTATTTATAATATTACATCACATTTAGAGGTAAGAAATGAAATGCATCGTTCATGGAGACGGTAAGCCGTACGTACGCATGAACGCTACTTCCATTTCTATTTCGTATTGTCTGGAATGGTTTCATAATGATATAAGAGTATATTATAATTCCAGTATAATAACATATATAATATCAATAACTTTATCCTTTACACATCCCACATATCGTATTAACGAATCAAATCACTTTCAGGGGGCGGTAGTCCGCACTTCCTAAAATAAAGATATCGTGTTTACCCATAATGGAAACCATAAAGGTATGCCAAAAATGAAAAAAACAGAAGCATAAGGAAAACATAAACATATTATATATCATATATAAAAATAGTGACATCATAATGGCCACCTTTGAAGGTGTTAAATGAGTATTGAACAATCATCCTTTCGGGAGGCAGAATTTCGCCATCCACAGAAACCGTATATTCTTTAACCATTTGATGTATTTGTGAGAGAGTGTAGCTCAAATAAATCTTATAACAACGTCCTATTATATTGAAGATACTGGTGTTGTTACAAAATAAGTAAATAAAAAGAGTTTAGGGGGTTGGACAAGCAAAATAATACAAATGAACATGAGAGAATGAATTACCTTTAAAAGTGTAACTTCTTTTGATTTGAGCCTAAAGGCTTCCATTGAAAGGATTCTGCCCAAAGGGAATCCTCTAGGATGAGGAGAGTGATGTGGAGAGAGTAAATGGGAAGGGTTTGTCCGAGAAAAAGGCTTGAGGAGTGTATGAAATGAGGTAGAGTTGGGGGCCTTTTATAAGAGGAGAGGAGGGGCACTTTTGGAAAGTAAATAAATGTTACTTTATTTGAAAATGTGTTTCGGTTTTAAAAGGTCCCACATTGATATAATTCGTGGATAAGGTGATAAGGGTTCGAAATCCACTCATCCAATTGGTTTTGGCCAGGTTTAGGTTTTAGATTTTTCATTATCTTTCCATTTTATTTAAATCGTTAAATAATGAGGTCATCATTGCATCATCATGATGTCATAAATAATTTACTTTATTTAAAGTCTAAAAATTATAAAAAAAATACTATGATGTAGGAAATAGTTTTATAGTTCCAATGAATATTTATAATCAAAAATCTGATCTTTATAACCCCATGTAAAAATTGTTTTTGTAAAACATATTATGTTTGTGTCATTTTTACTTTTACATTAAATAAAAAGTTATTTATGTCATTTCTCAACCAAAGTGGATCCATGGGGTCCCCAAGTTGACACATGGATTTTATTGGACGGCCATGACAGAAACAATAAGGTTGGGACATGTTTGTAGGTCATTTCATATTATTAAAGCATTATTTATACCTTAAACTACCCTAATTACCACAAATCACGATTAAAACTTAATAAGTTACTATTCACCAAAAAAAATTTTAATATCATTGAACCACATTTTAATTCTTAATGAAAACCATGTATGTCAGATTTTTGAAATTCAAAACACAATGATGGCAAAATTTCATTTAAACGGATAATCAGTTTTTATAAGTACCACTTAGTGGTTTCACTATTCATCAAAATTGAAGTTTTTCAGAAAATTACCAAAAATTCACCCTAAGCTATATTTGATATTCCGAATTCAAAAATGAATTCTATTTTACAATATTCAGAACATATAAGTCAAATTAATTAATTTAATAATTAATTCCCGCTGTCATGACAAATAGCGTGTTTTTAGGAAACAATAAGTATCAAAAGATTGACACCAGTGTAAGTCCAATTTCAAAGTGAAATTGATTCCAATGACCACTATTGGACTAAATGGTAAAAATATATTCTAATTTCACTTCAAAACCAATTCAAAAGATAATATAATCATATAAATAAATTAGATTAAAAAGCAGTTTTGATGTAAAATGTAGTATTTTCACTATTCATTAAAAAATGAACATTGTCAGAAAAATACCAAAAATTCACACAAAGTAAATTTTGAAGTCCCAATCATAACGAATAAGTTTATTTTGACAAAAATAGTTTATAAAATTGTCAAAAGATAGATTTAAAATGGGTTTTCCATCATATTCCAGTAAAACAATCTTTTAAGAATATAAGTGTATTCCATGCATAAGATTGTATTTATTTTCATTTTAACCCTCTAAAACACTATCTTAATCATTAATAGACATAGATAAAAATATCTATTATCCATTACTTACTTGGGATGTTACATTCTTCCCACTTTAGAAAATTGCCTCCCCGCAATTTATTTACTTATCAAATAAATGGGGGTACTTATCCCTCATTGCATTTTCAGATTCCCATGTTGCCTCTTCAATCATGTGGTTTTTCCACAAAACCATTACCTGGTGAATGACCTTATTCCGTAACACTTGCTCCCTGTGGTCAAGAATCTAGACCAGTTGTTCCTCATATGATAGGTTCTCTTCCAGCTGAACTACTTCTGGACTCAAAACATGAGATGGATCTGGCATATACTTTCTCAACATCGAAACGTGAAAAACATTGTGCACCTGAGATAAACTCAGAGGTAAAGCCACTCGGTATGCAACTGATCCAACTCTCTCCAGAATTTCGTATGGTCCAATGAACCTTGGACTCAAGTTTCCTTTCTTACCAAATCTCATCACACTTTTCCAAGGAGAAACCCTGATAAAAACATGATCACCTACCTCGAAAGATAGATCCTTCCTCCGGTTATCCACATAACTCTTCTGCCTGCTCTGATCTATTCCCATGTGTTTCTGTATCAGCTGAACTTTTCCTGCCATCTATTCTACCAATTCTGGTCCCATCAACTTCCTTTCTCCCACTTCATCCCAGAAAGCTGGAGTTCGACACCGCTTCCCATATAATGCCTGAAATGGTTCCATCTGTATACTGGAATGAAAACTGTTATTATATGAAAACTCAACCAAAGAAAGATGTTGGTCCCAACTTCCCTGATAATCCATAGAACAAGCTCGTAGCATATCCTCCAATGTCTGAATTGTTCGTTCTGACTGCCCATCTGATTGAGGATGAAAAGCTGTACTAAAATTTAATTCAGTACCCAACGACTTCTGAAGGCCTTTCCAAAAGTTAGAAGTAAAGCTGTGATCATGATCCGATACAATGGAGAGAGTAACTCCATGTAACCTGACTATCTATTTAAGATACAAACGGGAAAGTTGATCAAGAGAGAAAGTATCTCGTATAGAAAGGAAATGAGCATATTTGGTCAAGCGATCAACAATAACCCAGATTGCATTATTACCTCGAGATGTCTTTGGTAATCCAACAACAAAGTCCATGGATATATTCTCCCATTTCCACTCTGGCACTGGTAAAGGCTAAAGCATCCCTTTCGGTAACTGCCGCTCTGCTTTAACCTGCTGACAAGTCAAACACTTCACAGTAAAATCAGCAATATCTCTTTTCATTCCATCCCACCAGAAATACTCCTGCAGATCTCTATACATCTTAGTACTGCCCGGATGAACTGAAAACGGAGAACTATGAGCTTCACATAACAACTATCTCTTCAACTGTGAATCACAAGGCACACACAGTCTCTTCCCAAATCTCAGAACACAATCATTATCAATGTTGAATTCTGGCAACATACCTTTCTGAACCAGCTCTACCTTTTTCTACAACTCACTGTCTTGCTTCTGTGCTAGTTTTATTTCCTATGATAGAGATGATCTCGCTGATACCTGAAACAAAACAGAAGGACTTCCTGCACCAACAACTTCTATGCCAAATTTCATCAAATCCTTAACCAAAGGATCACGTTCCAAACGCAACATTGTTAATGAAGCATTAATTTTTCGACTCAAAGAATCATCCACTTTATTTTCTTTTCCCGGATGGTAATGAATTGTACAATCATAATCCTTGATTAATTCTTGCCATGTCCTTTGTCTCATGTTCAATTATTTCTGAGTGAATATATACTTTAAACTTTTGTGATCGGTATATATTTCACACTATACTCCATACAAATGATGCCTCCAAATTTTTTAAGAAAAAACAACAGCAGCTAATTCCAAATCATCTCTAGGGTAATTTACCTCATGAGTTTTCAACTATCGTGAAGAATAAGCAATTACCTGATCATTCTGCATTAGGACGCAACCAAGTCCTTTCAATGAAGCATCACTATATATAACAAAATCTCCATTCCTGGAAGGTAGTGACAAAACTGGAGCATTCACCAATCTTCTTTTCAATTCCTGAAAACAATCATCACATTCTTTTGTCCAGATAAACTTAACACCCTTCCGAGTTAGCTTAGTCATTGTACTAGATAACCGTGGAAAATTTCTAACAAACCTTCGGTAATATCCCACCAAACCAAGGAATCTATGAATCTCGGTTACATTTGTGGGTCTTGGCAATTCTTCCACAACTTATGTTTTTGCAGGATCAACAGTTATTCCATGTTTTGAAAGAATGTGACCAAGGAAAGAAATTTGTTGGAACCAAAACTCACACTTGCTGAATTTCCCATACAATTTCTATTCTTTTAAGTTTTGCAAGATAACCCTTAAATGTATTTCATGGTCCTATTTACTTTTAGAAAACACCAAAATATCATCAATGAAAACCACCACAAACTTATCCAAGAACTCATGGAAAATTCTATTCATTAAGTCCATGAATACAGCAGGTGCATTGGTTAGCCCAAAAGGAATTACTACAAATTCATAATGGCCATATCTCGTACGGAACGCGGTCTTCGTAATATCTGCCTCCTTTACCTTCAGCTGATGGTACCCCGATCTCAGGTCAATCTTTGAAAAAAAATGAGCTCTCTGGAGCTGATCAAACAAATCATCGATATGAGGCAAAGGATATTTGTTCTTAACAATGATATTATTCAAGGCTCTATAATCAATGCAAAGTCTAATAGAACCATCTTTCTTTTTAACAAACAAAACAGGAGCACCGCATGGTGATTTTCTAGGTCTAATGAAACCTTTCTCTAATAAATCTTGAAATTTCTCCTTCAACTCTAAAAGTTCAATTTGTGCCATTCGATAAGGGGGTTTTGAAATTGGATTAGCATCAGGAACTAAGTCAACAGTAAACTCAACTTCCCGATCTGGTATTATTCCAGGAAACTCATCAGCAAAAACATCAGGATACTCATTTACCACTGGCATATCATTAATCTGAACAGTTCCTTTATTTTCAACGACGTGTGCAAGGTAACATTCATTTCCATCATTTACAAGTTTCTCGGCCTCTTAATATGTTATCAAAAGTAATGGTTCATTCTTGTAAACAAACTGAAAGTCTTTCTGAAAAGAAACTTCTTTAGATCAACAGTGAATCTTAGCATGGTAAATAGAGAGCCAATCCATACCCAGGATAACATCAAACTCCACTAGAGGTAGAACAATAAGGTTTGCAAGTAGGTTCTTTCCACCGATAAGGATAGGAAGATTCTTATAAATTCCTTTTGCCTCAACATTTCCCCCAGCTGTTTTTACCAAAAGGTCAGGAGTCATTTCTTGAGATGGTATTCCCATTTTACTAGAAAAGGTTTCAGAGATGAAAGAATGTGTAGACCCCGAATCAAACATCACACTGGAATAATCTGAAAAAACAAAAAAAAGTACCTGATACAACTTCATTTGATGGCCCGACATCTGCTGAAGTAGTTGCAAAGGATTTCACCACCCCTTTCTGCTTGTAGTCTAACTGCTTCCCATCAGTCAAGCTCTTTGTCGGACACTCGTTTGCATAGTGACCCATCTCATTGCACTTATAACATTTCACTAACTGTAAATGAAATTTGTTATTACCTTCACCTTGATCCTTTTCAGTGCAATCAAGAGCCTTATGTCCCATCTTACCACATCGGTAGCACTTTCCAGAATTCAGAAGACATTCCCCAGCATGCCTTTTGCCACATTTATCACAAACTGGAAACTTATTTCTCTTACCATCAGACTTTTTTGAATAATTCTTACCTTTCTCCGGCCACCTCGGTCTCTTCTTCTGCTGGTTGTTATAGAACACTTGATCATCGACAAACTCCATTTCCACCTTCTCAGCACATCGAACAAGCTTTTCATAACTTTTAAACTCAAGAGAAGCTAATGCCCTTCGATATTTTGGCTTTAATCCTGAGTAAAAACGATTGATTTTACTATCAATGTCTCAGATAAAATTTGGAGCATACCTCTCCAATCGAGTGAACCTTTCTTCATAGGCATCCACTGAGTCTTCCTCTTGCCTCAATTCCAAGTATTATTTTTCCATCCTAAGTCAAACAGCCTTAGGAAAATACTTCTCAAGAAACATACCTTTTAATTCATCCCAGTCAAGAGCATCAATCTCATCGGCGTCCCTAATATTTTTAGCCATAGACCACCACTGATCTGCTTCACCGCCCAAAAGGTAAATAGCAAGACTACCCTTTTGATTGTCTAGAACACCCCATGACATCAAAAATCTTCTCCAGTGCTTTAATCCACCCTTCAGCTAGCACAGGGTCAGATGATCCTCTGAATGATGGTGGATGTTTCCTCATGAAATGTTCCACCACTGACATGTTCCTCTGCGGTTGGTCTGGCTGATCTCGTGCATGGATACCACCACCATTTATCGCTTGAGTCAACTGCGCCAGTACTACAACAAACTGTTCAGTTCCAATTCCGACCATTTCTGGATGCTGATTCGGAAGTTCATTTCCTTCTGAATGCCTTCCTAGCACTGCTTCCCTGTTTCCTCTGCGGAAAACCATTCTGAACAAACATGTCTTAGATGATGCTACATGGTAATATTTAAATTCTATATAATTTCAAAATTAATATTTTTGGATAATCATTTAATAGACTTATAACTCCTAAAGTTATCTAAACCGACCTCTGATACCAACTATAAGGCCCCAACCTTAAACCATACTTAATCTTGAGTTATTACAAGATTACAAGATGAGGATCTTTTCAGGTTTAGAGTTTTAGAGAATTAGATCATAAAACGTGCATTATATTCCACATATAAACAACGTGGTTACATAAAGATAGTATTCTTCATTCACATCAATGGAAACACATTTAAAATAAAACATGGATTATTTCATGACACATCCTTGACTCTATCATCTTATCATGTTCCTTTCCCTTGACCTGTGAAAAACATTTCAAAAACTTGGGATGAGCATAAAAACTCAGTATGGGTTATAAAAAAACATGGAAAGGAAACATGAGTTCATATATATATAAGAATGAAATCATACTTTACCCATAAAACATAGGCACTTTAACAGACCTCATAAAATCATGAATAAATCATAGAAATCATAAGACATAAAGGTAACTTGAGGCATTCATAACATTCTTACGTAGGGAGTAACCCTCTTGGTTACGTTTGGAATACCCATCACAGTATATTCCCTAAATCGCTTCGGAGAAACCTTAACGTTTCACTCCTTCGCATTACCCAATCCATTGGAGAGCTATATCGGGCTCACACGCCCTAAGTTTATCAGGGAACCACCCGTCTTCATAATAATGCCCCAGAACCATAACATAATCGTATCACATAAAACATGCATAAAGGAAACATAACATTTCCACATTTCAATCACAATATATCAATACAACACAAAAAAACATTGTGAAAACCATTTTCAATACCAAAGAAAAGTAAAACATGGTATTTATTTTTCTTTTAAAAAGAATGTATGGCTTGTAGAGGAAGCCGAAACTCAAATAACGGTCACGACGGCGGAGAAGTCGTTGTCGCCGCATACGTACGGCAAAAACATTCCCTTTTTTTGTTTAGAAAACGCTTCGTATAAAAAATATTCCTTTTGAATAAACGTAAAAGTCAAAGGGGTTTATACACCATATAAAAGAAAGTTGTGTATAAAATAAAATATGCCTCAATGAAAGGAGATTGAGACGAAGTCCCATACCTCGTATCCGACTTGACCTGACCATTATTTAATCTCCTGAATAATATACTTGAGTTAATCTCTACTTGATTATGAACCTTTTTCAATTTCATTATTCCTTTTATACCATGTTATGAACATCATGTAATCATTTAAGTTAATAGTGTTCATTTTGTCGGTATTTGGTTCTTAATTCAAAATAGACTTCTTACACTTACATGTTGTTAATTTGGTCAAAAGATCATTATATCCAGAATGATATTAATGATTTTGATAACATATATATCATATATATATTCAGAATATATATGTATTTATAATATTACATCACATTTAGAGGTATGAAATGAAATGCACCGTTCATGGAGACGGTAAGTCGTATGTACGCATGGACGCTACTTCCATTTCTATTTCGCATTTTCTGGAATGGGTTCATAATGATGTCAGAGTATATTATAATTCTAGTATAATAACATATATAATATCATTAACTTTATCCTTTACACATCCCACATATGGTATTAATGAATCAAATCACTTTCAGGGGGCGGAAGTCCGCACTTCCTAAAATGAAGATATCGTGTTTACCCACAATGGAAACCATAAAGGTTTTCCCAAAATGAAAAAAACAGAAGCTTAAGGAAAACATAAACATATTATATATCATATATAAAAATAGTGACATCATAATGGCCACCTTTGAAGGTGTTAAATGAGTATTGAACAATCATCGTTTCGGGAGACAGAATTTCGCCATCCACGGAAACCGTATGTTCTTTAACCATTTGATGTAGTTGTGTGAGAGAGTATCTCAAATAAATCATATAAAAACATCCTAGTATATTTAATATACTGGTTTTGTTACAAAATAATTAAATAAAAAGAGTTTAGGGGGTCGGAGAAGCAAAATAAAACAAATGAACATGAGAGAATGAATTACCTTTAAAAGTGTAACTTATTTTGATTTGATCCTAAAGGATTCCTTTGAAAAGATTATTCCCAAAGAGAATCCTCTAGGATGAGGAGAGGGATGTGGAGAGAGTAAATGGGCAGGGGTTGGACGAACCAAAGGCTTGAGGAGTGTGTGAAATGAGGTAGAGGTGGGGGCCTTTTATATGAGGAGAGGAAGGGCACTTTTGGAAAGTAAAGAAATATTACTTTATTTGAAAATGTGTTTCGGTTTTAAAAGTCCCCAAATTGACATAATTCGTGGATAAAGTGATAAGGGTTAGAAATACACTCATACAATTGGTTTTGGCCATGTGTAGGTTTAAGATTTTTCATTATCTTTCCATTTTATTTAAATCGTTAAATAATGAGGTCATCGCTGCATCATCATGATGTCATAAATAATTTAATTTATTTAAAGTCTAAAAATTATAAAAAAAATACTATTATGTAGGAAATCTTTTTATCTTTTTAATGAATATTTATAATCAAAAATATGATCTTTATAACCCCATGTAAAAATTGTTTTCGTAAAACATATTATGTTTGTGTCATTTTTACTTTTACATTAAATAAAAAGTTATTTATGTCATTTCCCAACCAAAGTGGATCCATGGGGTCCCCAAGTTGACCCATGGCATGTCTGGGTCGGCCATGACACAACCAATAATGTTGGGACATGTGTCAAGGTCATTTCATATTATTAAATCATTATTTATACATTAAACTACCCTAATTACCACTAATCGCGATTAAAACTTAATAAGATACTATTCACCAAAAAATTATTTTAATCTCATTGAACCACATTTTACTTCTTAATGACAACCATGTATGTCGGATTTTTGATATTCAAAACACAATGATGGAAAAATTTCATTTCAACGGAAAATCAGTTTTTATAAGTACCACTTAGTGGTTTCAGTATTCATCAAAAATTGAAGTTTTTCAGAAAATTACCAAAAATTCACCCTAAGCTACATTTGATATACCGAATTCAAAAATGAAGTCTATTTTACAAAATTTAGAACATATAAGTCACATTAATTAATTTAATAATTAATTCCCGTTGTCATGACAAATAGCGTGTTTTTATGATACAATATGTATCAAAAGATTGACAACAGTTTAAGTCCAATTTCAAATTGAAATTGATTCCAATGACCAATATTGGATTAAATGGTCAAAATATATTATAATTTCACTTAAAAACTAATTCAAAAGATAATATAATCATATAAATAAATTAGATTAAAAATCAGTTTTGATGTAAAATGCAGTATTTTTCACTATTCATTAAAAAAATGAACATTGTCAGAAAAATACCAAAAATTCACACAAAGTAAATTTTGAAGTCCCAATCATAACGAATAAGTTTATTTTGAGAAACATAGTTTATAAAATTGTCAATATATAGATTTAAAAAGGGTTTTCCATCATAAGGCAGTAAAACAATCTTTTAAGAATATTAGTGTATTCCATGCATAAGATTGTATTTATTTTCATTTTAAGCCGTTAAAACACTATCTTAATAATTAATAGACATAGATAAAAATATCTATTATCCATTACTTACTTGGGATGTTACATTCACACCCGTTATCATCATAGTACAAAAGGTTCATTCCCAAGACCATCATAGAAGCATGGGATAACTGCTCATACCATTTTAGTCTATTTCATGAGATATAAAACATTACTCAATTAATTTTATGGAAATATAGGTCTTACATTTCATGTAATGATATAATACGTACATGTTAAAAATGTGATAAATAAACATATCATAACCCATGAAATGAAATGGTTATAAAAACATGTAAACATATCCGAACATTTGAAAAGAGATATGTTTCATAATAATTCTATCATAAAACATAACCTCTGAAAATTAGTGTGTCTAAAATGAAAATTATCCACGAAATTGAAAAAGGTTTCATAAAAAACTGTACATTAAGAATAATTAATTCATATAAAGGATATGATTGGAAATATCAGAACATTTACTGGAATGTATGAGTAATATCAATAGTTTTCATCTTATATGGAAAATAATTTTTAAATATCCTCTAAAAATTTTCATTGTGAAAAATATCCTTTCATTTTTGAAAAACTATTTTTAATACATATTACTACTTACAAAACGTTTTCATAAAAAATACCTTGAAAAATCATAAACAAGTCATGAAATAATTATAAAAAAACATTTTACTTCAAAATATTTAATATAATCTTCAAAACATTTTGAAACCCATTTTATTTGAAAAAACTTGAATTTTTTTAAAAAAATATTTAAAATGGTATGAAAAATGTTTATTTGACAGTAATTTGAAAAATTATATTGAAATCTTGAAAATGGTTTCAAAATCAATATTTTTGATATTTTTTAAAAGAATCATTAATTTTTTTTGGAAACACTTAGGAATCTTTTACGCGACATCAAAATACATTTTGAAAATTGTTTTCAATGAAAACCAATAAAATAAGTTAGAAACCATTTTGGAAATAATATACCTTGAAAATTATTTTTAAAAAACATTTTCCTAGTGATTATAATTTTTATCAATTAAATGGGGGATTCAATGAAATGACAATGGGTAAATCGGTATAAGTCATATGATATAAAAATAATATTTTGTTGTCATGGTAAAAAATTTAGAATAGTGACTTTTAAAAAAATAGAGAAGAAGAATACCTTGAATAAATTTGTTAGATAAAAAAGGTCAAAATTTTATTTTATTTATTATATGTGAATAGAATAATATTCTTGAGAACCCATTTTATAAATCATATTTTTCCTACTTAAGGGAGTGTAAGGTCATGCTTTCCAAAATACACTTTCATTTCTATAATATGTACCAAAGAGTGTAAAATGTTACCAATTCATGTTGATAATACTAAATAACCTATTATAATTAAAAACATTAATAATCATGAAATATGGATCATGTTATTTAATAAATACATGAAAAACCATCAATAGTATCAAAAAACAATGACATTGTATCAATAAACTTTTATAACATAGTATATTTGGATCATAACCTCCACGTAACGAAAGGGAGATTACATGAATCATATAATTTGACAAAAATATTTATAGTCAAGAAATATAATGTAAAATTTAAGTATAATTATCCTAATAAATGTTAATTTCCTAACAAAACATTAGTCTCAAATAAGGAAAATTGAGGCAAAACATTTTGACCGATACGATATATTTTGAAAAATAATCCCCAACAAAAAAGGATCATAAATGGGAATTTTAATAGAAATAAATTTAATTAGATGATACATATAATAAAATTACGGTCAGAACATACACCACACAAAAGGAATGATCGGTAAACATAGCATGTATCTACGAGAAATTAAAAGTGAAATGAAATCCCCTTACCTTATGTATTGGATATATCCGTACTCATACATTCCTGTATAATAAATGTAAATTATTATAAATATTTTTTTTAAAAATATTATTATATCCATTTATATATGTGTTGATATTAAAACCATGTATTACTTTTGTGTAAATGATCCTTTGTAAAGGATTAACACCGGGTAATATTCAATTTGTATTTCGCATGTGTCTTAATTTTATATATCATTAGTTTTTGGGTGCATTGTATGTCATGTTGGTGTTGGATGTAGTGCAATCCAAGCTGGTATTGCATGTCAGCCAAGATGAGATGGTATTGAATGTGAAAGAGATGACTAACATAGTGTTTTAATATATATATATATATAAGGCTATTTCATGTTTCATATAAAATGAAAAATATTTGAATGATAAAAAAATTCAAAAAATAATAATTCTCCAAATACAGTGGAGTTACATTATTACCCCCGTAATATGAATTTCAGCATCAAAATTCATCTGGGTTATCAATGATTTAATACATTAATGTTGAATTCATAAAAAAAATTGTAACCATTAATACTAATACTTACATTAAAAAATGTAATTTTGGACCATAACAGTTACACAAAAAAACATATGGATGGGTTTCAACATAAGAGAACATAGTTTGGGGTGATTATTGTACATCGTTTATAGAAATAAATATATATAGGTAGTGATTTAGGTCATCATTTCCAAAAAATTAAACGACAAAATGAATCTTAAGAGGCTCAATGTCATTAATATATGATTATAGAAAATTCAACCAGCTCAATAAAAATTAAGGTATTAGGACATTCATTTTTTTCACATTCAAAATGTTGAGTAATTTATGATAAATTTCTATAAAAAAATTCATTCTTGGTTGGTTATTTGAAAAAATTTATAATAGATACATTAAAAATTTAAATTAATGTTTAGAAATTATATTTAATGTTTAAAGAACTTAAATATTCTTTTAATAGATCATAAGTCCCATAAAATAATAAAAATTCATACAATTTACCTCTCAAACACTTCATGTGTTAATCAATAAAAGTAAAAAAGTAAAACTAATAGACCATCATAAATATTTATTCATTAATCATAAATATACATTAATTAGTACATCCTGTAGGAGTGTCTTATGTCTAAAAACTATATCTTCTATCATTCATGGGTTCATTATCAACAACATTACCAGCCATTATTGGTTGTCATCGAATATACATGATGTAATTTTTTAAAAACAAAATAATATAGAATATAAGATGGACATAATTGAATTAAATTTAATCATGTATCAAATTTTTATCCATGGTTCTCAATAGAAATTTAGTACACAAATATATCCTATGAAGATTAACTGAAATATTTCATGGACAATTAATATTATAACCCTTCTAAAAGATGAAAATCCAAAACTATTGGAAGAAAGGAATGAAATTAAATTAATATCGATTCCCCTATATAAAAAATTATTTCATGGTTGTAACATTACAAAAATGTGAATACCCTTTTTGAATATTCCCATGAAACATGGTAAAAACCTTAATCACCATAAATCCTTTTGAAATACAAGCATTCTACCTCATTCCAATGTATATTTTATTTACTCATTAAATTCAAAAATATTGTAAACATAATTAGAGGATGGATAAACCACAAAAAATAGGACCTTACTTAGTTCCATGGTTATTAATACTATCAGATTTACTTTATCATATCCCACATATCATTTTACATGAAGCATTATCTAAACATGATGAACAAGTTATGATTTACATTCTCTTAGTGTAAATGTTAACATTCATGATACAACATTTCTATTCCATCATTACAATCAAACATATTATTGTATGTCCTTAAAAAAATATAAACTAAAAATCCATATAAAATTCACTAATATTTATACTAAAATCAAAATAGATAAATACGAATATTACTTCATCATAAAAAAATTAAAAATAATACCTCTACAATTTACTTTTCACATGTAGCCTCATAATAATCCACAATGTATCCATTATAAAAAAAACATTGTTTATTCTATTCAGAAACATATTTATTGGGATATTGGGATGCACAATGAACAATTTATCCACACAATCAACTATTACACTTTGACGAAGACTTGGTTCGTTAAAAATTTTGATCCATTCTGTTAACTGAACTCTTCATTTTTTTCACTTACAGAAACATTATTAATGACATTATTTTCCCCAATTAAAAAACCAAATATTGATACTATATGGAATCCAATTTTTTGAATATTTCAATATTATTAACATAAAGAAAAATTAATATTCATTTCTTATTGGACCCCATTTCCTAAACGCTCAGAAAACTCCTTATTTCACTTCCATAGTGAGTCCGATAGTTGGTTAAGGTAAAAATTTTAATCATGTTCCGTGAAAACTGATAAGGAATGATCATGAAATATTTCACTATATTGATCTTAACACATGACTAATAATTAAAAAATATCCCATCACATTCAACATTAATAATGTTCATTCTGGTTCCCAATATTGACTAAAACTAGATGCCTAGTGAGATCATTTTTTATCATAGAAGAAAACCACAATGTCATGAGTAAAATTTCTTATAGAATTTCTAAAGCATGACACTATATATAATATATTTCATAATGTGTTTATCATTGGTTATTCATAGCTAACATATATGTAAATACCTTCTGATGGTTGGTGAAGAGTTTTTTAATTCCCAAAGCATATCCCCTCAATGTGTCAAACCAGATGTGCAGCAAGACTCGTTGTAGTGTAATAGATTACCCCAAACCAAGCCTGGAACATATTGTTAGAGTTTTTAACCCCTAGTATATCTATTCTAGAGCCACTTCCACATGTAGTATTATAAGAGGGATTTATTTCATTGAAACAAGTAACTCTATCATTTACAAACATTCTAGGAATTTTTCTTAAATGATAACTCATTCTTATACTTATCCTTAGATACATCCCTAAACAAATAAATTGATATATACCAAGGGAACTTAAAAAAGTTTAATAATACTAGTTTCCAAATGGATAAAAATTACATTTATCTGATAAAATCTATAGCAACCCTCAATTTACTATAAGAGACATGAGATAACATTTGTGGAAAATTTAATCATTATACAAATAGATGCCCAAATATTGTAGGTGTTGTAGTTCCTTTGAAAACATAATAATTAGTATATAAGTGAGCTATATAATCTCCCACAAAGTTTTTATTGACTAATAACCCTCGTATATATAACAAAATAATTTTCATATCATCATAACCTGGGGGAATGTAAACATTACAAGGGTGAGCTCAAATTATTAGTAAGGGTAATAATGGGTGACCTTTAAGCATAAACATAAGTATAATAGTTTTATAACATGTTATTGTAAAGTGAATATAACAACCTACATATCAAAGATAAAAAAATAGATTTTGGAATAATGATTGGCAGTTCATTATACGTGATTCATATGAAATTATGATCATATTTTATGAAAGAATAATACAAGAATAACAGATGGAATTATGGAAAACACATAATAATATAATGATTTCCATATTATCCAAGGAATTTCTTCTATGAGAAACATAGTAGTATGAGTTCACTCCCCATACCATCATAATAGTCATAGTTCAATCCCATGGTCATCCTAATATAATGAGTTCACTCCTCATACCATCATAGTAGTCATGTTTTACTTCCATGGACAAATAGTAGTCATGCTTCATTACCTATACCATCATAGTAGCATGAGTTCACTCACCTTAAAATCTTATTCTGTATCATAAGATATAAAAAATTACACAATGCATTGGAAGAAGATATAGTTCCCACCCATAACATAATTAAATCATACATACATGTGCCACAATATCATAAATAAACATATCATAACCAATGAAATTAAATTGTTATGATAAACATGAAACATATCATTACATGTGGAAATATATAGGTTTCATAATCATTTCATCGTCTATAAATCCCGTGAAAAGAAGAATGTATCAATAGCATATATACAGTTAAGGAAAAACATGAATTATAAAACCCTTAACCTTAAGAATAATTAATTAATAGAAAGGATATGAGTGGAATCTTTATATCATTAAAAATATGGTATGAGTAACATCTATAGATGTCATATTATATGGAAAATAATTTTAAAATATCCTATAAAACATTTCTTAATGAAAATATCATTTATTTTTTGAAAAAAAAATTAGTACATAAAACAATTGGTAAATCATTTTCATAGAAAATACCATGACAACTAATAAATAAATCAAGAAATCATTATAAAAACCACCCCCTGGAAAACTAATAAAATATAATTCATAACATTTTAAACAATTCATTATTTGAAAACACATGAGAAATTGTAAACAATGATTGAATGTGTTTTGAAACCCACTTATTTGAACATACATAAAAAAATATAATGAAGAACTGAAAAATTATTGAATATAATTTTTCATGAAATCATATTAAATTTTCTTGAAAATGTTTTGGAAACCATTTTTTGAAAAATCATTTAAAACATGTAAGTATGACATGAATTCAATTTAAAATTATTTTTCCTTAAAAACATATAATTGATATTTGAAACTATTTTGAAATCAATTTTCATTGAAAATTAAATTTATATTAAATTTTAATCAAAATTAACAATTTTAACAATGAAAACGGAGATTTAAATAAATTAACGGGGGTTAATCAATATATGTCGTATGAGGAAAAAATGAACATCCATTTTTGAATGGCTGAATGCATAGAATGTACCTTGTTCTTAATGTGAAAAGAATATTCCCATGATGATATTTGTAACAAAAATGGTAAAATAATATTTTAGAAATTATATGGGAATGGTAAAATTATCCTGGAAACCCGGATTAGAAAACATAGATTCACTACCGAAGGGAGAGTAAAGTCAAGTTTTCATAAAAACACATTCTTAACTATATTATGTACCAAAGAGTAGAAAATTGAACCAATTAACTGTAATATTATTAAATAACCAACTATAATTAAAATCATTAATATTTATGAGATATGGATCATGATATTTCATCAATGGAATCCTAAAATTAATGAATCTCAAAAAACAATGATAATTTCTTAAAAAAACTAATATAACATAGTATCATGGGATCATACCCTCCATGTAAGGAACGTAAATTACATAAACCATATAATATCACTAAAATATTTATATTCACTATTAAATATATTAAATAAATTTATATTCCCCCCTAAAAAAGTTTTGATGCATAACAAAACACGAGTCTCAATGAAGGAAAAATGAGAGAAATGTTTTTTACCGATTTGGTATCAATTGAAACATAATACCCTCTAAAAGAATGATAATAAAATGGAAATATGAATATAAATATTTTATGTAAAATATATATAAATTTCAATAGTATGATTTAGATACATTATACTAAATAAAATTGTGGCAATCAATGCTTGTATATAACAAAAATTAAATGTGAGATGAAATCCACTTACATTGTTTTTTCACTCTCTCTCTACTCATTCATGCTTCCAATATAATAAATAGAAGTTTATAATTCATATATTACCGAATTATTTTATGATATCTATTACAATATATTGATTTTATATAACATTATATTACTGGCTTGTTAATGACCATATGCTAGGGTTTCACTTCGTGTAATATTCGCTTTTCGTTTCGCATGTAACTTAATTTTTTATATCAGTGGTCTTTATAATTATATGGTGATGCTAGAATTTTGATAATTATATAAATATTAGGTATATAATTTATGTATGAATTATAATAATATATATGATATAGGCGTATGTAATTGAATGCACCATTCATGGAGGTAGTAAGTTGTACGTACGCATAAACGTTATTTCCGTTTTTATTATCATATCGAATAATAGTATCTAAATGAAAAAATTGTGTATATATATATATATATATATGTTTTTTATAATTATTAAATTAGAAAATATATTTCACATATATCATATTATTTTATTATAGTCATCCATAATACAATTCCTTTTCTGTTTGAATAAATCACATTTCTTTTTGGGGGTGGTAGACCACATTTCCTCAAAAGATATTATTATATTAACACCAAATGAAAAGTAAACAAATGTGTGATTTAAAATAAAAATATAATATTAAATAAAAATATAATATAATATATGAAATTTATAAATATGTTTTCTTTTATAATGGAAACCATGATTGGTGGTAATGAAAAAAATGAACAATTACTGTTTTGTGAGGAAGTAGTTTTCCCGAGAACATAAAAAATATGTTCAACATCAATTAGATTTTTGTGTCAGAATTTTAAGGTCATAAATTATGAATAAAAACATACTAATATGTTGTGGATACATGTTTTTCCACACAATAATATAATTAAGGGAGTGTAGGGGTGGAGAAGAAAAATAAAAGATGGAGTTTGAGAGACGGTGTTACCTCTAAATTTGGTAAATCCTTTTTTGTTTGTCCTAAAAGTCTTCCTTTGAAAGTATTCTTCCAAAAGGGTGTCTTCAATGTATACAATATAATTTTTGGAAGGATACTTGGGTAGAACATTTAGAAAAAAATATTTACTGAGATGTATAAGAAAAATGTAAAGGTAGTGGCCTTTTATAGGGAAGGGAAAGGACTCACTTGGAATTTTTAGAATCAAGTTCGGTGTGCATATGTTATTACATTAATAAAATATTAAATACCAACTTATTTATATAATGGATTTATTATGGATTATAAATAGAAATAAAATTGGTGTGGTAAATTTTTCTAGGTCATTTGGTCACTTAAAATATAGGTTTAGTCCATAATTTTTCTAAATTTGGCCTTCAACACTGCGTTTAATGTTAATAACTGCTATTAATTGTTTTGGAAAAAATAACATGTTATTAATAGAATAAAAATAATAGACTCAATAAAATTTTCTATTTATTATTTTTGAAATAACAATCATATAATTGAAAAAATTAATATAAGTGATAATCTTATAGACGGGATGATATAATGTGGTTTTTAAACTGGAAAACGATCAAAAGTTAGTTAGTATTTTATATTCAGTTTCAAAGTGAAATGGATTATAATGAACTAAAATGTATAAATAGATTTATTATTTATATAATTTTACTTTTAAAAATTTATTACATAATTTATCTGTAACGATTAATTATAAAATAAGGAAATTTAAAACTAAAAAGATGTATTTTTCACTAGTCATCCAAAAAATGATGTTTCTCCAAAAAATCCAAAAAATTCACATATGGATAATTTTGATTTTATGAATTTAAAAACAAATTTATTTTAACCAATCCAATATATAAATGTATCAAAAACTACTTTCATTATTTGAAGTGGTTTTTTTGAGAAAATGATATTTTTATCAAAAAAGGACTTTACCAGTAATCTTATCGTTCATTATCAAAATGTTTTATTTATATAAAATAATTGTAAAAATTATTCGGAATGTGGTTATTTATATTCCTATAAATATGTCTAATGGAATGGCTATAATTATTTAATATAAATAATTATATATATGTATATATGTTTATAATCATTTTTCATAGAAACTCAGTGTTGTGTGCATCGTATGCTAAGTCATTGTTGCTTATCATGAATCCCAATGTCATATAGTGTGTTATGAATGATAAGATTTTATTTCATGGGAATTAAATTATTGAATTAATTTTTAACATATATAGATATAAGTTACAATTTTTAGTGACATTTGAAATGATAAATACTGAAAAGATAAATTAATTTTTAAAAATTAATTTTCAAAATATCAGGTTATTCCACAACCGAACACATAAATCATTGAATATCAAATATTAAATGTTGTTATTACCATGATGATACATTTAATAATTTTTTTGGATCAACTAATATTCCATGTTCCATTATCATGTTTCTAATGAGAACAACTTATCAAATCCATAAATAAATCATTGATAATTTAATATAAATATAGTGCTCTATCAGAGTTTTTAAAACATGACTATTTTTAGACAATTTACCTATTTTGGTCATATAAAACGTCAATATTTCATTAAAAACCCAAAAAATGAGATAAGGTTATATTTTAAAAGATAAGTAATCAATTTAATAAGTATAAAAAGACAATTAGCTATGTCAAACATACTCATATAATACTCTAAATGGTTGTACCTACAGCTGTATGAGATCAATGGAATATCCAACTCCTTGAATTAGAGTTTGTTGTATCCATTACAAATATCAATATTTAGAAACAAAATTCAATCATTTAATTGATGGTTTAATAATCAATGAGATTATGGGGATACTTTTGTACTATTATTACAAAAATGATCTTTTGTTAATTGATGTATAAACAAAAACTTTTAAATTCCTTTTTGAAAAATTCACATAGGATTATGAATGTGAAGAACATGGGAATATAAATCCCCAAGATCTAAAATCATCATTCTAAATTTATAGATGATTGTACTTATTTGGATACATATTTTAAAAGGGCATCGATATTAGTCATGTTGTATGAAAATTTTCAATCAAGAACACCACCTCCAACTCAATTGGAAAACCATATATGTCATTGAGGAAAACATTTATAATCGTAGTAACTACTAGAGGAAGTTTAATCTAGGTATAATGGTATTACAACAAGGATATATAATTACACATTATTTCACTATGAATTGGAACATATTTACTGTCATGAATAATCCTGGAATCACATTCTCCCTAATATATATGGGAGTTCTATCATAAGTAGTGAATAAATACAATTTATCACAAAAGTCAACATAATACAAGTGATAATTCAACCTATACATAGAAATTGTCTCATAAAATATATCTTAGTAAAGTATCCTGAAATCCAGTTCCATCAAAACATGCCATATAATTATAGTTCATGTGGAAAATTAAATCCTTTCTCATTTTTCATTTATAGGGGTATCACCATTTCCATAATGAATTGAATGTGTTTCATCTTATATTAAAAAAGATTCCCCAAATGAATTAATATATATGTTTTAGATATAACATTTAAAAATAACTAATTCATTAATAATGATGTGACATAAATGTTATGTCTCATACTTTGAGGAGAAACATTAGTTTTCATTGGGAACTACAGAATTTCATGTACTGTATTTCTTATAAATGAATGTATATAGAACAATAATGTTTGTGTAGAATCATACTATTATAAATATATTATTATGGTCAAATGATGTTTGAATATATCCTGATGAATATAAATCCCAAAAAACACCAACACATAACCAAATTGACTAAAGATGTTAATTTTTTAGAAACAACGAAAAAATATTTTCAATACACAGTTTAGAAACTCAAATAAAATGTAAAAAAACTAACCACCGAGTGTGATGTTGGATAATAACCTGGAAATATAAATATACTAATTCCGTAATAAAAATAAACCCTCATCCAATTTCACTTATAAAAACCACTAGGCCAACTAGTAAATAATTGATAATAATTGATCAAACCTACCATTACAAAGAGGTATATCCCTACAATTAATAATTTAACACTATCTCTATATATGTGGATAGATTTAGCAAAATAAATATAAATATATAATAACATAAAGACCAATGTAAATTATCAAATTCTTTATCATCTCATGATACACAATATTATAATATTAAATAAATATATCGAGGATACAATTAGATCACTACTTGAACGACTAATTTAATTGATCTAGTTTAAGAAACTACATATATTTTATAATGGTAATGTATTTTTAGATTAAATACTCACTAAATATGTAATTTATGTCACATAAATGAAATAGTTTAATGGTAACTTTCAATGAATTTTTATTTATTCTTTGCTTTTGGAGTTTCCCAAGCTTTTAAGGAAGAATGTGTGAGTTTTCATGAATTGGGCCTCACCGTGAGCCAAATTCCAGATTTAAAAATAAATTATGTTTCCATTATAAAATTTCCATTTTTTAATATTTTTCACCCATTCCAATTTTTTAATGTCCTCTCCTAAAATATTAACACCAAAATTGAAATTTGCAGCCTTTAAAAATCCATAACCAAGGTGTATATGGGTTTTTATTTAAGGGATTGGGCCTTCTCGGAAGCCCAATTCTAGTTTTAAAAATCTAATTTGTTTAATTAATAACCTAATCTATATTAAATATTTTTTTTTGATCCATGAACCACGAAATCACATTTATCCCAGCCACGTGCCCATTATCCTCCCACCCACTTTGGAGCTCATATCCATCACGATTGAGTGCAGAGCATCATAGGGTTTCTAAAATCATCTTGATTTGAGAATGTCAGTTATATCCATCATAACACTCTCAATCATTAATATTTTTCCATTATTCCAATTACTAAATAACCTCATCATCATTTTTTGAACCACCCATGAGTTTTGGCTATTTTAAATTTCTGCTACAGGGGTATTTGGGGAGATTCATTCAAATCCCTCAAGTAAGAGAGTCCATTACATAATTTATTCAAATTGCTTAGGGTTTTATTAAATTTTGATAGGTCTTAGTCCCATTTTCCGGAAGTACCAAATTCCAATGATGTAGGGTTATGATCTTAGGGTTTAACAATTGGTGTTTTTGGTCAATTCTTGTGGTTTTAGGTTTATTCTACGTCCCTCTTGGTACGACAGTGGTGCTACTTGATTTTCGCACTATGATTGAAGGGTTTTCAATACATTTGTAGGTGATTCCAATGTTTATGAAATATATATAATTATAATGGTTTATTTATTATATTTTAATTCTTATTTAATTTTATTAATGCAGCAAAAAATAGTTTATTGGTTTCTTCATTGCAAGTGAAATTTTAATTCCAATTTCATTTGAAATTTGGGGGTTTTTCATATCAATATTTGGTTGGTTCATTAAGAGATTCCCTATAATTAATTTGATGTTTTATTGAAATATATTAGCGATTAAAATAATGTTTTTAATGTTATTATTCATTGGATGATTCTATGAAATTTATTTTGGGTCACGTTTGATAAGAAAATGATTTTTGAGTAGCAATTGGTGATGAAATAGGTTCTTTAAATGGATATTCTATGTTATTCTTGTTGGGGGATGTTTTATAACTCATTTAATGGGTTTAAATTTATATATAAGGTGCTATAAATATGTTTTTGTTAATGGTTGTATGCACATGTTGTTAAAGTGTCGTTTCTGAAGTGTATTGGGTGTGAAACAATGAATGATTTAGAGAAGTTGTTTTTATTAAAACTCAAAGTTTTTTTATGTGTGTTATAAATGGTATAAAGTGTTTGTAGATATTTTAATGGTTTTATTTGACCATTACTGGTGTTTTACATGAATACAGATATGTGTTGAATGATGAAATTGTTTGATCATAAAGGGGGAAGCCCAAGTACCTAGGTGGGCAGAGGTGTACTAGTACGGCTAGTGGACCATATGGGATTTGTCCCTGTTTCATCTAGAATTTAAATAAATACAATTCAAACTAGACTATGTGGATGAATATTTTGGACCACTATGTTATGGTTATGTTCTCTACTAGTGGCCCGTGCATGAGAACAGATTTTACTATGGTTAATTTACACCGAGGTATGGGGTATATGGGGCCCAAGACTATCTAGTGCCTAGGGGTGTTCTCGATTTTGTTACTCATTGTGTTTGTGGTATATGAACTTTTATTGAGTTTTTTTTGAAGTTATTTATAGTATATTACATGAATATTTCAATTTTTCAACATTATATAAATTCTATCTTGAATAATTATTTAAATTGAATGTTTCATTTCGTGGATTTTATCACTACTTTTCTTTGCATATTAAAATTGCGTTCTTTTTCACATTGTATTGCATGATCTTCAAAATCATTGGGTTGTATCCTATTGGGAATATAATCACACCCTACATACACCCCTTTGGTGTAATTATAGTTTATTATGCTTGACTCGGGTAAAGGGAAGGCTATATGAGATTGCGGTTCTGGGTGTTAGTTCTCATCCTTGGTGTGGAGTTGTGGAGACGACTTGTGGGTGATGACACCTTTTCATTTGGAATCCTTGGTGATAACATTATATTTTTATTATTTTTATTTGGACCACTTTTATTGTCGTTAAACCAATGTATTTAGTTATGGTTTTTTATTAAAACTTGTTTGGCACGAAAATTTCTGATTTATATTACGAAATGTTTATAATGTTTTATGCTTTCATACTCGGGTAAATCATTCCCAAACATAAATTAATGACACCCAGGCACTTTTTCCGGCCTTTGGGGAAAGGTAATTCCCTTCGAGGATTGTCACACGCTGGGTTTGGTGTTAGTATTGCTGGTGACCAGATTCAGTTCATGACAAAATGGTATCAAAAGAGGTTATGGTTAACACTTTGGGTCATTTTATTTGTTGATAAGCTGGGATAATCTAGAGTTTGGACTATTGGGACATATTATTTCATTTATGGGTATTGTTCCTAATCACCACACCTCTAGATGGGATTCAAGTCTCCGGGAGAATTCTGTATTTATATAAGTCCTTTGGATTTCATTGATTGATGATGATTAGGGGAAATGGAAAGAGAGTTGGGTAAATGGTCTCGGTGAGCTCACAGGGTTTATAAAGACATGTGGTGCTAGGGATTTAAACTAAAACAATGTCTATGATGATGAAGTTATTATAATATAGCCTCTAACCATATATCTATGTCACCCATGGAAACTAGTTTCCTCTTGCATTGTCTTGTGTTCTTTAGTTATAAAATCTAGGAGCTTTCATTTAATAGTGACTTGGTTTTAAGAAGTGTATAGTATTTGTGAAATTATTATCCATTAAACAGGGTATGGTGAGATTTTTGAAAATTGAGAGTTGAATTTTCATAATTTTATTCGAATGTAATATAGTTGGTTTTCATCTCTTCTGAAAGCATGAACTATATAAAGGTTGGTTTTGAAAAAGTGTTTCCAATAGTGTTATCTAAACTATTAAAATCTGTTTTAATGAGATGAGATGTTTTGAAATTAATTTGTATGACATTAAAGTGAGTTATCATTTAAATTATTCTTCCTTTCAAAAAATCTTGGTAAGATGTAATTTGGGAATGAATTTGTTGTTAGCAGTTTTGAGAAAAAGGATATATTGGTTGACTGTTTTGGTTTAGAAAAGGTTAATGAATTTTTTATTTTGACATTTGATATTTCTGTGAGAGACCACATGAATTGGTTTATATGGGATGATGGATGGTCGATGGCATGACTGGATGTGTTCTGCGATGGATATGAGGAGGGAGCCTGGTGTGGCAAAGAAGCATGCATGTGTGAGTCCCATGGTGTACCATTGGTGTATACTCTAACTGCTGAATAGTTTATTTTAAAAATTATGATTTAATATGAGATACTTGATGACATTATGACTAGTTCAGGATGAATTGTATAATGTTTTTTTTTAAATTTTGATGTTGTGTGATGTTTTCAGTCCAAGAACCCATCCTATTTGTATTGTGTTTTGGGTTTGTGTTTGGTCGGTAGGCTGTGTTGAAGGGCTGGTGATGGTCTCTTCGGAGAAATTTTTTTGGATGATTTTATGGTGGTTCCATTCATGTGTTTGGATAGGGTTTGTGGTATATCATGACCAATGGAACATCCTGGTTGGGTCCATGGATTTAATCATTGTATAATGTATGCTCCATTAAGGGTTACATCACAACTGAAGTGCATCCCGTATTATTTTTCCTTTTTACGACCCTCCAGTTGATCAATATAAGGAATCATTTTTCTTGAGATTTTTTGATTGAGTCTACACCATTTCCATTACTGGTTTTGTTTATCCTATTATATTGGGAGAGTGATCATGGAAGGTTGAAAGAGACCTTAGCCTCTTAGGTTTCTTGATCAATCAACGATGGAAGCAGTCTTAGGTTATTATCAGGGATGAGTATCGGGATGGTGTCTAAGTGGTCCTCTCAGTCCTTCATAGTATCTTCAAAAAAAAGAGTTCATATTTATATACCATTATGGGAAATATGGTCACAAGAGGATAGTGTGGCCACTTTCTAGAATTGTTTTTTGTTTGGGGATGTGGTATAAGGTCCCACTTCATGGTTTGTTTAGATTAGTCGTAATGGTCAATTTTTGTGACACCTAGTAATTACATGCACTTGATTGACTATAATGTTGAATGTCATGCAATCCTCTGAGAGTTTTTTTATGATTCGAGATTGTATCCCTTGAAAAAACATCAAAATCATCTATTTTATAGGATGATGATTATAGGTTTTATTTACTTCTATAGTTTCTCACTCGAAGAGAAAAGGTGTGATGTCTATGCATTTTTTAAGACCATGTTTTAGTGAAATAACGAATTTGGGTAAAGTGATATAAAACTGGGTTATGTCTGGTAAATCTTATAGGGGATTTCAGAATAGTTTTTGGTGGCATTGAAATAAAAACTCACGTTCATGGGGTACCAAAGCCAAACTGTGAGGTTGAAGATGCTTCAATCATTTGAGCTCCATCCATAGGCCTTAGAGAAAAGTTGACTCATAGTCAAGGGAAATCCCAGCGTATGTTAAACCCTTTAACTTGTATTATCCTTAGTGTGAAAGATATGAAGAGTTTAAACATCTATTGTCATCAACTTTCTTATGTTTTTCCCATTCGATGAAAATAGGTTGTGGGCCTCGTACCCAAGTCATCACCTAATGTTATTCCCTCCCACTTTGGTTTCCAATGAGTCATTAGATAATGTTTTAAAATTTGGATAGACATGATGAAGACAGAGTGTGTGCATTATTAGTAGTGATCGTGTTCCCCGAAGCCATGCAGAAATAATGATCTGAATAGTTAGTGCACAATTTCCCAAACTGTGCGGACTGACCCTAGGCCCTTCCCAAATCATTAAAAAAATTGGGTCTTTCTGTGTCGGACCATGAAGGTATGTTAAGATGGTTTGTTATTTTGGAGGGGAGACCCACTATTATTTACTTGTACAATCCTTCTTAAAAATTTAATGGAATTCTACCCTTTGTACTCGGAAGTTCGTTCAGAAGTCCCCATGTTAGTGTCTTGATTTTATCTCAGAAAATATATACGTTGCCACTTATAATGGGGTGTCTATTTTTGTTCCCCATACCAATAGCTCCGATTTATCCATGTTCTTGGCATGGTGCTATATAGTCTTGTTCAGAACTATCTAGCTACAAAAATCTTCCTTGATTAAACATTTTGATTGGAGAGCTCCCAATGGTTTATTTAATTTAAGGTAAGTATAAACTTGTTTGAAGATGTTGTTCATTTGGGTGAATTTCTTGAGTCTTTTTCGAATAGTGTTTGAGGAGTTTTTTTGGATAAAGTATGAATGTGTTTGATCATTTCAGTAATGTGGTGTAATTTTGCGTTGTGCGATTAATCCTTCCTTAATTGATCACTAGTGGTGTTTTGGCCCTTGGGTGCGATGCATGGGAAAGAAGTACATCAAGGTTTATCAGTTGAGTTATGTTTTTGTATATGTCCTTACTGTGGCTTTCATGGGATGGAAATATTTCATGTTGAGTAAAATTGTAACATATATGACATATTTTAATGTCATTTTTCATTTAATTTACATTCATTCTTTTTTTGGGGTTTCCGAAGCATTTAGTGAGAATGTGTGAGTTTTCATGAATCGTGTCAAACCGTGAGCCCAATTCCATATTAAAAAATAAAATTTTTACTTTTATAACATTTTCAATTTTTCATACTGTTCACCCATTCCAATTCCTAGATTTAATCCCCTGACATATTAACACCACCATTGAAATTTTGAGCCTTTAAAAATCCATAACCAGCTTTATATGGGTTTTTATTTAATGGATTAGACAAGCCCTAAAACCCAATTATTTTTTAAAAAATAAAATATGTTAAATTAATAACTTATTCAATTTTAAGGATTTTTTGATACACCCAATCCCATTGAACCTAGCCCCATTCCCATTATCCTCCCATCTACATTGGAGCTCATATTGATCCTGATTAAGTGCAGAACATCATAGGGTTTGTAAAATCGGCCAGATTTGAGGTGGTAAGTTCTCTCCATAATAACTCTCTCAATTATTACTCATTTTATCCATCCTAGTTCCTAAATGACCTCATCATCCATGTTCTAACCATCCACGAATTGTGGCTATTTTAATTTTTAGCTACTAGTTTATTTGGGGATATTCCTTCGTGAAGCCTCAAGTAAGTTAGTCCATTTCATTCTCATTCAAATTGTTTAGGGTTTGATTCAATTTTATTTGGGTTTCATCCCTTTTTCATGAATTCCCAAATGCACAGGTGGTATGGATTTGATCATAGGGTTTAACCATGGGATTTATTGGTCATCTATTGTTGTTTTATATTAGTTCTAGGTCATGCTTGGTGCGGCGGTGGTGTGACTTGATTTTCACATGGCGACAGAATAGTTTTCATTACATTGGTAGGTTATTCCAATGTTTATGAAGTATATGTGATTATAATGGAGTATTTATGATATATCCATTCCTATTTCATTTTATTAATGGTACAAAAATGACTTTTAGTGGTGTTTGTATTACATGTGAAATATTAATGCCAATTTCATGTGAAATTGGGGGGTTTTCATATAAATATGTTGTTGGTTCATTATGGGATACCTTATAAATATTTATTTTATTTTATTGAACTGTATTATGGATGAAAATAATGTTTCTATTGTCATTATTCTTCGGTGTTTCTATGAAATTGGTTTTGGGTCACGTTTGTTAAGAAAATGATTTTTGAGTAGCAATTTGGGGTTGAATTATCTTATTTACAAGGATACTCTATGTTATTTTTATTGGATGTTGATTTATAGCTCATGTAATGGTTTAAAATAATGTTTTAAGGTGATGTATAATTTTTTGGTTAATTTTATTATGCATATGGTGTTAATGTGGGGGTTTCGAAGTGTTTTTTGTGCAGAACATGGAATGGTTTGGAGAAGTTTTTTTTGTTGAAACTCAAAGTGTTTTGATATGTGTTTAAATGATATAAAATGTGTGTAGAAACTGTACTAATTTTATTATAGCATTAGTGGTGTTTTACATGTATATGGATATGTGTTGAATAATTAAATGGTTTGATTACAAAGGGGGAATCTAGAGTACCTAGGTGGGGCAGATGTGTACTAGTACGGCTAGTAGACCTGATGGGGTTATCCCTATTTCACCTATAATTTGGATAATGAAAACTCTAAATAAACTTCTTAGATGATGATCGAAGACCACTAGGTTATGGGTATGTTCCCTACTAGTGCCCCATCCATGAGAACAAATTTTACAGTGGTTACATTACGCTGTGGTTTGATGTACATGGGGCCTGAGACTATCTAGAGCCTAGGTGTGTTCTCGATTTAGATTTTCATTGTGTTTGTGGTATTTGATATTTTATTGGGGTGTTTTTTGGAAGTGATTTACTATTTATAACATGTATATTTAAAAGTGTTTCCATTCAGAAAATTTTAGCTTGAAAACTGTTTTAAATTGAATGTTTCATTTTTGGGATTTTATCTCTGCTTTTCTTTTCATAATAAAATTGATTGTTTTTTTACATTGTATTCCATGCTCTTTGGAATAATTGGGTGGTATTCTATTCAGATTAGTCCCAAACACTACTTAAACCACTTGGGTGTATGCAGACTTTATTACTCGTGACTCATGTTAAGGGAAGGCTATGGGTGATGGCGATTGATGGTGTTAGTTCTCATCCTTAGTGCGGATGTCACAACCCATCCTCAAGGCCCATTCTCTGACTACCCCATGCCCGCCTTCCATAGGCCAGGGGCTGGCGACTAGCACCAAATCTGTAAATCATGATAAAAAGAGAAGGCATTGCCTTTATAAAATGTAAACACACACAACTAGAGTACAAGTGGAAGAAAACACAATGTAATGAAGAATAACAAGAGTGATGAAAGTACAAAAAGGATAGAAATACAAGCCCAAAAGAAAGTTATATCTACAACTGAAGGGAAAATAGCTGGAAGATGGAAGCAGCTCCTGGATCCTCCTACGAGTACCTACCTAAAGGGTAGGTACATATGTCCTCCTCTATACTTCGTGTCAATCGGTCTGCTCTGTGTGACGTCACACTGGGTGTCCACCTCTGGGTACCGTCCAGTCCTCGTACACTCTACCTCGGTCAGTGTTGTCTATCGTCTACATCCAACACAACGAGGTACGGGCATAGCCCGTGCAGGGGATAGTATAGCGATTCTTAGTAGGGATCCCGAGACCCTGAAGGTCTCAATAAATCCATCAAGGATAAACCACAAAGAATGATCTCTACAGATAACCTATACTTAGGTATATGACCATACATATACCTAAGTTATCATGTAACCCATCTCAATCATGAGGAAAAACATAGAGGTCATTGACTCAGCTCAAACTTGGATTTTATTCATGATGTCGAAACCACGGATGCTAGAGAACTCCTCCTCTGTCGAGTACAATGGGCCTGCTGCTACAACGAAGAGCTTCCCACTGACCTTGGACTGCTGAAGTACTACAGCTGTCAAGTACTGTGGGCCTGCTGTTGCAACCATGCACTTCCCACCATGGTTCTGCCACTACAACAAAACACATCCCCTCATAGCCCACATAGGTACTCCTTATGCCGAGTACTACAGGTCTTCCGGTATAAAAAAATTACTCCTCCTTCGTGGGTCTTCCCCTACAACCATGTGAACACCACTGGGTTATCTGAATCACACTGATCGATCATTAAATAGTCGTCAAGTCTTAGCCACCTACTAGGTCTCTACACTCCGTACACTCATCACTGGGAGGGTCCACTCCATGATCTACAGGTTGATACATCCAAGTGTCACATAACCTAACGTGGAAGTATCTCAAGGGACCGCCCCATTATAGGGGTCTCAATCCAATAAATTGCGCGTCAATCGGACACCCGGACTGTGAGTTATTAGCATTTCTGTTCTAGGGGCCAGGTAGGAATTCAGGTAAACTATAACCCGGCCATGCTCAAACCACATCCGAATCTTGTGTTGAATATGCCAAAAGAACCCTCTCATCAAGAGGAATCCAACCTAGTCAACGTCACGTCAATCGGATGTCTCGTCCATATGTTATAAGCCATTCCGCTCTGAGGGCCCGGTTGGTTTCAGGATCGATCCAACCCGACCGTATACAAATTTTGCATAAACCTTTAGTGTAATATACCAAAATGACCTTCTTGATCCAAGTAATCCTACTCAACTGACGGTGCATTGATCAGAGGTTTTTACCTCATGTTAATGATGTTTAACTCAAAACATTCTGAAAATAGGTTGTCTGGGCCCAGTCCGACCTGGCCCAACACCCCTTGGGTTTGCCCGAACCGGGTCCAGGACCAACCCGGTTGGGCGTGGTCCGGCCCAGCCGAGGGGTGGTGGGCGGAGGCACTAGCTCGGGCAGCAGCTGAGCGCGTTGCGCAGAGCGCCCCCCCCCCCCCCCCCCCCCCCCCCCGTCGTTAATTGGGACCGGCGGCGCCAGCGGGTGCCCCCCGCTGTTTTAGGATCTCGTGCGGCTATGGGGTCCATTGCACCTCCACCGAGGCTGTTGTCGTGGCAGGTTTCCTCCAGAGGTGCAATGGGGCACGGCTTCCGCATGCAGTAGCAAGCACTGGCACACCGGTGACCTGCGCCGCTGCGACGTTCCGCGGGCCACCTGAGTCGCTCTGGTGATCTGTTTTACCTCTCGTATATGCCTAAGGCCTTATCGGGTCACCCTCTTCATTGAAATGACCTCAAATTGTCTTTTCCATTCCGTTCACCAATCTCCACGCAATCTGCATATCAAGAACTAGTTGGCGATGGGTCCGGACTAGTTCGTTAGTTCGTACCCGCCGTGTTTAAAGTTTGAATATTCACCCAGAAAAATAATCTTCCATGATGGAGGGTATAATTCATGTAAAGGTAAGTAAACAAAATCCCCCTACCTCTATAAATGAGGTCACATGTCGGGTGTCGTGGAATACATCGTCGTGGGGAAGAACTCTTAGGGGAAGTTGGTGTACATCCGAGGAGGAAGTAGCGTATCCACACTTGTCGTGGATAATATAATGATTGGTGCATCATTGTTCTTCAGTAAACTGGCATTCTTAGTCAAGGAAGTCACCATTCTTCGTTAGAGGGAGGAGTTTTCTTCTTATTAACAAGTGTTCTCTCCAAATCTACCTTAGCACAATGAAAACCCACCCAAAATAAAATAATAGTCTTCTCCTATAATTTTATTTTCACATGCAATTTAAAATACAAATTCAAACCACTTCGTTAATTAATTGATGTGGTTGAATTCATTAAATTAAAGTGTCGGCAAGAGTTAAAGAGGAAGAGAGGAGGAGGTGAGAGGTCTCACATTTAACTGGAGTTAATAAATTAATGTAGGGAGGTTTCAGTTGTTTTGGGGGAGGAGAAATGTTGAGGCGCGTGTGGGCCCCACTTATCTTATATCCACTAATGGGAAGTTGGGTGGGTGTGGGCCCCACAAACAACTTCCCATCGGAGGAATTAACCGCCTTAGATGTAAATAAATTTGTTCTAACAATTATATTTATTTTAAACTAAACCCCAAATTAATAATTTACAACTCACCTAAAACACAACTGTAGAAATGGACCCCTTAAGCAATTAACAGTGTTGCGAGTTCATCGGTGCCTTCAAATATCTATTCCAAGAACTGATTCAAAAGATAGAAAAAACCACTCATTCGTTCACTGAACGTACACAATATTAACCTTGGAAATTGATTCTGGGCACACTGGGCCTCAGAATCAAGTTCTGTTAGAAGCCACGGACTCGTAAAATTCCAATGAAATTAATAAAAAAATTTCCATGAAATTCCCGGGTCATTACATTTCTCCCACATCAGGGCTTTATGTCCCCATAAAGCTAAAATATAAACTATTGAAACAAAAGTGGTACTGACCACACATATGAGTCTCTTGCTCCCATGTGCTTTCCCGGAGGTTCATGTTCTGCCGGTAAATGCACACCAGAGGAATCAAACAGCCACGTAGGACACACTCTAGTCGATCCTCAGTCTCCACCAGGAACTCTGTAAATGTCTCCCCGTCATCAATGTCCAGCTTCTCGTGGTCAATGATGTGTAAAGGGATGTGTACGTATCTTCTCAGCTAAGATATGTGAAAGATTTCATGCACCCAGTGCAACTAAGGTGAGAGGGTCTGGTTGGAAGCCACCCCTTCTACATTGCTGAGAACCATGAAATGTCTGTTGAATCATGGAGATAACTTTCCACCATGTTCAAATCATCGTAAACCCCCGTCGAGATGAGACCCATAAGAAGATGTGGTTTCCATCCTCAAACTCCAGAGGTTTCCATCTCCTATCAGCAAAAGACTTTTCCTACTCTGTGCAGTCTTCATCCAATCCTGGATAATCTGCACCTTCTCTGAAGTATCATGTACCATCTCTGGTCCTATAAGTGCTGACTCCCCTAGGTCAGTCCAGCACAGAGGTGATCTGCAAGGTTGGTCGTAGAGTGCTTCGTAATGTGCCATCCCGATCGGGGATGATGTTCGATGGGACACCATGAAGCCATATGTCCACATGTATGTAGTGGCGTCAAAATCTTGCAACTAATCCCTGCTCCCTGATCAGCAGGAAGTGGGCTGACATGGTAAGTCGATCGACGATCACCCTTCTTCACCGATGATCTAAAATAGCTGCTATGATTTATCCTTTTTCAAAAAGAGATATCTGGTCTCATCCCATAGATAGACCATGCCCATTTCCTAATACATTCATTCCTGGCATGAATGATAATAATTCATGTCATGGACTACATCATATGGCATCGACGCTACTTCTATGAGATCCAAATGTTACTCTCGCCTCTAAGGGTTGAGTCACAATGTCAGCATGAGTGTGTGGTTACTGGGTGTCCTCCAATAGAAATATCAAAAGTGAGGGTCAAGTCAACAGTTTTAACTGAACCTATAAGTACACAAAAAGGAATGAAAGCAAACGTCACAAGGACAAGTGTCTTATATTACTGAATCTCAATTACAAAGACACACAACAACCACAAACAACAACAACATGCAAATTAGAATCACCATGAACAAAGGCCACCATGCCTGGAACTAGTCCCACTCTTATCCACCTACTTCTGGAGCTCAGTAGTCATATTCTTCAGCTGCCTGAAGTTGTGCTCTCCCATGTACACCTATTCCATGTGGTCGGGGTGGACCTCATGGTGGTGGTGTTGGCAACACCTCGAAGAATCATCCACCTCTTGCTGCATGGCCATATCTTCTTCCTTGATATCATTCTCCATGCGGTCCGCCTAGATCGAACCTCTACCTCTTCCTGGGAGGTCCTTCATGTATCTGTTGATCATCTTTATGGCATGTCAGATAGTCATGTGCCATGTGACCAAGCCCGCTGCAAGGGTAACACTATCCATTCCTGGCACGTCATTCTCAACCCCGGGTGCCTTGCACACATGATCATGTGTCATGCGGTCGACCACCAATAGATCTGGTTCTTTTGGACCTCTACATCATCTGTCTAATTCCTATTGTAGAATACATTGCCACATTTCAGCTAGTGGTGGGTCCTGCTGCTGGAGACTGCTCAGCAAGGAAACTCTCCACTAAGAGGGCTCGCTCCAAAACCCCTCTCTACGTTGGGATGTTGTGAGAACAAACTGAATCTCTAATCTCTCACCTGAGCCCCTGCTCGAAGGTCCAGGCCCTGAAGAAAGGGTCCCGTACCATATTAGTGGAGTAGAGTGAGATGTCGGTGAGCCTCGCTGAATACTGCGCCACCATCATTCTACCCTGCTGAAGATGAAGTAGCTCCTGTATACGCACCGCTTGAAGGGTGGCTTGTAAAAACTCCACATGGAACTTTCTCTCGATGTCTACCCGTAGAAGTTTCACCTCGTCATGAATCTAGATCATCAGGCTCCACCATCTTCCTGCTCCGGCATGAAGGAGGCTGGCATCAAGAATCACCGTAATGTCTGCTGGCATCCCTACTAGCTTGATTGTAACAACCCGATATTTTTTGATAAGTATTATTTTTAATTTATTTGATGACATGTGTTTTATGATACAACAAGAATATCTTTTTCTATACGCAACACTGTATTATCTTGTAGTAAACACAACACTATTCTTAGATTTTGTTAAACACAATTTCAAGTTCGTTTGATAACAGTCATTCTACGCAACATTTAGTGTGTGTGTATATATATATATATTCAATGTATAAATGAAAAAATGGTTGTATTATGTTATAATAAAACAACAAAGGAGTCTTGAACAACATGCAACCCTGACCTGCCTTGCATTAAACGCAATCGCGATATTACTCGATAACGTGTGTTGTACGCAATACTGGGTTTCATTAAACAATGATATATGGTTATAATATTATCACGAACTATCCATAATGAATATTATTAACTACATTTTAAATTATATAACACTATTATTCATATTACTCATTTCTAGAACATGGTATGAGAACAAAATAAATTTTTCAGGTAAAATAAGTATTTTTAAAAAAATGCAGTTTTTCTGCCTTTTGATGGCGCACCCACATTAAATCTTGTTTTTGACATGTTTATAAGTTCAATTTTACAAAATAAATTTATAAATTTGAATCAGGATATAAAAATTTACATAGGATAAAGTTTTGATATTTTTCTGATAACTCTCATATTTTAATGAATAATAAAAAGACGCTATATTCTATTTAAAAAAAAAAATCCATCGTAATAATTAATATAGTAAAATTATAATATTGAATGGTTTTGAAGTATTAATATAATATATTTTTACCATTTAATTTAATTTTTGTCATTTTCATTAATTTTGCATTGAATTCATAGGTAAAAACATTTCAATCTTTGGAAATGTTTTAACATCTAAAACTCGTTTTCATAACAATAAGATTAATTTTAAATTAATTACTGCAATTTATGTGTTTTTAATTTTGAAAAATAGATTCCATATTTGGAATCAGTGGGTCCAAATTAGTTTAATAGGATACTTTTTATTTTTGGGCATTATGAATAGTAACTACGGTAAATATTATTTACCATAGTTATAGGTAATTCGGGTAATTAACGGTAAATATAAGATAATAAATTTACCCTAACACCTGCCAAAATCATATTGGATGACTAAAAGTAGAACCATATCACCTAAGGGTCGGATTAGATTCATTTAATAGACTTTTTTTCAAAAAATAATTTAATTATTATTAAAACCAAAGAAAGTGAAAACATGTCACTTTCTTAAATATTATAAGTATAATAATTTTAGTTTAGTCATAAAATATATGAAAATTAGGATATAAATAGTCTCCAGAAAGCTAATAAAATTATATACATCATATGAATTTATATATAATTTTTAGGGATTAATTTTTTATCATTAAATGTGACATAATATTGATGTTGAAATTTTTTTATTAAGAAAAATATCAAATAAATGGTTTTAAAAATATTTAACTAAATATTAAAATAACTATTTAATGTTATCCACTAATTTTATAAATAAATATGACATGTTATGATTCTAATAAATGTTTTAGTTTGAACATATATTTGGTATATTGTTTATTTAAATTCAAATAAATGAATAGTGTCAAAATTGACACTATTGTTATTTTATAAAAATAACATAATATAAAATTGTTTAAAAATCACCAAAATATTTAAAAAATAATAAATTTAGATTTACATGGTCGAAAATGTCATAAAGTGTCAAATTATGGAAAATTCACAATACATATGTAATTATTTATAATAATTCAAAATTTAGAATATTATTACCACAAATAAAATTAAATTTATAAATAAGGATAAATCAAGTTGATAATGTTTAAAATAAATTCCTAACATGTCTAAATTTTATTTATTGATGAGATTACAACCCTATCTAATCTAAGCTTCGGATATGAGTTATTTTGGAAGTTTTTATGTGGGGTTTGGATTTACTATAAACAAAGATTTCTTATATTTCCAAAGGTGCCCCTCTCCTTCCTTATAAAAGGGCACGTCCTCACTCTCCTCCTCACGCCAATTTATACCTTCAAGCTCGCCCACACCCTGCTCATTTCACTTCCCCACTTCCTTAGAAACCTACTAGAGGTACTGGTCTTCTCAAAAGACCAACTCTAGTGCCGTAATAGAATGTTTAAAGGAGGCACTTCGAAAAAGAGGTAATACTTTCTACTGTTTTCTTCATGTTCCAATCATCTTCTACACCCTATTAATTAGTTTTTTCATTATGAAGTAATATCATCAGTATACCTCATATACTTATATGTTATTACAAATATGAAACAACCCTATTTCACCTTCTATCTATCCTACGGAAAACAAAATCACCGCGTGTGCGTATGTACAGAATACCGTCTCCACGCCGTGGTGTAATCTTTTTTTCCACCAACACCTTAAATGGATGGGTATAATGTTATATATTATCATCATAATGATTCTAATATATTATACCATCCACTCCAATTCTATTCAATAATTATGGGAACGATATCATCGCTAATGCGTACGTACGGACTACCGTCTCCACAACGCGATGAGATTCATTCTCCATGATAACAATACATGAATGATCATAATGAATATATAATGAATAATAATGAAATATATGAAATAATAATGCTACTAGATATATATATATATATATATATTTATTTCATCTATTTATTTTCAATCAATTCAATAAGGAAATGAAAACAGCATTCATGCGTACGTACGACCTACCGTCTCCCTGAACAGTGTATTTCATTCGTTTTATCGATCAATAATATATATGTATCTTATGAATATATATTATATATAAATCATGTTTTACATTATTTAATTAGTTAAATAAGGATATAAGTAAGAATATCAAGAATGAAAAGTCAAAACACATACGATAAATGAAATGATTTTACCCAAAATGATGCTTCAACATAGAATTTACAAAATAACGGGTAATATAAAGTCATAAGTTAAACATATATGATATAATAACAATGAATATAATTATTTAATAATTCAATGACATTATTTAAATCATTATATAGGAGGTTAGGATCCAAACAAAGCATATCATACTTAAGGTAAGGGATAACTTTTCCAATCTCATTCTTATCCTAGATTGTTTATTCGTAAGTATTTACTGGGGTTATTGTTATCATCCATGTACATGTTTCCTAAACATGGTTTAATGTATATTTTTTGTCCCTTTTATTCATTTTTTACTTTTACTACATGTTATGTATGAGATCCTTCTTTTATGAGGAACATTTTATCTTTTCTGGCAAAAGTATGAGAAGAATGTTTTTTTAAACTAATACGGAATGATCGGATTTTCACGGAATTATGAAGCCTTATTTTCATGATGTTTTATCCAAAATATTTCATAACTATTTTCAAAAAAATTCTTTTTCTTTTAAAATTGCATGATGTTTTGTGAAAAGAAATTGATTTTGAAGAAAAATGGATATTTTCCTCAAGAATTCATTTCAAGTGTTTTATCAAAACCATTCTTCCATCTAAGATGACATTATTTCATATGTGTATGTTTCAAGTATATTGTCTCTCTGACTTACATGGTTTCACTTTTCTTATGATGAAATGATATCCCTTTATTTTATATGGATTATGTTATGATGGGATGATGTTTATGAAACCCATTTTTATTCTTTGAGTTATGATGAATGATTTATGTTAATGTTATGGCACAAGTAATAATGATTTCATTATGAGATGGATGTTACCTATATCTCCCTCCAATGAATTTGGTAATAATTTATATCTGATGAGATAGACAACGCTTGAATGGTAAGTTAATCCGGTTCAGTGTTACAGGACTCAAACGAGAAGTGAACTTGATTCAGAAAGGGACCTTGTCCACAAAGATGGTTATGGTCGTAATGACTTAGCTAATATGAAAATAATATAATGTTCTTAATGGTTGACACAATTACATGTTTTATTCCCATGATAATTTATCATGATTAATTATTCTTCAAGATCTATGCCTTGTGTACTTCCACGTTTTATGCCATTGCTCAAGATTTTGATGTTTAGATTTTATGCTCACGTTTATATACATTCAAATGTCTAAGGATTGTTTTATGTTCTCTATGCATACCCTTACTGAGAATTTGAGCTCACCCTTTATATTTTTTCTTCTCCCCAAGATTTAAAGAAAGGTTTTAGGTAAAAAAACAAAAGGGGAAGATCATTAATGGATATGTTGAATATCTTTCACCATGATTAGAAGAATATAATCTGATTTTCCAAAGACACTAAACTATTACCATCTTTGTGTGTCTATTTTTGTTATGTATTAAGTATTCCGAAAAATTAATGTATTGTCTATGTAAGTCAAGCTTTGAGTCACTATAGTTGTTATCAGAGGAAAGGTTTAGTTATCCTTTGGAAACTAGGACGCGAAAACTTTAGTGAGATCCCTAGATATATTTTTAAGGTATGTCTAGTGATGTCCCTAAGGTTAAGTATAAGTATAGGTTATTGTATTAGAATTATGGTAACGATAATATATTAAACCTAAGATATTATATATTGAAGTTACTCCCCCTTGATTATGATTTTTTCCTCTCACACTATTCTTTTTGGGTTTTAGAAAATGGCTGAAATCGGATGATTCACGATAATAGAGGATATGATGGACAATGGAATGATATTATTCATGAGTAACCAAATGAAATAGGATTTGGAAGTCCAAACATCATTATTATGCCGAATCAGCAATCTCATAATATGATCAATAAACTCAAATTTGGTAAGTTTCCTGACTCGGCTAATAAGAGAAAGATGGAGTTTCATGATGATCATAGACGAAAGAAATTTCAATTTCCCCTATGTAAATCATGTGGGAAGAGGCATCAGGGATAATGTTTCAAAGGAACTGGAAGATGATTTGGGTCTGTAAAAGAACGAAACAAATCCAGTAAGTTCAAAGGAAAAGGTTCAGTTAACACCATGGATGAGGATAATGGTATTTCTACAACATAAAAAATGGTTAAATGTTTCAAATGTGGAATGTATGGGCATTATGCAAACCAATACCCTAAGGGAACGTCTCATGAAGAGAATCTGTATTGTCGTATGGATAGTATTTATGATGATGATGATGAAGAGACTAAAAATGATATGTGAGATGAATGAATTGTTGAAGCTTGGTCAATGGTTTAAGAAGGTAGTGGAATGATTACATTTTTATCAAGAGTAATGTTGTATAAGTAATCTCATGGTACTATGGAAAAAAGAGACATCTAAGAATTGTTACAATTTTGTCTTTCCTTACGTTTTGAATGTGTATGATGAATGGTACCAGTAACCATGAAAGGTTATTCAAATATTTTTGGAAAGCACCTAATATAGGTATAAATATGTTCTATGGAGATAATGAAATGTTTGAAAGTATTAATGAGCCCAATGAATTATATAAGGACAAAGTGATATCATGGTTTGAGTATAATTAACTTTCTGGATTTTGGTATGAGGAAAGAGTTAACTCTTGAGAGCACTCATGTTTTCAATAAGGTTCAATGGGTATTCATTTTTCAAGAAAATAAATGATTAAGTTATTCACATGTTTGTAATTTGACAAACAATATATATCGTATGATATATGGGGGATAAATGATGGTATTCACATTCTCGACAGATGATATTTCTAGTAATTGTTTTCTTTATACTATGAGCTTGGACAACATTATTTTAGTTAAGACTAAAGATTGGAATGAATTATGTAAGACATAAGTTAGTATTGTTTAAGGCTAGATATTTTTTTGATATTATTTAAAGAATGTTATAATAATGTAATTTTAGAAAAAGGAAAACATACAGGATGGGTGAAAACCCATTGCGTCGGACGAGGATGTGGGAATAGAACCCACAACTGAAGTGTGACAGGACTTTATCGCCTACCACTGGCCTACAGGAAGTCCCTGGTTATTGGAAAGTAGTTTTATTTTATTAAGAGGTATGATAAATAAAGTGTAAGTCCATTTTTGGAACCATATACGATTAATACCAACAGAAGATGGACTTATAACTTTTTCTAACCTTTTGTTTGAAATAGATGGAATGACCCATCATTCTATCACATGATCTGCTAACATTTCACGAATAAAAAATTCAACTTCATTTCGTTAGGAGATGAAGTGGAAATTGTTCAATTGACGAACAATAATGAGATTGGACCAAAATCATGTAATTATTTCTTTTAATTCATCAACTTTAGGGAAATGATCTTGAAAACCATAAATTTTGTCCAAGTGCCCTTATATCTGATGAATGAGATGGTACCTTAGATCATCACAACTCTATGGATTTGTGATTATTAGCATTATCTTAGCCATGTTCCCTACCACTCTCCATCAGAACATGATGGTTATATTTCTCTTCCATATCCATATTTTCACTTATTTTATCCTATCTAGAAACCCAGTGATTAGATAATTTGGGTAACTATTACGTTTCATACTGTAGTTTTTAAAGTTATGCTTTGGGTTTTAATTAAAGAAACATTCAAGTAGAAAACCATGTATAACCCCGACGAATTTCGAGGGCGAAATTCATTTTAAAGGGGGTAGAATGTAACAACCTGATATTTTTTGATAAGTATTCTTTTAAATTTATATGATGAAATGTGTTTAATGCTACAAAAAGATTATCTTGTGCTATATGCAACACTGTATTAGCTTGCAGTAAACACAACACTATTCATAGATTGTGTTACACACAATTTCAAGTTCTTTTAATGATAGTCATTCTATGAAACAGTGAGTGTATTTATATATATATATTCACTGTATAAATGAACAATTGTTGGATCTATTGTAACGAAACCACAATGGAGTCTTACACGACACACAACCCTGACAGGGCTTGCATTACACGCAATCACAACCTTCCTCGAGAGCGTGTATTGTACGCAATAACGGGTTTCACTAAACAACGATATATGGTTATAATATTGTCATGAACTAGCCGTTATGAATATTATTAACTAAAATTTAAATTTTATAACATTATTATTTATCTTACACATTTTCTAGAACATGCTATGAGAACAAAATAAATCTTGCGTGTAAAATAAATATTTTTTAGAAAATGCAGTTTTGTCGCCTTTTGATGGCGCACCCACATTAAATATAGTTTTTACATGTTTATAAGTTCAATTTTACAAAATAAAATTATAATTTTGAATCAGGATATAAAAATTTACGTTGGATAATTTTTTGATATTTTTCTGATAACTTTCATATTTTAATGAATAGTAATAACACGCTATATTTTAATTAAAGACAACTTTTTTCATCGCAATAATTTATATAGTTAAATTATAATATATAATGTTTTTAAAGTATAAATATAATAAATTTTTACCATTTAATATAATGTATGCTATTAGCATTAATTTCACATTGAATTAATAGGTAAAAACATTTCAATATTTGGCAATGTTTTAACTTCTAAAACTCGTTTTCTTAACAACGGGATAAATTTGAAATTAATTACTGCAACTTATGTGTTTTGAATTTTGAAACATGGATTCCATATTTTCAATCAGTGATTCTAAATTATTTTAATAGGCTACTTTTTATTTTTGTGCATTATGAATAGTAACTACGGTAAATTTTATTTACCATAGGTAAAGGTAAATAGGGTAATTAAGGGTAAATATAAGATTATAAAATTACCCTAACACCTTCCAAAATCCTAATGGATGACTAAAAGTCTACCCATATCAGCTAAGGGTCATATTAGATTCATTTAATGGTCTTTTTCCATGAAAATAATTTAATTATTATTAAAACCAAAGAAAGTGACAACATGTCACTTTCCAAAATCTTATAAGTATAATAATTTTATTTTAGTGATAAACATCATAAAAACAAAGTATATAAATAGTTACCAGAAGGATAATGAAATTATATACATCATATAAATTTATTTTTAATTTTTAGGGATTAAATAATTATCATTAAATGTGACATAATAGTGATGTTGAAATTATTTTTTTAAGAGAGAAATCAAATAAATGGTTTTAAAAATATTAAAATTAATATTATAGGAACTATTTAATATTATCCACTAATATTAGAGATAAATATGTTATGTTATGAATCTTTTAAATCTTTTAGTTCAAACATATCTTCTGTATATTGTTTATTTAAATTCAAATAAATGAATTTTGTCAAAATTGACAGTATTGTTATTTTATAAAAATAACATATTATAAAATTGTTTTAAAATCACAAAAAATATTTAAAAAATTATAAATTTAAATTTATACAGTTGAAAATGTCATAAAGTGTCAAATTATTGAAAATTAACAACACATATGTAATTATTTATAATAATTTAAAATTTAGAATATTATTACAAAAAATAAAATTAAATTGATAAATAAGGATAAATCAAGTTGATAATGTTTAAAATAAATTCCTAACAACTTTAAATTTTATTGGTTGATGAGATTACAACCCTATCTCATCTAATATTTGGATATGAGTCATTTTGGAAGTTTTTATGTGGGGTTGGGATTTAATATAAACTAATATTTCTTATATTTCTAAAGGTGCCCCTCTCCTCCCATATAAAAGGGAACCTCCTCCCTCTCCTCCTCACACCAATTTTGGCCTTCATGATCTGCCAAATCCTACTCATTTCACTTCCTCACTTCGTTATAAACCTTCTAGAGGTACTGGTCATCTCAAAACACCAACTCTAGTGCCCTAAGAGAAAGTTTAATGGAGGCACTTCGAGAAAGAGGTAATACCTTCTACCGTTTTCTTCACGTTCCATTATTCATATACTCCCTCTTCTTTAGTTGTTTCATTATGAAGTAATAAAATCAGTATCCCTCATATAATTATATGTTATTATAAATTTTAAACACCCCTATTTCACTTTCTATCAATCCTACGGAAAACAAAATCACCGCGTGTGTGTACGTACGGAATACCGTTTCCACGCCGTGGTGTAATCTGTTTTTCACCAACAACTTACATGGATGGGTATAATGGTATATTATAACATCATACTGATTCTGATATATTATACCATCCACTCCAATTCTATTCAATAATTATGGGAATGATATCATCGCTAATGCGTACGTACGGACTACCGTCTCCACGACGCGATGAGATTCATTCTCCATGTTAACCATACATGAATGATCATAAAGTATATATAATGAATAATAATGAAATATATGAAATAATAATTCTACTGGATTTATGTATATATATATGTATGTCATCTATTTCTTTTCATTCAATTCAATAAGGAAGCGAAAACATCGTTCATTCGTACGTACGTCCTACCGTCTCCATGAACGGTGTATTTCATTCCTTTTATCAATCTATAATATATATGTAGATGATGAATATATATTATATATAAATCATGTTTTACATTCTGGAATTATGTAAATCAGGATATAAGTAATAATAGAAAGAACGAAAAGTTGAAACACATGTGATAAATGAAATGATTTTACCCAAAACGCTGCTTTAACATGGAATTTACAATAGAACGGGTAATATAAAGTCATAAGTAAAACATATATGATATAATAACAATGAATATGATTATTTAATAAGTCAATAACATTATTTAAATCTTTATACCGGAGGTTCATATCCATATGAAGCATATCATACCTAAGGTAAGGGATAACTTTTCCAATATCGTTCTTATCCGAGATTGTTTATTCGTAAGTATTTACCGGGGTTGTTGTTCTCATCCATGTCCATGTTTCCTACAAATGGTTTCATGTATGTTTAAAGTCCTTTTTACCCATTTTTGAATTTTACTACATTGTATGTATGAAATCATTCTTTACGAGGTACTTTTTAACTTTTCCAGTAAAAGTACGAGAAGAATGTTTTTTTAACATATACGGCACGAACGTATTTTTACGGTTTTATAAAGCCTTATTTTCATGAAGATTTCTCCATAATATTTCATGATTATTTTCAAAAAAATCATTTTCTTTTAAAATTTCATGACGTTTTGTGAAATGAAATTGATTTTGAAGAAGAAAGGATATTTTCATCAAGAATAAATTTCAAGTGTTTTATCATAACCATTTTATCATCTAAGATGTCATTATTTCAGATGCGTATGTTTCAAGTATAATGTCTCTCTGATTTACGTGGTTTCACTTTTCTTATTATTAAATGATATCCATTTGTTTTATATGGATTATGTTATGATGGATTGATGTTTATGAAACCCATTTTTATTCTTTGGGTTATGATGAATGATTTATATTTATGTTGCGGCACAAGTAAGAATGAATACATTATGAGATGTGTGGGACCTATATCGCCCTTCAATGCATTGGGTAATGATTTATATCTCATGTGATAGACATGGATGAAACTGTAAGTTATTTCGGTTCATTGTTATTGGACTGAAACGAGGAGTGAACTCTATTCAGATAGAGACTTTGTCCACGAAGATGGTCATGGCAGTAGTGCCTTGGCTAATATGGAAATCATATCATGTGATTAATGTTTACCACAATTACATGTATTATTTCCATGCTAATTTATCATGATTAATGTTTCTTCATGATCTATGCCTTATTTACTGTCATGTTTTATGTCATTGATCAATATTTTGATGTTTAGATTTTATGCTCATGTTTTTTAAATTCAAATGTCTAAGGATTGTTTTATGTTCTCTATGCATAACCATACTGAGCATTTGAGCTCACCATTTATATTTTATCTTTTCCCATGGATTTAAATAAAGGTTTTAGGTAAGAAAAAAATGGGGGAAGATCATTAATGGAGATATTGAAGATCATTCACAATGATTAGAATATTATATTTTGAGTTTCCAAAGGCACTAAAATATTACGATCCTTGTGTGACTGTTTTTGTTATTTATTAAGTATTATGAAAAAGTAATGTAATTTCCATGCACGTCAAGATTCGGGTCTCTACCCTTATGACTCTCACCACAGCCTCCAGCCAATCCTCAGCCGCCTGTGGGTCTATCACTCCCCGGAACCTAGGTGGCCTCTAGCGCTGGAACCCGTGAAGCGTGATCAAGCGGCATGCATCGCCTGCTACTAGGGATGGTGGAATTGGTGGCCCAATATATGGTAGTACCAATGGTGCCTCCACTGGTGCATCCAATAGAATAGGTCTCTGTACTAATGCCTCGCCACTCGGCGGGTTGTCATTACGTACAAATATTGGGGCTCTAGCTGGTCGTCTGTGGGGAGGCATCCTGAAAGAAAACATATGTGACACATTCAAAGATTATACCTGGTGAGCTGACATGTTTTGAGATGACTTAAAATAAACTTTTGAAAACACACAGGCAATCAGTGTTTTCGTTCTCTGAGTTGGAAATCAGAAGTCAGGGTCCTGGTGTATGGATAGGTCGGTCGCCCACACCAACACTGGACTCCCTGAATTGGAAACCACACATAATATTATTAACACTATTGCTTCATTGAAAAGAAATATCAGAGTTCTATGTTCTGTGGTAGAACCGACTCCTATGATACCAATTTTTCACATCCCATCCTTGGGGCCTGTTTCGTGTTTACCCCAAACCTGCCTTCCATAGGCCAGGAGCTGGCAACTAGCACCAAAGGAGTAAATCCTGATAAAACGGGAATTCATTGCCTTTATGAAACGTAAACACACAATACCGGAGTAAAAGTAGAAAAAAACACAAACTAAAGTAGAATTTTTTTGCTAAAAGTACACAGGGTTCGAAAATACAAGCCCAACAGAAAGGTAGTGCTACAAATGAAAGAAAGTACAACTGAAAGACAAACAGATAGAAGATGGAAGCAGCTCATAGATCTCCTTCCAGGTTCCTACCTGAAGGGCTGGTATAGATTTCCTCCTGATCACTCCGCATAAATCTATCAGCTTTGTGTGCCGTCACGCTGAGTGTCCACCTCCGGGTATCGTTCAGTCCTCGTACACCCTGCCTTGGTCAGCTCTAACCGTCATTTACATCCAACACAACGAGGTGCGGGCATAAGTCGTGCAGGGGTGAGTATAACAATACTCAGTATGGACCCTGAGACCATCAAGGTATCACTAAATCAATAAAGTATAATCCACAAAGAAATATCTCAACAGATAACCTTTACTTAGTTATATTCCCATACATATACCTATGTAATCAAGTATCCCATCTATATCATGAGGAGAAACACAATCGTCATTGACTCAGCTCAAACTAGGATTTTATTCATGATGTCGAAACGACGGCTGCTGGAGAACTCCTCCACTATCGAGTACACTAGGTGTGCCGCTACATCCAAGAGCTTCCCACTATCCTTGGATTGCTGAAGTACTCCTCCTTTCGAGTACTATGTGCCTGCTGCTTCAACCAAGCTCTTCCCACCATGGGTCTACCGCTACAACCAAGTGCACTCCCTCATTGCCTATAGAGGTAATTCTTCTTTAGAGTACCATGAGTATGCTACTACAAAAAAAGCTCTCATATGCCATGGGTATACCACTATAGCCATTCGCACCCCACTGGCCATCCAAATCACTCCGAGTCGATCGATCAATAGTCGTCAAGTCTCAGCCAGCTACGAGGTCTCTACAATCCGTACTATCATCACCGGGAGGGTCCGCTCCACACGCTACTGGTTGATACTTCCATGTGTCATGTAAACTCGTTTATAAGTATCTCAAAGGAACACCTTGTCATTGGGGTCTCAACGCAACAAACGGCGCATCAATTAGATGCCCGAACTGTGAGTTATTAGCATTTACGTTCATGGGACCCTGTTGGATTTCGGCAACAATCCAACCCGGCCATGCTCAAACCACAACTAAATCCAATGTTGAGTATTGCAAAATAACTATATCATAAAGAGGAACCCACCATAGTCGAAGGCACGTCAATCGTAGGTTCGGTCCTTAAGTTATAAGTGTTTCCGCTCCGAGGTCCTGGTCGGTTTCCAGTTAGAACCAACTTGTCTGTACTCAAAATTTACTGAAACATTGATTGTATTATACCAAAACGACCGTCTCAATCTAAGGAACCCTTTGAATCTGACGGTACGTTGATAAGATATTCTTAGCTATGGTTATGGCCACTTAACCGAAAACGTTCCGAAAATAGGGGGTCTTGGCCCGATCCAACCCCGCCCAACACCCCCTGGGTCTTCCGAAACCGAGTCCGGCCCGACTGGCGCGGCCTGGCCTGGCCCACATGGCCCGCCCCGGCTCAGCTGGGTGGCAGGGGAGGCGCTGGCTCGACCAGCGGCCTAGCGCGTTGCACAGAGCGGGGGGCGCCCCCTGGCCATCTGGCACCGCCTTGCTATTCTGAGATCACGCACAGCAGCGGGGTCCGTCGCACTGCCGCTGTGGTTGTTGTCGCGGCGGGTTTCCTCCGGCGGTGCACTAGGGTGCCACCACCTCTGGTCTCCGGCACCGCCACACCACCGCACCATTCTTCCGGCCACCGATGTCACTCTGGTTGTCTGTTTTAGCACTTGTTTCTGCCTACAGCCTTCTAGGGTCGCTCTCTTCACTGCGACGACTTCAAATCACCATTTCCCTTCTGGTCACCCATCACTACGCAATCTGTACATCACCAACAAGTTGGAAGTGGGACATTACTTGTTCGTTAGTTCATACTCACCGCGTTGTAGTTTGAATAATCACCAACAAAATAATCATCCATGCTCGTGGGTATAAATCACGTTAACATAAATATAAAAAATCCCCCTCCCTCGATAATTGACGTCGCACGTAGGGCATCGTAGAAGACGACGTCATGGGGAAGGAATTCATTGGTGATGTCGGTGTGCATCCGAGGAGTAAGCGGAGTCTCCTCAAATGTCGTGGAGAAGAGAATGATTGGCACGTCATCGTTCTTCATGGAACCAGCATTCTTCGTCAGAGGGCGGAGTTTTCTTCTTCTTCACAAGAGTTCTCTCCCAATCTAACATAGCTTAATGAAAACCCTCCCATAAAAAAATAATTGCCTTATCTTATTATTTTTTTATCACATGAAATTTAAAATTCAAATTCAAACCACTTTATTAATTAATTGATGTGGTTGAATTTGGTAAATTAATGTGTTGGCAAGATTTAAAGAGGGAGAGAGGAGGAGGTGAGGGGTCTCACATTTAGGAGGAATTAACAAATTAATTAAGGAGGGTTTTAGGAGTTTAGGGGGAGCTGAATGGTTGGGGATCGTGTGGGCCCCACCTCTCATATATCCACTCATGGGAAGTTGGGTGGGTGTGGGCCCCACCAAAAACTTCCCATGTGAGGAATTGACCTCCATAGATATAAATATATTTTTTCTCACAATTTTATTTATTTTAAACTAAATCCTCAATTAATAATTTACAACCCACATAAAACACAACTGCGGTAAAGGTCCCCTTAAGCAATTATCGGTGCTGCGAGTTCATCGGTGCCCTCAAATTTCAATTCTGAGCACTGGTTCAAAAGACAGAAAAACCCGCTCGGTCATTCACTGAACATACCGATGCTTAACTTCATAAATTGATTTCGAGCACATAGGGCATCAAAATCGAGTGCCGTTAGAAGCCATAGACTCGTAAAATTCTAAAAAATGTCTGAAAAAAATTTCCATGAAATTTCCTGGTCTTTATGAGTTGTGGGGATGGATTCTTTGTGATGAACCCTTATCATGTGGAGTCCTTGGGGATATCTTTCTATTGTCTTTATTTGTATTTGGATGACTTTTATTTTCTTTAAAGAAATATATTTAGTTATGGAATTTTCTTACGACTTGATTGCCTTGAAATTTTCAGATTGATATTATGAAATATTTTTAATGTTTCATGCTTTATAATTGGGTAAATTGTTCCCATGCATAAATTACTGATACTCTGTAACTTGGGCCAGCCAGTGGGGTTAGGGAATGCACTTCAGTCCTTGTCATGGGCTGGGTTTGGTTCCATTATTGGTGACAACCATATTCGGTTTGTGAAAATTTAACTCCTTGTACTCCAATCCCCCATTCATATTATAATAAAATACAAGTCCCACCAACTTTTACCTATATTATGAAGAATAAAAAAACATTTTCCTATATTAAAAAGTATTATGTAATTAAAAAATTATCTTGATGTTTTTCAACTAATCCATTGACCCATAAGGATCATTTTCCCATAGAATGAATGTGGTTTTGGTAAACAAATTTTTGGGCATTATTTATATCCTTATACATTCGGGGTTTTAACAACATAGATTGAAATGTTGTTTGGGTGATACCTATATATGGATTGGAACATTCAAAATATATTAACAATCTTATTCTAAACCACATGATGTTTTTTCCATCAATTATGTTTTGGTAGCTCCATCTTTAGGAAAATATAGAAGTCTTTTGGGATTATTGGTATTGCATGTCAATAGAAAATGATATTAAACAACAATATATATATGATTCATTATATGTTTAGAATAATTAAAATCAATTGAAATTATCAATAGATAAAAAGAAGACATATTTCTATAAAAAATATCTATATCTAAAAAAGATATCATTCAAACAAAACCTTTGGTTACATAATTCTCATCATGATGAGAGTTATCATGGAACTCATATACAATATACCACTTATGTCCCCATATTTATATTTCTAATTTACCAATTCATTAAAAAATCTTATTTTTGACATATAAAGGATCCCCAATCGTTGATACCAATTTTAAAAGAGATAACATGGATTATATTCTTATATATAACATGAACTGGTCTCGACAATACCTTAATTATTTTCCTAATGCCAATAGAAAAGTGATATATTCCGTTCCATAAAGACAAACGATATGGGAACTATTTAACAAATTTTTTTATAAATGTGATAAAATATATAAAAAATATTTTCATTCTAAACCAATACTATATTTAAAATATAAAAATTTCAAAAATAACAAGTTTAATTATACATATAACAACCATATAACTGAAGAAATTAAATTTCCCGACTCCACAATACATAACATCACCTTCAGACTCTCAAATAGTACTAGAAATAGAACAGGATACCACCATATAGTGAATTCACAATAAGTTATCTTGATAAATCAAGATATTCAAACACTAAATTGTATACAATGGGATAAATAAAAAGAACCTAGTTGGACCACACCAAATGTTTAAATACGAATAATTTATTAAATTACAAAATTATGAACTTTTATACAAATATTATGCATGATATATTATTTAAACCAATTTAATTTGAATCATTGATAAATATAAATTTTTCACATTGTAATAATTTATACATATAACATGTTTTCAAAATCGTTTTAATAGTGAATATTAGAATATATTAATATAATTATCGATTGATAAAATAACCAACTCTGTGTAAACAATTTCACATTAATTATTATCATTATAATAATAAACTTATTAGTAGGTTTAATGGTCGACACATTACCATAGAATACTATGTTTGGGGACAATACTAAACGTTGATGCGAGCTTCATATCCAAAACATATGTATACTAGTTGATATATTATCCTTATAAAATAAGTATTGGTGAAAGGATTTCATCCCCAAGGAGGTATCATGGGCTCACCATAAATCAAATTAAATTTACCCCTTTATATACATATGATACAATTTATTCATAAACACCATGTAAATAATTCGTCCAAATCATTTATTTTGACAATACAATGTGTCAAATACATTTTCAATATTGTTTAAAAAGCCAGTAAATTTTATCAAAAAGTTATACAATATTTTAAAACCATTTTGATAACAATATCCATGATATTTCTATAAACCATATTTTCCAGAATAAAATATTCCTTCCAAAATTTAGGTTCATGTATGATTGGTTTTTATAATAATCTTGATTCCTGAAATCACCGCACTGAAATACATGTAATAACAATTACTTATAAGAAAACAAGATGAGCTAATTGAATTATGATTTGGTATGAGATCCTAAATTAATATTATAAAATATGAATCTCTATAAAATCATTTTATGTAAAATGATAGATATATAATTTTCATATCAAACTTTTTTTTATAATAACACACACGGAAAAATGGATATCCAAAAAACCCAATTACACTAGGAATCTATAACCAACACAATTAGATAATTTCAAAAAAATATCTATATTTAAAAAATATGGTTTATGTTTCCATTTAATTATGAAATCTTTTTAGTAGATTATTCTTTGATAACAACAATTAATAAGATGATACCTTTTAAAAGTTTGATTAATAACTGAAATAACCATTGATAATGATTATCAGGAGGTAAGTGATCCCCAAAATTTCTAAGAAGGTCATAATTTTTTAGATTCTATAAAAATATTGAGATGTAATCCAAAAATATTGATTTTATGTATAAAAAATAAAAAAAATTTAAATTATTTCACATTGCATTATTTAGAGACATGGTCTATGAAATCATATCTCAATACTGCATTCATTTCAGGGTTAATAGTTGAGCCACACGACATCAAATCACTATTTGAATGCTATTCAATACCCATGAAAAATGAATATTTATAGATCCACGTGATGTATGTGTAGGTTTCCTAGTTTATAACAACAATTCAACTAATAGTTCACAAAAAATGGATCTCAATCTCTTGGTACATTGAATCATAAGAATACCATCATGGATTTTTCTTAGGATGCACCAAAAATTCAGAAGGTCCAAAAAACTATATTAATTTCCATCATCATCAATAAATGTTTCGAGAAAAAGAATAAATTATATTTCCCAAAGACTATGGAATGATTTAACTAGAAAGAGACACTGGAATGTGACAATAAATGTATTGTGGTGCTGAAATTTGAATAAAATATTATATTTTCTATGGAGGTAGTCGTTTACATGTTCACATGGATAATGATTCATTTTTTTATAGAAAATGAAAAAGAGGGAACATTTATGAATCTAAAATATAATATTATTTTGTTTTTGAAGATAATTTATTATACTTCATATCTCAATAAAACCATTAAAACTATTATCCTATATTTATTCAATATATTTCAACATAATAGGACCATATTTTCACTAATTGGCACATAAAACAGTAGATAAAATGTTTTTATGAAAATCTGACATATTTTCTATATTCACCCGAAATCCATTTTAATTTAATACCTTATTTTTTTATAATTATTATATTATTTTTATTCTATAATTGTTTTTAAATTTATTTTTTTTACCTTTTTTTTATAATTTTCAATAATAATTTCAATGTAATATTTATATCGTTTTCCAAATAATGATGATTATGATTTTAATAATAATGTGTAAAAAATATTTTAATTAAGATGTACAACCTGAAAAAAACATCTTGTTCACATGAAAAATATTTTATCTTAATAATCCATTATAATTCTTCAAAATCAATTTTAAAGAAAAACATTTTTAGATATTTTTATCTTTAATATTGTATTATTTAAGATATTAATGGTTAATCCACTTAATAATTAAATTAAAGGTCATAATAATATTCTATCGATGATGAAATACATTGATGATGTATATTCATTACATTTGATGTGTCCTAAGGATACCATTCATATTCTTTTTGTGAATTTCATTTGTTTATGATGTCATTATCTTTATAAAATAAGAATTCCTTGCACAATTTATACAATGATAGAACTATCATGAACATCTAATTATTTTACATTGATTATTATGAAATTAATTGTTGACATTATTATTATACATATGTATCTTATGCAGTTTATTATGTGATGAAATATTTAAGAAACTTATTTCATTATGTAGGTTATAATATGGTTAATGTTTTATACACATTTACCCAATATAAATATGCAATTAACAATGAGAAGTTTTGGATACATATATATATATATATGTATAAATATCCCATCAATGAATTGGGTAATGATTTATATCCTATGAGATAGAAATGACTGGAACAAGGAGTGATCTCTATTTAGTAAGGGACATTGACCACTATGTTGGTCATTGGAGCAATCCTTTACAACTATAATAGTTTTGATAGTTAACCATTCCACTATTTTATCTTGCGATGTTAAATATTAAAAATATTGAAATGATTTTCGATGCCTGTTTTTATTTTGAAACAAATGTATTATGAAAATTTTTAGCTTTGCAGGATCAGGTTCATGTATTTCCCTATGAATCAGGACTTTTAAACTACCAATATTGTTTAAATGAATCCTTATTATTATATTATATATGACGTTTATGGTTCATTGATATTTTTTTCCACGTTCTCAAACCCTTATGTTCATGTTTGTCTTGCATATCTCATATGTTTACACTTAATGATCATATTATCTTACCCTTTTCATGATTAAATTCCCTTGGTTATAATGAAATGTAATATATATTAAATGTAAAATAAGTGTTATTGTTTAATATAATAGTGGTAGATGTTCCTTTCGACATATGTAATAGTATTCTATGTTTCCATGTATCTAATGACAGTAAAATATTATAGTCCTCAAGCATTTATTCATGTAATATAATGAATTTTTATATAAAATGTGACTTAATCTATATGTATGTTAAGAAAAGGGTATATATTATTTATATAAGAGGATATTTTTTAATCATTTTAAAGAAACAATGAGAAAATGAAAATGATATTCTATTGGAAATGACGATGAATGAATATAACAATGAGTCATTGAACTGGAAAATGTCCATAAATTTTGGTCTAGAATAGAGAAAGCCATTTTAATGGACTTACATCCATGCATGGATACAACATGTTGTATTGTCTCTACAGAAGATTCAAATTGGGTAAATAACACTGAAAATGGATAATTGAGCTAGGTTAGATCTCCACCCACTATAAAATAATGATCCATGTAACTCACATGGTTTGGAACTATCAGGGTATAGACATTAGAAATTCACAAACACATTACGAACAATTATAAAATATTTATATAGATGATGACATTGACTGACCGGGTATAATCCTATTGTTTCATATATTGAAACATTTCATGAATTACCTTAACTATAGGTTTTTTATTAGGATTTTTTGGTTCTCCATAACCACTATTCTTTCAATCATTATATTTTTTAGTTCTACTCAATTAATGGAACTTGAAGAAACCATGTTAATTTTGATTATGATATCCAATGCAATTATTTTCGTCATGATCATCTAATCATTATGGTATACAAAATGAGAAATTTCAATTCTATTATTGCACGAGTTCTTCAAGAAATAAATCATGTTGTAATTGAAAATGATAAAATGATGTAAAAACCTATGTTTTAGTCTTTGATGAGGAAGACTCCTCCCTTTTTTAGGTGTATTCTGATTCAGTAGTTTTTTAAAATGGATTATAACCCACAAACATACATTATTTGTTCTCTATTGATCATAATAAAAAAATTTATATTTTAATTATACAACATATAAGGTGGAGACGATCAATGATGGACTCTAATAAAAAATTCATGGTACTTGAATGAAGATGACTCTACATATTGTGATTTATTGAACATTTTTTATAATAAGCACATTCATTGTATTATTCACTCTGATAAATATAAGGACACCATAAGATTGTTTAAATATATAATAAATATGTTGGTACCCATGGGTAAAATATTAAAATACATTTAAGGTATGATTTTGTTTTTATAATCTAACATGAATATAAGCATGATCGATACATCAATGGCATATAACCTTATCCCCAATGGGAATTTTAAATATGATACTTTGGTGGCCTTAAAAATATTATGAAATGTACCATATTGGTTGAAATTAATGTTAGATTGATATATTAACATCTTGATTTTGTTAAGAGTTAATACATGGGGTTTAAATTAAAATCTATGAACTCTTGAGTGGAAATGATGAGATTTAATTTTTGATCAATGTGTTGTAAGAAACATTGATGAAATTTTATTAAGGGTAAATTTATTGGTTTTATGATTTAAATGGACGATTATTAAGAAAATTATTTCAACTGTGATGGTATTATAATAGTTAATTATTTTAATAAAGTGGAAAACACATATAATGAACCACCAATAATCTAGTGTTTTAAAATCCATGAGTATATTAATTAAACCAACTGATTCTTAAATGTAATGGTTAATTATGACGATTTATTTAATCAACCACTGAAGTTGAAAGTCAATGTATAAATATTTTGGGATTATTATTTCTAACGAGGGGTATAATAATGATGTGGAGAAATATTGTGATCTTCTTTTTTACACGACAACAACATCATTTTAACGAAAAAATAATAATTTTGAGTCCTGTAATTTATTATATTTATGAAATTAGTTCTATAAATAATTATTATATATAAATACATAAAAGCATATTGAAATCCTATATCATTATACTTAAGACATCATGTTCTCTTTATTACAAGTAATCCCCAAAGGATATATAACAAATATAGGGGTGGGAAAAAATACAAATAAGAGGATACATTAAGAAGAATAATCACTATTGAACGAGAGGAATTAATAATAATCATCTTAATAAAACATTTATATGATCAGATACAACATCATGATATAAATCATTATATAATTGCACGGAATATGGAAATGCATTAAAATGAAACACTTGGGATTAATGGTCAAATAAATGCGTAGTTGTGAAAAAATATGGCATCATGTTCCCACATAACATATGTGAATAATTATAAAATTATCATTGCAAAAAAATATAGAATCATGATCACATAAAACAGACATCATATCTTTAATTACATCAAATTAACCAATTCGTTGAAGGGAGTTATAATATTTAGTGTACCAGTTATATCATAAAATTTAAAAAATATTTCATTCCACAAAGTATGTATACAAATCAAATTCATCATGTTCCCATAGGAAGGAATAAGTATCATAAGGATTTAATCATCTTGAATAATCATATAGTTCCCAAATGAAATGGTAAGAACACATTTGGTATATGATTCTTCATAATTCAGTTATATAAAAAAAATCATGATTTGGATACTTTTTTTAATAGAGATTTATTTTGGAAAATCCCATTATATTTCATAAAATATTATTGGAAACATTTATATCAAAAAACATGAAGGAAATTTGAATTATAATTGTGAAATGTTAAAATATTTAACAGACTGAAATTCTTCTTGAACATGGAATAGCCCAATAAAATGGATTTGGGTTTGAGAATCCCCTTACCTTATGTATGAGTTATTTCATAAAATTATTATCTTGGAATGTAAAATTACATTAATTCATTACTATATCTGGAACCTATGATACATTTATTTTATTTTTTATAATTTTATATTATTAATTTATGACCATTTTGATGAGTTAAAAATTTAAATTTCAACATTCTCAGAGTGTTTTTTTCATTGTTTTCTTGATGAGTTCAGTTATATTATTGTATTAGAGATCATGTAAAAAGAGAATAATTATATGAAATTTAAATTATATTTTATTTATAAAAATATATCTGGTTAAATATGATTATATATCTTTTTTTGATATGAGTATGATTCCTTAAATAACACATTAATGACAAATCATTAGTTTACATTGATTGTTATTTCATCAATCATGAAATAATTTCATTTTATTAAATATTATGTTTTTATGTTAGTTCATGAACATTATAAATGTTAGAATATGAATTTAAAAATATTTTGTTAATCATAACAATTGTTTTATGTGTATTAGTAATTGGACTATAAAATACATAGAACTCGTTGTCTAAGAGGGGGTGAATTGACACATCATAGACAATGCTTTAATTTTTAGAATAAAATAAGAATATAAAGAAAATGAAGATGGATATAATATAAAAAATCTTATTTATTGAGTATATATGATACTTTTTATTATTCCACTTTTAATAAGAGGAGGTGAGTGTGGGATAATTAATGTAAAGAAATTAAAAGATATTGATTGATGTTTTACCAATTGAATATCTTCTCGATGAGAACCTCCTCAACAAACATGGGTTTGGACTTTCATTAAGATCACAAGACCATAGAAATGGGGAATACGACTAGGAAGGGAATTGGGACGAATATATATATGATTCCATGATCACAAGGTGTAATGTGAATAGGTGGCGAGGGATGTTATTTATCAGTAGGGAGAGGAATATTTATTATTATAATAATTATTATTTTATTATCTTTCCTCAAGACTATATGTAGTGTAGATCCCTAGAACTAATAATAATAACTATTAATGTAGAGATAAATATAATGGTTCAGACATCATTCATGAATAATGAATTCATGTATTTATCCTAGAATTATATATACATGAAATAACTGTTTTTTATTATTCCCCAAAAATTCAACTACTTTTGATAAAATACAAAAATTCAAACTAAAAATATTTTAATTTTTAGAATTAAAAAATAATCTATTTTTTGTGAAATTAATTTTCAATATATGAAAATTTTTATTTTTAATTAAGATCATAATTATTTAAAAATGGCTATTTTATCATTATAACTGATCTGATGACACTTTGAAAAATTATTTAATGTCTCATAAAATTATCTTATAATTATAATATAACAAAATTTTAATTTATGAATGTATTTTGGGAAAATAATTTATCGTTTATATATTTATTTTGATTGCAAAATTATAGATATAACATTACATTCAACAAAAATATGAACATATAATTTATCAATATTAATAGATGAATATAATTATATTATTATATAATTAAACAATATTTTAAATTATAAGATAAATAAATTTTATTTATGATTTCCTATGTGAGGATACTATTCAATTGGCTGAATTACTATTCTTAATGGTAATTTTACTATTTTAATGTGGTTTTTATATTCCATACCTATTTGTACCTTAATTTCTACAAATACCAATTAATTTTTCTTCATTTAATAGAATTACATTTTTATTGGAATCTTTATGGGATGTTACATTCTTCCCCACCCTTATGAATTTCATTTTCCATACGAAGGTGAGAATATGTGAGGGTAATTATACTTCATTGCATCCTTTGGTTACCATGTCACCTATTCATATTACTGATTCCTCCACAAAAAATTAAAATAAATTAGTGTTCATATATATTAGATTGTTTTCTCAATATTCTAAGATCATCACTGGCTCCAATCCATGCATGGGGTCATTCTACAATTGTACAAAGCTCCATATTCACTACATATGAGTGGTTAGGTTTGTACATCATCAATGGAGGTAAATCGAAATAATCATAAACATGAGCCATATTTGGTAGATAAGTATGTTAATAGGCCACTTATCTTATGTTATTAATAATCTGACAGGGTCCAATTTACCTTGGGATAAGCTTACCTTTGATTCAATAACATATAACGCTTTTCCACAGGGATATTCGGATAATGATTTTTTATGGACATCAAAATTCAAAAACCTTTGATGTTTTTCAAAATAGTTATTTTGATGACTCTCGATAATATTTATCATTTTATTGGAATTCATGATAATTATCTTTCATCTATTGTAAATGATCATTTACAAGTATATATCGTTCTCGTACATTATCCCGATAGATTGTTGTTCTATATTTATTCTTTTATATATAATCATATGGATCTATAAAAATACTAGAGTCAATACCATTGTTTTATGTTAACTCATCCTATATGAGATGTGAATACCATACAAATTTGAATTGCATTTGGCAAGCTCTTAGAATGTCCTTGATTGTCTGAAAATTATTTTCAAATTGGCTATCATTTTGTTGTTTATAGGTTGTGATAAATTTAAATAAAATACTAAACTCATGAAGAATAATTCTCTAGATTTTATATGTTAACCATTGATAATGATCAGAGATAATAAAATTTTGAATCCCATTCGACCACACCTCTTCCTTATTATATAGCTTTTCATGTTTTTCAAGAAATAAAGAATCTTGAATAGTAATGAATCAGGCAGTATTTATAAGTCGATCCAGCATGACACATATCACTTATTATCATTTGATGTATTTTTTATACTAGTGAAAAAGTATGTTGTGAAATTATACCCTTTCAATGTGGTTTTAGGAATTGGTTTCATCATCCCATTATTCTTATGTTTCTCTAATATAACTTGTGACATACAAAGTGTGATTGGATATTCTTCACAATATTCATTTTTATATTATACCACTATAAGTGATCCCAATGATCACGGTACAAGTTCATATCTCTAGAATGAATGGAGATAAGTGAGATAAATTAATTATTCAATATATGTTTCTTTTTATTATATTATAATGTAATGAACAAACATAATCTAAACTAAATCACACCATCATTATCTATGTGGAACTCTTGTATCTTTCTTCCATTATTTCACTCACAGAATTTTGTAACTCATGATCATCCATTCATACATAATTCAAATAATCATTGACTAATGGTTGAGAAATCATATGGTGATGGTTGTATATATTCAAATCCATTTTGATTTTCAAATCCATTATATTCATATCCATTATTATAATTTCACTCTTAATCAACATCATATAAAATGTAGGTGGTTTATTTCCACTAAGACAATAATATACCATGTCCACAATTCTAGTGTCATAGTGAATAAAAAAATCATAGTCCATGTGTAGTTCTCGAAATATTATTTGAAAAATTTTGACATATTTTATATGAATATATACATTATAATCTTATTATTTCTATATATTTCCAAATTAATTCCATTGAGGTAGTGCCGCAATATTTTTGTGGGAAAAAATTATAGTTGCATGATCCAAATCATGTTTTGAGTAGTTCATATCATAGATATTCAAAATTCATGATGAATATGTTATCACATTTTTATTATGAATTATTACATAACCAAATAAAAATTTAAAGCATCATTTGAAATAAAAAAATATACTTTTAGGTAGTGTGTTTATATTTACATTGATCTTTCTGTTCATTAGATTTTTAAAACATTCCTAAAATTAATTCCCATATATATACATTACACCATTCTATGTAAACATAGTTAATTGGTTATATAATCATGATAATTAAATAAAATAATGCTTGTTGGAAATAAATAACGTAATATTACATTTGATTTCTATGACAATAGTGTGTCTGGTGCTTTATTGAATTTCAAATGTTTTTGAAGGTCCTATTAATACTAGAACAATTTAGATCAAGCGTTTAAACATTATTATACACTACATCAAAATGTCTTACTCTATAAAAGTGGAATACTATTTAGTTGTCATTTTTATCACTACATAGTACAATGATGTTCTTCACGTTAATCCTTGATCTTGGAGTATAAGATAATGTAATTGATAAGAAACTACAAAACATTATTGATTAATTTTTTAAAGTTTACATTCATAAGATACATGTTGATTGTATTGGAATTAGTAATTATGAATGGAATCATTATAAACATGTATTGAATCTACATTTCTTATAATGGACTCCTGTAATTATATTACATCTTCACTGTCAGTTTATATTATCCAGAACATTATCTAACTTTTAGAGTTGTTGAGAACCTTGTACTTGATTGAAAAGTTCAATATCCTTGAAAGTGGATACTTGTTCATTATAGCGATCTTATTGATCTATCAGTTGTAATTAAAAAGCAGTATTGATCCATCCTTTTTCATTACAAAGAGCACTAGAGTAACCCAAGGAGATGAAGTGTGATGTATTAAAACATTGTCCATATGCTCTTGCATATGCTATTTTAAATAAAGTAGTATGATCTATGTCATCCTGCGAGTATTTTTTAGATATAAATAGATTGTGGTATGAGTTATATTTAGATCATAGCCTCATGGTGTTGGGGAATTATGGGAAACATTATATGAAACACAATAATATATACCCTCAAAATGGGGTTTTCAACCAAGTTGATACATTCATATCAAAGTACTATTTGAGAAAGGTGTGATTGTTCATAATCCATTAACACCCACATTAATTAAGGATTTTGAAAATGATATTCATGGTATTCCATGATTTTATAAAGTAATTAGTGATGGTGCATAATTTTAATGGAAATATTCTTTCCCAATAGTCGATGTGTTATATATATATATATATATTAATAGCCAATCCATGGAAATTATATTTTCTAATTTTTCTAAGGGATGTATCAAAATATTCACTTGAATAATCTTCCCATATACACCAACTAGATAGGCGTCGTACCCTTTGAATGAATGAACATCACCAGTATGTGTTTTTATAGGTATCTCTACTTCAAGTTGTCTTGAATTTTAATTAATAGTTATATGAAAAATGTAATATATTGAGAAAAATGTTGAAGAAAAATAAAATTATAAAGTTTCAACAGTTTAGTGTATTGGAAGTTTACATTTTAACATATAAGTTTCATTGTCTATAATAGATGTTGTGATTTTATAACATTTCCCTTAATCATTGGGATTTGGTGTCTACTAAAAGTGACTACCTATAATGTATCAATGTTTTTTCAGTGGATTTCAGCATTCCCGTTCTCCCTATAGAAAATTAATTTAACCATTGGTGGTATTCTAATTTCAACCATCACATTGGTTTCTTTATTCTAATATTTCTGATATTATTGGGGATGTTTTCATTTTCTCCCACCCTTTAAGCATTTCACTTTCCCTTAGAGATAATTACAATATTTATTTTCCCAAATTATTGACATGTGAGTGGTATAGATTTATTATCACAATTTCATTATATTGTCATGATTGAGACTCTATATTCTATTTCTTATCTCCATATCCATATGATCATTATAAAACTCCATCTCTAATTTCAAATCACATAATCTTTTTTTCATAACTCAGAATGTATTGAATTGTTGGTTTATTTTGATGGTTTGGTTTTAAACAACCAATAGATGTTTCTATTTTTATGTCATCATTCATAACGTAACTAATGGCATTACATACTACACTTTTTATGTTTTCTTTGAAAGTTGTGACAAGTTCACCTTCGTTATTTCATCAAACATATGAAATATCTCGCTTTGTTTTTTGAAGTGTTCATAATAAATACCAATATGAAATATTTTTTAATTTCATCCCTCTCTATGTCTTAATTTTCAATATCCATCCTGGTGTTCTTAATCAACACACACCATTGATCAGGCACTCTATTTAGTCAGATGAAAACCAAAGTCACATTATTTTACTCAAAATAGAGGATCATAGAAAAATCTTCTCAATTAAGTAATACCACATTATCAAGACAACTGGATAAGAAGATACACATATTTTCAGTGATAATTACAATATAAATTATTCAATATTTCTTCCCCCCACATAGTTTAAGTGATATATTCCAAATTATTTTAGAATGTTTTTATATAATACAACAACATGGTTTGAATCTTTATGATATTTGAAACTACACATCCTAAGGCATTGGTGTTGGTGTTTGACGAATCATTGTATTATTAGTTAAATGGTGTTTTTTCCGGGTTTCTATAAGTTCTAATCATTTTATAAAATAGAAAACGTTTGAAAACCAATAATTCAACATGTCATGTATGAATAATTTATTCCTTTTGTAATTTTCTCAATATGAATATATTATGGGACCAATATGTTGTGCATTTTTCTAAAACAAGCTTTATAGATAAATACATATTTTTAGTGTCTTATTAAGGATATTAAAAAATGTTAACAAATCCTAATTAAATAAATTAACAAAACCATTATATATTTACCACTATAATAACCCCACTTTTTTATATGACTATTACATAGTTATAACAATAAAAAACCAAAAATCAACACAATCTAGGATCCAATGGTGTAGTATTGTTATAAAAATATAAAATTACATAATTAGAACATAATAAAACAAGACAATTATTTAAATCCTCTATATTTATCCTTAAAATTCAACATTCTTCTTTTTATATGTAATACAATGATGATATACATCATATAATGTGGTTAGTTAAAATCCCATGAAAAGGATAAATAAAAAACATGAATCAATATAGCAAGGGTAATCATCACCAGCATAAAAAATAATTGAATTAACAGAATATTCAAGAAAGTAAGAATTTTTTAATTGAACTAAATGTGTTATTTCATAAAAACGAAACATTATGTGTTACTGGCCAAATACCACATATAGTTATGAACAATGATAAGATCATTTTTATGAATAAAATATTTTCATAGTCATAAAATCATAATAGTAAAAATAATTAAAATCATTTTAATTCCTAATAAATTTAATCTCATTAGACATATCACATTACATAATGAATTGTAGGGTAATTGAGCTATATTTACCTATCACTTTATAACATTTACATAATCTATCATGAAACATGAATCTAATTCAAATTAAAGTAGGCAAGTATCCCATAGAAAGGAATTGGTATAAAAAAGATATAATTAATAATGAATAATCACTATGTTATTGAATCTAATATGAAATAATTAATTGGTATATGATTATTCATTCATGAGTGAACAAAATACAACTCAATATATATAAAAATATATATTGGAAATAATTTTTCTTTTGAAAAAAACATTTATTTTTTTATAACGTCAGATTTAAAATAGGAATATCCTATGAAATAAAAGTGAACGACAATTAAATTGCACATTATAGAATTTTAAGATAATATATAAATTAAAATTCGGAAAAAAGAGGAACAACCCAATGAAAAGGAGTTGGGTTCATGAAACCCTCTAACTAATGTCTAATTTAATTTATCACGTTAATATTCTGGAAAATAAAATTATATTCATTAATTAATAATCCCATAACATCTTATAAATTTATTTTATTTATTATAATTTTCTAAATTATGTTTATGGAATAACTTTTTTGACTTATTGTTAAATATTATCATTATCACAATGTTTGTTTTATTGGTTTTCATGATTGGGTAACTTTTATACAAGTGTGGAAAGCCATGTAAAATTAAAATGATTATACAAAATTTAATGTATATGTCATTAATGAAATTCATTATATTTCAATTGATGTATATATCATATTTATGATATGAGGACCACTTATTAAATTTAACCGTTATGATAAATCTATAGTTTCATTATGCAATTTTTCCATCCATCATGAAAGAATTTTATTATAATAAAAACTATGAAAAAACAATTTCTAGAAAATATAAATTTTAAAATATTTTTATACAAATATTTTTATCAATAATAATTGTTTTATGACCATCGTTTTTGGATTTAATGGAAAATTAAATGTCATCATCCATGAAGGAAATGAATTGACAAGTCACACATAGTATTTTCATTTCTAGAATAAAATGTGGAGACAATAGATTCGATGATGGAAATTCCATTAACATAACAAAATCATTGTGTATATATGATACTTGAGGTATAATTCCACAATAGATATGTGGTGGATAAGATATAATATGAAAGGACAAAAAATTAAAAGAGATGGATTGATGATTTTATCTCTTGAATAGATTATTCTTTAGAACATCCTTATGGATGATGTGTTTGGTCATTTGTTGAGACTAGAAGTTCCTTAAAAAGGTTAAGAGGATGTGTAATTTAATTGAGTTGGATTCATAAAATAATCAATTATTTTATGATACGAGGAGAAGAGGTGGTGAGGGTGGTATTTATAATGGGATAGGGGTATTTTTTATGATTGTATTCTGTATATTATTTATTTTGGATCAAAAATATAAATAATGTCGATACTTATTAGAAAGTAAATTAATGATTAAAATGAGTTATAGAATATTTTTATTAAATTATCTATTACTAAAAATTCATATATTTAACTTATGATGTTAAATACTATATATTACTATATATTACATTTATTAAAAAAATTTATTATTTTTTAAAAATGTGAAACATTCACCCTGAAAATTTTCAGGATGTACAATTCAATAATTGATTCAAATTTTTTGAAAATGATTTTGTAAACAAGAGAAATTTTGTTTTATATTGGAATCATCATTTATTTGAAAAACTCAAATAATAAATTTACAATAGATTTTATGACAATTTGAAAAACTATTTAAGGTCTCTTAAAATTACCATTTAATTATAATGAATCAAAATTTTAATTTATGAAATTAACTTTCATTTTAATAATTATATTATTTTTTAAATTGTAAATATATATTTTCATTTCACATAATGAAAAATAATAATTTATCATTTTTATAATATTTATTCACTTATAGTTTATCTTTTTATATTATATTTTTATATTATCTTTTTATATAAAATATTCATTAATTTTTTAATACATTCATCATGAGGTTACTATTCTATTGTCTACATTACTATTTATAATGGTCGTGATACTATTTTAACAATCACATTACAAATCTGTTGTTATAGATTCTTAATTTAAATAAATATAACTTATTTCATTAATCATTTATGAGAATTATATGTTAATCAAGATAAATAATTTTTGTAAGTGATTTATCAAAATATATATATATAATGATATTTTTTTATTTGATAAGTTTTTGGGATGTTACATGAATACTGCAGATACCACCCACTCTAGATCTATAAATGTCTTATTTTAATAGATCTACCCATTCTTTCTTATATTTATACTTCTATAACGGTATAATGATGTCCCAAAAAATATTAAATATATAATTACATGTAAATACCCAAAATGGAAGTATCACATTATATCTGGAATATTATTTTTCTATGGTTTAATTTTTTGGGATTCTGCTTCCATTAAATATTGTAGATATTACACTGGTTAAATTTTGTATTATATTGGGAATGTATTGAAATTCTAATTGTAAATATTAAATCCATTATCGATAAAGAGATGTTAAATTTGATATTATAAACTATATAATTATATTATATCAATTTGGAAATATGTATGAACATCCGATGGAGATCAAATCCATTTTATTCATTGTAATTTAAATTCTAATTTAGTAATTATGTCAAATTGTTGGGGAGAAACTCTATATCAAAGAAATGAATATAGAGATAGAATTTGATGGTGTCTACATATAATAGATTATTATCCATACACCCAAAATTTGATGTTCTGTATTCCATATAACTCATACTATGTGACATAAAAATTTCATTGACTCTACATTGAACAGACCAAATGGAGTCCCAATAATTGGAGATCAAACTCCAATAGATCATTGTAAAGGGATTCATTCAAAAATTTGTGACATCTTAGGATGCCACTATTATTTCTTTAACAAATAAAATTTAAAAAATATCACTCTTTATTGATAATTAGGATCTAAACAAGATCATAATTAAGAACATGGACCCTCATCCATGTAATGTTTACTCTTTTGACCAATAAATAAAATCTCAATACACATCCAGGACTGATTATATTTCATTATTTCATCAATTGACGGTAAATATGGAGGATTTTATCAAGAAAACACCCCATTCAAGCCATGATAACAAACTACATATAGTATATCTATGAATTATTACCAATCACCTAGTTATTATATAGGATTTTATGAAGATATCGTTTTGAGTGGAACTTTTCTACTTTATGGTATTCATTATAATTTGTATTCTTACATAAAACAATTTTATTGAATAACATGAATATCACAGGATAATTTTATTATAAATCATATAGATGGATTCACAATATTAAAAATTTTAAAAATAAGAATTATGGGTTCATAAAGAATATTTTTGGGGTTATATAAATTAATTATATGATATATAAGTATATCCATCAAATATGAAGGCTATTGAGTATTGAACGGGACCAACCACAGGGACATAGATATATAGTATTCATGTTTAATCATGAAATAATCAATGATGTGTGGATAATTTATCATGAATATCTAATATTCCCACCAATTTAACACATAAGGGTGTCATGGTACCCATGATAGATGATTGTTAGGAAACATTCATAGATCTTTAGATAATATTATTCAACACACATGTTCATAAACTAATGAATACCAAATATGGGTTTTTAATATATAATGAGGCATTCACGAAGTGACTGAGATTTGTTCATATGGGAAAATTAAATGTATATAGCTTATTTCCTACAAGAAATTATGATTCATGTTAAATATTACAAATTTAATGACTTAAAGTTAGCATTAAAATTTTATTCATAAAATAATTGGAGAAATTTAATTTTTGGGGATGTGGGTGATATATATAATTATCATAAACATATAAATTATATATTAACACATATGTAGTTCAATATAAACTAATTAGTATTTCAATAAGAGATTCAATATTTTGAATATGCAATAATTTACAACCATGGGAAATAGAACAAGGTGACAACTTATTTTAGTTGAACTGATCATTCAAGAAAATTATTTTATAAGGATGTTATAAGATCTAATATTTTTAAATATCAAATAGATTGATTAATAAATATTTGAGGTATTGGAAAATTCTTATCATTATCAATTGATTGTTCAACCAGTCATCCATGTAATATTAAAGAGGCACAAAAGAGAGATGTTGAACTAGAAAACAAGGATTGAAATTTTCACTAATTTAATGTTGTTATTGATGGAATTATATGTATCAAAAACCATGTATGTGTTCTTCCCATTCCATTTTTTATGAATTTTACTTTAGAGGAATATAATAGTTCTTAATTTTATATTCATCTTTAATGTTTTTTAATATATAAATACTTGAATGATTATTTTTTAGTGATTTAATTGATAGGTATATCGATGAGTTTTTATATAGGGTCTTGGAATGTAAGAATGTTAAGTATGAAAGAAAAAATTAAAACGGTATGTTACATCAATTACCAATACATCAATGGAAATGGGAAAACATTAATTGGGATATTTTCATTAGACTCCTCAAAATGTCTAAATATAATAATTATATATGGGTTTTAATCGATAACCATAGTACGTTAGAAAAATTCATAGCTATTAGAGAATACATCTCCCTAGATCAGTTTAAATTGATCTACATTAAAAAAATAATTTGGTTTCATGTAGTTCCACATTATATTATTTCTCATTGGGATATGAGGATTATCTAATTGTTCTTGGTATATTTTCATCATACACTTTATAAAATGTTGTGTTTCAAAATTCAGTATTATCATCATATAGATGGTCATTCAGAGAGAATAGTTCTATTGTTGGAGGATATATTGAGAACATGATATTTGGATTTCAATGGTGGTTTGAATTAATATCTTACTATACTTTTGTTTTCATAATATAATAATATTTCACTCAAAAAATCAAGTTGACACATATGAATTCCATAATATACGTCAATTTAGATATCCAACTTACTAGAATTTATTAGGAGAAAGAATGAAATAAGAACCTCAGATAACTGATGGAATTATATAAAAAGTTATATTCATTTTGTATCACAACTTGGGAGATCAGAGTTGGAAGAGACATTTTATTCATAATAACTGAAGTGATATAGACTTTGAAGTTGGGGATAAGTTGTCCTAATAAATTTCAACATAGAATAAAGTTATTATATTCAAAATTATATTGAAACTAATCCAATAGAATATCAATATCATAGATAGGATTAATAAAATATTAATTATAGAATATTGGTTGTCTCTTCCAAGAAACCCATTGCACATCCAAAATGTGTACCATGTAACTCTCATGAGAATTTATATACCACACCTTCCCATGTACTAAACATGGATTATAAACTATTGGATAATGATATTTTATATGAAGAACTACATAAGTATATTTCAGATCACACATAGATTTTTCTATGAAAAATAACACACACAAAGTCCAATTGTTGTGGTGAAGCCTCCAGCTTGAAGAATCTATGTGGGAAATTCTTGATATGGTAATGTGGATGAATAAGAATTTATTTTTATTAAATTAATTAATGTGGAGGCAACTCTTAATTTTAAATGTGGTAGAATGAAACAATTTTTGATTTTGTGAATAATATTTTTAGAAAATTATATTTCATTTATATATTTTTATTACACTGAACCCCATGTAAAACATGCACTTCACGTAACACTTGGATAACTCTCTTCACACATGACACTATGTATTAAGAAAATTGAAAAATATCATTAATAATGTAATTTAAAACTGACCATTATAACTGAGAAATCATATATTGTGATGTTAATATTAGTATATACTATTAAAATATGATTTTAATGGTTTTATATAAAATATATATATTTTTAAAAAATTAATTACTTTTTTGTACTGTCATTATGTGTTTTTAAAAAATATTTTCCTCAAAAATAAATTTTCAAATGTTTTAAAAATTATTTTTTTACACTTTTAGAAAACTGATTTGAAAACCTTAACATCACATTAAATATCATAATCTTTAAAATTATATTAAGGTTAATTCTATGGATTTCCCTATATAATTTCATTTTTCGATGAATAATGAAAATACTGAATTTTAATAAAATATTTTACATTACATTAATATAATTAGTATACTGAATTATATTTTAATTATTTTTAAATTTTAAAATAGTTAAATTTTGAATAAATTATTCAATTATATTTTGTTGTAATCAATTTTATATACAATTTTAATAAAAGAACAAGATAAACTTTTGAACATTTTATATTTAAAATTGGGTTTTTGTTATTCCTATGGTGTTAAGATATATTTTTTTAATTTTATGATTGGAATTTGGAATACTAAATAATATATTTTTAATCAATAAAATATATATTATATAATTTTTTCAACAATAATTTCGACGAAAATGACTATTAAAAATTTAAAAAATTATTTTCCACGGTTATTATAATAGTTGGTTTATCGAGGGGACAGACATAAAATAAAAATTATAAAAAAAATTTCAAAATCAACCAAAACTAAATTTAGGGAATAATTATTATATTATTTATTCTAAAATAATTAATGTCTTATTATTTGTATCCTATGTTAATAAAAAACATGTTTGGAATACATTCATTGTAAACATTACAAGTGTTCCACTCATATCACTTTTAAAAGGCCCCACTTCATCATCTCATTGTTAAACCATTATGACATACATTCCATAAAATAAAATAACATATAACATCAGAAATTCTCTCCTATAATCAGAGGTTTTTTTTAATAAACCCATCATAGGAATGATCTGGGTCCATTCCAATGGAGGACACCAGATTATGTAATGTTCATGGACAACTGTTTTTATTTTTTTTATTCTTCCACCTAAATAAATTTTTATTCTAAAATTCTGATATAATTAAATCAATATATTCTATATAATGTGATATTTTAACTTAACATATTTACTTCCTTAAAATCTCCACTTCACTCAAATGAGATATTAAATAATCATTTGTTTGTAAGGTAGCTTATAGCCTTTTGAACATTTGACAATATGTTTTTCATTAACAGATTTAAACGGTGGTAATAATGGTAGATTTGTTAGATATATAGGATATTTATAAAATTTAAATATTTTTTAATTACTATATCACATGTATTATCATACTCTTTAATTTTTTTGAATATAATAACGAATATTGTGTTTATATAGGATAATAGCCACATGAAGAAATGTGATTCCTTCACATTTTACATAGAAGTTAATATAGATGGGTTGAATGAAAATATATTATATATATGAAATTATAATTTTTATAGAATTATAAAATTCAATTTATGTACCATTATTTCAAATCAACATTAAAATTTGATTAGTGTTCATGTGTACGTACAACATATTGTGTCCATGAATTGTTTTTTATTTTATATAACTAAATTTAACTCATTACATTATATATATATACAAAATACATAAAATATTTATATACATTTAATCATTATTTTGTTTATGAAATCATGATCAAACATATTTTATTAAATATAAAAAATCAAAACATATATGAAAACAATGTTTTATTACCAAAACACCCCATTATTAAAAAAATGACAATAAACTAAAAAATCATAATGAAGAAATAATATATCGTATGATATAAATAATTTTTTTATTTAATATATTTAAATGATAAATATATTTAATATTTTTTTGTTCTAAATGTGAAATATAGATTTCAAGACTAAATGTAATGGATTTGTTTATCAGTTTTCCATCTCTTATACATTTGTTATGTTTTGAACCTATATTATTTATGAGGTGTATATAATGGCCCCTTTCAATTTTATATCAGTTTTTAATTATCAATGCAATATATTATGATCCATTTTATGTCATTCCATTATGAGTCCTTTGATTAATTATTACAAAAGAGGTAATTATTTGGTGTTACACTCTCATAGTTTATTTGCATTATTTTTATTATGTTTCTGATGATAAAATATTATTGTCCATATACCAATAAAAAAATAATTTTATTATAATATAAATACTCGTGATATTTAAAATAAAAATTATTATTTTATCACTTTTTCTACTTAATATAATATTTAAAATGTTTCCAATAAAATACATTTTTATTTATCTCTTCAGAGAGAAATATGATTTTACTCAAACATTATGGAATCATAAAATTTTTTAAAAAATGTATCATTATTCAACTATTATTATTAAAAAATAAAATTTTATAAATGATTTATGTTTATAAAAAAATTCAATTATGTTCATGACATTTTACTAAACAATTATTTTTTTGGATTTTTACGAATGTGTGAAGGGAATGTTATGATTATTTTCTATAACATAAATGAATCTAAACATCATCCTAAACTCGTCCTTGGGTGGAGGGGTGTTCTCTATTCATGGGTCCTTTTGTTTCTTGTTTCTTTCGTCCTTGCATTTTTTTACAAGGCAATAAAAATAATGATGATGGTGATGATGAAACATCATCCTTAAAATAATTTTCCTTTAATATTTCTTTAATTTTTCATTTTTATATTGAAATTAAAATATTTTCGTTTCTTTAGGTATTAATATATTTTTTTGAAATAGGAAAATATATTTCCACAATAATTTTATGAAATGAACCTTTAATTGATTTTCATGAAAGGATAATATATGCTGACGTTACCTCTTCCTTCCTAGGGATAAGATACAAGGATTCAATTAATATTCCATATATTAATGGTTTATGTATATTAAATAATGTTGTTTATGAAACGTGTTTCACATCAATAGGTAATACCATTTTAAAATTCTTATTAATCCCACTAATTCATCCATGGGTTACAATATAATGAAATGAATGATTAATTTAGATACCTTTCTCTTTTATAGAAGTTATTTTATTATGAAATACTTTTGTAAACAATTTCATTTAATCAGTATGATCGGATGAATTTTTTATTATCTTGTTGAATCCATAAAGAATGTTTTTATTATGAGATGGATGGACACTATGTCTCTCTCCAATTTATTGGTTAAGGATTTATATATAATAATATAGCAAGGATGTGAATGTCATGTCAAACCTGGTTCATCATGACATGTTATCATCACTGATGTTCTTTAGATAGATCCTAAACTAATATGATGCTGTTTGGAGTGAATAAAACCCTCTATGATATCCATATAAATGATCCTCCTCTCTAATGGTAGTGATTTAATATGCTTATGTTTTTTTGGAAAATATAAGTGGATTATTATAATGTTATAATCACATTGGATCATGTAATTTTATTCCATAATGATTAATGTCTTATGAACTACCAATACTGTTGGAACCATGGTCTTCTATGCATGATTTGGAGTATGGTTTGTGTTTGTTCTCAATTAGTAGTGGAAGTTCAGAATGTGTACCCAAAAAGAGATCATACAGTTCAATGAGACAACAGTGTTGAAGAGGAAACCTGCACACCATATGTTTTTCAAGATCAGAACATAGGGAAATGGAAAAGGGATAAGGGCCACGAAAGTTTTGTGCTGGTCGCAGAAGTGACATGCGTGCCATGAAGAGACTTGCATTCTGATGCCTAGGAGGATTGGAAACTTGCAAATCTATTGTTTTTCAAGGTTATAACTTCAAAATATGGCAAAGGAAATAAGTTCGTGCAAGTATTTTTGTGGTCGCGCAAATGATTTGCACGACAGAGGCTATGGAGGACGAGCTGCGCGCCGAAACCTGCACACTGAGGGAAGACTTGCGTGCCACCACGCAGGGGGTCCAGTTTGCCTTTAAATAGAGGACCACCCCTCCTCATTTGTAATGAAGTTCACAACATAGTGATTATCCGAGCTCTCGTCGCGCAAGTGTTTGAGTGGCGCATGTGGTTGTTGGGTCGCGCAAGTAGTGGATGTGCGCCGATTGTTGGTTGTGCGAACAAGGCAGTTGGGGAGTTAAAGTTGCAACATCGCGCATGATTATAGTTGAAGGAGGCAGTGTCACGCAAGTAGTTTTGGTGTCACCTGTGCGCCGAATTTGTACCGTGCAAGTGGCTTGCGCGCCAGGATTGAAACTTGCACGCCGGGCTTGGATAAGCACGATGGGGTTGTTAAAGTTCATCTGCCTTTCTGAAGTTGCACGAAAGCTGGAAGATCGCCCGGTACCCTCAACACAAAGTGAGATTAGTATTCTGTTAAGAGTTGGACTTCAACAGATCATCTACATATGACAGAGGATGCATTATTATGCAATGATGAGGAGATGTTCACGTCTATAAATTGAGTGGGACCTCACCTAAGGGATGTGAGCCAGGGGGAGTCAATGGGAGGGACCCGAGGGAAGCAGTGAGCTATCCCTGAACCTTTGTAAAGGAAGTGAGCCTGGTATAGAGTGACTATTCCTAAACCTTTGTAATCCACAGCTGGTGAAGATTAGTGGAATTAGGTACGATCGACAACTTTTCGGCATATGCTCCGTGGACGTAGCCCTTAGTAGTGAACTAAGTAAAAAGTGTTGTGTCTTCTCTGTTCACGTTAATTTTTCCTCTCTAAACATATTCATCATACAGGTTCAACAAGTTCCTACCCACAAGGGAACAAGATCCATCACATTAAAATAAAATGTTTTCACCCTGATTCACCCCTCCCCTCTTAGGGTGTCCCGGGGTGCTTCATGTGGTATCAGAGCCAGGTTGCTGGTGATGAATCTGTCCTTTATCGTCATGGAGAATACAGTCACAATGTCAGGGGAGTCCCTAACTTCGATGGAAGTAATTTCCAGATCTGGAAATACAGAATGAGATCTCATCTATGACCTCTTGAAATGGAAGTTCTCTTTTCTACTGTGCAAGTAATATAAGTCACTGACTCAACTGGCCTGGCTATGACTGAAACAAACAAGAAAATTCTTGATGCAGATTCTAAAGCACAAAATACACTTACTGCAACCCTTTCTGATCAGATCTACGTAAAGGTGATGAATTGCAGCTTAGAAAAATACGTGTTGGATAAGCTCGAGAATATTATTGAAGGAGATAACAAAGTGAAGGAGGCGAAACTACAAGTGCAGCACAATCGGTTTGATGATTCGAAGATGCATCAAGACGAGAATGCATACTCTTTCTTCAATAGAATTACTGAAGTAGTTGGAGCAATTCGGGGTCTAAGTGAAGAAATCAAATACATTGATATTGAAATGAAAATATTAAGAAGACTTCCACCTATGTACAATGCAACGGTGTCATCCCTTGAGGAAAGAGATCTTTCAAAACATTCTCTGGATGATCTACTTAGCATCTTGGTAGCATATGAAATGAGAGTCAAACCAGAAGATGCTATGACTCGTGTGAGCAAGGAAATGGAAATCAAGTCCATGGATAAATTGAAAATATCAAAAGATATTAGTGTTGAAAATGAAGAAGAAAAAGAAATTATTTCTCTCATTTCAAAGAAGTTCCAGAAGGGTAAAGGGAAATTCAAAGGGAAGTTACCTCTCACATGTTTTTGTTGTGGAAAAGTTGGGCACATTTCCTCTCAGTGCTTAAGAAAAATCAACGATGAAGATAGTGATGATGAAATCTTCGAGAAGCCTCAGAGAAGGTTCTTCAAAAAGGGAGACATAAAATATAGAAATAAAATGAAAAGGAAGAGTTTTCTCTGTGGATAGGAAGTAGATGATAATGAATTATGTGATGAAGAAGATCCAGAATTCAAAACTAGGAACCATGCTTCCATGATGGCCACTGTTGAAAAGTCAGAAGATACTGGTGGAGAAGAACATCTGAGAACGTGTGTAGATCCCAAGATGCAACTTAAGGATGCCGTTAGTAAGATTAAGATTAAATGTAATAGTTGCAATAAGTGGAAATCAATTGTAGAAGAATCAACTAAATACGTTGATCAAAATGAAGCTGAAATTGAATGACAGGAAGAATTTGTGAAGGTACAGTCTAAAATAATTGAAAGCAATGATGATGTAGTGGATCTAAAGCTGAGAATTGAAGAGAAGGAAAAATTCATCAATGACCTCACGTCTAGACTCGAGGAAAAATCCAAGACTGCTGAGGGTCTTGAAGAGGAAGTTGTTACTCTAAGGAGTAAACATCAGACTAAATCAATTCCAAAACAATCGAGGAAGAAAATAATGTTAGGAACATTCTCAGATGCAGAATTACTAGCAAGAGCCATGTGTGGTTCAGATGGGGTTGGAAAAATCTTGTGTGATCGAAGATCCTCTTCCATGGGAACGAGTGGAATTGGCTGTGAGGCTAAGACATCTACTACTAGAAGTGAAAAGATCCAAAAGAATTATAAGATGAAAGTTGAACATATTGAAACGTTACCCAATGTTCCGAGAAAGGAACCCTCAATCCAAACAAAAAGGAGAAATTAAAATAATCCTCCATCATTCAGAAAAGACAGACAGTCTAACTTTTCTCCCAAGGAAAAAGGTATGAGGAGAAATTCATGTGAGAAGACATTTCCTCTCATGAAGTGTCAGTTCTATGGCTATCTGGGACATACCATGTCTTATTGAGAAGTGGCAAGAAGCTATCTGAATGGAGAAGATATAGAAGTTCAACAAAGGAGAACAAATTCATATCCAAATTCTTATAGAAGAAACAATTTCTATTGATATTTTTTTCGTTTTTCTAACTTTGGTAATAAGGCTGCTAATTGCAGGCAGAGAAGGGGCATGGAAACCTCATACCGAAGTTCAAGACTAGTCATGTCTCGTCAGCAAGACAGTGTTTCTCTTTCCAACAGCTTGTCTCCTCTAAAATAATATTTTGACTATGAAGAACCTGGGTATGCGGAAGAGATAATTGAAAGGGCATCAGTACTATACACCCAATTCAATGTCTCATGGAAGGAAAGGATGAAGATTGAGAAATATAATCATGTAGAGGTGGACCTCAATGCTACAAAGAACAACAGTACCTGGATTCTGGATAGCGGTTGTTAATCTCATATGACAGGTAATGCGGGCCTGCTAATGGATATCAAAAGAAGGTTGATGGTATAGAATGATTTGGTAATGATGGGGCTCTAAAAATCAAAGGGAGTGGAAGTACTGAATTAGCTAATGGAGAACTAAAGAAGACTGAAGTCCTTTATGTAGATGGCCTACGTCATAATCTCCTCAGCGTGATTCAACTCTGTGACTCGAGACTTATTTTTGCTTTTAATCAGAAAGGATGCACTATCAATGGAAAGACATGCAATTCACTTATGAAGGTATGTAGAACAGAAGACAACTTGTATCAGGTTGATAGTGAAGAAAATGTATGTTACATGACTGTTGAAGAAGAAAACAATTTATGGAATCAGAGACTGGGACACATCAATCATAAAGACATGGACAAAATATTAAAATTGATAATTGTCATGGACATTCCCAACCTGATGCGTGAGCATGAAAAATCTTTTGATGGGTGCATTCGTGGAAAGATGGTCTATAGTTCATTTCGTCCAAAGATGAAAAGGGCATCTCACCTTCTTGATCTCATTCATACAGATGTATGTGGGCCGATAAATGTTGTTGGAACTCATGGATAAAGGTACATTGTCCCTTTCATAGATGATTACATTATAATGGCATGTGTTATGATCATTCACAGGAAATGACAATTCCTTGAATCCACGAAAACATATAGGCGAATTGCTGAGAATGATACTGGATGAAAAGCCAAAGTGTTGCGATCCGACAATGTAGGAGGATACATGTCCATTGAATTTGAAAATTATCTAGAGAATCATGGGATACAGAATGACGTAGTTGTGGTGAGAACTCCACAACAAAATGGAGTTATTGAACGTAGGAATCGACAGGTGAACAACATGGCACGAACTATGCTGATTAAGAGTTGTATTCCACGACATTACTGGAAAGAGGATTTTCAGGATGTAGTGTACATTCAAAATCGAATTGGACTTTATATGGGTGAGATGAAGACACCATATGAATTGTATCATGGACGAAAGCCTTCTTTAAAATAATTTCGTGTCATTGGAAGTTAATGCTTTAATAGGAACAATGAAGTAAATCAAGGGAAATATGTTGACAATGAAGATGAAGGAATTATCTTCAGTTACTAAATGAAAAGAAAAGCCTACAAATTTTTCAACAAGAGTTTAGGAAGGATTGTGGAAAGTAATGATGTTTAGATAATTGAAGTGAAAAGAACAAATTCTTCAAGGACGTATTATTCTGATGTGATAGAATGTAAGGAAGAAAGTGAACGTGAAGAAAATACAAATATAGGAATAGATGAAGTTGTTCAAAAAACTCAGCAGTAACATCATGATATTGACTCAGAAGAAGAATCTGAAGAAGAAACTGTGGCTGAAGAGAATGCTACTGAACCTCAAAGGAGAAATTGAAGAGCTGAGATTGATCAATCCAACATAATTGGGGACAGGAGTGCACCCACTCAAATGAGAAAGATGAGGAATATCACATAATCTGCATTTCTATCAGTTATAGAGCCATCTTCAATCGAAGAAGCTACCAATGATGAATCTTGGGTGAAATCCATGAATTATGAATTAGATCAGATTGACAAGAATCAGACATGGGATCTTGTCTACAGACCTGATGGTCACAATGTTATTGGTACCAAACGAATCTTCAAAAATAATTTTGATGAGCATGAAAGTGTCATCAGAAACAAGGCATGAATGGTATATAAAGGATACTCCCAGATTGAAGGCATTGATGTTAAAGAAACCTTTGCTCCAGTGGCTAGACTGGTGTCAATCAGGCCATTCCTTGCCATGACACTCCTAAGAGGATATAAAGTATATCAAATGGATGTCAAGATAGCATTCTTGAATGGTGTACTCAAAGAAGAAGTCTACATTGAACAACCAGTGGGCTTTGTTTTGGGTACTGGTGAAACAAAGGTCTGCAAACTGAAGAATTTTCTATATGTTTTGAAGCAGGAACCACGAGCATGGTACTCACGGATGGATTCCTATCTCAAGAAGGTGGAATTCAAAAGAGGAGGATTTGATCACAATATATATGTGAGGACGTTTCCAAAAGATCAATTCATGGTTTTAGTCTACGTTGATGATATCCTATTTGGTGGCAGCAGGCAGAAATCAGTGGATGAATTTTCCAACCACATGAAATCAGAATTTGAAATGTCTATGATTGGGGAGCTCACATATTTCGTGGGGCTACAGGTAATTCAAAATAAGGAATACACTTTCATTTCTAAAAAAAATATGCAGTAGAGCTGCTGAAGATGTTTAATATGCAAGACTCCAAACCAATGTCAACTCTGATTGCAGTTGGAACTAAACCTGGAAGGCATTAGGATGGGGACTCTATTGATCCCACCATGTACAGAAGGATCATTGGGAGCCTACTATACCTGACAGCGACATGACCAGATATTTTATTTGCCACACGGCTTGCAGCCTGATTTCAGAGTAATCCAAATGAAGAACATATAGCGACAATAAAATGAATCATTTGGTACATTCAAGGTACACATAAATTCGGGTTATTTGTTTCTGCGGGCAGGGGAAGTGAATTATCAGCATTTTCTGATACTGACTTGGATGGTGATGTAGTAGACAGAAAGTCCACTAGTGGTGGAGCTTTCAATATTGGGCAGAAATGTGTTGGCTGGTTGAGAAAGAAACAATAAAGTACTTCTCTTAGTACTGCTGAAGCAGATTATATCTCTGCCACAAAGCCATGCACTCAACTGCTATGGATGAAGCAACAGTTAACAGATATTGGTGATGAGGTAATGCAGCCAATGGTGATTTACTGTGATAACAAGAGCACAATTGATCTTACGAAGAATCATTTTCAGCATTCCCATACAAAACATATTGAAATCAGGTATCACTTTATCAAAGAAAAATTTGAACAAGGGGTGATTAGAATGGATGATGTTGGAATTGATGAGAAAGTAGATGATATCCCAACCAAGACACTGTCTGCGGCTGTGTTTGAGTAGCATCGGTTGAACCTCGGTGTTCAGCCACCTCCCAATGCATAAGGAGTTTACGCAATACCCCTCTCCCCATTTGTGATAACTGTTTTTATCTCTTTATGGCTATGATACAGGTTTATGGGGGAGATATTATCTAGGGGTATTATGGTTTGAACTGAACGTTGAACAAATTACTTGTCTTTGGATTTATTTTCAATGGGGGGTAAAAGAATAAATTCAGCAAGTAATTATTCTATGGTGAGAAGATATGAGAAGGAAAATGTTGGAACCCAATTCAAGCTTCCTCTATTGTTTTCTACACTGAGCACTGCTCACGTAAACTAAGAGTGTTGGCTGAGTTGATTATTGCGTTTTTTGTTTTCACATGGATGGAGATCTGTTGAATTTATTTTCTGATTTCCAACAAACCCAAATGGGGAGACTGATGGAACCATGGTATTCTATGCATGATTTGGAGTATGGTTTGTGTTTGTTGCCAATCAGCAGTGGAAGTTCAGAATGAGTACCCGCAAGGAGATCATACAGTTTAAGCAGACAACAGTGTTGAAGGTGGCAACGTTTCCCAATGTTTTCCAAATCTTTGGGCCTGAAAATTGCCAAATAGAGAAAAGTTTTTTTGACAAAGAGACTTGCGTGTCGTGTGCTGGATGAAGAGGAAACCTACGTGCTATATGTTTTTCAAGATCAGAACATGGGAAAATGGCAAAGGGATAAGGGAACACATGTTTTGGGCTGGTCACGCAAGTGACCTGCGCGCAGTGAAGAGACTTGTTCACCGATGTCTAGGAGCATTGGAAACATGTGTGTCTATAATTTTTCAATGTTATAACTTCATAATATGGAAATTTATAGAAGGTCGCACAAGTATTTGTGTGGTCGTGCAAGTGATTAGCGTGACAGAGGCTAGGGAGGATGAGAAGCGCGCCGGAACCTGTGCACTGAGGGAAGACTTGCGCGCCACTGCGCAATGGGTCCAGTTTGCCTATAAATAGAGGAACACCCCTCCTCATTTGTAATGAAGTTCAAGACTAATATATATTTTCCGAGCTCTCGTCACGCAAGTGGTTGAGTCGCGCAAGTGGTTGAGTCGCGTAAGTGGTTGTTGGGTCGCGCAAGTAGAGGTTGCGCGACAATTGTTGGCTGCGCGACCAAGGCAGTTGGGGAGTTAAAGGCGCAACATCGCGCAAGTTTGGAGTTGAAGGAGGAAGTGTCACGCAAGTAGTTTTTTTGATACCTACGCACCAAATTTGTACCGCGCAAGTGACTTGCACGCCAGGATTGAAACTTGTGCGCGAGGCTTGGATATGCACGCCAGGGTTGTTAATGTTCATCTGTCCATCTGAAGTTGCACGAAAGCTGGAAGATTGCCTGGTACCCTCAGCGCAAAGTGAGATTAGTCTTCTGTTAAGAGTTGGACTTCAACATATCATCTACATACGACATATTATGCTTTCTTATGCAATGATGAAGAGGTTTTCACATCTATAAACTGAGTGGGACTTCACCTAAGGGCAGTGAGCCTGGGGGAGTCAATAAGAGTGACCCGAGGGTAGCAGTGAGCTATCCCTAAACCTTTGTAAATGCAGTGAGCCTGGGACAGAGTGACTGTGCCCGAACCTTTGTAAACCACAGCTAGTGAAGATTAGCAGAATTAGGTACGACGGACAACTTGTGGGCGTATGCTCCTTGGACGTTGCCCTTAGTGGTGAACCAAGTAAAAAGCATTGTGTCTTCTCTATGCATGTGAATGTTTTCTTTCTGGTCATATTCATCTTACAGGTTCAAAAAGTTCCTACCCACATGGGAACAAGATCCATTAAATTAAATTAAAAAGTTGTCACCTTGATTCACCCCTCCCCTCTCAGGGTGTCCCGAGGTCCTTAAAATACATCACACATGACTCATGATTATGATCTTTGACATCAATGGTATGATGTAATATTATTTTATTCATGTTTTTATACAAATATTCTAACGTTACACTTTAGTATCTTCATTTTTAACCCTTAATTAGAATCTGAGGTCACAGGTTTTTTGTTTATCATCCCCAAGTTATTAATATATAAATTACATATGATATGTTTAATAAGGGTGAAATTTTTGATGATCGTGGTGGAATATGATGTTGTTTACATATTATCTGTTTTTTTGGGTGTTCCATGTTTCTAAAGACAATAAAATAGTATCGTCCTCAAGTGTGTGTTTTTTAATTAAATGAATATTGATAAATAATGATGTTATGTATTCTGTGGATAATATATAGGTTCTATAGATATCAAATTATCCTAAATTAAAATTATTTCTATATAAACATTCTTTTTAAAAATATATCTTTTTTTCAAAATAGTCAAATAATTATTTTACAATTAAATCCACATTTTTTAAAAATATAAATTAAACTATAAAAAATATTAAATATAAAATATAGTATGAATATATTTTTTCAAAATATTAACTAATAATAATATATGTTTCATGTTATTTATAAAAAAATATTTTTAAATAATCACGATAAAATAATTATTTTTTGAAAAAATATCCAAAATTTATATAAATATAATATAGTTATGATAAATAAAAATCTTAAGTCTATTTAGTATATTAAAAAATATAATATTACTAATAAAAAATTATAATTGAATGATAATTAATTGAGTAAATATTTATTAAAGGAAGATAACGTTTTAAAATTCTAGTTGTTCTAATAAATAAAATCTATTAAAAATATTGAATGGAGCTTCAAAAAATTATTAATATATTCATTTCATAACACCATGAATATAATAACTCATTTCTGGTTCCCAAATATAGTAGTTTTTAGGTGATAATGGATTACCCTATAATCCTTTTAGATTTTATTAATTTTATTTTATTAATTTGAATTCTCTTCTTATATTGAATTACATGAAACAAATTTTGTTAATGAAATATCAAATATGACTATACTATTTTCATTTAAAATAATAATTATTTCATTGAATATGTTATGGAGGGTGTCATTAGGATTAGTTTAGATATGGAAATATATGTTCACTCTTGTTTATATAAATATTTCATTGAATAAAATTTTATAGGAAACTAAAATGAAAAACATGAATAAAAATGATCTATTTTTATAAAAACTAATTTTTTTTACAAGAATATGATTCCAACAATAAAATAAACCAATGAATCTTTTTAATTATTTTAATTATATTTAAATATTTTATATTTATAAATTTATTTAAAATTCATCATTTATTTTTTTCTGAAATAGATATATGTATAAATCCAATTTTACACTTAAATATAATTATTTTTTAAAAACAATATATTCTAATTTTTCAAAATTATTAAAAAAATTACTTTCTATAGATTTTAAATTTTTATTATAAAAAATTATAATCTTTTATTAAATAACAATTTTAAAATTATATTTGAGTAAATATATCAGAAATTTTTAAAATAAAAACTTTTTAGTGAAAAACGGGAAATAAGAGGTTTTATTAAAAAACTACATTTTAATTCAGAGAATAAACAAGATAAATTTTATATCATATGGTTTCACGTATAAAATTTCTTCACTATATATTCATAAATAATATTTAGGTATTTATATTCAATTTTATATTCAATTTTTTAAAAAAAGCCCTTAAAAATTCAAAAAAATACTCATTGAAATTAAAAATTTTCATAATACCTGTAAGATTATTTTCAACTAGAAATTTACTAATTATATTAATATAATATATAAAAATTTATTAATATTTTCTATAAATAATAATTAATATTATATAATCATTTAAACATTATTTTTCAAAATAAGGAAGAGTTAAATGTTTAAATATTAATTATCATTGTTATGGTCAAAAACTGTATCCCATTAGGGACAAACTAAAACGATAAGGTGTACAATGAACATTAAAAATTGTAAACCCCATTATTATATAAATATTTCAACATAATCATGATTATGATTCCTGAATAGACTATTTTTACAACTTGTGGTATATTAATATCAAGGTTAATTCAATTTTTTCTTAAAAATACCACATGTACTACTATCCTCAATTATATAATTCAACTCCCTCTCATGCCCTCATCACAAATCCAAAACTATTTGGTTTAAGAAATTAATAACCAAATATATTACATAATTTAATATCACCACCATATTGTCTACAATTAAATCCTAAATCTAATCATGGAAGGATTATGTATAATCATAATGACGTTCTCTGAAGAAGAGATAATGTTTTAAAGTATGCATTGTTATATTTTCGTCAAATTCATTCAAATATTCCCACAAAATGATAAAATAATAATAAAAATGTATCATATGTATTTATATTTTAATATGTTTACTTAATAAACTATATCAATCTCAACACTTAAAAAGGGGATATGAAATCACCAATCATGTGTATGGAAAACTACCACATTTTAAATCGATGGTATTTAATAACTATTACCACATATCACAATTAAAAATAAGTATAAAATTAATTTTTTATATTATAAATATGATATTTTTAATCATATTGAATTATAATACAACATCTACCTTCATACCTTCAATCCAAAGGAAAAATAATAACATTGTGCAAGTGTACAGAAGACTACCACCTCACGAACCATTGGGATTACTATTACTTTTTTTACATGTAGATTTGTAAGGATATTTTAATGAAATAGTAATATCTTTTTAATATATTAATTATTCGTGATTTATTTTATAACATTTTACTTCATACATTTCATTTATTGGGAGATACGATAACATCGTTCTTGAGTACGGAGCACCACCATCCCACAAAGTGATGTGATTCATTTTGAAAATATGCATTACATGAAATATAGTGAGGAACAATTTATGTAATAATATGTGATAAATATTAGATATGAATTATTATGCAATAGAAATATATTATTTACTATTATTTAGGTTTTTATATTTTGAAAATGTATGCATCGTTCATTTATTACAAACATATTATCATATCCATGAAATGTATATTAAATTTATATGTATAAAATTAATAGATTCTAAAAAATAAATACATATTGAATATATATTATATTTATAAAATCGTTACCAATATATATATTATTGAACCATGATCAATGTTAGAGTACTAAAATTAGAAAATCAATACACACAAAAAAAGTAAGGTGGTTACTATCTGATGCATAACTTTAACATGAAATTATTTTTCAATGGGTAATAAATGGTCATTAGTAATTCATACATGGTATAATATACACTATTATAGATATTAAATATATATATTATTTAATAATATATATATCTTAAAAATTTATGATATGAATGATAGATTTATAGAATTTTGTTAAGGGATTTCCATCTCACTTTTTATTAGAATTTTAAATATCTTTTTCATTATATATATCCCATGAATGTAGATTATAATTATTATCCTAATAATTATTTCAATCATTAGATCAGTTGTAGGATATATATTAAATGGGGTATACAATTCAAATGATACTATTTTGATAATTGTCTAATGTGACAATCTCTTTGTTTGTTAGTATTTTTTGTAACTATAAATTCGATGATGAAAGGTTATGAGATATTTCTCAATAACATCATGAATTATATTATATAAAGGATATTTCGTGAATATATATTCCATCATTTAATTTTTATATCTTTACCTACTAAAGTATAATATTTATTATTAATAATCTATGACTTTATTCATATCTGTAGTATAAAATCATTTTTCATCCAAAACTATTTATCATAAAAATGTTTTTGAAAATAATTATAACACTTTGTAAATGATATAATAATATAATTTTCACTAGTATTTGAATGTTAATACTATTTTTTATTGATTATTTCTACCTTTTTCAAAACAATACCAAATTATTTTTTTTACTAAAAATGATAAAATAATATTTTATTTACTTGTACAATATGAATGGACATCACACTTTAATTCCACCAAATGATTGAAATATTAATCTATTTCATTCCATTTTATATTAAATAAATTTTTTGTAATTTATTTTACCTTTTCAAAAAATATTATCCAACGTAGAAATGTTATTTTTCCATAGGAAATGTATCAAATGATATTCTAATATTCTATAATATGATTCAATGTTTCTTTGTTTGAGAAAATTATATTTACGATGTTTTTTTTTGATAAAAAATCTTCTCAAACATGAAATTATGTTTTTTTATCTAAAATTTTAAAATGATTTTTAAATCATCCGTCAAATATTTCAGGGTTCTTTTTAATGAAATATATAATGTTATATATTTTCTGTTAAAATGTGTTCTTCAATATTGAATGGTTATTTTGTATAATAAAATTCTTTATTTTCCTTTTAATAATTTCATGGCATTTTTTCATGATTATTTTCAATTTCTTGTTTTTATTATTTTTTTTCTTTTAAAAAACTATTTCATAATTTTGATTGGATATTTTACACAATAAAGGCCACATGTGATATTTCAATGTAATTTTCCATCTATGATTCCTTCCCATGATTATAATAGTATTTTATTTCTCATAATAATGAATAATAAATATTTAATTATTTCATTTGATGGATATTTTAATGATTTTGAACATTTTATGAAATAAATTTTTTCAATGGTTATGATATGGTTTATGGATTAAATATTTACAAATCCTATGTTATTTAAACCTATTATGATGTGACTATATGATTAATATTTTATGATTTTGTTAAAAAACAACTTTCATTTAAATTACGTGATGTGTGGGATATATATCACTAACCAATTCATTTGGTAAATCATTATATATAATAAGAAAAAAATGGAAGAAAATTTAATTATATTTATCCACTATAGGAAATAATATTTTCTTAATACAAATTTTTAAACTTGGGAGGATTATTTATCCACTACATTGATAGTATCTTCTATTTACCACAATAAATTAAACAGTTTTTTATATTTATAAATGTTTCAGACATTAATGTCATGACATTAAAAATCATGATTTTTTTTTAGATTATTTCAAAATAGAAGGGTTGTGTTTTATAAAATGATAAAAATTTATTCCATGATTTATGTTTACGATGGGTTCTAGGTTGGGAATGATATTCTTTTGTTATATTTATGATCCAATTCCTTCATGGTTATATTATGATTTAATATGATCATATATTGATATCTCATATGTTTATCACTAAAAATAATCCAATATCACCAATTCAATGCATGTTAAATTTAATTATTTATATATCAAATTCCTGTGTGGAGTACTCTAAGAATATTTTTTAGGGATTGGTTAATGATATTTCATCTAATAATATTTTGTGATTAAATTCTTCAAATATTTTATACCATTAAGGTCAAAGGACATGTGTTTTAAAATGAATTGAATACCCATTAGAAAATATGTGATATTTATGTTTGAGATTATTGGTAATAATAGTTGGTATCAAAGGAAAATGAAGGAATACGATCCACGAGAACATCACATGTGAGAAACAGATGAAGAAAAGTTATCCTCCCAAGGAATTCATAAGTAATGGGATGTCACCGAGGATGGTTGTTTTCCCCTTCCGTGTGTTCTATCTAACCATTGAATTAAATCTTATGTATCAATTATAGTCCGGTGTAAATAATTATAGATAGATACAACTGATATAATAGGAAATTTTGAGTCAGTATTTAGAGAAGAAGATTACAAAAACTATACTGTAATCATTAGTGATGTTGACAAAGATATGTCATTTGATATTTTAAGGGTTATATCTCTGTTTATGACTACAGATAGTATATATAGTAGAAAATAGCTTAGAATCTTGGATAATGATAGATCAAGCTGATTATGAGAAATTAATTCTATGCCTCGACACTACAAGGTGACATGGCTCTCAAAGGGTTATACCTAGTGGTAATAACTATAAAGGGAGAAATAATTTACAGTTGGTCATCAATTGGTGAATTAAAATAGGGCATGCTACAGACAATGATTTAAACCCTCATGTAATATGCTTTTTGAATTCATTAAATCAGTAAATACCATCATAATGAATTTGAATAGATGATAAAAATATAGTATCATAAATTGAAAATCTGTTGCCATTATTTAGTAATATTATAAATATTATTCAGGATTATGTATCTTTTTTCAATGATTATTTCTTCCCAATATTTTCATTTATTTTATACTATATGGAGTCAAAATAAGGAATTGTGTTAATAATGAATGTCATGTGAAATGTGAGGAACAGAAACCAAATGAGATAATTCCTATAGTGAATGATTTTGTAATTATTACTAATTATTTATCAAGATATATGGTTATTCCATTAAACCATTATTAATACCCAGGACCGCTAAAGAAGGGAAGGATAAATGTTTTTGACTGTTCAGGTTATGGAAACCATATAAGAAATAATATTAAATTTCATATACGTCATGAATTTATAAATATGAAATAATGGTAATAACTTAAATAAATAAGAATTTATTTTGACTTTCAAAAATAAGGACACCAAGAAGGTAAATTCAAAGTATAAAATGAAAAATCTTGTTATTTGAATGGATGAGAATATTGGTATCCTAATGTTTTTATCAAAAAATTATTGTTTTAACAGTATAATGTTTAGGTATAATTTAAATTAATATCCATGTGAAAAAGAAATAAAATTTAATCATCCAATTTACAAAATTTGTTGTTTTTTGTGGATTATAAAATGATTAAAAATCATATATTGTCAAAGGAGTTATTATGGAATAAGATGATGAATCCTAGTAGATTTTATATGTATATACATTAATAATTAATGTTTTCATGTATTGGAATTCAGGAGTTATGAGAAATATAAGGATTTTAGAATAAACGTTTTATTAAAATGATATTCAAGAATATGATGAATTGTAATAATAAACTAACAATAAGATTTAATGGAAATATAATATTTTATAGAGAAGAAATTATTAAGAAAATATAACCATTAATATGTTCCCAATGTTTGGATAATTTCATTGAGTTTGGATAAACACATTATCAATATTGATTGAGTGAATTAGATAGTGATGACTACCTTTGAACTAATTGATGATTTGATGAAAATGATTTTTTATGTTATCGTAGATAAATTTAACAAAAATAATCGATTTTTTATATATATTCATTAAATTTGTTTTAGGTGGAACGAGATAATCTTTGAAAGAATATATGTTTTCAAAAAGGGATTATGGTATTTATGGTGAATAACTTTTTTCCGGAGAATGTATAATCATTTTTTTACCATAAAATATATTCTAAATATAGAGCTACATCATGATTATTATGTGATTAATGGAAATTATACTTTCAAATTTAGTGTATGTTGTTAAAAAATAAATTCTTCAATTTTTTTCAGACATGGTAGAGTAATAATTTTCAATTTTCCTTGATTTATTCTTCCATTTGAATGTTATTATAAAACAAATGTTATTTATTCTATATTTTAGAATATGTATGGATGGAACGAATGAATTATACTTTTTTAAGGTTCATATGATCCATTGGTGTTTATGGATTTAATAAAGTCATATACACAACTAAATTTAAGAGATAAAGTGTACAGTGATAAACACACAATCAAAGATGAGAAGGTTCTTACTGAATAGAATGAAATCATGTAAGTGAATATTCTCTTTATAATTATTTAATTGAAATAATATTTTAAACATTTACCTTTATTTTTGAAGATTAAATGGATATTTCAATTATCATATACTTTTTTGATTTTTGGTTGTTATCTTTTATCCATTTCACGTTCTTTATCATGCTATATCATCGTTTGTATGTTATTTTTTACTTCTATATTCATGTCTTCTATTCCGGTAAATATTCACCTAATTGGAAACATATTTATTTTCTACATGATACGAACTACTTAAATATAGTTCCAACATTTCAATATTGATTATGGTCAAACTATTTTTTAATGTCGGTATCTAATAATTGGATTTTCAATTTTTAAATCATTGTTAGCGGACCACAAGTTTATGTTGTAAGGATGAAATTAATTTCTGGTGGGTAGAATGTGATTGATTGAGAAGTTATGAAATAATTTTTTTTAATGATTGTTAATTTCATTTATATCACTCGCAACACACAACATTGATACATTATGAAAAAAAATATATAAAGAAAATTTATATATATAATATAAATATATTCACAAATCCATTAAAATGATGGGTATGAATATGATTAAATAAATTATTAAAATATATGTTTACACATAAATATATACTATCTTATAATATTGAAAAGTAATTAGTAATGAAAATAAATTACATTTGAAAATAAATGAGGCAGTTTCCTTAAAACATATTTTAGTGAGAAAAAATAAATTTTATTTTAAAAATTTATAAATATTGGTCATGACCCATCCTCGGGGATTGTGCCATGATTACCCCATGCCCGCCTTCCATATGCCATGGGTTAGAGACTAGAAAAAAAGGCGTAAATCCCGATAAAAGGGGAAGGCATTTCCATTATGAAACATAAACACACACAACCAGAGTACAAGTGGATGAAAACACTAAGTAAAATTGAAAACAGAAGTAGTGCTGAATGTAAGGGGCTGGAAATACAACCCCAACTGTACTGTACAAGGTAAAAGACAAAACAACTGGAATGTGACAAGCAGCTCATGGATCACCCACCATGGAACCTACCTTAAGAGTAGTGTAACACCCCAAGGATCCACAATACTTTTCTCTTTGAATAATACAACAATGAGTGATGTAGGCAAAATCGAGTTCTAACACAAACCACAACCAGTCAAACTAGCCATTATGAATAATAATACCCACTTTTTGAAATTTTATAAATTTTATCATTGAAAATGGAATTCATTTTGGGATTAAGAATATTGAAATTAGCTTAGGGTAAATTTTTGGTATTTTTCTGAAAACATTCAATTTTTGATGAATAGTAAAAAAACATTGTGTTATATTTTAAAACTATATTTTTATGTAAATAATTATTTATTTTATTTAAATTTAATTAAGGTCATAATAGATATATAATACCTATATATGTTCAATATAATTCATTACAGTTAGTTTAAAATAATTTTAGATATATAAAAATTTTATTGAACTTTTCACCGTCTTTTACCCACCACCTAGGAGAATTTGGAAATTCACATAAAACATATATTCACTACTTCTGTGAGTGGAATTTCAAAAACCCAAGAGACACTGTTAATATCAAGAAGTAAAATGTGGTTCAACAAGATAAAAATAATTTTTGGTGAATTGTAACTTTTTACTTTTATTTACCATGGTTAAAAATAAATAGGGTAATTAAGGGTAAAAATTATATAAATATTACCCTAACAAATGTCTTAATTCTATTGGACAAGTGTATCTCGACCAAAAACAACTTTAGGAATAAAGTGTTATCATTTAGTTCCACTTGGATTAGATTACGACATTTGTTATTATTTAATTCAATGAAGAGTTAAAAGAACTAAAATCAATGTTTAATAACTAATAGATTTTTAATATAGGGATATACATAAGATAAATTCGATTAAAAATATTACATAGAAAGATAAAACGATTCCATACATAATGTTATTTCATTTATAATTTTTTGTCATTAAATAATTTAATTTATTTATGACACAATGATGATGTAGTAATTACCATATTAATGAATGATTAAGATAATTGATATTATAAATACCGAAATAAATGTAATTTCAGACTTTTTAAAATTTCAAAAAAAATTCAAGGTTAATATGACATATTAGGGTTTTTTATATAAATTTTTTTCGATGTAATAATGCTATAATGAATTTATCAAAAACAAAATACCCAATTGTAACAAAACTGAAATAAAAGAGTTTTTAAAACAAATATTATATTATTAATTGATATTCTATTCCTAAAAATATATGGTTCAGCCAAAGGACTTATATCACGATAGGTGTGTCAATAATGGAACATTTGAGGGTCTCTTGTATGTATATAGTATGTTTATTAACTATATAATATAAAAATACAAAGAGACATGGTAAATGTCAAACTACGTAACTAAGAGATAAATAAAAATGATACCGTTAATATAGTGACCAAAAACTGTCTAATATATATTGGTTGAAATTATTTCAACCCATCCCCATGATAACATTTAAATAATCCACTTTGGAGCCAGTAAAAACCGAATATTAATTTATTATAAAATAATATTTCTATATTTTCCAAAGGTTCCCCTCACCCCTCTTATAAAAGGGCACTCACCCTTCTCTCTAATTCATACCTTAAATGCATTTTTTCTTAGTCAAAATCTTCCCAGATATTCTCTAAACTTCCATCAAATCATCCTCGAGGCCTTATTTTGATCAGAAAGCCAACCTATGGAGCCCTTTTGATCAAATCCAAATGAAGAACCAGAAGAAGAGATAATGTTTTCACTACCCTCTTTCAAGTTCCTTTCTTCTTCAACTTTTTCATTATTTTTTATTCCCATTCTAAAATAATAACTCTAGTATCATCTATATACTTTGATGTTATTATAAATATGGTACAACCATATTCAGTATTCTATCCATCATTTGAATGAAATGTCACCATACGTGCATACGTACAACTTACCGTCTCCATGTCGTAGTGTAATTGTTATTCAAAACATTATAATTTGGATGGATATAATAATAACATGTAATTCATGTAAATAATTAATATAACATGATATTGATTCATTATATATGATATAATATCCAATTATATATTATTTAAAATCAAAAGAATGATATTTTCGCTCGTGCGTACGTACGGACTACCGTCTCCATGTACACGATGAGATTCATTCCCCAACGTATCCATTCAAGAAAAATTCTCATTTAATGATTAAAAATAATTTTTAAGGACTTTATATCATTCTGGATATAAATAAGATACAAAATACCCATATAAATCATGGCTTTTATAACAAAACATATAAATGAAAACGAGTAAATTAACAGCCGAAACAACGATAATACTAAGATATTATTAACAATGCAATGTTAAAAGATCATATATTATATCATGTTAATTTAAATTATTATTTTATAATTTAATAACAATTATTTCACCATTATTGTAGAGACCCGAAGCCTGACGTACATTGAAATTACATTACATTTGCGGAATACTTAGTACATAACAAAAACACACACACACAAGGATCGTAATAGTTTAGTGTCTTTGGAAACTCGGAACGTAATCTTCTAATCGTGGTGAAAGATCTTCAACATACCCTATAAAGATCTTCCCTTTTTTTACCTAAATCCTTTCTTTATATCCTGGGGAAAAGAAAACATAAATGGGTGAGCTCAAATGCTCAGTAAGGGAAAACAAAAGAAATATCATTCACATCGTATTCATAAGAACATAACATTTTGGAAATCTTAACCTGCAAAAGAGAGCATAATTTCATAACATGGGATAAATCATGGCAGTGAAATGTAATCACAATACTCATAACATAAAACATGAAACTTTGTGGCATTCACACATAATCATAGAGAATCATTTCTTGTTAGTCGAGACTCATTGCCAAGACTATCTTAGTGGACAAAGTCCCTTTCTGAATCGAGAAACCCTCGTTTCAGTCATGTTTCACTGAACCGGTATAACCTACCATTCCAGCCATGTCTATCTCATGAGATATAAAATCCTTACCCAATGCATTGGAGGGATATATAGGTCCCACCCATCTCATAATGATACCATTCTTATGTGTGCCACAAAATCATAAATCATACATCATTTCATAACCCATGTAATAAAAAATGGGATTCTTAAACAACATGACATCATAAAACCATTCATATAAGATAAAGGAATTAATAAACATAATTCCATCAAAACATAGTCAAATCAATGTAAAAATATGTATAGAAACAGAACCCTTTATTATCTTAGATGGAAAATAATTTTGATAAAACACTTGAAATGAATTCTTGAGGAAAATATCCTTTCTTCTTCAAATTTTTTTTTCCTTTCATAACATGTCATACGACTTTAAAATAAAAGAAGTTGATTAAAAATAACTTGAAAACTTGTAAAGGAAGATTCTTGGAAATTTTGTTTTAAAAATCCATTCATGCCGTATAAGTTAAAAAAAATTCTTCGTACTTTTGTCGGAAAGTCAAAAAGTACCTCGTACGACAAAAGATTCCTTTCATACATATTACTAAAAACTCACCGAAGGGTAAAAATGGATTTAAAAAATTGTAGGTGTATGGAAATAATATTACATTTTGATGAAACATGGATGTGGATGATAAAATACACCCCAGTAAATACTTACGAATAAACAATCTCGGATAAAAATGAGATTGTGATATTTCCCTTACCTTAGGTCTGACTTGCTTTGTAAGTATCCGAACCTCCTGTATAATGATTTAAATCATGTTATTGACTTATTACAGAATCATATTCATTGTTATGATATCATATATGGTTCACTTATGACATTATATTACCCGTTCTTTTGTAAATTCCATGTTAAAGAAGCGTTTTGGGTAAAATCGTTTCATTTATTGTAGGTGTTTTGACTTGTTGTTCTTGACATCATTATTACTTATATCATGATTTACTAACTTCAAGAATATAAAATATGATTTATATATCATATATATTCAGTATATATATATATATATAATAGGTAGATAAATAAAATGAAAAACACCGTTCATGGAGACGGTAGTCCGTACGTACGCATGAACGCTATTTTCCTTTCCTTATTGTCTTGAAATGGAGGTAAGTAGATGACATACATATGTATATATATACATAAATCCAGTATCATTATAATGTCATAAATTTCATTATTATTTCTTATATATACATTATAATCATTCTTAAATGGTTAACATGGAGAATGAATCTCATCGCGTCGTGGAGACGGTAGTCCGTACGTACGCACGAGCGATGATATCATTTCTATAAATATTGAATTGAATTGGAGTGGATTATAAAATATATCAGAATCAATATGATGTTGTAATAACTATGTATAGTTATTCTTTATACCATTATACCCATCCATGTAAGGTGGTGGTGGAAAATAGATTACACCACGGCGTGGAGACGGTATTCCGTACGTACGCACGCGTGGTGATTTCTTTTTCCGTAGGATGGATAGATGGTTAAATAGGGTTGTTTCATACTTATAATAACATATCAGTATATGAGTGATACTGATGTTATTACTTCATAATGAAACATCCTAAGAAGAAGAAGTGGAAGAAGAAATAAAGATGAAAGAATCGGTAACGGTAATTACCTCTTCTTTGAAGCGCCTCTTTGAGACCTCCTCTTAGGGCACTAAAATTGGTCTTTGAGGAAGACCAGAACCTCTAGGATGTTTCTAGGGAAGTGGAGAAGAGATTTTGGCAGGGGTTGTCCGAGCTTGAGTGCTCAAATTGGTGTGAGGAGGAGGGGGAGGAGGTGTCCTTTTATAAGGGAGGAGAGGGGCACCTTAGGAATATCTCAAAATATTATTTTATATTAATGTCAAAATCGGATTATAATGGTTCCAAAGGGTCTTATTTCGAAGCTAAAGTGGGGTTGGGTCGAAATACTATCAACCAATAAGATTTAGACAAGTTTAGGGTATTATTTTAACCTTATCAATTAGATTTAACTCTAAGTTAAATAATTTAACTTTTACCGTGTCTTTTTGTTTTCTTTCACTATATGGTTAATACACTTACTATAACATGCCAAACGAACCCCAAATTGTTTATTAGTAATACATATATCCTTATCTAGGTCATTTGGCCGAACCTTAGATTTTTAGGAATAAAATAACAATTAATAATATAATATTTGATTTAAAAACTATTTTGTGTCAATTTTGACACTATTTGATATATGATTTGTTTGAAAGTCATAACAGAATTATATGTTCGAACCAAGTTGATTAAATCAACACTAATATATCATAGTAACCTAGAAAATTAGTGGAATTCATAAAAAGTCTCAAATTACATTTATTTTGGTGTTTATAACATCAATTATGTCAATATTTCATTAATAAGATAATTACTGCATCATCGTTGTGTCATAAATAAATTAAATTATATGATGTCTAAAAATTACAAATAAAATACCATCATGTAGGAAATCTTTTTATCTTTCTAATTAATATTTACAATCGAATTTATCTTATGTATAACCCCATATTAAAAATGATTTACTTATTAAACTTTGATTTTAACTATTTTACCCTTCTTTAAATAAATTAATAATAAATGTCCTAATCTAATCCAAGTGGGCCTAAATGGTCATATTTTATTCCTAAGTTTGTTTCTGGTCGAATTACACTTGTCCAATGGAATTAGGACATGTGTTAGGGTAATAGTAATATCATATTTACCCTTAGTTACCCTATTTACTATTAACCGCGGTAAAAAAAGTAAAAAGTTACTATTCACCAAAAAATTATTTTCATCTCATTGAACCACATTTTAGTCCTTGATATTAACCGTGTCTCTCGGATTTTCGAAATTCCATTCACAGAAGCGGCAAAATTATGTTTTATGAAAAATTCAGTTTTTTTAACTACCACTTAGTAGTTTCACTATTAATCAAAAATTGATGTTTTTCAGAACAATGCCAAAATTTCATCCTAAGCTATATTTCATATTCCGAATTCAAAAATGAAATCTATTTTACCAAATTCATAACATAGAAGTTGCATTAATTAATTTTATAATTAAATCCCGCTGTTAAAATAAATAGCGTGTTTTTAGGAAACAATATATATCAAAAGATTGACACTTGATTATGTCTGGTTTAAATGTGAAATTACAACCAATGACCAACATTGTATTAAATTGTAAAAATATATTCTAAATATACTTTAAAACCAATCAAATTAATAATTTATCACTATTAATTATTTCGATTAAAAAATTTGTTTTTAATTATAATTTAGTAATTTTCATTATTCATCAGAATATGAAAGTTATCCGAAAAGTACCAAAATTTCACCTTAGGCTAAATTCGATACTCCGAATCCAAAAATGAAGTTAATTTTGAAAAATAAGATTTACAGAGTTTTAAAAAGTGGTTATTACTATTCATAACGGCTAGTTTTAATAATATTTTAATAGCATATCGTTGTTTAGTGAAACTCGGTATTGCGTATTACACACGCTATCGAGGAAGGTCGTGATTGCGTGTAATGCAAGGCAAGTCAATGATGCGTGCTGTGCAAGCTCCTTTTGGTGTAGCGTACAACACAAGACATTAATAAAATTAAAAAGAATAGTTTTTATAAAATCTCGGGCTGTTACATTCTACCCCCCTTAAAATGAATTTCGCCCTCGAAATTCATCGGGGTTATAAATAGTTTACTATTCGAAAGTTTCTTTAATAGAAACCCACATCGTAAAAAGGAATACCAAAACTTGTCTTTAAAAACTAATGTATGAAATGTAACGATTACCCAAAAAAACTAATCACTGGGTTTCCACATAGGTGAAAATATGGATATGGAAGAGAAATCTAACCATCATGTTCTGATGGAGAGTGGTAGAGAACATGGCTATGGAAAAGCCTGTAATCACAAATCCATAAATTAGTGACGATCTAAGGTAACATCTGATTCATCAGGTATAAGAGAACTAGGACAACATTTTTGGTTTCCAAGATCATTTCCCTAAAGTTAAAGAATTTGAATTAGAATAAATACTTACTTTATTTTGGTACAATCTCACTATTGTTCGTGCCTTTAACAATTTCCACTTCATCTCTTAAATAAATGAAGTTGAATTTGTTATTCGTGAAGTGTTAGCAGATCATGTGATAGAATGACAGGTCATTCCATTTGTCTCAAAAGGTTAGCAAAATTTATATACATAAGTCGATCTATAGTGGGATTAATCATATATGGTTCCTAAAATGGGCTTATACTTCATATATCATGCTGCTTAATATAATAACACTAGTTTCTACTAAACATGGACTTCATGTAGGTCAGTGGTAGGTGATAAAGGCCAGTCGCACTTCGGTTGTGGGTTCGATTCCTGCAGCCTTGTCCGAAGCGATGGGCTGTCGTCCGTCCTGCAGGTTGTCCTTTTTCTAAAACTACATTACTATAACATCCCATCAATAATATCGAAAAAAAAACTTCTATCCTTAAACAATACTCACTTATGTCCAACATAATCCATTTCAATCTTTAGGCTTATCCATAATACTGCAGTCCACTCTCAGAGATTAATTACCATCGTCGATCCCATATATCATAAGATATATCTTGTTGGTCACATTCCAAACATTTAAAGGCCTCAATCTTGTACTCTCTTGAATACCCATTCAACCTTATTGAAAACATTAGTGCTGTTAAAAGTTAACTCTTTCCACATACCAAAATCCTCAAAATTCTATATACTCAAAACATGATATCACTTAGTCCTTATAGCAATCATGAGCTCATTAATACTGTCAAACATTTCATTTTCTCCTTATCCCTTCATTATGCGCATATCATCTACATTCCAAAAATATCTGAATAACCTTTCATGGATACTGGTAACATTAATCAGACAACAATGTAAGAATCCTTACATGTCTCTTTATTCCATAGTACCATGAGATTACTTATACAACATTACACATGATAAACATGTAATCATTCCACTACATTCTTAAACCATTGACCGAGCTTCAACAATTCTTTCATCTCACATATCATTGGTAGTGTCTTCATCATCATCCACATAAATACTACCCATATGACCATACTGATTATCTTCATGAGTCTTTCCCTTAGGGCATTTGTTTGCATAATGCCCATACATTCCACATTTAAAACACTTAACCATTTTTGATGTCGTAGCAATACCATTATCCTCATCCATGGTGTTAACCGACCCTTTTCCTTTGCACTTACTTGCTTTGTGTCCTTCTTTTCCACGCCCAAAGCATCTTCCAGTTCCTTTGAAACATTCTCCTTGATGCCTCTTCCCACATGATTTACATAGGGGAAATTGAACTTTCTTTCCTCTATGATCATCATGGAACTCCATCTTTCTCTTATTAGTCGAGTCAGGAAACTTACCAAATTTTACTTTATTGATCATATTATGAGATTGCTGATTCAGCATAATAATGATGTTTGGACATCCAAATCCCATTTCATTTGGTTGCTCATGAAGAATATCATTCCATTGTCCATCATATCCTCCATTATTGTGAATCATCTTGTTTCCAGCCATTTTCTAAAACCCAAACAGAATAGTGTGAGAGGCAAAATAATGCTAGGGAAAACAACATAGTAAAGGGGGAGTACCCTTAATATCTAACATCTTAGGTTAAATTATAAGATCGTTATCGTAGTTCTAGGATTATATCCTATACGCATACTTATCCTTAGGGACATCCCTAGACATACCTTAGAAATATCTCTTGGGATCTCACTAACGTTTTCGCATCCTAGTTTCCAAAGGTTGACTAAACCTTTCCTCTGATACCAACTATTGAGACACGAAGCCTGACGTACATTGAAATTACATTACATTTGCGGAATACTTAGTACATAACAAAAACACACACACAAGGATCGTAATAGTTTAGTGTCTTTGGAAACTCGGAACGTAATCTTCTAATCGTGGTGAAAGATCTTCAACATCTCCTATAAAGATCTTCCCTTTTTTTACCTAAAACCTTTCTTTATATCCTGGGGAAAAGAAAACATAAAAGGGTGAGCTCAAATGCTCAGTAAGGGTAAACAAAAGAAATATCATTCACATCGTATTCATAAGAACATAACATTTTGGAAATCTTAACCTGCAAAAGAGAGCATAATTTCATAACATGGGATAAATCATGGCAGTGAAATGTAATCACAATACTCATAACATAAAACATGAAACTTTGTGGAATTCACACATAATCATAGAGAATCATTTCTTGTTAGTCAAGACTCATTGCCAAGACTATCTTAGTGGACAAAGTCCCTTTCTGAATCGAGAAACCCTCGTTTCAGTCCTGTTTCACTGAACCGGTATAACCTACCTTTCCAGCCATGTCTATCTCATGAGATATAAAATCTTTACCCAATGAATTGGAGGGAGATATAGGTCCCACCCATCTCATAATGATACCATTCTTATGTGTGCCACAAAATCATAAATCATACATCATTTCATAACCCATGTAATAAAAAATGGGATTCTTAAACAACATGACATCATAAAACCATTCATATAAGATAAAGGAATTCATAAACATAATTCCATCACAACATAGTCAAATCAATGTAAAAATATGAATAGAAACAGAACCCTTTATTATCTTAGATGGAATATAATTTTGATAAAACACTTGAAATGAATTCTTGAGGAAAATATCCTTTCGTCTTCAAAAACATTTTTCCTTTCATAACATGTCATACGACTTTAAAATAAAAGAAGTTGATTAAAAATAACTTGAAAACTTGTAAAGGAAGATTCTTGGAAATTTTGTTTTAAAAATCCATTCATGCCGTATAAGTTAAAAAAACATTCTTCGTACTTTTGTCGGAAAGTCAAAAAGTACCTCGTACGACAAAAGATTCCTTTCATACATATTACTAAAAACTCACCGAAGGGTGAAAATGGATTTAAAAAATTGTAGGTGTATGGAAATAATATTACATTTTGATGAAACATGGATGTGGATGATAAAATACACCCCAGTAAATACTTACGAATAAACAATCTCGGATAAAAATGAGATTGTGATATTTCCCTTACCTTAGGTCTGACTTGCTTTGTAAGTGTCCGAACCTCCTGTATAATGATTTAAATCATGTTATTGACTTATTACAGAATCATATTCATTTTTATGATATCATATATGGTTCACTTATGACATTATATTACCCGTTATTTTGTAAATTCCATGTTAAAGAAGCGTTTTGGGTAAAATCGTTTCATTTATTGTAGGTGTTTTGACTTGTTGTTCTTGACATCATTATTACTTATATCACGATTTACTCACTTCCAGAATATAAAATATGATTTATATATCATATATATTCAGTATATATATATATATAATAGGTAGATAAATAAAATGAAAAACACCGTTCATGGAGACGGTAGTCCGTACGTACGCATGAACGCTATTTTCCTTTCCTTATTGTCTTGAAATGGAAGTAAGTAGATGACATACATATGTATATATATACATAAATCCAGTAGCTTTATAATGTCATATATTTCATTATTATTTCTTATATATACATTATAATCATTCTTAAATGGTTAACATGGAGAATGAATCTCATCGCGTCGTGGAGACGGTAGTCCGTCCGTACGCACGAGCGATGATATCATTTCTATAAATATTGAATTGAATTGGAGTGGATTATAAAATATATCAGAATCAATATGATGTTGTAATAACTATGTATAGTTATTCTTTACACCATTATACCCATCCATGTAAGGTGGTGGTGGAAAATAGATTACACCACGGCGTGGAGACGGTATTCCGTACGTACGCACGCGCGGTGATTTCTTTTTCCGTAGGATGGATAGATGGTTAAATAGGGTTGTTTCATACTTATAATAACATATCAGTATATTAGTGATACTGATGTTATTACTTCATAATGAAACAACCTAAGAAGAAGAAGTGGAAGAAGAAATAAAGATGAAAGAATCGGTAATGGTAATTACCTCTTCTTTGAAGCGCCTCTTTGAGACCTCCTCTTAGGGCACTAAAATTGGTCTTTGAGGAAGACCAGAACCTCTAGGATGTTTCTAGGGAAGTGGAGAAGAGATTTTGGCAGGGGTTGGCCGAGCTTGAGTGCTCAAATTGGTGTGAGGAGGAGGGGGATGAGGTGTCCTTTTATAAGGGAGGAGAGGGGCACCTTAGGAATATCTCAAAATATTATTTTATATTAATGTCAAAATCGGTTTATAATGGTTCTAAAGGGTCTTATTTCGACGATAAAGTGGGGTTGGGTCGAAATACTATCAAACAATAATATTTAGACAAGTTTAGGGTATTATTTTAACCTTATCAATTAGATTTAACTCTAAGTTAAATAATTTAACTTTTACCGTGTCTTTTTGTTTTCTTTCACTATATGGTTAATACACTTACTATAACATGCCAAACGAACCCCAAATTGTTTATTAGTAATACATATATCCTTATCTAAGTCATTTGGCCGAACCTTAGATTTTTTGGAATAAAATAACAATTAATAATATAATATTTGATTTAAAAACTATTTTGTGTCAATTTTGACACTATTTGATATATGATTTGTTTGAAAGTCATAACAGAATTATATGTTCGAACCAAGTTGATTAAATCAACACTAATATATCATAGTAACCAAGAAAATTAGTGGAATTCATAAAAAGTCTCAAATTACATTTATTTTGGTGTTTATAACATCAATTATGTCAATATTTCATTAATAAGATAATTACTGCATCATCGTTGTGTCATAAATAAATTAATTTATTTGATGTCTAAAAATTACAAATAAAATACCATCATGTAGGAAATCGTTTTAGCTTTCTAATGAATATTTACAATCGAATTTATCTTATGTATAACCCCATATTAAAAATGATTTACTTATTAAACTATGATTTTAACTATTTTAACCCTTCTTTAAATAAATTAATAATAAATGTCCTAATCTAATCCAAGTGGGCCTAAATGGTCATATTTTATTCCTAAGTTTGTTTCTGGTCGAATTACACTTGTCCAATGGAATTAGGACATGTGTTAGTGTAATAGTAATATCATATTTACCCTTAGTTACCCTATTTACTATTAACCGCTGTAAAACAAGTAAAAAGTTACTATTCACCAAAAAATTATTTTCATCTCCTTGAACCACATTTTAGTCCTTGATATTAACCGTGTCTCTCGGATTTTCGAAATTCCATTCACAGAAGCGGCAAAATTAAGTTTTATGAAAAATTCAGTTTTTTAAACTACCACTTAGTAGTTTCACTATTCATCAAAAATTGATGTTTTTCAGAACAATGCCAAAATTTCATCCTAAGCTATATTTCATATTCCGAATTCAAAAATGAAATCTATTTTACCAAATTCATAACATAGAAGTTGCATTAATTAATTTTATAATTAAATCCCGCTGTTAAAATAAATAGCGTGTTTTTAGGAAACAATATATATCAAAAGATTGACACTTGATTATGTCTGGTTTAAATGTGAAATTACAACCAATGACCAACATTGTATTAAATTGTAAAAATATATTCTAAATATACTTTAAAACCACTAAAATTAATAATTTATCACTATTAATTATTTCGATTAAAAAAGTTGTTTATAATTATAATTTAGTAATTTTCACTATTCATCAGAATATGAAAGTTATCCGAAAAGTACCAAAATTTCACCTTAGGCTAAATTCGATACTCCGAATCCAAAAATGAAGTTCATTTTAAAAAATAAGATTTACAGAGTTTTAAAAAGTGGTTATTACTATTCATAACGGCTAGTTTTAATAATATTTTAATAGCATATCGTTGTTTAGTGAAACTCGGTATTGCGTATTACACACGCTATCGAGGAAGGTCGTGATTGCGTGTAATGCAAGGCAAGTCAAGGATGCGTGTTGTGCAAGCTCCTTTTGGTGTAGCGTACAACACAAGACATTAATAAAATTAAAAAGAATAGTTTTCATAAAATCTCGGGCTGTTACAATTATGCAGGAGGTTAACCTACCCTCGACCAAGTAAAAGTACAAGTTAAGGGTATATTTTACAATCTCTTCATTATCTGAGGTTATTTATAAGTAATTATCTACTAGGACTTCTTTATAATCCACATCCATTTTCTTATAAATGTATTTCATATCTTTATTACTATGGGTTATAGTCAGTTATACCCTTGTTCACTTTTTATAAGATGTTTATAATGGAATCATTCCATCATTTTCCAAACAAAGACCTTTTTAACATTATCGACAGAATTAAGGTCAGAATGTCCTTTTGTAACATATATGGCCGGTGTGGCTATTTTCCACCGTTATAATATCGTCGAAGCTTCCCATACTCGCTTATATGAATATTTTCGATGTAAATGATTTATTTTATAATTATGAGACTTTTAATTGATTTAAAAAAAGAGATATTTCTCTCAAATAGTTTTGATTTCATCTAAGTCAACATCATTTGATGGATATTAATCTTATTTGATGTTTGATATTATGATATAAAACATCCATATTGTATTGAAGTTTTTGTGATATGTTTGACTTCGGATGTGTTATTTTTATACCATTCATGGTTTATAGATAATGTATTGACATTTCGTATTCTAGTTTTAATACGAATATTATGTCATGATTAAACCTATTCATATTAGTAATGCATTAGACTTAATATGTGATGGGTGGAGCTCGCTATAGCTCCTCGATGCATTGGTAGGTCGAATGAGACAAAATAGTGTCTTGGCACAAGGCATTGATAAAATCTTATTTGTAGTCTTGGCATGAGGCCTTGAATATGTGGTTATGATAGTCTGGCATTATGTATTCCATCATTATGAAGTGGTTATTGATATTGCATGTGATAATTATATTAGTAGAATATCCATGTGAATAATTAAATAGGATTATTTCATTTTATTTCTGCCATATTATGATGAAGTTCAAGATTAAAATGCTTTTGTTTTAGTTGTACATTGCCTTAAATGTTTATGATTATTTATTAAAGTTTCTTCTATATTGTGATCTTTACTGGGAATCTGAGATCACCCCTTACTATGTATTATTTTTCAAAGGATGTGAAGAAGTATATTATGAAGGACCTGTAGGGATAGTATGAGGGGATATGAGTGTGGACTATAGAGACTATGTTGTTATACATTTCATTTTATGATGTAATGTAAACATTATGAATGTATCTATTCATTCCAAGGCTACTACACTAATCCGTTTTTTAGACTTGATCTTTTGTGATCATGGAAATATTGTCTAATAATGCACTGACACTAGATAACTAGGGTCAGGGCGTAACAGTTGGTATCAGAGGAACTTTAGTACAAACCTTGGAAGCTAGATTTAGATAAACTCTTATTAGAGCACATAGGTTTATGACAAACATTCAGGATTAGTATAGAAGAAATTCCTAGAATTATGGTATTATAGAGATTTTGTGAGTTTTCTGAGCAATACAACAATGTCTGGAAACGAGTAAGTAGAGGCGACTCTGGAACAGATGTACTTAGGGGTAAATCCCGAAAACACCGTTTGGAGCTATACTTGAACAGAAACTGGTGCACGACAACGGTCCTTGCTGCACTCTTGTTTACTACACTACCGGGGAATATGCTTAGGATAATTCTCATTTTCATTACAAACCATTGTGAAGGGTTAATGAGTATATACTTCCTCAAAGAAAACATTTTTATGATTTTGGATTATATCCATAAATATTTCAATTTATGTTAAGTGTTTTACAAGTATGGAATTATGTATTTTGATTCATAAAATGTTCTAGTTTATGACATTTTTTAGAAATGGAGCCTAGTGGAAGAAATGGAAATCAAATCAATTCACGCACTCCATGTAGGGTTTTCCCTCCGGCTCAAGATAATTATAGTGGAGCTGGTGATGCAACTAGTGCTGATCAGCTAATCACCATACTGGGACAACTCACTCAGGTTATAAATAATAACCTTACACATATGGAGCACACTGATCCCCAGCATGGAGGATCTATGTTAGATCGCTTAATTAGGAAACAACCACCAACATTCAATTGGAGTACACATCAATTAATGTCTAAGTAATGGATAAATTTAATAGAGAAAATATTTCATGCATTGGGGAGTAGTGAAAGTGAAAAAGTTATCATGGCAGTTTATCGACTTACTAGAGATACTGATCAATGGTGGTCATTGATACAAAACACAAAGGAAGATGATGAAATAACATGTATGATATGGATGGAGTTCAAAGAGAATTTCTTATAAAAATACTTTCCTTGTGACCATCGAGCAGATATAGAAAGGCAATTTCTGAGTCTGAGACAAAAGGAGGATGCGAATGTCGCAATGTATGAGGTTAACTTTACAAGGATAACGAGGCATGCAGCAGATTATATACGTAACCCAAGGATTAATATCGATCATTTCTTTGATGGGTTAAAACCGTTTCTCCGTCAAGCATTGGTCTCACAATCCTTCTCATTATACAATGATATTGTCTCATGTGATATCAAGGCGGAAAAGAAATTCTCTAAGTCTTATGACATTAAAAAAAATGCAAGAGAAGAAGAGATCTGCTGATCAATCTGGGAATGAAAATAAGGGGAAGAATGGAAAAGTTGAATATCAATCCTGCAGTAAATATGGGAAGAAACACCCCGATACTTTCTTTAAGCGAGTTGGTGTCTGTTACAAGTGTGGTGAAAAAGGCCACCAAGCTCGTGATTGCAAAGGGAAGAATGAAGATACTGATATCTATGCTACTACTACAGGGAGATGGGACATTATGAAAATTAATTTCCTAAGCGTTTGGGGATATTACCTCAGAAATTTCCAAGTGATCAAGAGAAAGTTTATGTTATCACTACTCCAAAGGTAGATGCTCTGAAATATGGGGTGGAAGGTAATTTAATGGTTTCCTCATGTTTAGTAAATGCTTTATTTGATTCTGGATCATCGCATCGTTTCATATCTTCCCATTTTGCTATGAAATTTTTATATTTCTAGTTTTATTTAACAAGGGAGTTTTGAGTTAAAACTTTTAAGGGATGTATCATTGAAAAAAAACATGTGTGAATTAGTCCCCATTAGAGAACATAAATGTTATTTATCTGCTGATCTCATCGTCATACCTATGATTGAGTTTTATATAATTCTCAGTATGGATTGGATTTCACACCATGTATCAATGATTTATTGTAAGAAGAAGGTGGTTATTATTTTTTATGATGATGATAACGAACACCTTATCTTTAGAGCAGAATCGTCACCACCTAATTCTTATCCAGATCCACCCCCGGTAGCTCAACTAAATTAAATTATTGGGGATGAAGAGAATGAAATGATTATGTGTGAGGAAAGGAATGTTCAAATAGAGGATGTACCTATTGTGAAAGAATATATAGATGTGTTTTCAGAAGATTTACATGTACATCCTACAGAATGGGATGTTGAGTTTTCCATTGATTTAATTCCTGGATCTAGGCCTATATTGAATACCCCTTATAGAATGAACATTGAGGAATTAGTTGAACAAAAGAAACTACTAGAGGAATTGAGTAATAAGGGATTTATTCTTCCAAGTGTTTATCTATGGGGATCCCCTATTCTTTTTGTTAAAAGGAAATATGGATCCATGAGGTTATGTATCATATACAGGGAAATCAATGCTATAACTGCAAAGAACAGATATCTCCTACCTCGGATTGATGATTTATTTGACCAACAGCATGCATCTCAATACTTTTCAAAGAATGACCTACGATATAGATACCATCAATAGTGTGTAAAAAAGGAAGACATTATGAAGACAACATTTCAAACAAGGTAAGGGCATTAAGTCTTTACAGTAATGCCTTTTGTATTGACTAATGTACCCTCTGTATTCATGGATTTAATGAATAAGGATTTTAAGGAATATCTTGATGAATTTCTGTTGGTATTTTTTAATGATATCTTGGTATATTCCAAAAGCTATGAAGATCATGAAATCACTTACGCATTATCCTGATGACTTTGAGAAGACATGAAATATATGGGATGTTTATCAGGTGTGAATTTTGGCTTCAAGAGATCTCTTTTCTTGGCCATATTTTTTCTAAGGATGGAATCTCTGTTGATCCTTCTATGACCATGGAAATCAGAGAATGGCCACCCTCGATGAGTATAACTGAGGAATGCAGTTTCATTGGTTTTGCAGGTTATTATCGGTGTTTTGTCCAGAATTTTACCCGATTAGCTAACCCATTAACGAAGGGCACACGTAATGGGGTTAAATTTGTTTGGACAAAAGAGTGTGAAGAATGTTTTGAAGAACTGAAGAGAAGATTAGTGAATTCTCCTATATTGACTCTATAATCAGGGAATGATGGGTTCATTATTTGTAGTGATGCGTCGATGAAAGGACTTGGTTGTATCCTTCTGCATAATGATAGGGTTATTTTCTATGCATCATGACAGTTGAAAATTAATGAGAAAAACTATCTTAATCATTATCTCGAGTTAGAAGCTATGATATTTTTTTGGATGATATGGAGACACTACCTCTATGGTAATAAATGTGAGATTTATACTAGTCACAAGAGTTTGAAGTATATTTTCTCATCGAAATAACACAACATGAGGAAAAGGTGATGACTTGAACTAATCAAGGATTATGATTGCACGATACAATACAACCTGGGGAAGGCAATTAAGGTGGAAAATTCTTTGAGAAAAAAATATCATGGTGTTTTGAACATGATGAGAGTTTAAAGGGATCCAATTTTCATGGATCTAGTAAAGTTGGATATGGAAATCACCATGGTAGGTGAAACGTAAATGATTTTTCAAATGGTTTCCAAACCATCTTCATTAGTAAGGATAAAGAGTTATTAGAAAAATGATGATGAATTTCAAAAGAAGATTAAATATGTGAATGATAGGAAATGTAAAGTCTTTGTGTATGAAGATAGAATTTTGAAATTCGGTAAGAGGACTTGTGTTCTCGATATACCTAATCTAAAAAGGGAATTGTTTTAAGATTCTCATAGTTCCAATTTCTCTATACACCATGGGAGCACCAAAATGTATAGAGATTCGAAGGAACATTTTTTGTGGGACAACATGATGAGGGAGATAGCTGATTTTGTGTCAAGATGTATGGTTTGTCAACAAGTGGATGCTGGAAGGCAACAACTTGGAGGAGTCATGAAACCTCTTCCCATACATGAGTGGGAATGGGATAATTTCACGATGGATTTTGTCATGGGACTACCAAAAACTCCTACATGTAACGATGCAATATGGGTTATTATTGATCTTCTTACCAAGTCAGCACAGTTTCATGCAATAAGTGATGATCTACCACCATAATGTCTAACCAGATTATATATTAATGAATTTGTGAGACTTCATGGAGTACCCCTATTGATTGTTTCTAATTGTGATCCCCGTTTTACATCATGATTTTGACCTGGATAGTGAACTTCATTTGAGCACTTCCTACCACCCTCAAACAGATGGACAATCAGAACGGACTGTTCAAACCTTAGAAGACATGTTGAGATCTTTCTCACATAACTTTCAGGGTATGTGGGATCAATATTTACCTATGGTGGAATTTTCCTCTAATAACATCTTCCATTCAAATATTCAGATGGTACCATATGAAGCGTTATATTGAAAGAGATGTTGCACGCCAACCTCTTTGGATGAATTTGGTGAAAAAAAAAGAGTAGGCCCAGAACTGGTGGAGGAAACAATGGAAAAGGTTAAGGTAATCCAAAACCACATCAAAGCATCTCAAAGTAGGCAAAAGATCTATTATGATAACCGAAGGAAGGATTTGGAATTTCAAGTAGGATATCATATTAACTTGAAGGTATCTCCATGGAAGGGAGTTCTGCAGTTTATTATGAAGGGTAAATTGAGTCCTAGGTACATCAGAACTTTTGAAATTCTAGAACAAATTGGGTTTGTAGCTTAATGTTTTCAAATGCCTCCTAGTCTCTCAAAAGTTCACAATGTGTTCAACTTATCACTGTTGAGAAAATACATGCCTGACCCAATGCATGTACTCACTTATTATGAATTAGAAATGGAACCTAAACTATCTTATTACGAAGAGCCCATCGGGATTCTTGATACAATAGAATAATTGCTGTGAAACCAGAAGACTCGTCTGATAAATGTTCTATGAAGAAACCATAAGATGAAAGAGGTGACATGGGAACCTGAGGAACTTGTGATGAAGAATAACCCAAGTATTTTCATACTGTATTATTCTAGAAATATTGAGGACAAAATTATTTGAATGAGGGTAGAAGGTAACACCCCATGATTCCATAGTACGCTTCTCTTTGAATAATACAGTTGCATGGGTTGTTCGTAACTTTGAGTTATAACACACACCACAACCTATCAAACTAGCTGTTATGAACATTAATACCCATTTTTTTATATTTTATAAATTTTATCTTTCAAAATGGACTTCATTTTTGGATTCATAATATCGGAATTAGCTTAGAATGAATTTTTGGTATTTTTCTGAAAACATTCAAATTTTTATGAAAAGTGAATAAAACACAGAGTTATTGTTTAAAACTGAATTTTTATTTAAATAATTATTTATTTTATTTGAATTTAATTAAGTTCAAAATAGATACATAATAACTATATATGTTCAATGTAATTCATTGGAGTTAGTTTAGAATAATTTTAGATATATAAATATTTTATTGAACTTTTCACCGTCTTTTACCCACCTCCTAGGAGAATTTGGAAATTCACATAAAACATAATTTTACTGCTTCTATTGGTGGAATTTATAAAATCCAAGAGACAAGGTTAATTTCAAGGAGTAAAATTTTGTTCAATAAGATAATTTTTTTTGGTGAATACTAAATTTTTACTTTTATTTACCACGGTTAAAAGTAAATAGGGTAATTAAGGGTCAAAATGATATTAATATTACCCTAAAACATGTCCTGTTTCAGTTGGACAAGTGTATCTAGACCAAAACCAACATTAGGAATAAATTATTATCATTTAGGTCCACATTGATTAGATTAGGACATTTATTATTATTTAATTTAAAGAAGAGTTAAAAGAGCTCAAATCAATGTTTAATAACTAAAACATTTTTAATATAGGGTTATACATAAGATAAATTCGACTATAAATATTCATTATAAAGCTAAAAAAATTCCATACATAATTTTATTTTATTAATAATTTTAAGACATTATATAATTTAATTTATTTATGACATAATGATGGTGTAGTAATTACCATATTAATGAATGAATAAGATAATTTCTATTATAAATACCCAAATAAATTTAATTCGAGACTTTTTAAAAATTAAAACAATTTTCTAGGTCAATATGACATATTAGGATTGTTTATATAAATTTTTTTGAAGTAATAATTCTGTTATGTATTTATCAAGAACAAAATACCCAATAGAGTCAAAAATGACATAAAAGAGTTTTTAAAACAAATATTATATTATTAATTGAGAATCTAATCCTAAAAATCAAAGGATCGGCCAAAGGACTTATATCATGATATTTGTATCATTAATGGACCACATGGGGGTCTCTAGGATATATATATTATGTTTATTAACTATATAATATAAAAATAGAAACAGACATGGTAAATGTCAAACAATTTAACTAAGAGTTAAATATAAATTAAAGGGTTAATATAATGACCCAAACCTATATACAATCTATTGGATAAATGGATTTCGACCCATACCCACCTTAAAATTTAAATAATCTACTTTGGAGCCATTAGAAATTGAATATGAATTTATAATAAAATAATATTTCTATTTTTTCCAAAGGTCCCCCTCACCCCTCTTATAAAAGGGCACTCACCCTTCACTCTAATTCCCACCATCAAAGAATTTTTGATCGGCCAAATCCCACCCAAATATTCTCTAAAATTCCCTCAATTCAATCTAGAGGCCTTAGTTTGACAGAAATCCAACCTATGGAGCCCTTTTGATAAAATCAAAAGGAAGAACCCAAAGAAGAGGTAATGTTTTCACAACCCTCTTGCAAGTTCCTTTCATCTCCAACTTATTCGTTCTTTGTTATTACCATTATAAAATAATAACTCCAGTATATTATATATAATGTGATGTTATTATAAATATGGTACAACCACATTCAGTATTCTATTCATCATTTGAATGACATGTCACTATACGTGCGTACGTACGGCTTACCGTCTCCACGCTATGGTGTAATTGTTATTCAAAACCTTATTATTTGGATTGGTATAATAATGATGTGTAATTCATGTTAATAATAAATATAACATTATAATGATTCTTTATATATGATATAATATCCAATTATATATTTTTTTAATATCAGAATATTGATATTGTCGCTCGTGCATACGTACAGACTACCGTCTCCATGAACACGATGAGATTCATTCCCCATCGTATCCATACAAGAATTATTCTCATTTAATGAATATAAAAATTGTTTAAGGACTTTATATTATTTTGTATATGAATATGATACAAACTATCCATAAAAAACATGTCTTATGTAACAAAACATATAAAATAAAACGAGTAAGTTAACACCCGAAACAACGATAATAATATGATATTATTAACAAAGCAATGTTAAAAGATCATATATGATATCATATTAATTTAAATGATTCTTGTATAATTTAATAACAATTATTTCACCTTTATACAGGTGTTTAACCAACCCTCAACCAAAGAAAAGTACAAGGTAAGGGTTTATGTCACAATTTGTTCATTATCCGAGGTTGTTTATACGTAATTATCTACTAAGACGTCCTTATCATCCACATCCATGTTTCTGAAAAATGTATTTCAAATCATTATTACTATGGGTTAAAGTCATTTATACCCCTTTTTAATTTTTATAAGATGTTTATAAAGGAATATTTCCGTTGTTTTCCAAACAAGGTTCTTTTTATCATTTTCGACCGAATTAAGGTACGAATTTCTTTTTTTAACTTATATGGCAGGTACGACTATTTTCCGCCATTATAAAATCATAGAAGCTTCCCTTAAAAGCTTATAAGAATATTTTCAATGTAAATTGTTTATTTTATAATAATGATACTTTTAAATTATTTCAAAAAAGAGATATTTCTATCAAATAGTTTTGATTTCATCTATGTCAACATACTTTGATGGATTTTAAGCTTATTTGATGTTTATTATTATGATACAAAACCTCTATATTTCATTGAAGGTTTTGTGATATGTTTGACTATGGATGTTTTAGTTTTATATCATTCATGGTTTATAGAGAAATTATTGGCATTGCTTATGCTAGTTTTAATACTAATGTTTATGTTATGTTGTAACCTGTTCATATGAGAAATGCATTGGACATAATATGTGATGGGTAGAGCCCGTTGTAGCTATTCGATGCATCAGTAGGTCTCATTAGACAAAATAGTGTCTTAGTACAATGTCTTGACAAAATCTTATTTGTATTCTTGGCATGAATCCTTCACAATGTGGTTTTGATAGTCTGACATTATGAATTCCATCACTATGAAAGTGGTTATTGATATTTCATGTGATTATTCAATTAGTATAATATACATGTGAATAAGTAAATGTCATTATTTCATTTTATTTCTTCCATATTATGCTGAAGTTCAACTTTAAAAGGCTTTTTATAGCTATACATTACCTTAAATTTTTATGCTTATTTATGAAAGTTTCCGATATATTGTTATCCTTACTAGGCATCTGAGCTCACCTGTTTCTATGTTTTATTTTTCCCAGGATGTGAAAAAGTATTTTATTAATGACCTGCAGGGATAGTATGAGGGGATATGAGTGTGTAATATGGAGAATATGTTGTTGTAATTTTCATTTTATGATGTAATGTAAACATTATGAATGTATCTAGTGATTCAAAGGCTACTAAACTAGTCGGTCTTTCAATACACGATCTTTTCTGATCATGCCAATATTATGTAATAATGCACTGACTCTGGGTAACTGGGGTCGGGGAATTATAGGTAGGTACAGATAGCACAACTCTTATATCGTCCACCACAATTCCCACATGAAGCGTAGGTACATATAGCCTCCTCAGCGCAGTCGTCCGTCAACCTCCTCTAGTTACTGACTCGTCGTGAGGTCCACCTCTGGGTACCAAATATTCGTGAGGTCCACCACCAATTGTTGTCCAGTCCTAGTACACATAGCCTACGTCCGCTCTGTCCATCGTCTGCATCCAACACAATGTGGTGCCGGCATAGCCCGTGCAGGTGTGAGTATAACGATACTCAGTAGGGACCCCAAGACCCTCAAGGTCTCACTAAATCCAACAAGGATAAACCACAAATAAAGATCTCAAAAGATAACATTTACATAGGTATATGACCATACATATACCTAAGTTATCACGTAACACATCTCAATAATGAGGAAAAACACAAAAGTCATTGACTCTGCTCAGACCAGGATTTTTATTTACGATGATGAAAACATGACTGCTGGAGAACTCCTCCTCTGTCGAGCACAGTAGCATTGTCTTGACTACAAGTTGGTACTCACTAACTTTAGACTGCTGAGGTACTCCTCCACTGTCGACTACCACAGGTCTTCCACCACAACACAGTAGTGCTCCCCGCCATGGGTTTGCCACCCCAACACAATAGTGCTCCCCACTGGGCTAGTCAAGTCACTCCGATACGAATCGGACAGGCAATCATCTGGTCTCAGCAAACTACAAGGTCACCCTACTCCGTATGCTCGTCTCCGGGAGGATCCTCTCCACGAATTACTGGTGGAAACTCCATGTATCACAAAGTTCCATAAAGAATTATCTCAAAGGACCGCCTCTCCATGGGGGTCTCAACGCAACAGACGGCGTGTCAATCGGACGCCCGGTCTGTGAGTTATTAGCGTTTCGGTTCCAGGGTCCCGGTTAGATTTCGGGTACAATCCAACCAGTCCAAACTCAAAATGCATCCAAACCATAGGTGAATTATGCCAAAAACAATCTCATCAAGTGGAAACCAATGTAGTCTATGACACATCATTCGGGCGTCGGGTCGTCAAGATATAGGTGTCTCCTCTACGAGGACCCAGTTGGTTTCTGGTTTCAACCAACCCAGCCATTTTTATGATGTTATCCAAATCTCACTAAGAGTAACGTAAAAAGACAGGCTTATCGTGAGTGTCCCAATATTGTAGACGGTGCGTTGATCAGACGTGTGGTCTTCATGTTATTCATGTTTATGTGAAACTGGCCCAGTCCGTTAGAACCGATGGGCTGACGGGTCGGGTCGACTCGGTTTTGGTGGGTCCAACCCGACAAAGGGGTTGGACCAGCCTGGTGAGTAGCGTGGCCTAGCCCGAGGGGCACGGCGTGGCACGGAGGGGCACGACGTGGCCTGGACCGACGCGGCTCAGGTGGGCGCGGCCCAACTAGGCGTGCGGCCTGCCTAACTCTGCCAGCTGACTGAGCGGTCCACCGGGCACGGCCCCTCGGTTGTCCGAACCGGCGGCGCCAAGCAGCGCCGCCATTCCCAAACCTGCCAGCTAGGCTGGCCGGCCTTCTGGCGCAAGCAGTCCACACGACAGGTTGTTGTACTTCCGCCGTGACGCCCTCCTGGCGCCACTAATTTTCTCGGCCCGACCGGCCGACGGGTTGGCTGGTCTTCCAGCGCGGCGCCCTCCTGGCACTGTGGCTCGCCTCCGCCCGGCCGTCCGACGGGCCAGCCGGTCCTTCCTCCAAAGCAGCCCGTGATGTGGGCCGCGTTTCGTCCCACACAGCCGGTGCGACAATGCCAGATTCCTATGCTGCATTCCTGGCACGGCGTGATGGCGTCATTACCCCTCCTCCTTCGGTTGTCAATTCTCAGAATAATAAACGAGATCAACATAGGTTCATCGGGGCATGTTATTTTGGCCCACACCCTCCGCTCAAATAGATATGAATTTTACGTATTTAAACAATGATTCCCAACGAAGAACGGGGTATGAAAATATTCAGTTTCAATAATAAACCCCTACCTCTACAATTGATGACGAACATCAGTGTGATGGAAGATAACGTCGAGAGGTGAGGGTTTGTGGACATCATTGGAGTGCACCCGAGGAGGAAGCAGTGCCTCCTCTATTTTCGCAGATAAAAGAATGGAAGGTCTGTTGTCGATCTTCATGGAATGTGACATCATTCTTCGACAGAGGAGAAATTCCCCCTCTTTCATCATAAAATCTCTCTCTCAAGAAGTTTACCCTAAACAAAAGATGTGACAACGTAATTAAAATAAGGTTTCACACTATTTTAATTAAACTAGCCAAGCCATTAAAAATTCTCATCTCTTAATTAATAAATAGAATAGGTTCTATTAATTAAATAAGGTGTGTTGGGAAAACGTTAAAGAGGGAGAGAGAAGTTGGTGAGAGGTCTCATAAATGGGAGAGTTGTCAACATTAACTTGGGAGTCTAATGGGGGGGTTTAATGAGGGTTATGTTCTTTAGGGGGAAGGTGAGCAGTTGGTGCTCATGTGGGCCCCACCATTAAATTATCCACACATTGGATGTTGGGTGGGTGTGGGTGACACCATCAACTTACAATAGGAGGAATTAACCTCCTTAGATATAGAATAAAATTGTACAAACAATTTTATTTACTTTGTTAATTAAACCCCAAAAATTAACTTCTCCTCCCACACAAACACAACTACAGTAAAGGTACCCTTAAGAAATTACCGGTGTTGCGAGTTCATCGGTGCCCTCAGATTTCATTTACGAGAACCGGTTCAAATGATAGAAAAACTCACTCGTTCGTTCACTGAACGCACCTGAGATAAACTTCGAAAATTTATTCCGGGCACACCGGGCCTCGGAATCATGTGCCGTCAGAAGCCACAGACTCATAAAATTTCAAAGTATTTATGAAAATAATTTCACACGAAATTTCCAGGTATTTAAACTACTCCCACCCCAGGGATTTACATCCCCATAAAGCTACAACACACAAAATGGAATCAAAATATGGTACTGAGATCGTATCTGAGTATCCCGCTCCCATTTGCTCAACTAGAGGTTCCCATGCTGCCAACGAACGCACATTAGTGGAATCGAACATCCATACAGGACCCATTCATATCGATCATCATTTTATACTGGAACCTCAATGAAAGTCTCCCCATCATCGATGTCCAGCTCCCTATAGTCAACGATGTGTGAATGACCATGCACGTTTCTCCTTAGCTGAGATACGTGGATGACGTCGTGCCCCTAGTACAATTGAGGTGGAAGGACCAGCGGTAAGCCACCTCGCCTAATCTACTTAGGACCTGGAATGGTCCGAAGAATCATGAAGTTAACTTGCCGCCTCAGCAAAATCTCTTTAGAACTTTTCGAGGTGAGACCCGTTGGAAGACGTGGATTTTGTCCTCGAATTCCAATTGTCTCCGTCTCCTATCATCACATGACTCATGTCTTCTCTGTGCAGTCTTTATCTGCTCCTGTATGATCTTCACCTTCTCCCCTAGCCTAAAGATGGGTGAACTGGTAAACCTATGCCCCAGCTCCTGTAAAACTATGCTGGCATCTCTCTGACCACTCGATGAGTTTCCCCTTCTTCATCAATACTAAAAGCGGTGCAGCAACTCTGGAGAAGTCTGGCAGAAATATATGTTTGGCTGCCTCATGAGTGATCAAATTCACTCACGTATGCATGATTCCATCCTATGCTACCTATTGTTCATTTTCACCAAAAAAGGTAACACATCCCATCATTGTAGGTAAACCACAACCTTTTTTCATAATACAATCAATCTGTGTAATAAATGTGGTTTCCTAGTTTATACAAAAACTAACGTAATGGGGCCTCGATGCTGCAACCAAGAGGTTATAACAGAATCTCTCACCTCAAGGGCTAGATCACACCACTGGCGTAAGCGTGGTTATTGAGTCTCCTCCCAAAGTTATCTCTAGACTTGAGGATCAAGTCAACGGCTTAATAGGAATGTCTAGGTCTGGGACAAGATTCGTGGAAGGAAGGAATAATTTGTATCAATGTCTGTTGTTACGATTGCTAGTAGTATACACTGACCGTACCATGAATCATTCCTAGAGACCTTAGGTCATACTCCATGACCGTGTGCAACTACTCTATTATCCTGCCCTCCTGCTCCCTAATCATGGCGGGGACTACAATGGCGGGTGGTTATAACATGTCAAAATGTAAATCACCACATGTTTCCCTTCTGGATCATCTTCCACATATGCTGCTTTTCAGATTCATCTATCCTTAACACTTCCTCTTATTAAAACATTGTACATGCCCAAGCCTCCGACACTGGTTCCACCGGAGTACCTTTCAAACATCCAATTTTAACAAGATCGAGCCAGAGGCTCCACACAACCAAACGGATCACACAGTTTTAATCCTCACGAAAAAACACACGAGATAGACTACATACTCGCCTCCAATGGATATCCGACGGAAAAGTCACCAACACCGCCTCACGCCCGAACGACATCCCATGATCCCGAGCCTTGACCCTGAAAACAGTCGGGCGCATCGCACCAATGCGATCCCCTTGGGAAAACAAGTCAAAAGAACTACTCACTTGAATGCAATGGATATCCAGATAAAAAGATACGTTTCGGCGCACTACACACGAGCAGTGCTTCGTGGTACCCGCAACCATGTCCCAAAACTCAACGAACGGACCACACCGTTGCGATCCTCTCGAAAAAGCACACAAGATGGACTATTCACATGTCCAAAACGGTCGCCTGGTGATAATGATGGAAAATCACCATCGACGCCCAAACGGCCCTTGTGGGCCCCGCACCATTGTGCCAAATTAGAGAAGCCAGATTGCACCGTTGCAATCCCCTCGGAAAAACATCCATAAACGATTGTACGCATGCCCCAAACGGACGCCCGGTGAGAACGGCGTGAAACACTATACGCAGCTCGAAAGACGGGCCATGGGGCCCATGCCTCAAATCCAGTCTCAATGCCCGATACTGCCCTGGAAACCTTCGCCCCAGTGCCAGGGGCGCAACGCTGCTGATGGCACTCAAAACGGACGTCGGACGCGTCCACGCCGCCCAAAACAAGTATCTCGGGAAAAATGCTCGTCCACTTAAAGACATGTCGCGCCTCTGAAGCCCCTCGTTTCGGGAATTAAAAATTCTTTCAACCATCTCAATAGGTCTGCCTCTGCGTCAAGTCCAGGCCGCCGCAGACGGCGCGGAAAACGGGCGTCCGTAGCGAATGCAACAGATGTTGGAAGTTAAAAGGGGGGGGGGAATCCCCCTTGGGCCGGACCGGCCCGTTCCGACCACACCCGGCCCGCGGCCCGGCCGCAGGCCCGACTCACTTCACCGCGGCCAGCTGGCTGCGGCCTGCTGACACCTGACAGGCCCAGACGGCCGGTCTTGCTGCCCCCACACGGAGACCCGCGGTTCGCGGGTCTCTGTCTGCAGAGTTCGCGTCGTGACCCCGGGTCGCCGCCACGTTCCGGCGAGGTCGGCCGCCTCGCCGCCGCACTGAGGAGCGTCGTCGCCAGCCGAAGAGCACTGCCGCCAGCCGCCACCGCAGAAGAGCGTCGCTACCGGCCGACTTCCCCCGCAGCCCCTGCCGCCGCCGCTTGAACTCGCCGGAAAAAGGAAACTGGCCGGAAAACCAGAATTTCGGCCGGAACTTCCCAGGACTGCGTCGGGCACCCCGTGACTCAGATTTTTGATCCGAGAAGAGCGTCGGAAACCATAGAACATACTCTATGCGACTATGGGCTTGGATCGAAGATCAGGTAGAAATAGATACTGAAATTAGGATTCAAAGAGGGGTTCAATATTTAAAACGCAAACGTACACCGACTACCTCGAAGGGCGTAGCCCAACGCTTCGTGTGCGTACTTTCGGAACCACTTCACCTCTCCGGAAATCTCCTCGCTAGAGCTGCCTCACCGGAGGTGGAGGAGAAGGGATGGTTTGAGGAAGAAGAAGAAGAAGAAGAAGGGGGTGGGGGTGTCTATGTATAAATCACTTAAACGCCCGCCCGACAACCCCGAACCCAATATTTCGGCGGGGTCGGGGTTAAGCCTCCCCTAGGCTAAATACCACACTCCGGGCGCAACTATGGTCTCGGAATTTTAATCTGAGGCCCCATTCAAATGTTATAAAACTCAACGCCTGAGGGCACCAAATTACGAAAACGCCCCTAGGGCCATTTTTCACAGACGTCCCGTGCCCGAAAAAGTTACACCCCTCCTAGGGTAAACGGAACCTTCCAAACTCAACAGTGCCCTCGGTTTTCCATTCCGAGCCACCGTTTAAGAGATAACTTCGTTTCAATATTCAAAAAATTAATTTATTAATTTAATCCGTTTAACGTTCAGAAGCGGGCTAGGGGTCCAAACATCGCACACCAACAAACATTATGTCGTTACTAGGATAAACACCCCATTCCGGACCCATCCGTACACTCGGATCCCTGATCTGGTGCACCGTTTAGGAGTTATCCCATTTTTGTCGTTTCTAGTCTGAACGCACTGAAAATTTAATTCCTGCCGCACCAGGGCTCAGAATCGCACGCTGTCTGAAGGCGCTGCTCTGGAATATCATCAAGAATATTCCAAAGTCTTTCACAGCAAGAAGCATGTTCTTAAACATCAAATATTGATCAATCTCAGAGGAAGAATAATCAAAGATGAAACATGGATTTATGACAATTAGTTTTAGAGTCAACATCCAGATAAAGACTCAAACATCAAATTCATTACTCCATGGAGTCAAGATCAAAACATAAAACACATAATGAATTCTAAACTCAATATTATAATCTTATCTCTATTTTTATTCTTCATATTAAATTTCTGAGAAGTGTGTATGTCTATATGTTACACACATTTTCTCAATGCTTGAACTGGAGGATACTGAATATCCTCACATCAATATTCACATACATCATGTTTCCCACTTGTAAATGTTGAATAGGCCATGTGTGGTATTTGTTGTTTCTTTTTCCCATGAAGAACTGTTGTAGAGGATTTTAACCCTAGATAGTTTTGGAAGCTATTATAAAGCTTGATAAAAGAGTTATATCATGTTTATTATAAATATTAACTATTTAGTGTTTGGTTATAACATGTTTTAGAGGATTTTTTCTGGGTTTGAGACTGAACCTGTTGTTTTACTTCTCAGTGCTCTATATTTTTGTTAAACTTTTGTTTTACCTATTTTTCTTCTGCTTATAAGTGCTAAAAATGAAAACATTTTGGAATTCACTTTGATAGTTATGTTTTGTTAGTGTGTGTATGAGTCTAATTCAGTAAAAGTTTTTCAAATGTTGAAGATGTGAATACACTAATTCACTGGAGGAATAATCACCCTTTGAGAAACCTGTTGACCAACTTGACATTTATATCCCTACTTCCATAACTAACTAGGATATTTCAAAAATTGTGGGATCATTATAAAAAAGTTTTTAAAATAATTTTAAGTAAGAAGTCAATTCATCACCCACCCCTTTTGAGATTCCACTCCGACCAAAATTTAGTACCAGAGAAGTAAATTATTGCGGTTATTATCTGAATTGTTTGTTGCATTTGTAAATTTCATTAACTATGATTTTAATAGTACCATAAAGATCTTAAAATTTCATTCATATCTAAATTATTAGTTCTCTAAAATTTTAATTAATAATGGATAACCGAGTTAAGGGTGCTTCTACTAAGAGAATACATTTCTATAATAAAAATATTTATTATTAGTGGAAGTTAAAAATGAAAATTTATTTGTAGAGAATATTTCTTGAAATTTGGGACATAATTGAAGAATGAAATGCATTGCATACTACTGCTAAGGACACATGGTCTCAATTAACTAAAGCCACATATAAATATAACTATAATGTAATGAATGCATTATTATTTTCTCTATGTGATGATGAAGTAAATTGAATATATTCCTTTAAAAATGTTTATGAAATTTGGTATAATTTTTTTGTTTCTCATGAGGGGATAACCAATGTTATTAAAAATGACATTAAATAACTATACTATAAAATATGGTAATTTTAAAATGAATCATAAGGAACCTATCTCTGAAATGAATCTCATGTTCAATGAAATAGTAAATACCGTGAGTTTTCATGGGAACCCAGTAAAGAGAAAGTATCCGATTATGATATAGCTTCGATGGCTACTTGATAGATGGATAGGGACTTCTGTTTCTGGTCGAGAATCTTGTGACATTGGTCAGATACTAGTCAATGAATTAATTGGAATGCTTATGAATTATTAAGGAGATCTGAAAGCAAATCAAGTAGAATATTAATAGACATGAAAAAAAAGATTTATAATTCAAGACTACTACCTCAAAGAGTAAAGATAATGATAATGTTCAAAATAATGTTGAAAATTTCACCAGAGTAGGCTCAGATTCTGATAGTGATAATGAGATGGATCAACATTCTATAAGGATCAATAAGTTCTACTACACGAATATGTTATTTATAAAATCAACTATAATGGATGGTATGATAATAAATGATTGTGGATGAAGGAAAAAAATGGAATGACTACACAATTAAGATAGTCAGCAATGAGTGTAAATGAAAAGGTCATGTGAAGGTTGATTTCCCCCAGATAAAATTTAAGAAAAAATGTGAATACAAGTGAATGGGTTATAAAATGGATATGAAAGATACATGGAGTCCCTTATAATTTAGATCAAGTGGATCTGACACTTCGAATATTGAGAAGAATAATAATACAAAACTGTGTTTTATGATATAAACATATGAGGAAACACTCAATTCCCCTATACATAATGCTTATTATTCTGGGAACAAATATGAAACATATAATGATTAGAAAATGTCTATAAATAGACTATTTAAATACTTTGTAATGATTGAGGATAAAATTAATGACCTTAATGATAAATATAAATAATGAAAAATAGAACATTATTTGAATACTAATTATAATTTATATATGGATATTGAAAAATAAACATGTTCTCAACTGTGAAAAGAAAATTATGAACATAAACTATCAAATGAAAAATTAAAAATAGATTTGGAAATTTTTTATAATGATAGAAGAATGTTGACTAATATTATAGAAAAAATCTATAAAATATAAACAGGGTCTAGGATATCAACCATGATAGAGAAGGATTACTAAAAAAATTCCAAAATCTGGATACTTCACTACTAGTTCAAATTGTGGACAATATTTTGAAAAAAAATTCTCTAAAGGTCCTAACAAATTGTTTATGTCTTATAAAATATTATATGATTATAAAAACACTATGATATAGTTATGGGTTCTCAAATATTTACTTGATAACCTCTCTGGACCCATGAAATCATGGGTAACTATGTTGCCCTACACTTAATCTATTTTTTATGAAAATTTTCTGATGACCACTTGTAAATCTCTCTGGTACATGGATAGTGGATGTTCATGACATATGAATAGAGACTAATCCTGCTTCATGATCCTAATAAATATTCATGGTGGTCATGTCACATTCGATGATAATGCAAAAGGGAGGATCATCAGCTTAGGCCAAATTGGTAACCCTAATATTGTATTAATTTAAAAAGTGATTTTGGTTTATGGGTTAAAATATAATTTACAAAGTATCTTTCAGTTGTGTGATGATATATTCAATGTTAAAATTTTAAAATGATGACTCTAATGTTTTTAATTTTAAAAATGATTTAATATTTACTGCTTTGAGAAATGAATATTTCTGTGCGCTTGATTTATGTTATTTAGTTAAGAAAATTGTTTCCTGTTTAAATGCTACTCATAAAGAATACTGGTTATGGAATTGAAGATTAGGAATCTACAATATGCACTCACATAGAAAACTAACTATGAATGACTTATATAAAAAAATACCTAAATTGGAATTCCCACATAACAAAAATTTTAATCCATATAACTCTCATGAATCACCCTTTAGATAATGAACTATGTAATTTAAATATAGGAACACAAACAAAAACATCTTTGAGAAACCATCATTAACATCATGTCTTTAATTCACATCTTGAACCTAAAAATACCATTGTGGAAATCATTGATGACTATTTGATGAATTTTGTGCAAGAAGAATTAAGTCAATTTGAATAAAACAAGGTTAGAGAATTAGTAGAAAAACATAAAAGCACATTGACTATAGGCACTAAATGGGTGTTTAGAAATAATTTTGACGAATCTATAATCATTGTTAGAAACAAGGAAATACATGTTGCACAAGGATATAATCCTGGAGAAGGAATATACTATGAGGATACTGTTTCACCTATAGCTAGACTAAAACCCATTTGAACACTACATGATTATACAGCCCATCTGAATTTCAAAAATTATCAAATGGATGTCAAAAGAGAATTTTTAAAGGGGTACATAGTTGAGTATGTATTTGTTAAAAAAAATCCTAATTTTAAAAATCACCAGTTTTCAAATCTTCTTTTTAATTTTTCTAAAGAATTATATGTTCTAAAACAGGCACAAGGAGCTAAGAATGTCGGACATAGTTCTTTTCTTATTTCAAAAGGTTTTAATAAAGGAATAGAATATCTTACTCGTTTTATCAAAATTATTTTCAATGATGTTTTAATAATACATATTTATGTATATGAAATTATATTTGTATCCTCTTAAAATTCATTATGGGATTATTTTTAAAAAATAATGCAAGATGAATTCGAATTGAGATTAATTGGGGAACTTACAATATTACTTGTTTTTCAAAAATTTCAAAATAAAAATTTTATTATTTTAAATCAAAGTAAATATACTAATATTATTTTGAAATGTTTATTTTTGGATGGAATAAAGGTAGTGATACACCTATGAGTACCACCTGTTAGTTAGATGCTGATAAAACTAGTAAACTAGTGGATCAAACAAATTATAGAGGTCTGATTGGGAGTCTTACCTATCACACTGCTAGTAAACCAGATGTTATGCTCAACATATGAATGTGTGATAATTTTCAATCCAATCCCAAAGAGTCACATTTAACCGTTGTTAAAAATATTTTTAAATATATAAAATATAATACAAACATAGGGATTTTTTATACAAGAGGACAATCATTTGTTTTGAAATTTAATTTTAATTCTGACTTAGCTTGTTACATGATAGATAGAAAGGGAACGACATGAACACGTCACATTTTATTCTAGTCACATGTATCATGGAGTAGTAAGGAAATTGTTTTTGTTACATTATCTACTGCCGAAGCAGAATATATAGATGTGGGTAGTCTTTGGTCTCAAATTCTATGGATGAAACACACTTTACTAAACCATGGATTGCAATTTAAACCTGTCTATATAAGCTGGGACAATACAAGTGCTATTTATATATATAAAAATCCAATATCTCATACTAGTACTGAGCACATTGATTTGAGACATCACTTCTTGAGTGATCATTATCAAAGAGGTGATACCACACATGAATTCACTGGCATTGAACATCAATTGGCTTATATATTCACAAATCCTTTGAATTAAGAGATATTAAATTACAACAAACATGTGTAAGGAATGATAAGCTATTAAGGATTAAAACCTCACCATTATAACCACACCTTTTGAACCTCACCTTTATAACATCACCATTTGAACCTCACCATTAGAACCTCACCGTTAGAACCACACCATTAGATCCTCACCATTAGAACCTCACCGATAGCCCTCACCATTAAATCCTCACTATCATAACCTCACTGATCATCCTCACTGTTGGACCTCACTGATAGAACACAGTATTGGACCTCATCGATAGACCTCACCACTGGACATCATTGATAGACCTCACCGTTGGACCTCACCGTTAGACCTCACTATTGGACCTCATAGATAAAAAAACACCATTATACCTCACCGTTAGACCTCACTATTAGACCTCACTGTTTGATCTCACTGATAGAACTCACCAATGGACTACACCAATATAACTCACCATTAGGACCTCGCCGATATACCTCACCGTTTTCACCATACAGATAGTTGAACTTTTCTCGGACCTTGAGTTTTCTCTGCTGGAATTGAAAAAATTTTCTTCATTACTTTATTCTTTTATTTGATTAGTTATTTTATACCTATGTGAAAATTTTAAAGAACATATCACATTCCAATCCTCTTCTCTCCCAAAAATATTTCTCCCTAACCTAAGTACCTCACCATCTATCAATAGTCTAGAACACCACCAGATTAAAATGTAATGATTGAAGAGACTATTGTTATGTGATGAAGGAGATGTTCCAAATCAAAAGAGACCTCGAGCTAAGTAGACAAGTGGAATCTAGGTAGTGGAAAAGATGATGATTCATCTATCGAATAATGATATTGTGGTTGAAAAGGAGCTTTTTTACGAATAGTTTCTTAAGAAATGATCTTTAGCGATGAAGGGACATGATGCTCAATAGTGGCTCAAATTCTATGCATACAACAATTTAACCTATTCCCCAGTGTTAGTGAATGAGTTTTATGAGTTTAAAAATGTTCGAACAGACTGAGGATGAGAACAGAATGATTTCAAGGGTATATGATGTATGTGTAAGACTTTCCTCTATTTAATAGGATGAATGTATGAGAGTTCCATAGGAATGGATTTATGATTACTACTCAAGAGTGGTGCCACCCACTACTGCATTTATCTATTATGAAGAACCCTTAGCCAAAAAAACAGGGAGTGGGATCCCTATGAAAATATTTTCCACTAAGATGGAAGGATAATAAAAGCTAATGTTTATGTTTGTCCTGCATATCATGTGTCCCGGGAGAGGGGACATTGATACCTTGATGTATCAGTATATATTTGGTTTGTATTTTTTGATGCGTGAACAAAATATAAACATGTGTAGGGTGATGATGATTCAATTAGAATATATGACAAAGCTCAGTTCTATGTCCAATGACTTGTTTCATAATATATTGATATCCTTGATGTTAAAGGTGAAAGGGGTTACTATAAACAAGGAGAAAATAGTTGTAGTAAAAGACAATTTCTGCATTACAATGTTAATTTGCATACCGATGAAGATAAATTGGAACCCTTGGAAACGAAAATTGGTGCATGATGAGTCTAAGATATATGAGAAATTAAAAGATATTACACATCCTATTATGACTAAGGATTAGTTAAATCTAATTCTAATGTTTGATGAATCAGTGGCGGCATATTCAGATGAAGAAGAGGAGGTTCCTACTGTGCAAGAAATAGAGGATTCTCATATAGATTATAGGAGTGATCCTGACCTTCCCTGAAATTCTCATGCTAATACTATATCCTTTGGTGATCCCAGTACAAAAAAGTGATTTCCTAAAAGGGATAAAATTTTAAGGGACATTGATGATGAAGCGAATAATGAGGACGAAGGAGTAGAAATGTATTAAGAGACATTAGAGAGACCTCAGATGAGGATGAGGAAACTGAATCTAGTCCTGATGACTTTGATACCACTACTAGTGAATGTGAAGAAAAGGAATAAGTCTCAGTGTCTTGATAGGGAATACAAAACTCGTTGAATGTTTAGATGAGGAGGATGCATATTTGGTTGATGCTGGAATTGTTTTGGATGTTGTTGAAGATTTTGTCGAGGAAGTGGCAGTGGACCGTTTTATTGATGCAGTGTATCAAAGAGGTATGGTTATAGTGAATGTGGTTGATTAATATATTTCTCCATGTGAGGGGGAGGAACCTGTTGCCACATGTTTAGTTTTGGTTGCTAATGGGATAGAAGACAGTTCATAAGACCATAGTTTTGTGTTTTGGGGTTTAGACTATGGATATTTTGATGATGATCCGCCTATCAAAAGTCCTCCAATCCCTTCAGTTATAGAGAATAATATTATAATGCTATTGGTTCCTTTTCCATGATACAATGTGAAGAAAGATTATTTGGAATCATTAAAATCAGATCTGAAGAGAAACATTGATTAGAAATTTTTTAGATTAGAGAAGTCAATGAATCACAACCCAGAAGATGTATCTTCTACAGTGTAAAGGCTATATTCTGCCTCTCAATCCATCCATCTACAGTAAATAAAGGACTTTAAAAATCATATCATAACATTGGATGATTATATGGAATCTATGAAGCAGTCTATTTCTAGTTTAGAATTTTATATGGCTTATGTTGCTCAGGTGGACAATGATCTTCGATATGTTAAAAGTGTGGTTCAAAGAATGGTCATTGTGTTTAGAGACGTTATGAAGTCTATGGATAAACATGTGAGGGGAAAAGATAATGATGTTAAAAGGGTGATTAGTGGTCTGACCAAATCCTTTATGGAGATAGTGGATTTCACTCTGGAACCTTTGTGTATATCTGCGTCATCGTCAGTTGCACCTCCTGTTGATCTAGAATCTCTCAGATTAGTTTTCAGAGAATAAGTGGAGATGTTATCTGGTTCTAGTACCTCATATCCTCAATCTATGACTAAAATCATTTCTACTACCTAGGAAATTAATAACAATTTGGAAAATTATCCATGGGAAGCTGATAAGATTAGAAATCCATCAAAGAATATGTTTACTTCTACTACAAAAGGTTGTACACTAAAAATCAGATGGATGTCACTTCAAGTTCTTGATAGATAACATGACGATTCCACTAGTCACTAAAACATTTAAGGACCAGGTTAGAATTCTTATATATTTGACTCCTTCCTTTGATAAATTAATGCAGAATAATGATGATTTTATTTAATCTATAAAAATTATAGGAATTATTTTTATAGATTTGAAAAATCTTCTTTCTAACCTTCCTCTATGTGGACTGCGCTCCCATCATTGTCCCTCCAGCACATCCATCTACCTTAGATTCTTTAGGATATAATAGTGCTACACCAATTATGATTCTTATTTAAGAAATAAAGTTTTTGACTGCAATGACTTCTCAAAGATCCACTCACTATAATTCTACTGATGCTTCTGATGCAGCTCCTCCAACTTTACCGACTAAAATATATAGGCCTATCCCTCTATTATAAGAACCTTCCACCTCATCTTTCAAATCAAAAGCTCCCTTGGACATATATGATGTGGATGGAATGTGGTATTTCATACTTGATAGGGATATTTTTTAAAAAATTTAATTTATACTATTTCGTCATTAATAGAAAATCATCTTAAATTTTTTTTCATTCTTTTTATTAATCATAATGGGGGAGAAAAAATTCTAAGTTATCTTATGTTTAAATATTCCAACTCTAAAAGGAGGAGAAGTTTTTATGTTGACTGAACACTTTTAATATATATACTCATAATGATCATGGTTCCATTTTACATATATCATATGTTCTTAAAACTAATTCACACATGCTAATATATTTGGTAATTGTCAAAAAGGTGGAGATTATTAGACTCACCTGTTTTGATAATACGAAATCATGTTTCATTTATATTAAGAATCATGGTACTCTTAAAGGATAGTCATTTATGTGAAAATCATGTTTATATCAATTTAATATCTATGTACTTTTAATCACACTACTATCTTGTTTAAGTTCACATTACACTCTTATTTAAGTTCACAGTGCAAAACTTCTCTTAGTACAGGGGTCAATGATGCAAAGGTCACCAACACAATGGTCATCGATGAAAAGTTCACTGATACAATGGTCACTGATGCAAAGGTAACTGAGGAAAAGGTCACCGATGCAATTGTCACTGATGCAAAGGTTTCTGATGAAAATGTCACTGATTCAAGGATACTGTTGCAAGGAAAATATTGGGAATTTTATCGATAAAGGTTACATAGGTAGGTAATTGATGGATGGTTACTGTTTAAGGTCACTGATGAAGGCTGCCGATGTGCACCTACTGTTGAATCCTACCATTGTGAAGGCTACTATTACTAGTCTACCATACTCTTCTACTCCATACATTGCTGAATAATAAATATTATTATAATGTTAATATTTGATTAATTATATGAATATGACTTTAATTAATGATGATTGAAAACATATAATGAAATCGTGTCTGTGGATAGTACAAATTACAAGGAGGCCCGCATGTGATATACTCATTTATATTGTAGGACCTCAAATACAAAAAAGAGAATATCGTGGAAGAAAAAATATATATATTGATAACATATGAGATGCAAGTGGCATGAGAAGTGCATGTCTGTGCATGTGGAGGAGCTTACTTGAAAGATTAGAGAAAACATCCAACACCTACCCTATGAAGCCACAAGCATCATGAAGATCATTTTAGAGAAACCGATTTCTGCCTTCTGTGGAACATCATCTTTCGATGATCATCATAGGTACAATAATTAGAGGTGGGAACTAGAGTTTCGGAACTCTTTATTAGAGACAATATCTCAAGAATGATTCGATTAGAAAATTCTTCACTCTAATGATTCAATAGCCGAACTGAAAACACATAGTGATTTCTAAACTAATGCTTATAATCTTAGCAGTATTGTGTTCCTTCATTTTACATTTTTGATATGTGTGTCTCTTTATATTACACACAATGTCTCTAGTGCTTGAACTAGATCACAATGAATATCCTCACATCAAACGTCACATACATCTTGTTTCCCACGTATAATTGTGGAAGCGACTGTGGGTGGTCTATATTTTTTCATTTTTCCCATGAAAAACTATAGTAGAGGGTGTAAACCCTGTACAGTGGTGAAAAATGTAATAAAACATGATACAAGAATTATATCATTTTTATTTTCAATATAAAATACTTGGGAGAAGCTGGTCACTATGTGGAGGATCTTATGTCTTGGCATGATACTGAACCCCTTGTTTTTCTTCTTAGTGCTCTATATTATTTTTGTACTTTATTTTTTATATTTTTTTCCACAAAATATATGTCATTAAATAGAAACATATTTTTATTCACTTTGATAGTTAGTTTTGGTCAGTGTGTGTATGTGTCTAATTTAGTAAACTTTTTTCACATGATGAAGAAGTGTATTACACTGATACAACTAAAAACTATTAACCTTTTGAGAAACATGTTGACCAAATAGTCAATTATATCCCTATTTCATTAATTAAAAGGAACATTTAAAAATATTCATGAACATTAAAAGAATTTTTTTAACAGAATATATAGGTAGGAACTCAATTCACCCCCCACCCCTCATGAGACTCTATTCAACAAACATAGATCATAGTGAAAATGTTATAAGAAACATGACCACATGGTTAGTTAATTTTTTATAGAGGAACTATATGTTTAAGGAAGATATGAAGGAACATGAGGATATAATGGTGGATGGTTATAATCAAATTTTTTTTACATGTGACAAATTTTGGGGTGAAACATTGTTTACGGGGTTAGAATGTAACACCTAGATGATTTTATGATATATTTTCAATAAATAATTTTAATTCTTCAACATCTTTAAATGCATTCTATCTTGAGATTAAAAGAACCATGAGTTGACCATAATATTAAATTATAATTATAATCTAGATGTTGGGTTATTTTTAATAAGTAAAACTAACATAAGAAAATTAATTGTGAATTAATTGTCTACCAATTATTTTTGAAAAATATAAATCCATGGGTTTTTTTATTTTTATAATAAATTGAGTGAATTACTATTTGTAACAAAATTAACAAGATATATTTGTTATATACATAATAAAATTTTATTTATATTTATCCAAGAAATATTTTAGTCATAGGGTATGACTAAACATTATTTGATGTATAAAAACAGAAAATTTTATTAAATTTTATTATTATGCATTAAAATGGGGAACCCTACTTAAATTTAAATCCATAAATATTAAAAAAAATTAAGAAAACTTAAAAATTTTCTCTATAATCATAATATAAAAATTTATATTGGATAAGCATTTAATATTTCCTTAATTAGTTATAAATTTAGTTGAATAATAAAAATACACAAAATTATAATTGAATATTTATTTCTCCAGAAAAATAATGTATGTTGTTAAATTATAATATTCAATGGTTTAAAAGAATAAATATAATATATTTTTATCATTAAATATAATTTATATTTTTAGAATTATTTTTACATTGAAATCAGTTGTAAAATTCTTTCAATCTTTTGAAATGTTTTCACTTAAATTTTTTTTATCTCATTTCGAAAATATGATAATTTTAAATTAATACCTGAAACAAATGTGTTTTAAATTTTTAAAATTTAATCCATATTTGTAATCAGTAGGTCTATATTATATAAATATATATTTTTGGCATTTGGAATAATAACGTCGGTAATTTTTATTAATACGATAAAAGGGTAAAATGGTAATTTAGAGTGTGAATACTATTATAAAACACGATATAACATGTACTAATATTGTTGGGTGAGATATTTATGACCATGAAAAGTTTTGGAATTAAAAGTTTTTTTTTGGAAACCACATGAATGTGCTTATGACACTCATTACTTTTAATTTAAAGTAAAATATGATATAAAAATATCTGTTCTTAATAAAAAAAATTCAATATGAAATTTTATAACTGATATATTAATATATAAATATTAATTATAAATATAAAAAATATTTAACAAATAATTTAATTTCATTTATTTTCTTAGACATTATATAATTAAATATAATTATGAAATGATGATGGTGAAGTGATATCTTTATTAATAATGGAATCAAATTAAATATATTATAAATATTAAAATAAATATTATATAAAATAATTTATGTCATCGAAGATTATTATATGTAAATATAATATTTTAAAAGGCTATTATATGGTTTTGTGTGAAGTTATATCTCTGTTTAAATTTTATTTAATTTTAATAAAATGAGTTGTGTAAAAATGGAAAAAATTAATGTTTTATATTAATATTAAATTATTAAAATATTTAAAAACCCTAAAATTCTATTGGAATAACAATGTGTCTATTATTTTGTCACCTAGGTAATTAAGTGTAAAATAATTGGAAATTGACCCCATATACATAAAATTTATATCCTCTTATTAATTAAAATGTTGTTACCACAATTAAAATTATAAGAGAATAAATAATGATCAAACGAAAATATATGGTTTAAAATACAATAAATAAATGTTTAATAATTTTTGGAATAGAGGATTTTGATCTATCCTTATCATAACTTATACAATTTTCTATTTGTCAGCATTCATATTAAAAAATTATTTTATACTAATTTAATATTTTAAGAATTTCCATGGCTTCCCCACACCTCAATTATAAAAGGGAACATCTTCCATTACTTCATAAATTAAATTTGATTCTTCATACATATAATTACCCTTAATATTTACATTATCAACTTAATTATTTTCATTCTATAAGATCTTCTCTTTTTCAAAGACCGTCCCTAGGGTAGGAATATATATTTAGTGGAAACACTTTGAGGAAGAGATAAAATCTTCTTTCGATTATTTCAAACTTTAATCTTCTTATATATCCTATTAATTAGTTTTTCCTTTTAATTTATAAAATAAATAGTAATAATATACTTTTATATCATTATAATTATAAAAAATTTATATTACACCTTCTATGAGTCATATGAATAATGACATCTCTTTGTGTGCTTACGTACGACTTATCGTCTTCACGCCATGTTGTAATCTATTTCTCCCCACCACCATACATGGATGAGTATAATGTGGGAAATGATAACTACATATATTTATTAAAAAATTATAAATATTGTTAAATATTATACACCATCCAATTTATAACCATTCATCTAGTTTGAAAATGATATTTTTGCTCTTGCATACATAAGGCATACCATCTCAACAATGTGATGTTATTAATTATACATGATCTTCATTAAAAAATATTATATAAATGAATTAAATGATTAAATATGATAAATATATAATATAATAATATAATAATATAATTCTAAAAATTATATAATAGTATTTAATGATGTGGGATATTATCATATCAGAAAAAAGATTCATAAGAATATAAAGAATTTAATACATGAATAATGAGTTACAATGAAATGTTACTAACAAAAAGATTATAATATGATCATATATGATATTGAAAAATTAATATAATTCTTTAATTATTCAATATAATTATTTAATCATTATTCTTGAGGTTTATAAACATACTAAGGTTATCATACATAAGGCAATGAATAATTTTGCAATCTCATTATTATTTTAGATTAATTATTTTTAAGTATTTACTGGGATATATTTTTCATACACATCAATATTTTTTAAATATATGATACTATTTAACTCGGATATTATTTTTTAAAATTCAATTGTCCCTATTTGTTTATTTTTAATAAATAGTATGTATAGATTTTTTTATTCAATACTAGGATCTTTTTGACCATCCAGAAAAATTATGAGAAGAATGTTTTTCAACTTATACGACATGAATGTACATTTAGGATTTCATGATTCCATAATTACATGAATCATACCATACATGTTTTCATGTTTATTTTCAATGAATTTATTTTCTATTAAAATTTTTTGGCATTTTGATAAATGAATTTTTTTTTGAAGAAGAGTGTAAATTTTAATTAAAAATTATTTTCTAGTGTTATATTAAAAAAAATTACATCTAAGATAACATTATTTAATTAGGGTTATCTTTATATTTATATTTTTTCTATATTTTTATATTATTTATGATGGAAGGATATTTATGAAAATCATTTTTTTATAATGGATTATGTTATGATGGGATGATGTTTTAGAAATCCATTTTATTACATGAGTTATGAAATGATAAATAATTTATGTTTTTGTGGAACACATAAGAATGGTTTCATTATGATATTTTCAGGGCAAATATATCTATCAAATTCATTTAGAAAATATTTATATCTTATGAAATAGTCATGAATATAAAGGCAAGTAAATCTGATTCTGTAATACAGGGCTATTGCAGCATGTAAACTCAGATCAGTAGTGGACCTTTTCCTCTTTGATGGTCTTGTAAATAAGGCTTGACTTATATCAAATTATTCTTATATGCATATATGTATGAAAAAAAATATCATTTCATATGTTATGACTTTTGGGATTACATTCATTAATTCTTATGAATATTCATGTTTTTCCCACGGCAAGATGTTACAATATTTCATATGCATGATAAGATTTTGAAATATTATTTTCTATTGTTCTATGATTATGATATGTCTGATATATCACATATTTATTCATATTGAGAATTTGATATCACCCATTAATAATTTTATTTTCATGTGCACGTGAAGAAGAGCATTAATTATGATGTATAAAAAAGTGATGTAGTTATGATGAAATAAGTTGGAGACAATGAAGACGAATTATGAAAATGTTGTTTATGTTTCCAAGTTCCTATGATAATATACCGATACCGTCCTTTTTTGGATTTTTTATATTATTAATTAATATTATTCCTTAGTGATATAATATCAATATATGTATAGTATAGGGATTTATATATCCTACTGAGAACATTTAGTGAAAAGGCATTTACAGGCCCTGTATGTTAAAGGGTTTACATGACCCATTAAATATCCATTAATTTCCAAAGAGTTTCTAATCAAGATGGTGGATCTGAGTCTTAGTATTTGTGTGGATACCTATGACAGAATAATTTCATCATTAATAAAGGATTAAAAATATATTTATATTTGATCTCATTGATAAGAATTGTCGACCTGTGGTGTTCTCATATATTGATTTGAGTTTATTATATTATCAAGTTTGATTTAGGCCTAAAAATATACCATGTAAAACATTTTGATGATAAAATTCCATTTATTTTTATACCATAATTTCATTTTGTATCATGAATACACCAACTATATAGATAGATTTAATGAAAATTTTCCCGATAGATAAAATATTTATTTTATTTCGTCAAAACGATATCATACTATATTCAAAAACTATATACGATCACTCTAATCAAATTTTCATCATATATAATACACTAAGAGAGAACATTCTATATGATATGATATGTAATGGAAAATGGAGGATTGATAAGGTTCATTTCCTTGGAAACATAAAATTAAAATCAGTTGTATATTATAATTAATATGAGGTTAGAGATGTGGTTTTATTTGAGTATCGCAAGAGTGTTTTCATCATTATGAGTTCCAATGAAATATATGGTCATTATGCGCATTTTATTTGTAATTTTTCTGACCTTAAAACACTGATTTCATTCCTGAAAAATATATTTGTTAAATTATCATTGATCAAAAATTTTATTAAATTCATAATAGATATTAGAAAATTGTTAATATCAGTTCCAGTGCAGATACCTCTATAGCATGGTATATGTTATAATATATATTTTGATTCATCATAAAATTATCTGGGAGATAATGCAGAATATAGGGAATGATTCATGGTGTACCAGTCTCAATCATTGTGGCCTAAATAACATAATTAACAGAAACATGATCTAAATTGTGGAAAATATTTTTTACATTATGTAGCTAGAGACACTACATGTCTGGAAAATGGATTTTTTTGAAAATATAGACCATTAAAGCCTTAAATAATTATTATAAAATAATTATATTAACCTTATAGAACAAATATTGGATTATTTCCTTCGGTATTTTTCTAATAATTATTATATTCCTTGGAAATACAACTATTCCACTTATTCTCTTTGATAGATGACATAGACATAGGTGCCTTATGATGAAAGTGTTGTGTGGATGTGATAGATATATTCCCTAAGATGTGCATGGATGTTACATAGTGTCACTATATACGTACTTTTAATGATTTATTAATGACCACTTCATTTATGATCCAACTGATAAAGAGAAAAATTTCAAATATCATAAGCTTAGTCCTATGGGAATGGGTTTCATGTCGATACCCAAAACACATTTCAATTATTTTTCCACATGAGTAATTATGTATTTGTGGATGTGTTTAGGTTCTTAATGATGTTAGAAAATAAATTATGAGATAATATTCTTATTCTTGTATGATAGTAAATCTTAAAATGGGTATGATGAATCTTGACATACATTTCATATATTGGTGAATGGGAATAAGAAGACAGATAACTTGTTTTATTCCAGAATGTTCCACCTATGAGTAGGGGAAGGCTGAACACCAAGAACATATGGCCCTATTGAAGGCATTACCAGCTCCATATTGAAAATGGAAGGACATCACATTTGATTCAGTGATGGGTATTCATAGTATACATAGAGGGAGGGAAATAGTTACAGTTATCATTGATTAGATGATGATGGTCACCAATTTTCTAGAAATAACAATGAAATTCTTATATGAGAAACATGGTCTACTATATATCCATTAGAGATTAAGACATTATTGAGTTACACATAAAATAAATTCATTTTATGATACTCTTTTACATCAGGGAAGATGTACACATTTTAGATGTATGTTGGATTATATATTAATTTATTTATATCATACCCACATCAGATCGACTATTAGTCTGATAAAACATAACAGGTGTTTGGGAAAATTCATAACGAATATATACTTTATTTTGTATATTCATTATAGAATCATTGACATGTTTCTATGTTCCCAAATAATAACTGAATCCATCTGACTATTCAAATGTCCCCATTTAATGACCTATGTGGTAAGATATTTTATAATCCATTTTTTGGTAAAAGGTATGTGAGGAAAACCTATTGGGATTATCTCTAATTCAATAGAGAACAAAACATACACATTTGATCAATGTGAATATGGTTGTATAGTAGTATATGTAAAATTCCTAAAATTATCTTCATCGCTGTATATTTTAGATTTGGGTTACTGATACGGTTTTAAACCATATTTTAACAATTTTATGAATTGATTACTCAGGTGGAATGGTAAGATATTTCATATATTCATCACACATTTTTATATTTTTTAGTTTTCATATTGGTTGATTATCGGATATATCTTACTCAGTGATTCAAAAACTTTAATGATTTCATATATGTTTCAAAACAACTACAGTTAATATATCTATCATATCCTTAATTATGATGTGTTTGAGTTGGATGATTATTTCTTTTATTACAACCATATTCATATTTTTTATCGTAGAATAATCGTCTTGATTTAGGTTAGTTCCCCTAATTATGATGCCATAGAATAATTAACTTCTATACATAAATTGAAGGTACTAAGATACCCATTTATGTTCTTAGAGGATTATTTTATTATTATTTTTAAATCAACCAACATCAAGAAAACTATGTGATGAGTTTATTTAATTAGTTGAGGACATGTGTTCCCTACATTTTATTATGGATAAAATCCATTTATTTTTCATATATATCCCTTTTTGTGCCCTAATAAATTTGGATTTGTCGGTCATAAAGATTATAAGAGAATTATGTTTTAGTTTCAAACCCCAATAATTAGTAATTAATGAAATAGTTAAAGACTCTTATTGGGAACATCACTTTTTGTAACCATGAAGCTCAACAATGCATCCTAGTAAATTGAGGGGCTTAGATGTAGATGTCACTTATCATGTTCAATATGGCCATATAATACCAAAAGAATATAATATAGGATGTAACATGGTATGAATGTTTTTTTATAACTTGTTTCATAGTAGTTTTAGGTGTGGAGTACTGGGTAGTGGATAACGCCAGGTGGGTGCATGGTTTGGCCATCCCTGTATACAAATAGTATGACCACTTAAAAAAAATATTTTATTTATTTACTAAATTTATTTAAACCCTATATCAATCAGTTATTCTCATTCATTACAATCTCAGTTTCCCCACTAGATATCCCCCAATACTCTCATCTTGGGATATGAGAGGCATTTTCCATCCATGGTCAGAGTCGACTATCATTCATCTTATTATGTCAATCTCATTAATACTATACATCTTCTTCCTTATGTTATTTTTTATCTCATATTGTTTGATATTATTTACATGTGAGAAAATATATCTTATTTAATTATATTTTTAGTCTTATTCATTTTATCATGTTTCTTCCCAAATCATAGGTAAATACTAAATGGAGAGTCATCTACATGTAATAATTTAGTAGTATATTAATATTTCATATAATTATTAATGTATATATCATGATCCATTTTAATATTCACCATAACTCCCATCTGTCAACCCATAAATTTGGAACTAGATAAATAAATTATTGTCTCCATGAATTTGTTGGACCCTATATCACAAATGACATTTTCTGAGGTTTTTTACGTTGACATGAACCATACCACTGGTGCATGAATAATATTACTAAACCATTAGATAATTGTATAATGTGATGAATAACTCCTTTTGAGTTTATTGAAAGTAATGACTATGATTACATTATTATTTAATTAAACACATTTAGGTGGTTTTGGAATTATCAACTAATAATTATTATTCCAACTGAATTATATGAATGGTGAATTATAAGACCATATTCAGTGGACCCTTATTTCTTCAAACATTATTATTCAGTTTTCTCCTATAAATAAAATGATAAATTTTAATAATATAAATTTCTAAATGGTATGGATATTCATCTAGCACAAAACCATTCAAAATTTTAATATATGGGAGATACATAGTCTCTAATTTTTAATTCCATGGATGTTACCATCAAGAAAAAAATATGTATTCCATTATAAATGGAAATATATAATTTCATTAGATATAAATGTAATCCTATAGATAATAAATTAGATAATATCACTGGTAAAATGGACTTACATATTCTCATAAGTTATACAATTATTTCTATATGAAATTCCATTGGTAGGAGAAATTGAAAAATTTGAGTTCACCAATACCTTTTTGATACATGGGAATTATATATAATCCATAGAAATGGTCTTAGGTTATTGGGATTATAGTACTTCTCATGATATTCCAATATTCTCCAAGTGAAATTCTTTTTATAGGTCTAGGATGCCAAATGATTCAATGTTTTTTATTCATAGTCAATGAAACATTATGAATTTGGTCAATTATAAAAAGACATGAGTTCAATTTTTTAAATTTCATTGATATGTTTTATGTTTTGTGGTTATTTTTTATCTTTTATAAGAATATAATCATCCATGGATTATTACATTATCTTCATTTGGTCCTCATCCAATTTCACAAAATGAATATCGCTTAGGGAAATTTCAGTAATTCCAATATTGGTTGTATAAAATTGGTATCTAATGGGGAACCTGATCCAACAATGGTATTATATATCAATTTTACAACATTTTTATCATTACCAATATATTAAATCCTTATATATTCCATGTATTTATATTATTATATAGTCTACTTGATGGAAAACTATGTTTTAATCACATTCTATTCAAGACATAGTTTGGTACCAGGAAAACATTATTGAATTCAATATGTACATGTATAAGGAACATAATATATATGATTTTTTGTATATACTATGATGGATTATTGGTGCATAGGAATATGAAATTTCGAATTACTGTTTTTTATATTTTTTCCATTTTCTGTATTTTTTGTATATCATGTATTTTTATTTTTCTATTTCAATATTCCCCTCACATCCCTTTTTTATAGAACATCAATTTCATAATTGTATATATCACATTTATTATTACTCATCACTATCAATGTTTGTATTTATAGTTTACTTATATTTTTTCCCATTATAATTATATCTTTAGATTAACATATATTAATTCTGAAATGAACAAATAAGATAAATAGATTAATGTCTTACCCCTATTCTACCATATATCCTCACAGTTAGTTAATACAATATGACATATTGGGAGGCATTATTGTGGTCTTTTAGACACTTTTTTGAGACACAAATGAGTGGATCAGGTCTGTTTTTCCCCAATGAAATGAATTTTTTATGAGTATCTTCTCAATGTGAATAATAATTGATCAACGAGTATAGTTTATTATAAAGAGTAATAAATATAATGTGATGGGATAAATATGGGGGGGTATTAGAATATCCTATTATTTGCTATAAATTTTATGTATATGAATAATATAGGGATAATAAATTTGCTTGTTTTATGAAATTGTCATGTTCATTATCTTAATAGAACTATAATATTGTGTTTTTTTTAATTGGATACTCTTGAGAGATTATATTAGATGATATTCTGAAATAAATGATCAATTATATACTATTATTTTGTTTTTTATCATGATATAATGATATGTAATGATTATCTCATGATTTGAATAAACATATTTAGGTATATATCTATTGTAATACCATGAAATAACCATGATACATATCCTAATGAAATTAGATATATGACATCACTATAGTAATTTTTATTTTCTTCCTAATATATCTAGTTATATTAAACATGTCATATGTTTTAGATGATCATTTCATGGGAGCTCCCTATTTTATAATCCACTAATGTTTATAAATATATTAACAAGTTATGTAGAATCAGTACACCCCTATATGATTTATATTCTATTCCAAATAAAGATAGATATAACATAACCATGTCATTTATAATAGTCGATTTTAATTAATTATATTTATTATTCATTTTAAATTATTTTTTACACAATGAAGTAGAATATTTCGTTACACAATAACCATGAGTCATCCTTATGAACATGGAATATGACAATATTCCTTAGGAATAATATATATTTCTTGTTTTATATGATTTTATTAATTATTTACTATGTATCTATTTAACCCTCAATTTTTTTTTTATTTTTTTGGTTTACAAATAATGTCCAAATATGATATATTCAAGTATTTGGGGTTTCAAGTAATAACATGGTGACTTTAATTTCTTCTTTTAATGATATGTGGAATTTCATTTCATAATAAAAATTTGCTGAAATTAAATATTAGATAATTCTATATGGGAAATGTTATTGGTTTCCTCTAACTTCTATAATCACAAACAAAACATTGTCCTTAGTGAATGTGTTGAATTTTTACTTGACATGTAGTTTTAAGAAGTTCCCTAGAATATAAGATTGAGTTAGAATATATTGATTGTGAGGATTACATTTTTATAAAGTTATATGAATTATGTTTCTAGTTTTATCTGTTGTTATTTTTATTATTTCTATATTTTACCATGTATAAGATTATATGAAAAAATATACATACAATGATTTATGACTAGAGTAAAATTTAATGGTTTAATTCTATTATCATATGATGTAAATAATTATTTATGGATAACTTTTTTATAATCCATTATGATAATAATCTTGATATTTTTGGATTTCGATTTATAAATTATTATTATTTATCATTTTTTATTTCTAGAAGAATGTCATTAAAATATAAAAACACCATATATACTAATAGATAAATTCTTGAATATGGTTTTGAATTCCTATAATATGTAGAATTCATGTCTTGGATAAAAACCAATATAGTTACATGATTGTATGTTTTAATTTGATAATAATCAACAATAAGAATATATATTTCACCACATATTTATAATAAATTCTAAAACAAATGTCAACATGATTATATAAATAAGAATGAAAATGAGTGGAAACCATCCATGACTATGAAAGTGTGGAATGTAGAAAAAATAGAATAATCAAATCATTATATTGAATAATATACTCAGAAGATCTTATATAATATTATAATGTTAAAAATAACAATATATGTGTAACATCCATATGGATCCATTTGAATACATCCTTGAATGAACAAAATGTATTGACTTGAAAAAATAGATAACTTCATGGTCTGCCACAAAAAATTCCATTATTCAAAAAATATTGATAAACCATTTTAATGGGATTATAAATAATTTGGAATATAAAATAATTTAATTAAAATAGAAAAAAAGGCACGGTGTGAATTATTTAACAGTAAAAAATTAAAAAATTAATTATATACTTTACTATAATTCTATTCCATAAATGATTAAAGAAGATTAAATAAAATGAAGTAAAAACATTACTATAAATATTACATATATTATGGTGAATATATTGTATAATAATATTTTATTAACATTCATAAATAATCATGGCATGATTAAATTAATTATCACAATACTATAACAAAAAATTTCAAACCCAAAATATCATATTACATTAGTGTGGGGGATATTATACTATTAAATTCTAGTAAATTAATATTTCCTCATGTTTTTCAATTCTTAATAAATACTATGATAAAGATGAATTTATTATCATGTGTAATCCAATTATCTAAATAAATGATTTCCTATATGATTTATAATAATCAAATATTATATAAACTGTGGGAGATTGAAATGATGATTTCAATGTTATGTATTATTCCAAGGATGATTTGATTTAATTTTATTCAATATATCAATGTGTTTTAATAGATTTATATATTATAAATTTATAGATGTTTGTGGGAAAAATATAATATATTACTACAAGAAAAATTCATTATATAGTGTAATATTATTTACATCCCAATTATTGTAAATTTCCCAAGATATATGATATAATGATGATCATCAATTTCTTAAAGTCATAAATATATTCATGATTGAAACATGAGTCCATGTATGGAAATCGAGTTTACCATATTGAAGGTAATGGTTGGAGGATATAATATAAAAGTCTTGAGAATTATAAGATTAGATAGGGAAACATTTGATGACGGGTATACAGTGTTTTCATCATTCTAAAGTTTTTGAGAGAGTTACATTGGGGAGAAATAAAATCGTAAAACCTGTGAATTATAAAAGGATCATCATCAAGGTAATTGTCCTAGAATTTTTTGACTGAGGGTATGGATGTTCTATTATCAAGAAGAGATATCATAGAAATTCATAATAGATTGATATCTGTGTTACATGGGATAAATTGAAACTATGTGGAGAATAATATATAATTTTTTGAATATAAAAAATCAATATATTGATGATATCTGATGATTTCTTTTATAGTGGGTAGTTCCATGTAAAGAACCAAATAACGAGATAATTGGTAACACATTGGATAATGTTTTATCAGAAAGAGACATCAATGATTCATCATAACGATGAATATTGAATTGAGGTATGAAATGTAATCAAATACAATATCAGACTATGGAACACCATTCAGAATAATTATAGAATGATGAATTGATAGATTCTTGCAAATTCATTATTTATATGTTTTAACTATTTTTGTTCTATTATGTAAATGTAAAAAATATTATAGAATGATATTTGTAAATTTATTAATACAGAGAAATATATAGGCACTCTGAATTTCAAAATTTAGTTATGTTAAATTTTTCATTTTTTAGTATGATGGTCAACTTGATGAATATATAAGACATTATCATAAAATGATATGATGAGATTAACAATATTATTTTTCTTGAAGAAGTATAATTGAACATATTAGTATCAGATGATGAAGGGTTATAATTCATTCAAATGTAGAAAGATTGATTTTTATAATTAGAGATAAAATTTTAAATGATCATTATAATTAATTTTATATGTCCATGAAAGTATTGATATTGATTTAAATGGTCAATGTGTTTTTATTTATGATATAATAGAATAATTATTTTTTTAAAATATCAATGTTCGAAAATTATATAGAATTATTCTAATGAATTTTAAATGAGTTGTAGTAGGAAAATTAAATTTTAGTTAGGTGGTAAAATAAATTTTAGTTTATAAAAATTCTTCTAGAATAATTTATATATAAAGTGGTCCATAGTATATAATGTGAGTAAGAAATATACATTTTTCATACATCTAGATGAGTTGATTTGATGAGGGTTTTTTCTTAATGAGAGTCAAACCATGGTTCCCACTTATTGGAAAAAGGTTTTAATCAATACAATCATTGATGAATAGATATAATGGTTCATCAAGAATATATTCATTAGAGAATAATGTTGAATTTTGTGAGATATATATTATATTTTTTACCATATATAAAAAATATCATTGGACTAAACATGAAACACTATATAGAAACTCAGTAGATTGTGAAAATTAGATGCAGTTATTTGAATATATAATGTTGAATATAACTTCAATGAGTTTAGAATAATTAAATAGATACATATGGTGATCATGTCTTAATATCCAAGGATATTTCGTCATTATAGATGAACATTCATCACATTACAAAAAAATACATGCCTTTGGACCATAATAGATTAGTGTCTTTAGAACCGTGGAACACACCATTCTAATTTCTCTATTGATTTTTGACATCTACCACAAATATGTTCGCTTGTAGTTGTCCTATTAATATAATTTATTCATAACATAAGAATTAAATCATAATAATAGGGTGATCTTAGGTTCTTTCTATTTGTAAAAAAGTACATATGTTATCACGACTATGAGCATAATGGTATGAAAACATGAGAATAAAATTGTATGATCATAATTTACATATAAATGTTAATATATATGAATCATTTAATTTTGAAATGATGTTCTAAATAAAAAAAAATAATGATGATAAAATATATTAATTAAATTATGAAGCATATTCTCATTTCATATAAGCTTGGAACCCTCATAAACATAGAAAATTATTTCTTGTGGCAGGGTTACTAACCAAGAACCTCAACATAATGTATAAGGACACAATGATTTATCATACATGACTTATTAAAACCTATTTTCTATTGCGGATTATGAAAAAACCCTTTCCCATTAGAGATCAGGACACACATGTTTCCTATTGTAGATATGGACACACCACTTTCCCAATATGTACCAAGCCCACTGACTAGTATCACATCAATATCTGATGTGATATAAATCATTACCCAATTTACTGGATATAGATATAGGTCCAAATATACTCATAAAGTAATCTTACATACATGTTCCAAAATATAATACAACAATCGTAACATTATTAAATGTAAAAATAGATGGGTTTTATAACCATCATATCATAACAAATGAAATAAACTGGGTATCATCAAAATTTAATTATATCATAACCAATGAAAAATTGATATGGTTTTTAGTCATTTCATCCATGATTACATATAAAATAAATTGAGTTTTATAAAACTTATAAAGGTATAACCCATGGAAGGAAAATAGGTGTCCCAACCATCATTCCCTAAAAACAAAAACAATTTATGGAATAATATTCATGGTATCTTTATATCATTTACAAAATAAAATATTAATTTATATATAAGGATTATATCATCAATGAGGATGGATTTTTAACGATCTCATGGTCTCTTTATCAATGAAAATAACCATTTGTTTAATTTTAGTATTTAAAATATAGAAATCATTCAAAATTATATTCATTTAAAAAAACATTGAAAACATATAACTTAATATGTAAAAAAAATTAAATGTTTTCAAAATGATAGTATCTTTTACTATTTGAAAAATTATTTTTTATACATAGGATCTTTTTAAAATACATTATCATTGAAAATAATCATGAAAAACATAAAGGATATATTGGAGACAAATTTAAAAAAATTTATGAAAATTAAAACATTCTCAAACATATTTTTATAAAAAAATACTTACTATTAAAATTTTACGATTTTCCACCCCACTAATCCCATTATTTTAAAGAACTATCTGTATAGATTTTCTGGTGTTAGTCTATAGGATAATTTTAATAAAACCATTGGTATAGGTTATGTTATACCACTGGTTTTAAAAAAAATGTCTAGATGTTGATCATATCATATTTATCGCAGCCTCCGCCAAATTACTCAATATCCTCTAAATTAAAAATATATTTTTTAACAGATTATGAAGCCACGTGAAGAGATGTTACCTCTCCAACATACATTGAACTCCCATCTCCTAATTTCTTCTCCATTATTTCAATATTTTTTCAAATATTCTTCAACATCACATAAGGTAGTTACAACTATTTTAGATATTATGGTTACATTTTAATTAATTTTAGTCACTATATAAAATGTTATATTCCTATGATTTACATTTAAATAACCCATTTTATGAAATAAAAATGTGTTAAATCATATATATATTTAAATCATTTCATTGTATCATTTTAGGTGTTATAAATTTTAACACAATTTGATTTAATAATTTTCATTTTTATTTTACATTTTTAAAACATTTAAATAGTAATATTATAATTCATTATTTTTAAATAATAATTTAAAAATATTTATAGTCTCAATGTGTGAATATTATTTGGTTCATCGAGTTGATGGATAATGGAAAAAATAAAATAAAATATAATTATTTTAAAATAATTTCCCCACATGTAAAAGTTTAATTACATCATAATTTTAGGATTTACTCCTACAAAAATAAATAATGTACCCAGAATAGATAATCCACAAATAAGAGTCATGTTGCTATTAAAATTTAACCATATTATTGAAATTTTAATTGGGATTTACATAAAATACATTTATGTTTTTTTAAAATATTCCCTTAACAATTTTTGAGTTTACCAAACTGATATAAAAAAATTAATTATTTCAATAACAAGAATCTACATTCATCACCCCATAAAATAAATATCATTTTTTTCATAAAACAATACATTCATTTGAAATTTTGTTATGTGATTTGAAATTATTTTACATTGACCAACATCCCCATGAAAATATTCACGACGATGATGTTTTTATAATAGGAGAATTTTTCAGAATCAATACATAATAATTAATTTTATGAATCACAACCTTTGGAAATATAAATAGCATTTTTATAAAAAAATGTATGAGGGTTTAAGTATACTATTTAATAAACAAATAATATTGATATTCAAAAAATTTAAAAAATAAAAATTTCATAAAATGACATATTGTATTTTATTTAAAATTCATTTATAATTATTACAAACCCTTAAAAGTCTATATATTACATTATTTTATTCATTGTATGTAAATAGGTTTTCATCAATTTTATATTTTCCCAATGTATCCCCTTCATTTGTTTCATTAAATTATGAATTTTTAATAATGTATGTATATAATTGAAATCATTTTAAATAGAATTATATTTATAATTTTAAACCATGGTATAACATTGAGAATTATGTTGCCTATAATACAATAATAATAATCATAATGTCACACAATTTAACATAAAATAAAAAATGTCATTCATAAATATTATTCTTAATATCCATTGTAACCAAACCTAATAAATCACATCACATTGAAATTTAAAATAAGAAAAAATTATTTAATTATTTAGTACTACATGGAACTCGCATGTGTCAAAATATTTTATATCACCACAACATTCACTTAAGGGAAATATCATACACTATAACTATAATGTAACACATGAAAATGTTTCATTCATCTCTCAAAAATATAATATCCCACAATCATTCCATATTTTCATAATTAAGTTGAATTTTTTATCATGGCCATATACTAATAAATTTTATAGTTAGTGATTTTGTTTTTTAACTACTAAACTGATTGAACCCATGGGAAATTAATTGATATATGTGTGTCGATCACATCCAACAATGGGTGGAAGTTCTAACTCGTTCTGATCTATAAATTTTTCTATATAATTGTGGTTGGTTGGGATATTTAAAAAATTGATTGTATATTAATTTATACAAATAAAAAAATTTCACATTCATATTATAGATCATGATGTTGAATTTTTCTTCCTTTTGAGGTATTTCATATACACTAGTATTCTTTTTATAGATCAATTTTATCATTTGATTCTAGTTCTGATCCGAGGACTATATTTTGGTATGTTTATGGTAGTGTGATCATATTGAATGTACGAATTTTTTAGTAAATCTTGTATTTTTTAATTTTATTTGACCATTTTTATTGAGTATTCAAACATAAATGCTTTGGTTGAATTTAATATTGTATTAATGTTTTTTAATTTATTAACAATGATAGAGATTTCATAAATATATTGGATACCAAACATAGTTCTTTATTTATAGTCAATTCATATAGAATAATTTATTTCTCTTACCCGTTATTTTGGTAGATACAATTATTCTTTGATGAATTTCATATTCATAGTGGTTGCAAGGAAAATTTTATTTATGGGTTAAATTTTAGATTAAAACATAATTTTTTTCAATGTAATATATTGGGTAGAATCTAGATATATCATAACGATCAGATTTCAAATGAGTTTCAAAATAATTTTGATTCTTTTAGAATATTCATGTTTAATACATCATATAGAGTTTTTATAGTGTCCATGTGTTAATTGTGACAGATGACTATGGTTAATCTAGGAATAAGTTTTCTTCTATAATATGGATTTTGTATTTCAAAAAAACTATTATGTTTCATACAACTATGGAGAGATGAAACATTATTTAACTATTCATGAATGATAATATTGATGTTGTATGGAGAATTTGATATTTCCTCAGTTCCGATTTTGACATTATCACATTAGATATATTATTCTACTGCAAGTAGGAAATGATATCTATAAACATGGGGAAAAGAATAATGATGTAGTTTTTGAGAGATTGAAAAAATTATCAAATGATGTATAATTGTTGTATATCAAGAATGTACTATAATATCTATGTTGGAACATTTAATGTTTTTTAGATTGTGGAAAATCCTTGTATGATATTTTTAATACAACCATTGATTATATTAAAACCATTTAAAGGACATGATTTATACTAATTCATATATTAAATCATATCATTAAAAGAAATGGATGTTAATTAAGAAGATATGATTTTATACAAATAATATTCAATTTTTATGAATGTTTTCTAATTATATTGGGAGAAAAAAAGTCTTTAAGGATAGTAAAAAGTATGGTACATCAATTTGGACGAAATATACAGATGGAAAACCATTTCATGTTCCACAAAAAGTTATTTTTCACATTTCATTGATTATATGGAAAACTAAAATCTATTCGGGCCTATATGGATATAAATCAATATGTGGTGGCATTATGGGAATATAATTATAGATAATGATTCTTGGTTTATCCTGATGATTTATTAGCAATGTGGGAATTGTGTTCAAACTATCCGAATTATCCAATTAAGGTGCACAATGTAAGGTTGGGTATATCTTTATATGGTTTTAAATCAATTTGTCATATGAATACACCATAGAAAATGTTTCCATTTTTATTTATGTTTATAATATTCCCCCATGATTGTGTAAAAAATAGGCACTTTATAAATTATATTGTTATTTGGACCAACAGATCATGGTAATGATGTAGATGTAAACTTGTAACCATTAATAATAGATATAAAATATCATTGTGTAATGGGTATTTTCAAAATCGATGCATCTTGAAAATATATATTCCATATACATGATTACAAATTATGGACAATAAATGAATTTGGTTCTTATGTAATGTTGTATGGTTACAATATGAATTGAAAACATTCATGTCCAATTTTATGAATAATACATGATTGTAAAGGTTAAAATATCATCGTATATTCAGTTTATGGAGTCATGATCATTTCCATTAAATTTATTATCAAAGAATGAAGAGCCACTCGATGTTTCATAATACTATTGACACTGAACGACCACCTCAACAGACATTTGAAACTGATGTGGATAACAAATTGTAATATTTTAGTATTTAATTCAGGAAAGGTTAGATAAAATCTAATAGGTGGAATAAGGTTGATCTCGATTCATAATACAATATTAAAATGAGATGTATCTTTTTTGAGATTCCATATTTTTCTAAAATTTTATTATGTTGATGTCTAGACATAATCATCATTGATAAAAACATATATGAATCTATTATGGTTTCGTGGAGTATGAATCATATGGAGTAATTTTGATTATATAAGAATTAGTAATATATTTCTTGGTGGATTATGTTTGGTTGTTATTTTTATGGTAAATCCATATTCCCATGCTGTCCAAAAACACAATATAAAAATATAATCACTTATTGGAAGACTGGGGAGTTTATGATATTCCAAATCATAAATTATTTTTTGTTCAAATTTAATTCATTTTTTTCATATATTGAATTTTTTTATGATGTTTTGGGATGAAATGAAAATAACAAGAATTCAATGATGTATATTCATAAACTGCGGCACAATACAATTCCCGAGTATGAAAAGCAGTGTGTACTATAACATTTCTAACATAGAATATGATATTAATGTAAATTTATTTATACACGAGGAATCATAATTTTTATAACAAATCCATATACATCAAATAATTATTGAGTAATTGACAAAAACATTTCTTATATTTTATATTTGTGATATGGCATGAGAATATCATTAATTATAATATATTATATCTCTTATTTGATTTTTTACATATTCGCTATTGTTGTGTATCCTTGCATGTACCTTTGATTTTTATTTATATATTTAGAAACATATTATTAAATAACTTAATGTATTGTTGATGGAATGTAAATGTATCAAATTTAGTCATCCTTTTGTACTTCAATCACTCGCTGAGGTCTCTAATATTCATTTGGGAATTCCATCACATATTTGAAATATCAATTACATAGTGTAGAACACCACATAGTGTAACCCCTATATAACATTATTATTCTTTAGTAAATTTAAATTTTAATGAATTTAGGTAGTTATCAATTTGAGTTTAATTTTTTTTAACAAAATATATTATATATGATATGTATTGAATTTTTATATTTAGTAGATAAAATTAAATTGCGTTTATAATGAGATTTTATTGATGAATTTTTAATAAATTGTTGTCCACCAATTTAAATTTATTATGTTATAATTCATTTAAAATTTATTCCATTTTCTTATTATTGAGGATTAAAAAATGTTTATAATTGGATTATCTGTAGTCTAATAAATTACATGTTTAGTAAGTGGTATTGGGCATCAATAGCAACGTACCTCGAGTGAAATTATATTTCTACATTTTGATGAAAAATGGTAGAAGTGGAGTAAATGAAAAAACACAATATTGGATTATGTGTTTTTTTATATTTAATGAATTTATATGAAATTCAAAGTTTAATATCAATGTTATATTTTCAATATTCTTCCATTAAGGCACTTAATGATAATGAATATAACAAATTCATGAAAAATAATTAATTCATTCATGTATTTGTTAAGGAGAACCAGGGGAGAGTTTGATGTTAGAATTGGAAATACATCACCCCAATAAGGAATTGGTTCTCATCAAACTCCTCATAAACCTCTTAGACTGTATAGATTCAAAGCAGTCATGCCGAAGGATATGAGGAAAAAATAGATTTTCATTAGTGTGAAAGAACTAAATTGATAAATGAAATCATCATATATGTTATTCAATTTATAAATCAATGAAATACACTATAGGATTATATATATATTGATTCATATAAAGAATAAACACACTCTTAAAATGTTTCCCATGTGATTCAAATAGGGATCCAAGTGGCGCCGGAGCTAATGGGGATGGTGATGATGTTACTGATTATTTCGTTGATATTTAATATATTGATGATGATATTGATAATGTTCATTTTTTTATTCTATAGATGATGTTGTTGGTGATGATTATTTTCCTAATGATGATTAGGAATATGATGTTAATGATAGGGGATATATTTTTACTTTTCATTTATTGACATATATGTAATGAGTGGAGTGGATGTTGTTGAATGACATGAATTGATTGATTGTATGGATGTATAAGTTTTTTTGGTTTTTTAAATGGTTCAAATTTTTTTATAAGGAGATGGATTAATGATTATTATAAAATAATTTACTACATTGAATATATACTTTTTGATTTATTTTATTTTTAGGATAATAAGTAGGAGGAGTTTTTGTTGTTTCATAATGGAGAAACTACTTATAACCATTGTTATCTAAAACCAAGGGTACAATTTTTATATATGGAAAATTTTTACCCCTAATTTAAAGAACCCTGAATACAAATATATACCCCTAAATTTTGTTAAATAATTGGAATGATAAAATATCAATGGGATTTACCCACAGTTTAAATTAAAACCATGGGTATAGGTCTATACCCCCACCTCCATCATCCATAGTTCTAAATACCATAATAACATCAAATAACTATTTTTTGGGAATATAACCATGGTTTAAAAACATGTGTACTGCATTCTATTTAAATTGTCTTTTGGAATAATATAGATTCCCAAATGACGAGAAATAAAATAATATATTATTAAAACATTTTCTTATTTGTCATACATACCAAATAGTCAGAAAATGGTACCAATAAATGCTTATATCATGAATTTAAATATCATGAAAATACATATATTCCTTATATAACATGTTATTGTCTGTAATATTCACCTCATATATGAATATTGGTGCATAAAATGACATGTATCTCCAAGAACTCAAATTGAGACACAATTACATTACCAATATGGTAAATTTTGAACCATAAACCCCATGTAATAGATACCATGATATAGATATGAAAATAACAATAAAATTAAATTATTTTAATAATATAATAAATTGATGAGTATTTTATACACCACACGAAACATATTATTGATAAATAATAAATAACTATCCCAAAAATAAAATAAGGACGAGAAAATACTTACATTATGTCATTAATTTCATATTAAACTATCAAAACTCATGTAAAATAAATTTATGTTTATTATAAATATATCATATAATAATAATATTAAATTTAAAAACATATCTTTGTATATAATGACTTTATATAACACAATTATAACCAATTCCATGCCAATAATACATTTCATGTTATATATTCCATTTTTATATGTTTTGACATGTAATCATAGAAACAATTCAAAATAAATTTATTTCATTATTTAAAAATGATAAAACATTATATAGATATAAAATATATTAATTATTAATTTATTAATAATAAGATACATTAAACAGAGAGTTGAAATGGAATACACTATTCGTGGAGACAATATGTCTTACGTAGGAATGAATCTTGTTTCTACAATCATGTCATGTTAAAAGAATGAATGTAAATGACATATATATATATCATCAAACTTGTGATACTATTATTTCATAAATATCATATAAATTTACCAAATACATGTTTAATACATTGAATGTAATGTGTGAATGAGTTAGTACACTTTTAGGAGGCGATATTCTAAACAATCAAAAACAATGTTATCATATTAACCCAAAATGGATGGTATGAAAGTATTATTTATATAATAATTATATAATAATAAATCAATAATATATTTCATATATTTAATAAAAATCATATATTTTATCATTATTTTCAACCATGATAGGTGGCCATGGATGAATGAGCGACATCATTTTGGGGGAGTAGTCTGTCGTACACACAAACGTGATTTTGTATCCCATTTTATGGAAGGGTGTGAGATTTTTGGTTTTAAACAAATACAACATATAAGTAAATTTAGGATACTAAGGGATTATATAATAATTTAATATGAGTAATTATAGTGATTAATAAAGAAAATAAATTAAAACAGTTCTTAAGAGGATGTTACCTATTCTTTGGGTAACCCCTTCTATTTCACAACAAATAGATTCTATGGATAAATTTGTGATAAAATTTAGGCTTCTAAAATGAGATAATATAATTATTGATCCTTATTAATTTATGTTTTGGTCAATCCAATGCTTATTTATAGGTGTTGACATGTGAGGCGGTGAGTGTACATTTATTGTGGTGGAGAGGTACCATTCATGTTAATATATAAAAAAGAAAAAAATATTTAGAGGCCTCTCATTCATTAGGTTACATCATTAACTATATATTATAGATTATAATGGTGAAATAGTATAATATGTCTGTATATTGGGTTTGGAAATGTTTCTTGTTCATTTAATGTTTTATGATTAATTTTTAACCATGTGTGAATATGTTTTTACCTTAATTACTATAATTAATTTTAATTACATTCACTAATATTTTTATGGAAAAAATAATTTAACCATAATTAAAATTATAAATTATGATAATAGAAAAATATAAATCATTTTTCAAAATTATATTCCAATTAATATTAAAAAAAATTAAAATTTAACTCAACGATGGGATGAGATGATGAGTTATTAATGTGAAAAATTATAAATGTTTAAACTGTTTTATGTCATCCTTCACTGTGAAATTGGTTACAATGACTAGAATTGGTTAAGATATGTATAGTTAATCTGAATATAATTTAAAACCAAACTACAGTATATTTTCAATATATAAATAATTTATAATAAATAGAGGTATTGAATTAAATATCGTTATTGATCAGAATTCATCAAAATGTGATTTTTTATAAAAATAATACAAATTATCTCAAAGTAAATTTTGATTGGAAATTTTAAAAAATAATTTCATTTTATATAAAAGTTATATTATTTTCAAAAAATTAATTAAAAATTGGTTTTCTATTAAAAGGCGATCAAATTAGTTTTTTATAAATACATTGTTTTATTTATAATAATATGTTTGTTTTAATATTACTATGATAATATATATTTAATGGGATTTAAAAAACAAGAATACATATAAAATATAAATATTTTATCAAAAAACATCATCAAAAGTGGATGGTTTAATTTAATACAATAATATAGATTTTATACATAAAAAAATATTTTTTTTGGGAAAAGTATTTTTCTTAATTCTCAAATATATTTTACATTCAATTATAACAAATGTATAACCATATGATTAATTTTATATACATGTTTAGAAAATATTTTCTCAACTTGTTTCATCTTAATCAGAACATCTATTACTATTTATATTTAGTTAATAAAATAATATTTTTATAAATAATTAGTAGTATATTATTGTTCATAAGAACTCATCATTGTGTGTAATTCATGATAGAGATAGAAATAAACATTGTGTGTAACAAATAAAAAACATTGTGGGGTTTTTCCGTCAGTATATTCTATGTGTGGTGTGTAGTGATATCATACATTCTTATTGGATGAGGAAAAATCTAAACATAGGGCTTTCAAATATCATAATCTTTATTATTGTTACGTGGAATAAATAATATATAAAATATTATAATAATTTAGAAAAAAATATTTCTCTTAATCTCATGCTGATATATTCAATCACCCATTGAAATGAATTTAGACATCAAAATTATTTTATGTTATAAAATGATTAACAATTGGATTTTGGTTTCCTACAAAACATCAGTATAAATAAGAATACTAATACATCCTTTTAAAATAGAATATTTTAAACATATTGTAACCCAAAGAGATACAAAATTGGGTTTCTATATATGAGAAAATTGGTGGAATGTGAAAATAAGGTAAATGTAGAAAATAAAAAATAATCACATAGATTGACTAATATCCTTAATTATAAGTAATTGGGTGATCCAGATAATGTTATCAATCAAAAAACAATAAAATTAATAATAATGAAAGTGGTTATCAACATAATTAAAAATTATGATAATATGAAAAAACTATATTATAGTACAAATTATTTTCTAAATAATGAATTATTTTGAAGAGAATATATACTTAAAACATTTCAGAAAACCCTTTTCAAATTTTTTCCCTTCATAAATATCTACATAATTTCTTATTACATGAAATGTATATGATTTATTATTTTATAAATAAATAAGAGATCATGTGATCCATAAATATAATTATAGGTGATTTTTTATGTCTACAGATATTAGATCACAAAAGTGATCAATTTTATCTAATTTTCATAAATACATATATTGGGATATAATAATTACATATTTAATACCTCATCAAATTTATTACATAAACCATTACATTAATGGTTAATGTTATAAACCTTCCTAAAATTTATATGTCTAAATGAATAGAGACAAGGAATCAAAAATTTCTATAAAAAGCATAGAATCGATCCCCCAAATATAATAATACAACTCTTGATTTTTGTATATGAAACATGTGAATATCTTCATCGTGTATTCTCTTGAAACATGGTAATAACCTGAATCACCATAAATACTCATTGAAAACATGATTTTTCAATATTCCAATGTTTATTGGATATATTCGTTAAATCAAAATATATTGATAACTGCAGCAATGATAGTATAAAACACTTTTCAAAAAATCATAGTCTAGTTCAAAGGAAATTATTCGTTGAAAATTTACTAATAGATATCCAGCATATCTACATCTAAATATAATTATTTCATCCAAAGGAATAAATTAAGGACTATCTTTCCTTAATGAAGTATTTCTCATGAACCTCGCATTTCCATTAAATCTATTTTCTTTATTCCATCCACTGTTATAGATATACTTTTAAATCATTAATGAAATCATATACTAAAAATAATTATATATTTCTTGATTCATATAACATAATATTTTAATTAAAATACATATACACATCAATAATAAAACCATTTTCTGGAACATGTACCTTTACATCATGATATTATTCTTTAATACACATTTCATTCAGTATGAAATATGAATCATTTCATTGGGTTACTGAAATTCAATATCATCATGATTATTATTTTTAATGAAAAAAATGTTATAATTTCACGTACCATTAACAAGTTATTTTCATTCCTTTTAGCTTAATACATATTACCAAAACCCATACAACCACTGTGGTTCGATTTATTATATTTTCACGTTGGAAATAGAATTCCATAATTACCATATATTAAATACTTGAATAATTCAATTTTAATCACATACATTAAAATTTCATATATTATCTAAAACCAAAATGCATAAGGTGGTAAAAAAATATCTTCAAAGAAAACCATTTAATCATGATAGATTAATTACGCAATGCCTAAATAATGAAACCTTATTTTAAATCTATGACACAATAAGATAATTTTTCGAGTAATTATTATAAATATAATTAAATGAATCACAATGGATCTCAATTTTTTTTCACATCCTTGTTTCTAATAGTTGAATATACCATACCATTAGTACAATCTATAAATACCCGGATGTAAAATAAATAGATATTCTATCATTTTACCTAAATATTTACAATATTTAAAAAATCATGATATAGTACCGTAATTGTTCAGTGTCATTGGAAACATGGAACACATTATTATAATTTGGTGAAATATATTTAACATATACTATAAATTTATTCCCCTTTATTACTCATTATTAATACATTTTTTATAACAAATAGAAATGAATGAAACAAAATCAGTGATATCATGTGATCAGTAAGGACAAAGATGGTGATTAGTAAGGATAGTCATGGAAATCATGGTATTGAGATATGAAAGTAACATTTTATTGCCATACCACACATATCAAAGATCAAATAAATTACTCATAAGAAAACTATTAGTATTTAATATGACTTGAACCATATGGGTGATGAATTAGCATAAATTGATCATGAACCATAAGATCATTTCATATAACTGTGGAAAAATCATAAATATATAAAATGGTTAATGTGAAGTGGTATTAAACCATGACCACTAATATATTGGATATGGACACTATTGTTTCCCATAGAGGGTCAATACATACATATTTTCTTATTTTGGACTAAGTCGCACATGTTTCCCATTCATGATCAGGGCACACTAGTTACCTAGTGTGGATTTGGATTCAACTATTTTCTATAATGTACCTGGACACAATTGATTATTATTGTTGATCAATCCCATCGACCTGTTTCCGATCATTATATACGGATATAGAAATCATTACAAAATTCATTAGATGGAGATATAGGTCCAACAAAAAAAATTATGGAATCTTACATTCAGGTCCTATAAGATAATAAAACATGATTCAAATCATAATTCATAAAAATAGATGGGTTACAAAAAAATTATATCATAACACATTAAAATAAATGAAAATCAAAATCATTTCAGCATTTCATCACTCATGGTTAATAGATTTTTTCATTATAATTTCATCCAAACATAAATAGTGAAATTAGGCTAGAATGATAATCATTTATCATTTTATATATTGTGGATGTGAAACACGTTTCATATACTTCATTCCATAAAAACCTAAATCGTTTATAATATAATTATAATGGTATTCATTTATCATGTCCCCAATAAATATAAAACTACATCTATGGATTTCATTATTTATGGAAAAATATTTTTAATGACCATTCAAGGCATTTCATTAAAAAAATAACCATTCATTAAAATGTAATATTTGAAACATAGAACATTTTCAAAATCATTTTCATTCATTTTATCTAATAAATATAAATTACGAATTGAACATAATATAATATTTTCTTCTGGAAAATATCTTATATTGTTAGAAAAATACATTTTAAATCATAAATCATTTTTTAGATTTTATTGCTTGAAATGAACCATCAAAAAATATATAAGAGAAAATTAAAACCATTTATACACATTTATAAATCAGAAAATAATTTTCATTTCATTTTCTATGAAAATTATCATATCCTATCATTTTAAAAAAAATTAATTAGTATTATATATCATGTTTTTTTAAATAAAACATATTTTGGAAGGACATGATATAATGTCAGAATACATAAAACATATTTTCCTTATAAAAAGAACAAAACAGTGGAATTGTTTTCTAATATATGAATATATCATAAATAAAATTATTTTCTGAAAATTATTTTGAATTTTTGAGATATGTATCATAATATTTTTTAATGGAACTATAATAAAAAAATCTCAATAAATGATGATATTATAGAAATTCACTTTTACAAATTTGGTTACATTGAATCCTAATAAAAATTAATTAATAACAATACATGAATAATTAAATATAAATAAAAATTATTTATTCATACTATAACATAACAATTTTTAGAATATAATTATTGTTGATGAATATAGTTTCATAGCATGCACGTGTCTCAAAAAATGATTATTGAGACAAAATTACATTACACATCTATTAACTTTTGAACCACAAATCCAATGAAATATAGATAGTAATATTGTTATGTAAATAACTAAAATTAATAATAATAATTATAATAATACAACACATTCTTGGGTATTATATAAACCACACTAATCAAATGAGTTGTTAAAATGGCATATGTCTTATATAAATAAAATTGAGATGAAAAAACCCTTACTATAATCCTTAAATCTCATATTATAAGTTCAAAAAAGATATATTAAAAATATATGTTTATTATAAATAAATAATATAATTGTTTTAAAATATATATTAAACAAATATTATTTAATTTTTAAATTATTATTCCTATTTATTAACAATTAGAAATTAATATTATGTTTCGGGTAATATCATATTTGTTTTTAATATATGTTTGGACTTTCTATTATTTATCCTCATACATATATCACTATTTATTATTTCTAGAATAAATAAATGATAAAATATCATATATATTCATTATATAAATATATATAATAATCTATAAAATATGGAAATATGAAATGGAATTCACAATTCTATGTAACAGTTGGATGTATGTATGCTTAAACATTATTAAATTTATATTACTATATTGAAATAATGAGAGCACATGGAATATTTATATATATTTATATAAAAAAATTAAAGAATATTTATTATTACATTTTTATCATATAAAATTACTATACTCATATATATTACATTATATTTAAAGTGTGTGCGAAGAACATTACATTGAGTAGGAAATAGTCTCATATCCACCAACAACGATAACATATTTAAACAAAACATGAAAAATAAAGGTATTCCCTATATAATTCTTTTATAAGAATAAATACATCATAAAAATCAAAAAACAATGAGGAAAAAAATTTTATCATTATTTTTATCCTTTAATGATGGAAATGGACGAACGGCCAACGTCAGTTTGTGAGGTAATGGTACCCCATACAAATGAATAGGTATTTTGTATCACATTTAATAGAAGTGTGTGCATCTTTTTTCAAAAATATATTAAAAAAAACTCAAAATATTGATGATATATAGGTTATTATATTTGAATTGTCTTATAATAATTGAGGGGTTGGATATCAAAATTAAACAAAAGTGTTTTGGGGGGATTATACCTCATTTTTTGGTAACTCAATTTAATTTCCACAAAATTGATTTATTATCTTGACTTATAAAGAAATATTGGATTATTGGATGATATGAGATTATTTATGATATTGCATCCCTTGGGTATGGATGATTCAATGTAGATCATTTATTGTGAGGAAGTGAGGGTATGAGTTCCCTTTTATAGTGTTAGTTGAGTTACATTATTATAAATATAAAAAGGACAAAACAATTGATAGGTAAAACTTTTATCATATGACTCAATAATTTTAAAATTTTGATCCATATAATTAATTAAATGACATAAGTCTATCAAAAGTATTTTGAGATGTTTTTAGGTAATTTATTCATATATGATTAATTATCGGTCATTAATTAAAAATATAATTTTCATAATCATTGTAATTAATTGAAATTACAGTCACTAATTTTCTTCATAAATGAAAATGTTGACAATAATTGAAATTATATATTATTCTAGTTTGAAATATGGAATAAATTTTTCAAAATTCTAATCATAAACATGATATATATATATATATATAATTAATCCTATGTATGAGATGAGATGATAGGATTTGAAAGTTGAAAATCTCGATGATTAAAATGTTTTTATATCAATTTAAATTTGAATAAATTTCAATTTTCATAAATTCTATTAATATATGTACAAATAATCCAATTATACGTCAAAAAAATTATAATATATATATATATATATATATATATCTCTATATTCATTTAAATACTCATTTTAATTAAAATAAACTATTTTTCAATATTCAGAAAACATATAAATTCATTAATAATTAATAAAAACACCACGAAAAGTGATTTTTGAAAACTATTTCTGAAAATAATTACATTCCCAAATAAAGAATTTAAATTTTTTGCGAATTAAATTTTAAATGGATGATCAATTAAAATGCAGTAAAATTACGTTTTAAAATATTTCTTCTTATTATTCACAAAATTAGATTTATTTCAATGAAAAGGATATATATTATATTGGATGGGTTCAAAAACACATATTTAATATAAAATTTAAATGTTTTATAAAAATTATTCAACAAAATTTTTTTTACATAAAAAATGTGAAATGGGTTTTTTAAATAGGAAGATAATTTTTTGAGAATAATAATTTCTTTTTTCTAAAATATTAATTAAATAAATTTCTAAATTATTGATAAAAATAATTAATTTTTCATATTTTAGTAGATCAATTATTCTAAATTTAGTTACTATTTTTCATAACATCTATTTTAATGGATATATGTTAACTATAATAATATTTTAATAATAATATAAATAATATATTTTAGTTTGGAAAAAATCAGCCATGTGTGTAGTGAAATATATGAAGAGAACTTTTCGTTATGTGTAATGGAAGAAAAACATAGTGTTGTGTAAGAATCACAACAAACAGAGTTACATTATATAACAAAATAATTATTTAGTGTTGTATGAAACAAAAAATATAAAAATCATTAATTTAAATAAAGTGGATATTTTAAAAAATCATCTAGTGTACCAAGACCCATCATATAATGTGAATTTCAGAAAACGTAATTAGGCTAATGATGATGATGGTGATTGTGTTATAGAAATTTTAGGTATATGTTATTAATGATAGTATCCAGGTATTCTTATGATCTAGTTGATAATTGACGAAAAAATGATAATTAAAAATATTACTATCTTATAGAATATATTTAGGTGAATGTGATGAGACATTATTAAAGTGAAAGAGAATAACAATCTATAAGGGACAAGAAAATATGACTAATTAATGATCATATAGATGGGGGTTATAAAAAGATACAGAAAATGATTTTTGATGTGGGTTAAAACTAGTTCTATTTAATTTGGATAAAGTAAGGATAGATACCATGTATAACCCACACTGGAAGAATATGTCATTGTAGGTGGTAGAACCAGGGTTAGATTGAGGAATGACTATTTGAGGGTGTAAATAGATTATACCAGTTTATTTTTATTACAGATATAATATATTAAAGTAATTATTGTTGGGAGGGGTACTATCAAACATGCAACATAATAGGATATTATAAATATAATTTTTAAATAATTCAATATGTTTGACAACATAAAAGTTGATATTGAAATTTATAATTTAGTTTATATTAACTCTATCAAGATTTTGGGGTTATAAATATTTTTAGTATAAGTTTAAGAAAAATTAATTACAAAAATATTATGATATCAAATTCACCCCTCCCCCTATCAGTGATTTTACATGATCAAGTATCATCAAATGATATGAGGGAAAGGTTTCCTCGATAAGATCCAATTGTACCTTGAGGATAATGAATATTAATTCAGTGATGCATAGGGGTGTTATTTTATTTTAATACATAATTTATTTATACTATTTGAAAATTTTGTTACCATATCTTTATCTCTTAACCTTAATGTTACAGATTCTATTACTTTGGGATTTACAACAATTTATAGAGTTTAAATGATAAATTCCAAAATGTGGGATTTTTTATTCATGAAAAACACATAATTAAAATTAAATGGATCTCATAGAAATGTTTTATCCAGTTATTATGAGGTTTCCAAAAATTAAACAGAGTTGGGACGTGTTTTTGAAATTCTAAAATGGAATCAGTACGGTTAGTGATGTTAAAATAAAAATATAGAGTTTTTGGTTTAAATATATTATTATATTTAGTGAATTCATTATAAAATAAATTACTATAATTAATGATATTTTTTGAAATATCAGAAGATTTAGTGAGATGGTAGAATATTATATCAATTTGAATAAATTTTAGAAAATTCTACATATATATTTTAAACTGAGGTGTTAAATATAGAAGATCAAGAATATTTTTCCTTAGAGATAGATAAAAATATTCATTTGGTATATAAAATAATGAAAACACATTTCTTTATGATTTATTTTGATAAAATCAAAAAACAACATGATGAATAATCATGTGATACAGAGGAATGGAAAGAATAGCATGATGTCAAAAATAATTTCCTTTATTTAAATATTTAATAAAAATTGTAATTGGAACGACAAATGTAAACATTATATTAAATGACAGAACAATAATGATAAAGTGAATTTTTACTGAATAATTTCAATACAAGAATTAGAATGAGTATTATTAATAAGAAGAATATATTCACTCTTGGAAACACAATTTGATGAAACATAAGAAAATGATTCCTTACAGAAAAAGATATGATTGTTTAATATATGATATCATGATCATTATTCAAGTGTCAATGAGTTTAATTGTATGCAATCTGATAGATCATTAATGAAGTGAAAGTGCTCCCATGAATATTTAATATGATGGATTGTATATAATGTTACTATTATGTATTATCATAAATTTTATTTGGAATATTCTAATAATAATCATACACTAATAAACAACTCAACAAAAAATAATAAAAAATAATTTACGAATATTAATTTTTATAATGATGATAAAATAGAAAATAATACGATAAACCTAAATGTGATTGGATATAAATAATTTGAAGTTACTCATATAACAGGATAGAATAATGACTTTGATGAAAAATTTTATATATAATAAAATCTCTTCAAGGTATAAACTGTACACTATCAATAATTGAAGAAAAACATGATTTAGTTGGATGAATTAAAAAATGGGGAAATATTCTAAAAAAATATTGGAGGAAAAATCGGGACTGTTTTGGGAAAAACCCAATATTCATAAAAGATTTGTAAATTAATATGTGAGAAGAATTAATCAAGTAATTATAGAATGTGGATGAATCATATCAAGATGTTGAATTATGTTTATTGAATCACCTATTTTTTAATTAAAAAAATTCTATGTCTATCTCTCTCTACAAACAAGGCTATGTGAAATCTTAACATTTTTGGGAAACCATACCTCAATAATGAATAGGGGAATATATAATTAAATTATCTAACTAAACATAGTCACCCTTAATTTTAATATAATCATCAATATAAAATATTATTAAATAATTAACATCAATGTGAATGAGGATGATTCAAATGTTAATGATAGCGTTTCTGATTTTTCATGAAAGAATCGTACAAAATGTGTACAAGTATTATTTACTGTGAAATATGTATTTAATAAGGTGGGCAAATATTGAGTATCAGAGAAAAATCATTAATGGAAAAAATATATGAATGAATATAATATAGATCCCCAAAATGATGTTATGAAATATGAACATGATATGAATGTTTAATAAGGATATAAAAAGATCAATGTTTTTTCCCTAATCAATATAACATTTCTAGAAATTTGGATGAATAAAAAAATACAATAATTAATAAAATACTGGAAAGATGTTTATAAAATAATGACAATGGTGATACTAATTTATCAATATCTAGAAAGTGAATGATTCATAAATAAGTATGTGGTGTGATTTAGATGTCATTATTACAAAATTTTTTCTGACATTCATAATATCACATTGGTAAATCATGAAAAATATTTTAAACGATTAAGGAACCAAATAAGTTAGACTGAAATATATATATGATATCCTTGTTTAATGATTCTATATTATAAAATAAAACCATTTTATGATTTTTTGGACTATATTAAGAAATAAAATTAATCCCACAAAAATCAATGAAGAAGAAGAATAATCATATACTAATAGAATAATCTCATTCCATTTATTCCTTGTATGAATAAAAATGGTTCCTCCTTATTCTCATTGATGAAATTTTTTTGTAAAAATATTAGTGAAAATATGTAGTAGATTTAAGGTTTGTGGATTAGTGGTAATGTTTTTTTATAGTATAAACTGTATTATATCCGAGAATATTTTTATAAAAAATATTAGGAAGGAATTAATACACTTAGGGTGGGATAAAAGATGAATCTGATTTATGAAAAATATAATTATTTTTAATAAATGTAATTATTTTATTAATTATGTGATTTTAGGGAAGTCATTTTCTTACATGTTAAGAATTTTTTATTTAATTGTTATAATGGGTGTTGTTTCTTATTTGAAAAGAATACTCATATTTTAATATTTTTTCTAGAAACATTGATTAATTATTACATGAAAGTTTTTATATTAAATGCATTGATCACTATTATAATAAGTACATTATTTATACAAAAGTTTTTCCCATGTAGATATAGTTTTGTTTAGAAATATTTCCATTTTTAGTAAACTAATTTAAAAAATATTCTCATGAAAAATGATTCCGAATTTCTGATATGAATGATGATAAAATAAGTTCATCTTAATAATACTATGGTGAATTTATATTAAAAAAAGAGGTTAAATATTATTGGAAAATAATGAAAAATTCATGTATCATATAAGGAAAATGTATTGTGAAAATATATTTATATTGAAAAAGTTTGATGTATGATTCGGATATTGAAAAAATAAAATTTGTTAGACTGTTTTAACTAAGTATGTTTTTTAAGAATTTTTATAATTATGTCAATATATGTTTTATTATAATCTTAAATAAGAGATTTGGGTATTTTATGGAAAAATAATTTTTAGGATTCATATTTTAAACATTCCTTATGGATTGTAACAATAATCAGTTATATATGTTTGAAAATTTTCTAATTTAGAAGATTCATTAATGACATTCAGGTTTAAAACATCATGAGTATATGTTTGATTCAATATTGTGTCTAAATATAGATATTAATGTTATCATATTACCACAAACATAGATAGACTATTATATGTATATCACCGGACAAATCTGGTCAGATGAAGAAAATGATGATATCCATTGTATTATGATTACATGATTCAGCACAAAATTTATAGTATTAGAAAGGTGGTAGAAATAAAAATATTTATGATATAGATATAGAATTTGTTTTTCACGATACCATATATAGAACATTTTTATAATGGATTTAGATATGTACTTATCTAGACTTGAATTGGGATAAGATATTTATTGATGGGTGTTAATGTTACATAAGTAGAGTTTCAACTATTTGGATTTAGATTTATGAAATTATAATGGTATAAAATCTTCATATGAATTATATATTTTAAATTATATCATAAATAGGACATCTAAGTTGATAATCAGATGATTAAACCAATGATTTTCTAAGGATAAGAGGTCCATCAAATAGAACCATCAATGCATCATCATAATAACCAATATGAAGTAGTGGTATATGATGTCATCAACCGTATGCCCTAATGAAGATACACTAGTTCTAGAATCTATGGAAAGATAATCATTCAATGGATTGTAGAATGATTATTCTACTGTTTTAAAGGGGGAATTTTAATCGTACAGAAAATTTAAATGGATAATAGATGAATATTTTTTAATTCAATCAAACAAATAAATATAAAGGTGTCTCATTGATCTATGTATCGATATGTTTCATTGGTCAAATAGTTGTTTTAAAATTATATGGATGAATATTTTACATTTATTATCAAAATGATATATTATGATAAGTATTTTATGCCTTTATAATAAAATATATACAAACATAGGCTCATCATCAAATGAATTTGTATGAGTCCTTGATATATAGGAATATGGAGTAGGTTCATCTAAGAGATTATTTCTATAGATAATCAATATGATTTTTAATGTTCTTATTAAAATATACGTTGAGATAAACAATTAATATTTTGTATCATGATAAGAAAAAGGATGTTCGAGGAATATTGTTACTAAATCAGATGTCCAAGAATTATTCAAATTAATTTAGGTGATATTTGAATTAAGGGAAGAATTAAAATTAAATGCTTCATTGCCATGAAAAATAAATTTGAGTATCCTATGAATCATTTTGAATATTTCGTATATTAAGAGTGTTCTAGTAAAATATCTATGAAATTATGATAAAATATTTATTTGTGTGGTGGATTATATGGGATACATGTTGCACCTACTGATAAATTAAAAAAGGATCCATTGTTGATAAATAATAGTTCTATTTGACAGGGATTCATCAAACATAGAAAAACAACCATTAGAAAAATATTCTACAGATGAAGATAACGCAGTGTCTAAATTCGATCAATGTTTTTACATTGTTGAAGAAGGTTTTTCAGACTAATCATCATTTATGGGACATAGATTAATTGGAATGATAACATCAAACAGAATATGTAAGAATATATAACGTTGAACTGATTTATATTTATTTTAGATGAATCAGATAGATACCCATCAAGAAAATTGTATACAAGACAGATTCATCGAACACATGCTGGTACAGAAGATTTCTGGACATGTACTATAGATTTTATGGATAAACATATCATTATCTTCCTATGAATCTATGATATTTTCTATGGAATGAAATATTAAGTGAGTTCTTGAAGATCATAATGAATTTACATAGGTTATGACAATCGTAAATTTTTTTAGATAATCTAATATCATTATTCTGTGGATCAATATATTGATTAAGGGTTTAAATATTGGTTTGGTAGGTATAAAAAAATTCAAATAATTTTTATTTCTTGGTATATAACATTTTGTAAAGAATGTGTAAATAGTCATAAAATTCAGTGGGCGGGGAGGGGGGGGTTAATAAACTATGTTACAACAGAAATTTTTTTGGGTGATTAACACGTGTATGTTAAATGAAGGATCAGAGGGGATAGAACTATTGACGTCCTATGACATTTTATTTTTGAATAATGTTTTGAAAACAATCCATGTTGGGGGGTAATTACAAAAATGGAAAAGTGGAGGTCATGCTATTGAACCTTGTAAATATCATGTATTAATAATTATATATGTTTATTAAAAATTATATCTAAGTTAAATATATATATTAGTATATCATTAGTCCAATATGTCTTAGTGTTTAAGAAATGTTTCCTTAATAATATATGAATATTTCCTAAAAAATGAAAAGTGGAAACTGATTCACCCATACTAATCAATTTGATCCTACAAAACCTTGGAAATTCATTTATACAACAATCATAGGACTGTTAATGGAAAATTATTTATTTTTTACTTTAAATGATTGTTAAATGTAAATTAAAATCAACAAGAAGTAATTTTTTATACATATTAAGTAAAATGAATATTATATTTATTAAGGACAAAAAGAAGAATATTATTTTTTATATTTCTTGTATCAATTAAAATCATAAAGTATATCACCTTGTAATATAATATTTGATTTATCGAAATTAAATTATCGTAACATTGATAAATGATCGTCTAATAATGGAAAAAGTCATTACTGATTCTTCTATGATATACTAATCTTATGAATTATACCTGTCTTCAAATTATTATTTCTTATTAATTAAATGAACGTTAAATTGAAAATAATTTACATGTTATAGAATATAATATATTTTGATAGTTAAGGATATAAAAAATATCATGTCTATTAGTCCTACTATAACAATGTACATTATTAATATCTTGTAAAAACACAAGATATTGATGAATTAGAAATGATCAATATATAAATAGATGATAATTTTGGTATTATTGTAGGTAATAAAACATTATAATGACAAAACAATAAAATCAATCACAAATTGTTCTTGGGGGATTTATAGTGCTCTATGAAAAAAATATTTATTTATTTCATTTCAATATATTTATCATTTTACATTATAAATCATCCCAGAACCCAAAGAACAAATGATCATGTTTCTTGGAAGGATAACTACATAATAATCTTATTTTATTATAGGTGTGTAAATTCCTCTATTACCACACTATTCATGATCCCATAATAGACAACTCCTAGTATGTACTCTATATTATAATATATGGAATTGATATATATGAATGATTTTATATGAAAATATCATTAAGTAAGAACATTCTAATATGAATTTAATTTATTGATAGTCATTTTATTGTAAAAAATTTGTATATAATAAATTTCTTTTTAAAATTATAATATAAAAACATGTGTTGAACATAACTCCAGATGGGGGGAAAATTAATCTATCACGAATAAGAATAGACCACATTAAAAGTGTTCTTAATCAAGAGGTAAAGAATATTATACATGGATTATAATTTTTGGATTATTAAAACATATATAATGAACAATGTAAATCATAACATTATGAATAATATAAAATGTGATCATGACCATATAAATACTTGAGAAACAATGTTATACATGATCATTTCTATTATCCCTCATGTGAACAATGACAAATGTGATTATTTAAAAAATATTGATGTGAAAAAAGATATATTGGATCAGGTTTTGGTAAAGAAAGTGAAGAATATAGCAATGATCATTTTCATGGGTATCAGTTGAACAATGTTACAGATGATTATACACATTCATAGTCAAATGAACAATACTACATTTTATCATAACCATAGAAAATTGTGTAAGACATGAAAATTTGATCATGTCCACATAGAAAACTAAAATCTCATGAGTTATAAATTAATAAAAATTAAATTTTTATGATATATAGTACCCCACTGTTCAATCATTGAAATATATGTGTGTTATATGAAAATAATCATTAATCACACCATACCGAACCCGCTAAAAAAATATACTCACCATATTTCCCAGTTGTAACAATAAAATTTTCTTCATCAATGTAAAAGGATACTACCCAATATAATAGCAAACCAAAATAGTATATAATGAGGAAATTCCTATGTTGTTAAATGAAAACTAATATCCAAGAAAATACGGCCATCGAAAAAATGGGATAATTTTAGTGAAATTTTAAAAGTGATTATATAGAATGATTTTAAAATTTTCAAAAGGGGTGAAGTTGAAGGCCATTTTTAAAAGAGATTTTTATAAATTAAACTTCTCTAAAATTTATTATATGGTATTTTAAATTTCTATAATGTGAATTACAAATATTAATGGTTCCAGTAAAATTAAAAAATGTTTCAAAATTGTGGAAGGATTGTTTTTGAAAACTTATACATTTGTAAAATAATATGGAATAATGGATAAGTGAAATATATTTATATAATTGTTTTGATAAATATTGGATAAAATACATAATTATGAAATTTAAAAATTATTAAATTTTTCCATGAAATATAATAAAATTTATCAAATGAAATATTTTGTTTAAGTAAATCAGTTTATTATCAATGGATTAGAATATTATTTTTATTAACATTTTTCAATACCCAAAACAAAAAAATAAAATTAAAAATTAATACGAATAAGGGTATAAATAAAATATGAATGTGAAAATATAATATAGATTATATGAGTTTTTGAAAACAATTGTTAAGATATATCAGAAAGGAAAATATATATTTGTATGGGAAAAAATAATTTATGATGATGATAATTAGTCTCCAAAAAAATATAATTTTTTTGGTAATTAAATAAATTAAGATTTATATTTTAATCAAAAAATTATTTATACATATAGAGGGATAATGTATCATGAAATAATATTTTAGGTTGATAGAAACCATCACTCAGATAAATAAGTTTAGGAAAAAGCTTTCTAACATTAGGAATAAGTTCATATTAGAATAGAACCTTAAAACATGTTATCCTTTAAATGAAAATGAATTTATTTAATTAACATGATATGAATCAATAAAAACAATAAATAGAATGAATATTTTATGACATATGAATTATATTTTTGTAATACGATATCTAGAAATCCTGGTCAAATGTATGGAGTATAGCCTAATAAATTAAAATTTAAGACGAGTAAGCCCTACATTAATTAAAGACATCAAACAAAGGGGAGGAATGTACTATTTTGAGGATATATATATCATAATGAAGTGATTAATATAATTATAAATAAATATATGATTTTTAATCCTATGATTATCACTAGTATCCATAATTATATTATGTTGTTATTATCTAATTTTAATATCGGGTTTTATTATTTTATTTATAATTTTGGTAACCACCAATAACTTTTAAACAAAAACATGTTATTTGATAGTGTATAAGACGTGAAAATGGAGAATTATAATATAATTTAACACAATAAAAGTTTATAATATATTTTATTTTAAATAAATTTAATAACATTAATTTTTTTCAAAGAACACAACACTGGGTTTGAATGAAACATGATACCCTTTTAAAATAAAATTATTTTCATAACCATTATAACCGAGAAAATGAGTTGAAGATTAAAAATAGTACCATCTAAACAATAAATATAATATGGGTTAAACATATATAAAATAAATTTAATGTTTATATATTGACTCTGAATAAAATAAAACATTTTGTATGAAAAATAATTTTTTTTCTAAAATTTAATATTTTTCTTAATGACATTATAGTTTCGCATTTCTCACCTAATATAAAAATTATTTTTTATACATTTTTAATTTATAATTGACATAAATAAACATAATTAATTTAAACCAATATATAAATGGAATATTGGGGTGAATGTTTTAAAATTTTGTTAAATTTTATTGATGAATAGATATAAATACAAAATTTTAATTTAAAACATAGTAATCATTTAAATTATTTATAGTGTTTAATTTTTTTAGAATAAGTTTTATTAAAAAATTAGATCAATAATGTTAAAATGTAACTTATTTAGTTACTTTTATTAAATTTTATATTGAATTTGTATATTAAAATATTATATACCATTACAAATTTTTTCTTTCGAAGTCAACTTTTTCCGAGCTTTTTTATTGATATGATTAAACTGTATTCTTACAATTCTATAAATTTAATTTGAAAAAATGAAATAATTAATTAATATTAATTTAATTTTTATTATCTAATATGTTAAATTAAATACTTATCCCATATAAATTGTTATGACATCAAAAATATATTACCTCGGTTATGTAAAATATTTTTTACTGGGGGTTGAACTAATAAGATAAGGATTAAAAATGACCTAAAAACATATAAAACTCACATTTGATGAAATCATATCAAACATATATTCAAATAGAATAAATAAAGTACCATTTTATATGATTTTTAACATGATAATAAAATGGGACTAATTGATCGATTTTAATAATTCCATCTGTTCCCTCTCTACAAACAATAAATAGACACCCCCTCTCCTCCCCTCTTCATTGAACCAAATAATTTTGCATTAAAATATAGAATAAAAATTTATTCCTTACCTAAATTCCAATATCCTATATAACTTATTTTGAACATATATCAAATCTTGGATGGATTTAGTTTAATATAAAATATGTTGTCTGAAGAAGAAAAATATTTTTAAATAATCTTTTTTGTAAAACATCTACATCTAATTCATTCAATGAATATAAAATTATTATAAAATTAAATTTAAATTTATCTCCTATATACTAAGGTTCTATAATAGTAATTTACTAACCAATATCCATATACTCTTCCATTAAATTTGAAACGACCCGTACCCGAACAACCACCAAAACAGTGCTAAATGGGTCCGATGTTACTACCTTAGGCACACCATCTCGAATTCCAAAGGATTCCAAATAGTAGAATTGGTATTATAGGTCTAGTGGGGAGGTTATACCATCTCCGAGGATAACAATGGTACTGCTTACAGTATAATAATAAAGATTAAGTGGAATAAACGACTCAGCAGACTCAAACCAAATCCACAGAGCAGAAGAATATTCAATATCAACAAACACTAGAAGAAATAAATATAAAAAAATATAGTGGAAAGTAAGAACAACAACATGCTGATCACATATATATACTATTGTACAAAAAAATTCATCCCAAAGCATGTCATACATATCCATAAGTTGAGAACCAATGGCTAGACAATTGTTTCCACATAACAAGTAAGCATGCAGATACAGGAAATAAAGCAGAACAAAATAAACTCCATATAGGCAAGACCTTAATGTCCATACCATATCCATTCAAAAACTAAAATTATCCATCTCCTAAATCATACCTCTTTCCTACACATAAAATCATAAATTCGATACACGTCTTGATGGGGCCGTGTTGGTTGTGAGAAAAATATCAGTAGGATACCGGCAAAATTTTTGTACCTAATATATATATTTAATCTGGAATGTAGTAATAAGGAAAACATTAAATAGTATGATGCACAAATAACAACTAAACCACTGGTGCTCAGCAGCCACCAAGATGTTTCAGCTGCTTCGTCCAATACTGGAATCTCTATCAAGTATCCCAGGACCATGTTCCCTCGGACACCGCGTGAGTCAAGTACAGATGTTCCGAGGGCACACGTAGGAAATAGTAACCCGGAGGAACACCGATACAAGTCCTAAAATAAGTAACTGGAGAGAAAACAATGCTTTCTATAAAATAATGTAATTGGAGGGATAGTGATCTCTTCCCTAAAAATACAGTAACCAGATGGACAACGATGCTTGCCCTAAAAATAATCGCGAGTCTCAGCCCCCCAACCCGATATCCTCAACACTATCCCCTGAAGGCTCCTCACCACCCACATGGAATCCTACAACAAGAACCCCAAACCAATAGTACCTAAACCGCAACTAATGGGGGCCACTACCCACACGAGTGGTCATAACAACCTCATCAAAGAATCTAGTTGTGTTATCACTACTCATAGTTCTAGGTGAGCGATAATCACCAAAATAGTACCCATGCCACTACAGCCTTGACACCTCATGTCCCTGCGACAATTTTGCTCAAATATGATGGCCTCACTATCCCATTGACCAGGGTAATTCCCTACTTGAAAGTAACCCCTACCTCAAGCAGATGTCCATGATGCCCAATCATGTGGTTAGAACCACCCAATGTAACCAGGGCCAAGCCCAACCAGTGATCAACGTCCCTAAAATATATCTGGGCCACACCAAAATAACCGCAAGGGTTCTATCATATGAAATTAAGAAATTACATATATACATATGATCAATAGAATACATTAACAAGTCAAAAAAAACTAAATAGTTTAATTTCACTAGCTAGGTGTTGTCCCATACCAGCACCAATGTATTAGAAACCCTTAACAATTCATATCATAACATAACGAGTCAAACTAAGAAGTTTAATCAAACAAAAAGAAATTTATACCATTTTTGGAACCTCGACCAAAATGCCTAATATGAACGATGACCTCTCACCTGACCCCACTCAAGCAAAACATGGAGAATGGAATACCCAAAGATATCCCACAGGTCTAATAAGTAATTTAATATGCAGAAGCAGATAAATTAAGGTCTCACTCAAATAGCCAAATTCACGCTTTTAGTTGTGCCACCAAAAGGATTTCAAAAACCCAAAAGAAGGTATTCACCATCTACATGATACTTATAGACGCAGGAATGTCCGATATCGAGCATCAATTTAAATCCAATTTTCGTAGATCTATATTTCTATCAAATCTGGGAAATTCAACTTAGATGGAAACTGCGATGAGTGAGGCAAGGGAAATAAGAACGAATTAGTTTTTGTGAGTTTAACCTTGTTGTTTCGTTTTTTCAGCCACAAACAGATTGAATAAAAGAAATTAGATGATGATTTTAGGGTAGAAAAAATTCTCTAAAACATCGGAATGAACATGTTCTGAAGATGGTAAAGAAGGATTTATTTTATAAAACAATATGTGAAACTGTATTATTTAAATAAAAAAATTACATGATGTGTATTTCTGGACTACACACTGTGTAGTGTCCTTTTACATACACTTACTTAATAGGAGGAAGCCACACTGCTTGGGCACTCCACATGAGTTGAAGCACCACATGAACCCAGCCAGTTTGTAGAAAGGAATTTACACATCATGTCGAGTAAAACTACCAATAATGAGGTAGGAAATACCTACACGGTCATTACAAGACATATACTCAGTGATCATGTGACCGATACTCGCCTATCCCATACACGGCATGTACTTTGGAGTACACGGCACGTAGTTTGTAAATTTTTAGAACATCCCATATTTTCCAAATATTCTCTGAAACAAGTCAAAAATTCAAAAGGGTCTGTATTTTGACCCATTATAAAAATCTAGGTTCTTAAAATCTCCACACCATAACATCTCTCATCCCCAAGCAATCAAACAAGACCCGAAGATGGTGCTGAACATACCACCCCGATAAAAATAACCCATACATCCATGGTATCAAGGTTCATGGGTAAATTCCTCAAGGGTATCCCCACCTAAAGAACTTCTTAACTCGGTCTCAAACTAACAAAACTCAACAAAATAAGGATTCACTAACATGTTTCCAGACTCATGGTTCTATCATGATGCATAGTCACCACGAAAACTCCTTGGTGCTCCCGTGTCATTTCCAACACCCCAAACATCTCTCGCACCACTTCAATACATACCTCTAAAAGGTTTTCATCCTATGGAAATTAAAAATAAATACTTATTCCATGAACCTCGTGTAACCCTTATCCTCGATGCCCTGATTCCCATGTCACTGAAATTTACTTGTATCCTCGATACCTCGATGTCCACAACACTTCATGTAACTAGCATCCTCGATTCTCCTATTGCTACACAACTCATACATATTTATAATATATGATGCACCTAATATGGTGCTAATCCCTTTGACCAGCATCTATTAAATCCACATAGATCATGTGAATCACGTGCACTCAAAACAGACATGCCTCTACATGTCATGCCAATACGAAAATATAAGAATGACCGCAACACATGTGGTGTACCTCTAATCGCCGATGACTCACCAGCCTGGTCAAACTCTCGAATCTACACAACGTGAAACTGTTTTGATGTACAACTTCATGATTCTTGGCTTTCATACGGTGCTACTCCAGCCACCGGCCACTGACCCCTCAGCTGGATCATGCCGTCTTTTTTCATGTCCTTCGTGTGCACCTGAAACTCAACTACCCTCTCCTAGAATCGAACCTGAACCAACTTCAGATGCCATTATCTATATTGGTCCCTACCTGCCAGATTTCTGAGAAGGCTTCCAACATAACCTATCCAGATTCCCTTCTTATCCACATTCCGGACACTCTTTTGTAGGCCTATCATATTGAGTCCAAACATTTCATAGCTACCCACACTGGAAGAAAACCACTGATGAATTGATATGAGGTGGTCTAGCTTAGTCTTTGGTCTAAATTCCTTGTTGAAACTAATCCATTCCACGTTTCTTTCTTTCTGAACCATCACCTAAACCCATTGGACGTCCAACATGGGGAATATCCCTCTAGTTTCCCTCCACTATAAGATCCTGATTCACAACATCTGAGAATGAACGCATCATGATGATATTCACCTAGATCTTAATGGTGTTCCATACGCCATCCTTGAAGTGTCTCACCCTTGCTGTGTCATCACTTACCATACCAGGTGAAAATCAAGACAACTCAGTGAATGTAGCTTCATAGTCCATACTAGACATGTCTCCCTGTTGAAATCTCAAGAGCTCCCAATCTCACTCTTCTCTCAGTGTATCTGGGTAGAAGTTCTCGAAGAACTTGTCCTTTAAGGCTTTCCATGAAAATCCCACATGGCTTCGAGCTAGAACCGACACGTCCCGCCTGCTCATTACCGGTCCTCATAGCATTTACGTCACCAGCATGACCCTCTTCCCTGGAGGCACTCGACTTTCTCGAATATAATCATCATTCTCACTATCCAGTTCTCAGCCATCTACGGACCACACTAAACCTATCAAATTAGATTGTGCTGCGACTGGAACTCCCTCATCAGAAATGACATGAATGGATCTATACCTTGTGCACCACAATCGATCCTAGGCAATATATGTATCAGGCTAGCATAGAGAAACTTTTTGATCCATGGTTCGAATGCTTCTAAACCAAGAGGTTGTCCTTCCTTCACTGTATCACGAACCTAACCCTATCTTGGAGCCTATACCGGCATCCCATGCTCTACCTGCACCGGATCATGAACCTGATCCTGAACCTGTGCCACTGTATCATCACCCGACTGACGCTCCATGAAGACGTATAAAATGAACTTGTTGCATACCATTAATGGTCACAAACCCCATATATATATATATATACCACTATATATTCAATTTAGATAAGGAAATTAGTTAAAGGCATCCCACAACTACCACACATACTATCCCTACAATAACCATGACCCATAGTGTCTCGCCCTCATTGCCCCATTACCCTCCCCCAACAAAGCCAAGTATCAAAAGTACCTCGGGCCATGCCCATCCTAAAAAACATCAGATCCTCAAACAGATAGCCTAGTCTCCTAATCCTAGTGATCAAAATTTCCTCAATAATAGTACATACCCCCAAATAAAATTCAACAAAATTAAAAACCATGGAATAACACAATCTATAAACTAGCAATTATATCAAGAATTTCACTTATTCAAATTTCATAGAATACAAAGTAGGGTAGTTGACAATTTGTACATGGTATTATCAATTCACAAATCATACATGTAGTTATGAAATTGAAATACCCTAAAATTGTGCCTGTCAAAAGCCAAACAAACAAGCCTTACCATACCGGTCCAAGGTCAAATTCTACATTACCACACCAGGTCAATGGTAACATATCCCAATCAATAACATCACACAACATGTGAGCCACCATGGAGGAAATAGTATAAAATATAATCTGAGAAAAAATTTAAACAACATTTCCCATCCCTGGAAACATGGTCCATCACTCATACCTGGGGCTTTAGGCATCCAAGAACAAGCTAGAAACCAAGTTACAGTCTCAACCAATATCCAGTCTACCATATCTCAAATAGTAAAATGTGAAGAAATAAAAATTTAATCCTCAATCCCATTAGTACCTATAAAAACACTATTACTAAATTTCTATCAAGAACTCCTCTGATAACACATTTTAAAGACTTAGACCCAAATAGCCACCTAAAATATGCTATACGGGTCGGATGATACTACAATAGGCTCACCTCCTCGAACACCAAAGGATCTATACAAGCATTGAGGGTCTTATAGGTGTAGTGGGAAGGTTATACCCTCTAAGAAGATAATAATGGTACTACTCCAAGTTAAATAATAATGATTCAATGGAATAAATGACACTATAGACTTGAACCAGAACCGCAAATCGGAAGCACATTCAATATCGATTAATAGCAGAAGCAATACATATAAACAAAAATAGTGTAAAGTAATCACAACACCATTATTATCTCATAAAAATACTATTGCACAACAAACTTTCTTCCCATTGTAGGACACACATATCAATAAGTAGAGGCGCCAATGGATAACCAACTATAGCTACATAACAAGTAATGATGATGATATAGGAATGAAAGAAGAACAAAATAACCTCATGCTAGGAAACACCCGGAGGGTCATACCATCTCAAAGCTATAACGAAAATAGTCCAGCTCTTTATGATGATCTCTTTCCAACACATAAATTCAAATAGTCTTCACGCGACCCAAAGGGCCGATGCAGGGTGTTAGATGAATCTCAGTAGGATACCACTCAAAGTTTCATACCTAATATAATTGTTTAAGATGGAATACAGTTATATGGAAAACTGTAAACAGTACGATACACAAATAAACACAAACACACTGGTGCTAAGCAGCCACCATGTAGTGTCACATGCTTCGGCAATGTTGGAATATCAGTCATGTAACATGGCACCATGTGCCCCCTGACTCTACATGTCTCAATTAACACAATCCCAATAGAATTCCTAGGAAATAGTAACCCGAAGGAACATCTATACATTTCTTCAAATAAGTAACCGTAGGTACAATGATGTCCACCCTCAAATAATTTAACCCGAGGGACAACGATGTATGCCCTCAAAATAATGTAATTAGAGGGATATCGATGTATTTCCTCCGAATAATGGTAAACCTATACCCCTAACCCGATTGCATCAATGCTATCCCATGAAGTCTCCTCACCTCTCATGAGGCTTCCTATGACAATAACCCTCCAACCAATAGTACCTAAACTATAACTAATGGGGGACTATACACACACGATTGGTCAAAACCACCACATCACAGAGTCTCTCTGTGTGCACACTACTCATTGTTCTGGGAGAGCAGTAAACACGGAAATAGTACCCAAACTACAACACCTCTGACTCCCCATGTCCCTGCGACCATGCCTCTTATGCTGGAATCCATGACAACCAAATCCAATGGTCAGAACAACCCAATGTAACCTAGGCCATGCCCATCCTCTGATTAGAATCACTCAAGAATATCTGGGCAAATATCCAACACAACAGCAAGGGTTCTATCTTACGCAATATAGAAATTGAATATATACATATGATCAAAATAATACATTAACTAGTCAAAACAAACTAAACATATGAATTTCACTAGGTAAGGGTTGTACCATTGTAGAAAAAAATGTCTTGGAAACCTCTAACAATTCATATCATAACATAACGAATCAAACTCAGTAGTTCAATAAAACAAAAAGAAATTTATACCTTTTGGCACCCCTTCCAAATTTCAACATATAAGCAACAACACCTCACCCGAGAATGCTCAAGAAAAATAGGGAAAAGGTTACACCCAAAGGTATCCTACATGTCTGATAAGAAAATTAATATTCATAAGAAGATAAATTAAGACCTCACTCAAATACTCAAATTTGCGCTTTAATCTGCGCCACCCAAGTTTCTACAAAAACACATAAGAAGGTACACACCACATACATGGGACTCGTAGAAGTAGGAAGGTACGATATCAATATACAATTTGATGTTTATTTTTGTATATATATGTTTCTGTCAAATTCCAGAAATTCCACTGGGATGTAAACTACGACATGTGAGGCAAGCGAAACTGGAATAGAATAGGGTGTGTGTGTTTAGCCTCTTTGTTCTGATCCTACAGCCACAAAAGGATTGAATAACAGACATTGGATGACGATTCAAGGGTATAAAATGTTCATTGAATCTTCAGAATGGATATGTTCCAATGTTTTGGAAGAATAATATGTTTTACAAAACAAGACGCGATAACCATTAAATTATGAAAATAAAAAACCATAGACATTGTGTATTTAGTGACTACCAACTATAAAGTGGCCTATTCCATTCTCCTACTTAAGAGGATGTAGCCACATGGTTTCGGTGCTCCACACAAGTTGACACACAACCTAAACCCAATCGGTACGCAAAAATTAGGATACACGATGTTTCGAGCAACAATACACGTCGTGAATTAGAAAATCCCTACACGGTCATCGCACGAAATGGTGTCGGTGGGCACATCGTTGATACTGATGTCACCCATACATGTCATATACTTTATAATACATGTCATATAATTTTTCAATTTATAGAACAACCCAAATTTTCGCAGTTTTCTCAAAAACATGTCAAATATTCTGATAGGGTCGAGATTTTGACCCATTATAAAAACCTTGGTTCTTACAAAATGGGTTTCAAAATCAGTATTTTTGTGTGCAGTTGACTACAATCTCACAAATTGATTTTTCTTGTTTCACATCAACCCCTTTAAATAATCAATATAATGATAGAAATAAAATATTTTTAAAATATTGATGATATTATAATACATGTGTTTCTACAATATGACATATAAAATAATTATATCCATTCTGCTGCAGATACGGTAATGTCGCTCGTCTGTATGAAGGACTACTTCCTTGTGAATTGTTGTGATATGTTTCTTGATTATACCTTACTTGGAATTTAGTAATAATTATATTAATTAGAATTTCAAATATCTATCAGCAAAAATTACTTATTATGATTTAATATAACATTAAAATTTTTACCTTCCTGTCATTTTGAAATGAATAATGTCACTTGTGCATAACTGTGGCATACTGTCTCAATGTAGTAGTGAGAAATTTTTTTCATTTTATTATTAAATAAATGGTATTATAGATTGAAATTATTAATATTCACGATATATATAATTACATAATTATTATAAATATTTTTCATTAATTTTTGGTTTCCTTTAGTTTATTCTAATGATAAAAATGGAAATGTGTTCATATCTATATATGGACTACCATCCCAAAGAAAGGTGTAATCTATTTATGTATATAATATATATATATATATATATATTTCTAAATAGAAATATTATTATTACATATGATATAATTTTCATTGTATAAATTTTTTATATGATGTAAACTTCATGGTTGGTAAAATATCTCAATATGTTCTCTTAGTGGTTTTGGTTGTGATTGTGTTATTTAACAAAGCCATATGACTATGATGGATGATACACAGACTGTGAATATGAAATATTTCATAGGAGTCTTGGAGTCTATAGAATGCTTCATGTTCTTGGGATGCCTCATTATTTGAGGAATGGAGTTAATGACTTATGAATACACAAAAGGTATGTTTCGTGGAGGAGATCGACTACCACAGACGATCTAGACACTACGCATCCCACAGAGGAAAAAAACCATTCATGGTAGGAGTAGATTATGTAGTGAAGGTTGTGATATATAAAATATTTTTGCAAATTATAATATAATGTATTTCAGATATATTTTCATATATAATGAATTCTAATATAATAATTTTGTAAGAGATAATCCCATTAGAAACAATCATCACTCCCGAAATAATTCTGATACATTCCAAAGAGTTCAAGAGATAGTCCTCCAAAGAGAAAGTTAGAGTGATTATAATTCTGAAAAGTGTGTCTTTTATGATTGTTAATGAAATTTTTTTCTGGGTTACTACATCCCACAATGGAAAAAGCATCCTTAGAGTAGAGGCAGTCTTTGGGGAATCAGTCATCTGTGGGGATGAGATGGTCTGCTGATTAATAATCCATCCTTGATGTATAAATGGTCCACGTAAGTAGATATAGTCTATGAAGAACATGCATCACACAGTGAATAGTTGTTCAAGGAGTAATTTTGGATATTTTCAAAGAGACTATGATATATCTTGAATTTAATTTCAAAAAACTATCATTTTATGAAAATATTGATTTAATATATTGGTGAAAACCAAAAATTAATGGATCCTTTATCTTATTTTGATTATGTATTCTTAAAAAAAATAATGGACTAAATTTCCATAAAAATTTCCTAGATATCTTCCATGAGACATGAAAAAATGATGTTTAATATGGTGATCCATCCCACGAGTAGTGATCTAGAGAAATAAACACTGGGACTGATAATTGGAAATGTAGTGAGATGACCCTAAATAATGTAATGGTATTAAACCTAGGTATATGGGTGATGTGTACTGAAATATGTAATTTGTAATTTAACCATATATATTTTTTAAAATCATTAAATCACCATTTTATGCTCCTTGGACATAGAAAAATTAAAGAGAAACAACTGAAATTGTTGTTTATCATGGATGATTTAAGTTATGCTCAAGTATTATCATGAGAATGACTGAGAAGTGATTTTTTTAACCATGAAATAAGATATAATGGGGAACCATCATTAATATTTCATACCCAAAATCACTCCCCCAACAATTAGGGTATTTACCCTATCTGGGCTAATAATGGAAAAATTAAAAGGACCACAATTATTAAAACAAATCTAACATGGTAAACGATGCAAATATCATTTAAAAGAGTGATTTTTTAAAAACAATTTATAATAAATGAATAGTAAAACACTATTTTTAAATATAATATTTCATTATATATGTGATTATGGTTGTATTATGGTTGATTAATAATGTTGTATTTGTTATGTAGGTGCTTATTTCCCATATGTAATATTTCGAACAACTGTAATGTTTTTATAAAGAAACTCATACTTTATTAATAAATTCACAACATACACCAATTGTTATACATACTATTTGATATGTTATGTCAAGAATCTATATTTATCATGATATTTAATATTTCATTTGAGGATTATTCATTTTATGCTGATTAAAATATAGATGTTCCCATTGTGGTACGGGTTTTTTTCAAAATGTCATCACTGTGATGGATAGTTTTTGTTTATCTATCCAAAGAGGGAATTATTTTATATATCTACACAGAAATATGTATATTTTATTTTCATATAGTTATTAATTAATTTTTTCATGTAATATTAACATTTTTTATCTCTTTGATACTTAAATTTTTTGAGAAAAAATTTCTAAAAAATATGACTACCTTTACATTTTCATTAAAAAAAATTCTATTATAATCCATTACATCGACTAATTTTTAATGAAATGGTTTTATATAATTAATGATTATTTATTAGTGATATTTTCACAAATACTGATTATTTAATACATTATTTTAAGGGAATCCTTTTCACGTTCCCAAAACGACTCCCTTTTGGATTTTAACCAATAATGTGGAAGGAATAATATTTCATAATTGTAATTCATGAATGTAACATTTCTTCATCAAAACTATTTAATGAATTAAATAATTTATTTCATGTTATAAAATCAAATTTTCAAAAAAAATATTTACATTTATTTTTAAAAGGGTATTCTTTGTAAATAATGTTATGTTCCTAAAAAAATCAAATTTTTTTGTTATTTTTATTCATAAACTACTTCAATCCATTATTTTAAAAATTCACCACTAAGGATATATTGTATTGATTACATCAATAGTATTTACCATGATGATTTATGATCGATTTTACTAGGGATGTACAATTTTCTTATAATTCAATATATTTTCATATATGGTTTGTGAAAATGTTTCCTAATTTTTGTGGGTATTATTATTTTGTAAGTTAATTTTTAATGGGAATTATTAATTAGATAATGTTTGATCCATTTTATATATTGATTCAATTTGACATATTATGATATGGGTGTGTCCCAAAATCACACATCCCTTCTATTATTCATTAGTGCTCCTGAGAAAAATTATCATGGGTATTTGTCTTAATACTTTCATATATATGTATGATTAATTGGTAAGTGACCAAGAATGTAGAAAATATTAGAATAAGTGTGTGATTGTATTCTTAAGATGTTAAAAATTATTCATTACCTAAATATGAATTTATGAATTTATATTATATTTTATTATATTATTAATTAGATATATGTGTTTAGGTTTCAAACTCATGTTATCATTTTAGTGGACTTATTTGATAATCATTCATTCCATACATATTATGTATAAGATATTAATTTTAGAAAATTAGATTTAGTTATTTAACTTTCCATGTTTATTATTTATTTATTATTCATAGAGTATACTATATGAATAAACATTATGAGAATATGAGATCAATCTTTTTTTTTATTTTTATCCACTACGATACCAAGAATTGTTTCCAGATAAATATGTAGGGATACACTGATGGGAATAATAGATATCTCAATGAAAATTATTTGTTTATTTTATTCTGTAGTTTATGAAAGTTGTTTATACATCTAGTTTAACATGACTACTAAATAATTTTATCCTTTTTAATTTGATTCCCTTTCAGAAGTTAAAATTGTAAAAAATTGCACACTAGAATTTGGCTACACGGTTCAGGCTTGTATAAATTGATATCATAAAAGTTTTAGTGGAAACCTTGATGATAATATTTATGAAAAAATAGATTATATAAATGAAACCTCTGATATAAGTTAAGGATATTTATCAAAGAACCTATTAATTTTTTGGTAAGATATGGAATGTATGGGTTTTTCTAGAAATACATCCTTTGATCTAATGTACAACTCATTGTGGTTGTGAAATAGATGTTCTAATTGATTATAAGTATAATAAGTGTGTATTTTTATTGAACTAGTTGTAACAAGGTACACTAAAATGATAAAGAATTCATACTTTTTTTGACACACTCTGGGTATATTTTTATCTTTGTTCACATTTTGAATACTAACCATTATAAAGGGTTTGAATATTATATTCTCTTAAAAGAAACCATGTTTATGATTAGGATATTATCTATGATTAAATTATTCTTATTTTATTATTTGTTTCCCCACTTTTGGGGTTATGCATATTTTTTCATATTTCGATGATATAATCTAGTGTATTATATTTTTTATAAATAAAACATCAGAGAAATAATTGTAAATATATCAATTCACATTCCTCATATAAAGAATTAACCCATGGGAAAGATAATGAAGAATGGAATATAGCTCTATACATAACAAAAAAAATTATAACCACATTTCTATAGATGAATTAGGTTATGTTTAAAAATAATTCAATTATTAATCAGCCTACTGGTCCACCATATAGTGTAACAATTCCAAAAAAACATCATATGTCTGGAGCCTAAATAATTTTATAGGAATACAAATCTTTTTTTAACTAGAAAATGAATAAAATCCTTAGATAATACAATTTTTTTCTTGGTACTAGTGACATGTATATTTTTTTAATGTTATTATATCATCTTTTCAAATATTTATATCAATGGTGGTCACTAATTCAAAACACTTCGGATGAAGAATAAATATAAAACATAGAATATAATAATTTCAAGGTACTAATGTTGTAATAAATATTTTCCTCATGTGCAATGAGAAGATTTGTAAACAATGTTATTATGTATAAAACAAAAGTATGGGGAAATTATTTATATGTAAGAGGCCATCATTACATGGTTAAAAAGTCATACTACAGACTACAAACATAATCAAAAGAGATTGACTGATCATTTAATTGATTAGATTAAACCATTCCCCATAATTGAACTACTCTACCAAACATTCTTATCATAGAAGGTCGTCGTATCATGGGAAATAATCATAGATAAATAAAAATCCATTTCATATGGATTTGAAATGATGAATGATAATAATATGATTACCAAGAAAAAATTGGTTAATAATATGAATGGAATGAAATATTTCACACTTGTGATACTTATGGAAAGAACAACCACTATACCATCCTAATAAGAAATTTAATTTTTATCTGGTGTATAGAAAATGGTAAAAATGATATATAATTCAACTCTATGTGTGAATCCTTCAACATAAATATCGTTACATATTAAAAGACATTGTACTATTCAAAATAATTCCCAAAATTTAATGGGTATATGACTCTGATGAAGCTAAAGGATCATGGTAAATCTTATGATATTTAAAATATATAATTGTATTTGTTTTGGTGATTAGATATTTGGATCTAATTGATTTTTCTTATAAGTATTTTTTTAATAATATTCTCATTATAATAATATTGAAATCTATAATGACGTGGATGTATTATTTTTTTAATGATATTAAACCATGTGCTGAATGGTTCCGAGGAAAGTGATTTACTGGAATGTTGATAATAGTGGAATAACCATTATTAATTTAATATAATAAAATATATGTTATTTATGTTCATATTATGATGGCAATTATTTTTTTATTGTACATTATTGTTAACAATGAAATTTGATAGTTGTATTATCCTAGGTATTTATAGAATAATTCTTTTTGATTTCGTATAATATTTATGAATATGGTATTATTTTTACAATAATGGGGAAACATTGTCAAATATTGTACTCAACATGCAACAATTGGTTTCTTTGAAATCTTACGTTTCACACAACTTTGAGTTATATAGAAAAGTAGTATAATAATATTATTAATTTAAATGGTAGTTAATTCCTTGTTACTGTATTGGAAGGAATGAATATAACTAACTATAATTTGATTATACCTATTTTTAAATTATTTTTACACTTATCCAATATATTTTAAAGGCTTTAAATTAAAATGAATCCAATTTTAATCATTAAATACAAATATATTATAAAAAGGAATGTTTACCACATTTTGATGGTGAACCCTTTTTAATTCCAGTTTATGTCAATATTATATGTTTTATTTTACAAAATAAAATTATTATTTATAATCGGTATATCAACATTTACCATGGTTTTAATTTTGCTATTTTTCTGATAAAATTTATATTTTAATGATTATTGAAAAATACTGCATTTTAATTCTATATTTTCGTTTCATCTAATTTATTTGTAAATTTTTATTTTTCTTTTAATTTATTTTAAAGTGTAATTTTATTCTGTGATTTTTTCATTTAAATTAAATATGGTTATTGTATGTGATTTCACAATGAAATTGTACCTAAAGTCATGTCAATCTTTTTATAGTTTTTACTTCTTAACAATACACATTCTGTTTTTGACTAGAAGAATTAATTTAATATAAATTTCTACCAATAATATGTTTTGAATTTGGGAAAACATATTCAATATTTGGAATTAGATGGATCAAATTATTTAAATAGGTACCCTTAATTTTTTGACATTATGAATAGTAACTTCCATAATTATTTTTACTTACCATAATTAAAGGGTAAATATTGTAAATAAGGGTACAAATAATATTTAAATAATATAAAACTCCCATAAAATGTGTTCTAGTTCTATTTGATGAGATATTTCAGACCATGAGTATCCTTAGGAAGAACCTTTATCATTTTAGAGCCACTTGGGACAGATAATTACATGTTATAATAACTAAATTAAAGTACATAGAAAAATAACATAATGTTATCTCTTCTTAGTAAATAAATTTTTATGCAGGGAGATATAATTGAAATCATAGTCTATAAATAGTAATTAGAAATCCAAAAATATTTCCTACATAATGGTATTGTATTTATAATTTTTATCTGTTAAATAAAACAATATAATTATGACATAATGATGATGTAGTGATTGATTCATTAATAAAGGAATCAAATAAATGATATTAAAATATTAAATTAAATATTATTTGACATAATTATTGTCATCCAAGATTTATCTAGGTGAATATGACATACTGTGATTGATTCAATATTTTCTCTTTTGAAGGAATCAAGTTTTTATGAAATTGTATAAAAGGAAAGTATGAATAGTGACCAATATTTAAATAATTAAATATTAAAAAGTACTATAGTATATTAAAAAAGATTAATTTCCTAAAAATAATTGATTTGTAAAAATTGTTAAAAAAGTCCAAATATTTTATAAATGTACTTTTGTCATCATTTGACATGATATGTTAATTACAATAACCCACAATGTGTTGATAACATTATCAGTGTAATATTAAAAAGGGTAAAATAAGGGTTAAACCAAAATGATAAGGATAACCAAATATTCAAAACTTTTGAAAAAAAATTCGTTTTTCTATTCATACCAAAATCAACATATCTTCTAATTAAATGAGTTTTTCACTATTTATAATAAAAATCTATTTATAATAAATTAATATTTTAGGACTTTCGTAATGTAACCCATCCTCCCTCTTATAAAAGGCCACAACCCCTACCCACATAATCACACCTCTCAATACCCTTGTATCATTCAAAAAATTCTAAAATAATATCCCAAAATCCCTTTCTAACTCCTAGAATCCTAACCATGGGCACAAGTAAATTCAAGAATTCCTTTTGGCAGAATTCAAAAGAAGTTAACTGATTTAGTTGAAAAGGTTTCTCTCAAGTTACTTTCATTTATTTTCCTTCTAAACTACCTATGCTATTATTATTACATGATTATATAACAACACCAATATCTTCCATATAGTAGGATGTTTTTATGAGATGGTATAAAACTACATTTACAGACACATCCATCAAATGGATACAAACATACAGTTTTTGTATAGGGAAAATTTCTACCTCACGAAACGATGATTGTTCAATATTTCCCTTACACCTCTCATGGAATTCAATATAAAGAAAATTTATTTATGAATGATATATATTATATTTCTATTTTCTCTATACTTCTTTATTTTTTTTACAACATACCTTCATTATTTTCAATATGGGTAAATATGATAATTTCATTTGAGAAAGTGTGGACTACCACCCCCTCAAAATTTTATGACTCATTCACGCTATACAAGGAACGTATAAATTATTTTTTATATAAAACATATGATACATATATGACATAAATATTATACTCATATTATAATATATATTTATATCATTTGGTTGTTATTCTTTTAATATGAAAATGAAATGACAGTTGAGTTCATGGGTACGTATGGCCTACCGTCTCCAAGAATGGGGCATTTTATTTCATGACAACAAAATTTTATGGACTATTATATATACATATATCCATTATATATATAATATTTAAAACATTAAGATCATTCTATCGATGATTTAATTTATACTACATGTACAATTTTTATCAAAACATGTTTATTTTCATCATGTGTACCGAATATCATCCAACCGACTAATATAAACATAAATAAATTACTCATTTTAATATCATGAATATAAATAATATAAAATGAATAATAAAACCTCAAATAATTATGAAAAAATATAAAATTAAATTATGTTTATTATATGGGAAACTAAAAAACAAACTTGACATGTCATATTCAATGTTAGAAAGATCAATTAAATCTCCATCCATTAAGGTATATTTTGTTATATACATGACCTCATATTATATGGTGTATAACTATACCATTTTTATTTTAATTTAATTCAATAGTTTTCAAGAGTAAAATTCTATTTAGGAAGCATTTTACTAAATGACAAATACAATGTATCTTTTTAACGCACGTAGAGACAACACCCTTTCTATCATCACGAGCATTATTTGATACATGACTTCCTTAACATTCTATAATGTTTTAAAAGAAACATAAATACCATAGACCCATGTTAGGTTTTTTTATGTTGAAAATGGTTTTGATAAAGTATTCATTATATCATTATCTTAAAATGATATATTTTGATTATAATGTGGAAGTGTTATCTTTCCTTTATGCAAGTTTTATGTGTTATGATTATGTCATGGTTCATGGGTATTGTTATGGTATATGAGTAGTTTCATGATAAATTGAGAGTGGGTGATCCTAAGATGGCTCTCCAATGCTTTGTATAATGTGACAGAGGGTAACATTAATGTTTCTCTTTATAGATTTTTGGACCATACATTGATGGGTAATAAAATCTAACCATGAAGGTTACTCCATATTTATATGTCAACCTATAATGAATGTAAGTTATTGATTCCATTAGTTACATTTGTTATGTATTATTTTCATGTGTTATTCATAAGTCTTATGATGTCATGAGTTATGTTAAATGAGATTTTGTTTTATGAGTAGAGAGTATGATTTCACTGATTTCTATATATTCCTAGACTAATGTTTTCATTACTTATTTTATATACCTTACTGAGATTTTTATGATCAACCCTAGTTTATGAAAACAAATTCAAAGGATATAAGGAAGGGTAATATAATGTAACAATTCGTAATGATTTACATCATGAAAATAATTCTTGTATTATTTATGTAGTTTTATTATAGTGACAATATTTGATAGACTAGATGTGTCAACATAGTAATTTTTGTGATGTAACATAATAGTTATTACTTAGTTCTCTAAAATAATAAACCTAAATAAAATTCTCAATGTGAATTCTTGACATCACTCTTGATTTATTAATATTTATGTATGGGGTCATATAGTTGGTATCAAAAGTTGGTTTAGCTATCTTCATGATTTATGATATTGATAAATGATAAACTATAAATTATTTTTTAATTTTTTGTATGATAGAAATGATATAGAATTTGAATATTACCTTGTTTCTCTATATAATGAATTTTTTTTTCAAAATGGTTATGTGTATAGGAAATAAGTATGATATTGTGGGTTGACATCCATAGGAATACAACCTTCCAAATTAGAAACAAGAAAACGTTGGAATCAGAACTAGATAGTTTTTTTTCAATAATAGAGTAGTTAAATTTGGCTATAAATGGTGTTGGTATTAATGCACGTGATTATCCCAATCAAAAACAAAATAACATATTTGTAGTAAATAATTTCATGAGGTAGAAACCCCCATCATTAAGATGATCATCTGTCCATGATCTTGAAGAAGGGTGGATTAAATGACTTGAAATGAATTTTGATGTCATGGGATGTCCAGATCCTCGATAAGTTAGTCTTGTTATTTAATATTTTAAATGTAAAGTTGATAAGTAGTGGTTTATGGTTAAAAATATTATCGATAGTGAGGATAATGATGCTCTTCATTGGGATGCATTCAAAGTTATGTACCCTGAGAAATATTTTCCTAATGTATTTTGACTTACTATGAAAATATAATTCTTAAAATTGAGGACTGAGGATAACTCAGTGTCTACTTATGAAGAAAAATTAACTTGACTAGAAATTATGCTCCCAATACCCTGAGGGGTCATGATAGTAAAATAAGTAGATTTCACTCAGTACTAAAGGTAACATATAAAAATTAAATATGTTATTTTGAGGTTGAAATTTATAAAAAAACATGTTTGATGTGAGGAGAAGGTGGAAATGGAGTTTTCCAATGATCATGTGTTCTTTCAAAAAAAAATATGTTGAGGTGGTAGAAAAAAGTGAATAACTCTTCGACAATGTCTGATGGTATGGAACATAAGTTCATAGTCTCTGGGAATTTTGGTATAAATCAAAATGGTGTCTGTTTTTTTAAGTAATTTTGATGTGGTAAAATGGGACATAATGCTAATAATTACATCGGAAAACATCAGGTTAATGGTAAGGAAACATCTGATTTGTAGTTAGTAAAATTATTTAGATGGAATGAAATTGATCAATATAAAAATGAGGGTCTGAAAAAGAACTCTAATAGTATAAATTAGAAAAACTACAAGGTAAAATGGGATGTTAAATCATTTTTAACAATTTAATTAGATGTTGGGCCATCAAATGAAGTGGTATAAGGTACAATGTTTCTTTTTTCAAATAATGGCAATGTGTTTTTTGATTCGGGGTACACACATTATTTCATTTCATCTAAATTTTATATTAAATTGTGGAATCCATTTCATATTATGAATAATGAAATTATGGTAAAAACACTAAGTGGATATGTTATGATAAAAATAAATTTTAAGAACCCTCTTATCCTTGGGTGTATAAAGAATAATCCAAAAAAAATTAATTGTTTACATCTATTAGAGTTCGATGTTATTTGGGGTAGGGATTGGCATTCATTTTAGCATGATATGGTTGAGTGAAGAGCTAAATATGTTTCATTTTTGAGAGAATCACAGTTTGTGTACAAAAATGAAGCCTTACATCAGATAACATATCAAGAAGATGAGAAACTAGTAATATACGAAAATGAATGTAACCTTGCACATATTGTTGAAAATAGAGGAACACGTTAGATTAATGATGTCCCAGTGGTTAGTGAATTTATTGATTTTTTCTTAATGAGTTTCCCGGTATAATACATAATTTAGATGATTAATTTGTTATTGAAATGGTTCTGGATGCTAATCCAACTTCAAAACCACCTTATCGAATGGCTCAAATTGATATTTTATAGTTGATGATGCAATTTTAGGAGCTATTGGATAATTGATTCATTTTACCTACACATCACCATGGGGTTATCCTTTCATCATTTAAAAAAAGATGGTTCAATATAATTTGAATTAATAATAGATCCTTGAATAACATCACAATTATGAACAGGTATTCTATTACTCATATTGATGATTAGTTTGACCGACATCACAGAGCATAGTATTTGTTGATGATTTAAATGAGTTCGGGTTACCATTTTTTAAATGTAAAGGAAGCATACATTATGAAGGCTACGTTTAATTCTAGATATGGCCACTGCAAATTTGTAGTTATGCTTATTTGGTTAACAAAAGCAAAAAATTTATTCATGGATCTTACGAATCAAATTTTTGTGAGTTCGTGGAAAAATTATTGGTTGGATTTATAGATGATATTTCAGATTATTAAAAAATTAATGTGGAGCATGAAATCCATTTAAGGGTTGTCTTGTAATCCATAAAGGAAAAGAAACTATGTGGGAAATTGTGAAAGTGTGAGTTTTGGTTACACATAAATTCTTTCCATGGTCACATTGTTTTTAAATATTACATATATGATGATCCTACAAAAACAAAAGATGTTGAATAATATCGAATTCCCAAAAATATAATCCAGATTCATATTTTTATTTATTTAGAATGTTATTACTAGAATATTGTTAAAAAAATTCATGGTTATCTAGCACATTGGTTATGATAACTCAAATAGGTGTTCAATTAATTTGGAAAAAATAATATGATTATTCTTTTTTTAATTGAAATGAATATTGATTAATGCTCTAGTTTGGAACTGCCTTCCAGAAATTGTGAATTTTTTATCTATAGTGATGCTTCGGTAAGATTACATAGTTGTATCCTAATGAAGAATGATTTTTAATTTCTTATACGTTACATCAATTGAAAACTCGTGAGTTTAATTACCCTTCACATGATATGGAATTAGTTACTATTGTTTTTGATTTAAAAATATTGATGCATCATCTGTATGTCGTGATGTGTGAAATATATATTCATCACAAAAAGGTTGAGGTATATATTAACTAGAAATAATTAAACATGTGATAGAGGAGATAGTATGATTTAATAAAGGATTATTATTTCATTATCCATTAACATATATTAAATTCCTATTTGGTGACTGGTTCATTGTGTCGAATGAGTAATTACACATTAACAATTCTACTATTATAAAAAGATCCTTTGGTTTCTAATTTGGTAATTTTTTTATTTGGAGATATTATTGTTCGGAATTATACTTTTTTGTTTCTTGTTGCAGTGAGATTTACTATAACATAAAAAATTATGAAAGTCTGTAATGAAGAAAATGAGTTTCAATAACATGTATAATTGGTACAGAAGGGTATGTTATCAAAATTTAAAATTTTTAAGGACTGTGTTTTTTATATTTGGAATGATATTTTTGGTGCCTTGTAATTCATCTTTGAAGAATCAGTTGTCATGTGAAGCTCATAGTACTCCATTTCGTTTCATCAAGGAAGTACTAAGATGTATAAATATCATAGGTATTATTTCTGGTGAAATGGACGGAAAATAGATATTGCTGAAATTGTTAAGAAGTGTTTGTCTCTTAAACATGATACTACAAAACAATACTTACTGAATGGGATGAATTATCCATTTCTAGTTCCAAAGGGGAAATTGGTAAATATATCCATGGATTTTGAATTTTTATTAAAAAAATTCTCAATGTAAAAAGGCAATCTTGTTTGTTGATGAACGATGGACAAAATCTGATCATTTCCATTCAATTCAAGATACTCTGTCTCAAGATCAACTTTATTGATTTTTATATTTTTTAGATAGTAGAATTAACTAGAGTTCCCCTCTCTATATTATATTATTGTGATCACAGGTTCAATTCTAAATTTGGGAACGGAAAACATAATTCATTGTGAATTAAATTAAATTTTATCTGATCTTTTCATCCACAATTTGATAGGAAGTCAGAATGAAAAATACTGACACTAAAAGATATGATACATGATAGTTAAATGAATTACTTGGGAATTTGGGATCAACATCATTCTATGTTTGAGTTTTATTATAATAAATGCTTTCATTCTAGTATACAAGTGGAACAATTTGAATCATTATATGGAAGGTGGTGTCAAGCTATAGATTTTTTTTATAAATTAGATGAGTGGATATTAATGGGACCAGAACTGGTAGAATCGATAGTAGATAACTTGAGATGATTAAGAATCACATTACAATATCTCAACATGGGAAGATAACATATATTAACATCCAGAGGAAAGTTCATTCATTCGAGGTATCAGATCATATCATTCTCTATGTTTCTCCATACCAAAGTCTGATACATTTTGTTATGTAGGTAAATATGAGTGTTTGTTTAATTATAACCAATGAAATATTGTATAATGTTTTATCATCTTTCAAAAGAGTTTCATTGCATCTATGATTGTCCCAGGTACAAAATTATTTTCATGTTTCAATTTTGAGAATATATATACTAGATCTATCTCATGTTATGAGTCTAGAGGTAGTCATTTGGGAAGGGAATCATTATTTTGAGGAATAACTAGTAACAATTATTTATCACATGGAGAAAGTGGTGTAGAATAGAGAAATTCATCAGGTATAAGTTTTTTGAAAAAAACCAAATTGATGAAGAGGCAGCATAGGAATCTGAAAATGATATTAGGGAAAAATATCCCCAAATATATGATAAGTAAATAAAATTGTGGGGACACAATTTTTCAAAGGTGTAATGATGTCGAATCCAATGTATTTATAGAATCATACTATTTCATTCATGTTAATATTTATGAATAAAATATTTTTTTACATGAAAGGGGACTGTTTTCTAATATGATAATCAACAAGAAACAATGTCTTTCATTGAAATATTATGTTGCAGACAACATTGAGTTATACCAAAAAATAATATATTTTTATTATTATTTAAAATGGTAATTAACATCTAGCCATTGTACTCAGGGAAATAATTTTTACTAACTATAAAATGATTATACATTTTGTTTATTATTATTACATTAATGTAATTAATTTTCTATTCTTAAAATATAATTAATAAAAAAATTATCATAAAAAACCCTAATATATTTAAATGGCCAGTTTACAGACTTTTGAAGGAGATCACTTTTTAAATATAGTTTTTTTTCATATTAATATAATCTTTTTTGACAATATAATCTTCTTCCATAGAATAGTCACATCAAAATGTACATTGGTTTTAATTTTGGTGTTTTTATTATGAAATTTATTTTATAATGAAAAGTTAAATTACTTAATATTAATTCAAAATAGTCATTTCATATAATTTATTTATATTTATCTATTGTATTTATAATTAGTTTTAAAGTGTAATTGGATAATTTTTAATCATTTAATCCATTTTTGGTCATTTAATGTGATTTCGCATTGATATTTTACTTAAACAAATTTCAATTTTATAATAGTTTTTACTTTTTAAATACATGATTTCTGGTTCTAAAAACATCATCATTTTAAATTAATTTATGAAGAATATAAGTCTTGAATTTGGAAAAATCAATTCTATATTTGGAATCATATGGGTTATATTATGTAAATAGGTACCTTTTATTTTTGAACATTATGAATAATAACATCAGTAATTATTTTTATTTACGACGTTTAAAATGAAAATTTGGTGAATAAGGCTAAAAATAATATTAAAATAATATTAAAATATCATAAAACATGTTCTAATCGTATTGGATGAGTTATGTCCGACCATGAGCATCCTTAAGATGAACATTTGGCATTTGGGAGCCACTTAAGAGTGATAATGACATGTTATAATATATTATATAAAGTTAAAAATAACATAAATATGTGTATTTTCACTGATATTTTTATATAGGCATATATAAGTGATCTCTTTGACTGTAAATAGCAATTATAACAAATAAGGAATTTCATAAATATTTATATTTTATTTATAACTTTTATAAATTATATAATAAAAATTATTTCGGACATAATGATGATGTAGTGATTGTTTTATTGATAATGGATTTAAATAAGTCATGTTTTAAATATTAAAATAAATATATTGGACATAATTAATGGCATCAACCAATTATCTCTGTGAATATGACATGTTAGGATTTATTCACTGTTTTATTTTTGATTGAATCATGTTGATGTGACATTGCGAATAAGACATATATGACGTGTATCCAAATTTGACATAATTAATAACTTAAAAAATAAAATAGATTAAAAAATGATATTAAATTTCAAAAAATCTATTATTTGGCCAAATGGTTATATATGATAAAATATTTTATAAATTACTTCTTTGTGGGTGGTTTGTCATGATATAGTAATTATATTAACTGCCAATGTATAAATTACATTATCACAGTATGATTAAAAATAATAAAATAAGGGTTAAACAATTAATATAAGGATAATAAATATTCATAAAATATATATCAATTATTAGATTATGGTTATTCGAACTAAAATCACATTATCTTATAATTTTTTTTATAAAATGCCACCACCTGTATCCACTTAGTCACACATCTAAAGACCATTGGATTGTCTAAATTATACTCAAATAATCTCCCAAAATTCTTCATTTCTTCCTAGGAACCATACATAGAAAAGAAGGCAATTCAAGAAAGACTTTTGGCTCAAATCAAAATAAGTTCCCCGATTTAGAGGTAACGTCTTCTCTAAAGTACCTTTACATCATTTTAATCACTACTCCATGTTCTATTATTATTCAATTATTAAATAATGAAAAAATTATCTTAAATATATAAGGATTTTTTAATAAGAAGTATTGGAACTACACTTACTCACACCTCCATTTAATGCATACAAACATACTATTTTTGAGTACTGTGTGCAACTCCATAAATAAACTATGATTTTTAAATTTTCCCTTACCACATCTCATGATGGAAATTATGATGTAAAGTTATTTATATATGATATATATTATATATTCATTGTCATTATTCTTCTGTAATTTTTATTTACAAAATACCTTTATACTTTTCATGATGTGTAAAAATGATAATTTCATTTGAGAAAATGTGGACTATCGCCCCCTCAAAGTGATATGAATCGTTCATGCTATACATGGAACTTATAAAAGATGGTTTTCATTAATCTATGACACATATATGAAACAAATATAATACGAGTATTATAATATACATTTATATCATTGGATTATTATTCATTTAATATAACAAAGAAATGAAAGTAGTGTGTATTCAAACATATGACCAACTATCTCAATGAATGGTGAATTTAATTTATAATCTTTAAAATGTTTTGTAATTTTTTAAATAAATATATAATGTATAAAAAATCTATTTAAATACTGAAAATAATTTCAGAAATGATTTTATTTTGTCTAAATGGACAACTTATATCCAAATAAGTTCATTTTTGACAATAAAATATTAAAAACAGAAAGAAATGAGTTTAAAAAATTATGTAATTTTTATAACAAGATGATAAGTAATAATAAATGAATAATAAAATTGAAATTGGTTCTGATGAAATTATTAATTAACATCTGTTGATTATTCATTAAATTAATGAATTAACGGGACTTGTCAGATTCAAGGTAAGGTACATCATCTCAAAATCTATTTATTGAGATATATTTTGCTTTATACATGACCTTATATTATATGATGTATAATTTTATGATTTTAATAGAATTAAAATCAACAGTTATCGAAAGAATAATTTTTTTAAATAGCATTTTACTAAAAAAATGTTTTCATTTTATCATATATGACGACAATAACCATTACACCACTACAAGCATTATTAGATATTTTTATTCCTTCACAAGACATAATGTTTCTAAAAGAAAATAAATAAAATATACCCTTTTATATATATTGTTATTGAACATGGTTTTGATAAATCGTTGATTATGTCAATTTATTTAGATGATATATTGTGAATGAAATGTGGAAATGATATCTTTCCATTATTGTTGTTTTATTGTTATGATTATGTTAGGATTTTTAGGAACTATGTACATATACCAGTGGTTCCATGATAAACCAATTGAATATGAGCCCGAGATATCTCTCAAATGCATTAGTTATCGTGATGGAGTTAAATGATAATGTTTATCCAAATAGATGTTGGTAATATACTATGATGGATGTTTCGAACATAACCATGATGGTTACACCCTATATAGAAATCCAATCAATAATTTCAATTTTTATGGATTTCAGAAGATAAATTTATGATTTATGATTTCTATTAGTGATTCATAAATTCTAATATTTAATGTCGTGTGATAAAGGGCATATTTTTTATGAGTGTAAATTATGATTATATTAATTAATATATATGTTTGGACTAATATTTTATTTCTTTATTTTATATCTCATAATAAGAATTTTATGCGCATCTCATGTTTTTGAAATGCTTTTCACAGCGTATAAGAAATGGAAATAAAAATAATGATTTTAATAATATTTATATCAATAAATGAATTATTGATTTATTTAAGAAGAATTATTAATGTGAATAATTTTGTTACTGTAGAAGTGTCTACTATGTAATTTTGGAGATGTAATGTAATGGTTATAGCCCAATTCTCTAAAACTATAAACTAGGATAGATCATCAATTTGAATTCTAGACATAACTTAATATTAAATAATATTTTACATTGTGGACTTATAATAGTGATTTTTTTGTTTATGTTATGGACTACATCATTGGATGTATAAAATATATCTGACAACATTATAATTTCTAATTATATGCATTAGTGATTAAATTATGATTTTATGGGGGTCAATGAATTCATAAATTTGGATTGTTTCATTAATAAACACATTATATAATTTATGGAATATAATGATTTTATTTACCTTCCTCAATAAAAATTTGAAAATTGATTGCGAGAAACATATTTTTGACGATTCATAAGGATAACTATATGATGAATATATTATGTTGAACATAATTTTGTTATTGGATAACATGTTTGAACCATTTTAATTATAAAAAATACTTTTTAATGGGAGGAATGTGTTGAATTCTAGTGATATTAAGATATACATCAGGTATAACAATTCACTACGGATAATCATTTCTTGGGTTATAAAATGACATGGAAATTGATCGATTCACAGATAATGGATAAAATTGTACCTATTAAATTTAATTCCTTCATGTACATACATTTTAGGTGATCATAGCCTATATTGTTAGAAAATCATCTTAATACAAGAAACAGATCTTGAATTAATAATATTATCTTCATAACTTCATTTTCAATGATTCAAATGTTACATTAACTCACCATAGGTTTATGGTTTATTGTTTTCCTAATTTATCTTGATCAATAATATTATTATGACCAGTGAAATATATAACCCATAAACATTATTTGGGTATTACAAATTTCTTCCATGTCCATATCATTACTTCCCACCTATGTTCTCCTACATGGAAACCATGTTACGCAATTATTATACTTGACATTCATACAACCCATTCAATCTGATCCGGAATATTTTTAGTAACCACTAACCTGATGTGGGTTTCAATAAGTGAATTTTAAAATGCCACACCCTCGATTACAATGGTCTAGATTAAAATACAAAGATATAATTTACATTCTGGGGTAGAATGAAACAAACATAGATTTTAAAATAGGAACACCATATTCAATAGCATATATAACATAAAAGACAAGTATAAAAGAGAATGAAAAACCCTAAAATTTAAAATATATTTATTTTTTAATATATTAAATATATTCTAAATAATACAATGAAAACAACAAAAGGATTGAAAAACTCATGACAATTTATTAATTTATTATAGATATATTAACCATTATATCCAACATATTAAGTTGTAGGGTACAAATAATAATAAGTAAATTACGAAATGATATATATATATATATCTGAAATATATATGATAAATTCATTTTTTATCTATTTGATATAAATAAAATTAATACCACTAAGAGGAAAAATTAATGTATTTGGGAAAATGTTATTTCAACTAAAAGGCATTGTAGTCATTCCACGAACACATAATTTTAAATCTAATTCTACAATTTTTATACAAGAAAGTATACCATAATTTAGAATTCATCATGTATAAATTAACGTTTTGTTATTTTTGTGATGTTTTCTGAGAAGGATATTCGTTCAATAGGGAAAAATACTGATCATTAATTGAGAAGATCACTTAATAATAAATTATTTATAAATTGGAAGTATGCTTAAAAAAAATAACGTAAATTTTTTTCTACGATGTATGATATTAACTAATATTGGTCATTTTAATCAATGTTATATTTATTTTTGATATAAATACTTTATATAATTAGCCAAATTGATTCTTTGGAAACAATGTTTTTCATAGAGACTGTAACTAAAATATTATATTTTTATATGCCACAACATTGAATTTAATTCACAAATATTGACAATATATTTTCAATTATAATATTTTTATGATATAATAACAGAAACAAAGTTTTTCCCTTTATAAATAGAAAATTATTTCATAATTAATTACTAATGTAAATTAACAAACCGATTTACATAGGGATAAACTAAAAATATAAGGGTTAGAAATGAACTACTAACCTGTCCAATTATGATTTAGGGGAGATAATTAATACATATCTAAAATATGGGTATATAATGTTTATTTTTGGTGTCATTCCACATTATATTAATGTGTATGTAATTTTTTTTAAAAAAAATTACATATGTTTCCACACCCACTCTTATAATATGAAACCAACTCTTCTTATATATTCACACTCACATAGTCCATTTAATAAAATAAGAACAACCCATATATCTTACCTAATTATCTAAAACATCATAAAGAAGATGGTGTGATTAGAATTATAACATGTTAATTATTAATATTTATCCTAAAGAGGTCTTAAAAAATCTATATTATAACTATACCTTTTTTACTACATCTTTTTAATTTACAAAATATTTTTCAAATGAGATAAAATAATTACACCATAATATCCTATATATTTATTTTTAAATTTTAAACGATACACTTCTCAAAATCTATGAAATTTGATATTAAATCATCATTCATGTGTGCATTGGACTACCGCCACACGTACTAATATAGTTATTTTTATATCACATACTATAAATGATGAATACATTGATTTATTTAACAGTATTAAAATGTATATATATTACATTATTATATTTTTGTAATTTCTATAACATATAAGATTTATTATATTTTATTCTATTGGGGATACAATAACATCACTCGTGCGTAATTAGGTCCATCGCCTCGCTAAGTGATGTGATTTGTTTCTCCAATAATATTTATATTAATTTCATTAAAGATAATTTTAAATAATTTATGTTATATTTATTAACTACAAATCACTGATTAAAAATAATATCATATAATACGTTTTTACCATAGATTTTTTGGAAAAAACATTATGTGTGTCTGTATGTGGACTATTGACTCCACATAGAGATTTGAAATGTTTTAAATTTATTTTAAGATAGACTGTAATATTCATTATTTTTTTAATATAAATGTTTTATATTAGTTAATAAATATTCATTAATGGTAAATTAATTTTTTACATTCATTCCATCATTTATGAAATATGATACCAACATTCATGTGTACTTATAATTTATTTTCTCTATGAGAAGTGTAATCCCTTTTCAATGTCTATCATATATTTATAACTACAAATTAATATATATTTAATATAAAGAATATATATATCATGGTAAAAATTATGTATTATATGTAACCATAAATAAATTAACGGGATCAAATGTACATAATTAAAATTAACATGAAAATAATGAAAATATAACCTGAATTAATGATTTTAAAAAAAACAAAAATATTAAAGGAGAGACATTTTAAAATTAATAAATAATATATGGAATTATATATATGAATATCTTTCAATAATTGATCTATATAAAAAAATATTTTACAGGTAGTTGAATAACATGTGAAGTATTTCTAGCTTGTGGCAAGGGTATTTCATTTCACTTTTACATCAAAGGGTCATACGTCATATTTACCACATATTCATTATGTGCTATATATAATTATAATTATTTATTTTATATGATGAATCTTTTTATAATAAATGTATTTATATTTTATTTGTTTATTATTTCATTTATGGGGTTTTGGAATTATAAGTAACCACATTGGTAAGGGTTTATTTCAAATTCTCATAATTTTTGGACTTTTTTTAAGTATCATTTAAGGAAATTATTTGAATTGAATATATAAATATGAAAATAATTTTTCTAATTTTGGTATTCATGAATGTTTTCATTTAATAGTACCATTTTTATTCTAATTAATAATTAATATTATTTATAATATATTTTTTATGAAAATAATAAATTATTTCATTATTAGGTTGAATATTCATTTACATGAAAATATATTCCATCTAATTTTTTTTAGAAATATTTTTATACATTTAAAAATGATTTATTAAATAAAAGTTTACCCTTTATAATATTTACATTTTTTAGAAATGGATCTTCCTATCTTAAAAAACAATGCATGTTTGGAATTTATCAAAAATGCTATAGGAATCACTGTTTGAACATGTAAAAAATGAACAAAATTTTACACTTTCCTAAACACAATTTGAATTGATGATTATTTTACAAGTATTTAAATTTTATTTTGATATAAAATATTTTTCATTATATTTTTTGAAATTTTATATTTTATAATATTTTTATATGAGGAGATCATTTTCCCAACAAAAAAAATTAATGATGTTTTTATTGTATTTATATTAAACAATGACATTAAGCCATTATTATAATTACAATCCACTGGGGATATGTTTTATTAATTCTAAACATTGTATTTATATGGATTAATTATTATTTTTTATACTATGAATGTAAAATTTTATTTACATGAACAACATTTCTGAAGATGGTTTATGATTATGTTAATTGATTGCGGTGTGTATCAAAATTTCCTATATTAGTTTGTCAAAATGAATTTTTTGTTGATTATTTTTCACCAATTTTAATAATAATAATGAGTTGTAAATTTTGGCTCAATTGTGCGGCCCAAAATTACACGGTCCAAAGTTGCATAGGTTGGCCTCATGAGTCATTTTAGCATTGGTATTTGGTCGAGTCCCTACCCACTAATGTAATATGTCTTGTCAAAATAACTTGGTGATAATATATCATGGATTTTTCCCTCAACATAATTTTTAAAATAATCATAATTAAAATAAATATAATTGTATACTCATTAAATTCTATTTTATTTGAATAAAATATTAGGTAAAATATTCATTATCATGTTTTAAGCTCCAATTATTATTTATATGGTAATGTGTGGGAAATTTTTACTTATAATAAAATATGATCCAAATATTTATTATGAGTCATTTTTTAGTTATTTTAATTTGTACATTGATAATACATTATGTATCCATATCATTAACTGTACAAAACCTCTTATTAACTATATGAGTTCACCCCTTTTTAATGTTCTATTTTTACCAAGATACAATGAAGGGTTTTGTGATTGATATGTACTGATACACTAAGTGGAATAATGGCGATCTAAAATAAAATTACTATTGTATTTTATTATCACATATCAATTTGAAATTTATTTATGTGCCTAGTTTACCAAGAATAATAAAATATATTTTTATTCTTCATGAGTTTATTCCTTATATCTACTACCAATGTAATTATGCATACACCAACACTGGTATACATGGGTTGAGGTTGTTATTGTATTAATATAGGTTCATAATTGAATACTTCTTCATTATTCTTTTCTGAATGTTAATAATTCTCAGAAATGTAATATTATATAATCTTTGATTTGTGATTATTTATATTGTTATAATTTGTTTTTTTAGATTTTCATTTATGGTTTCATGAGACAGAATTTTTGAGAAATATGTTTCATTGATTGGTAACAAATAAATGATGATAATATAATTAATAAAATTAATAAAAATAAAAACAATGTAGAAAAAAATATTTAATTATTAATATCATATTCCAATAAAATTATTTTCTAATTGTTTCAATCATTTTTTATAGAGTTGTTCATGCAGGTGGTTATACAGAACTATACATGAACACACCTAAATTAATCGATGAATATGGTTTTAAATGGTTTTTATTCAAATAAAATATCATTACATATATATAAATAGTAGGATTTATATAATTATAAATCATTGAATGATATTATATGAAAATTTGATAAATTATAACTAAGCAATAGGAAAATCATGATATGTTTCCTTGTGGAGGCAATAGTCTTCATAATTCATAGTTAAGGATTTCATTTCACAATGAATTAAAGGAAAATAATGTAGATTTTAATTTTCCTCTTCAAAAATAATATAATATTAAATGTGTCAAATTTGTTGATAAATTCTTTCATTATAACAATATAAGAGATGCAATTATCAAAAATGAAGGTTATAGATTTATTGAGTAGGTAGTCTATATAAGGCCAAATTTATTTTTTTATAAATTTATGTGATTTAATAACTAATGGATTTTTTAATAATATATTAACAATTTAGAATACTATTTTTATTGAGAAAATTTTAGTACTATTTACAGTGATTTTTTGGAAGATAATCATCAACAGTAAAATGATATTTATTATTTAATACACACATTGGTACCATTATCCTTTTCTGGAATTTATTATTGGAGTTTTTCTCCTTTTATAATTGATGAACATGTTCATTTGGGAATAAAAATTATTTATCATAATAAAATGACACTATTCAAGGATCAATTTCTACACAATCAGGATAAATTTTATTTTAGACTGAGATAAGGACTATAAATCAATCAATACTTATTTTATAACATGTTGTATAATATTTTCGAAACTTTAACAAATTTATTTTTTATATAGGAAAATTTTGGTTTTTTACATAGAGTCAACATTTTTTTAAAATATTATAATATATTCAATATTTAAGGAACAATTAAAACCAAATTATTTTTGTTAAATCACAATTTTTTTGTCCATATTACGAAGATAAAATTTACATTCAATATAAATCATTTATTATATATTAAAAAATTAAAGAAATAAGTGTTGGTCTCTCTATTATGTTATCTCAATCTCATGAGTATTCATTACCAATTGAATAAAAGATATTATACTAAAATTAAGAATTAAAAATTTTACTAAATTCATGCATTTAATTTGAATAATTTTTTATGGTTGATAAAAATTACCCAATATCAAATTACAAAATTTGATGATAAAAATTTTAAAATTATTTTGGGTGATATTATAATTATTAGTTATCATAGTTTTATATCTCAATATGAAGTTGATCATAATACTTTTTTCAAATTTATTGTTCTGAATTATAAATTAAAATTGTTTATGGATTATTTTCAATAAGATATGATAACTAATTTTTATATAATCAAAAAAAATTGATTTTATAGTAAATTAATAGTTTAATCTCAAAAATGATAGTCATAGATTTTATAAATTTTATATATTACATTTAAATTTTTTATAATTATTAAATCTATATTTTCATATAATTTTTTTGGGTAAAAATTGTTCTCTTATTTTCTTATGATATTTTATTTAATGCGATAATATTTTTTAAATAACTAGTTTATTTAAGATTGAAATAAATATCATAAATTAAAAAATTATTTAAATGGAAAATTATGTTAATTTTAATATTTTTAATTCTAAAATGAATTTTTTTAGAAGAGGTATAATTATAAAAATAATAAATCTAAATTTTTCGTAAAATTTAATATTTATAATGAAAAAAGAATTTAATAAAAAAATATTTTTAAAATGCATTATCAGTACATAATAAATTTTTTAATTCAATTTGTAATAGGTAAAATTAATTTTATTTAATAGAGGATATTTAATTATTCAATATTCTCAATAATAAATATTTTTACTCTTTTTGGAACTATGTTATGTGAGGAAAAATATATAAAATATAGTATTAATATATATATATATATATTAATAAAATATTGAGGTGTTATGTAGTCCCCAATTAAAAGAAATTTCTACATTAAAATTTTATTTTTCATTAACAAAAAGAATATTTCAATGAATCATTAAGAAAGTAATTATATATTTTTTATTGAGATAACAATCTAAATATTTATAGTATGACTATGATACTATTTCTCACTAATATGAATAGTTTGGAGTTTATAGGGATATACCTTTAAATTTTTCATGTTCATAAACCTCAAAATATATAGATACTATATCCCAAATACCTATGATAATATCTAATTAGAATAGACTAAATTATAATATAACATTAAGATACTTTCTAAATATGTATTCTATAATAATAGCTATATTTCGACAATTGATTATTTCATTTCAACTATGTTAAAATATAACCAACCTATGAAACATTCAATTTAAACTATATTTTATATTTTCATTTTTATTTTAGTTTTTTTATACATGCTCATAAAAATATAAAAATATATTTATATTCATCATTTTTTTGGTATGAGATGTTAGAGATCAAATGAATACTCTCTAGGAATACCACTCTAGTTTTGTATTCATAGGCTTACTCATCATAAATCATAGTGAATATTGTGTGGATACTGAACAATGGTTTTTCATAGTGATTAACCCTTGATATATCTATTTTAACGAGAGAAAAACTATTCATTATCAGGACCTAGATATATATTATAAGATAACAAAACTATCCATAATTTTGAAACTGTTCATTGCGTAATCCTATAACTTTAAAAATCATATAAACATATCTATATGGTGTTTAATAACATTATCTAAACATTAAAAACTAATATAATAATAAAAAACAATGATATGATTCTATAATAAAAATTATAGTTCCCTATGATACACATATAATTATTATTGATCATATATAGAAGGTAATAATGACACATCATAAATAATCTCACCATCCCCATACCAGAATGTTGAGTTTCATTAATGATCACTTACAGAATAAAATATTTTATAATTCTAGTGAAACTTTCTCCATAATACCATCCTTAATTCTATTCTTCTAGAAGTCTTATATTTTATAGTCATCATTATAGACTCTAAAATGTGAATATAATAAATTGGTTTGAATAAAAGATCAATTATTGATATATTATATATATTTAATCAATGATAACATAATAATAATATGAGTTATACTATGAAATGGATTAATTTCATATTAAATGAAATGTGGAACAATAATAATAAACTGTCAGTAACGTTAAAAGATAATTTCATCACAATTGAACAAAAATATACCAAGGTAAAATATTACTGGTTTAATTGATAATTAACAAGACACATAAGAAAAAATAATAGCCTTGTGACCTATAAATAATAAATTATTATATTTAACCATGATAGTCTTAAAAATGAAAAATGATATGATGTTAATACACAGTCTGAAGAAAAAATAAATATTCCATCATGTTCATTCATTGTTCTGTAAAAAAAATCATTCCAACATGGTTACATATATGTTAAATAAAATTTATGAATAATTGTATGAAAAAATACATAAACGGTCTTTTTACCAATCTATCATATTGAAAACTATATATCCCATAACATCTAATATAGAATCCCCAATTTCACGTACATGAGAAGTTTTATGTTTTATAATTGTATATAAGGATTATGGTATATTTTTGAGGTTTTGAAGTGTTTTTTCACTAATTGGATACTTTTTTAGGATGTGGGTAGTATGATCATGCTTAGTTGAAATTGTGGAACAACATCGGTGAACAGTGTAAGGTAATAGAGTAAGCACTATGTATGAATTTTTTTTAAAAACCATAATGTATTTAATGTGAAACCATGTGAATTTATATATTTTGGACATACGTGGTTGTTAAACGGTGTGTCAAAATGCGTGATCCAATAAAATAAGTAGTGTATTGAGATAGTTTCTCATGCATAGTTAGTTAATGGGTTGTCTAATGATGTTCACTAACCATGGTATGTGAAATATAATATCCAAAAAATGTGGGTATAATTTAGTATATACAATTAATATATTTTCCCCCTAATACATAAATTAAATGGATGGGTTTTCCGTCATATGCTTGATTGGAAATTCTCTTTGATATTGGAGAAAAATATAGGAGATGTGAAGTTTATTAGAGGACATGATTTAAATTTACTGACTCATTCCTCATTTTATTCCTTTGATATGTTCTCTGACTCTCTCTTAGAACCATAGATCTAATTAATTATGGATAGATCCAACTTAATTGTTTTATTTTTCAATGATATATTGCCTATTTTTTTGAAAGGGAGCAATATATATGATTAGAACTAGAAGATATTTGAATGGTTAGGAAGTGGTCATATCATTCATAAATTTAACAAAAGATTGAGTGTTGGTCAGATTATTTATATTTTTCATGTAATTATAACTTCAATAAATTCATTCAAGTTATTTATATTTCACAAAATTGTTATTTTATCATTTCGAGAGTATTTAGAAACATTTTTAGTGATGTCATAAATTTTTTTGGAATTTGGATGATTTTGTTTAAACTATTTTGGCTCATGATTTTCAAATGTTGTTTTTAAAATAATGGTTTTGTTTTAATTCCTATAAAATTTTGTTGGAATTTATTTAAATAAATAATAGTTTCATGGGAAATGGTTTGTATTGGGATTTTTTTATTTATGTTTGGTATGAGTTTATATAATTAATGTTCCCCTAGATTAGGGGTATTTAACATTGGGGGACTATGTTGTGACCCAATATAAGTTAAAGGTTTCATTGGGTAAAATGAGGATTTTCCAACTTTTAAAAACATTGTACTTCAAAAAGAGGATTTTCATGTGTATCAAACATTCACCGAAGAATCCATGTCGGGTTATGTGTGAAATAATTAAATATGTATCCGTAATTAGATGTGAAATGTGTTAAAGGATTGGATTATTTCTATATATATAAAAATATTTTGGATTTGATATAAAATATTTTTATTTAATTTAAAAAATGTTATATAAGTGTACTAGAATGTTTTAACACTATGGTGAGTGTTGGGAAGTCATTGGGGAAATCCTATTCAGTTTATACTAATCCCATACCTGGAAACTATTGATAAATTGAATATGTAAAATATAGAACCAGATGCAAAGGATTGTATTACATGTACTTTAGTGATGTTTAAAAATACATTGGGCTAGTTCTGATGATTTAGGGATTGGATAAATTTTCGAGTATTTTTTCAACTATGGGTTTTATTTCTTTTTTTATCCTTTGTTTATATAACATTGTTTCTTCTTATACTCTGATGTTTTTTATTTGGTTAGGTTTCTTGTGGAGTTATATTTAATTAATAATTTATCCCTTGACAAATTAGAAATTGTATTTAACTTGTTTTTGTTAACTATAAATTTAGGTAAAATCATACCCTAACTATTTTAAGATTCCCTTAACAGTAATGGCTAGAATTTCGTTTCCGGGGGTGGTCACCCAATGCTAATAAAACACGGATCCCGTATCCTTAAAATGAGGAGGGGAAAGATATTAAAATGTTGAATAGTATGATTGATTTTTATTTATCAGATGTTCATTCATATAGTTGTATTAGATTTAAGGAGTATGATATTATGAAAATGAGATAAAACGATTAAAAATTATATACTAAAATATTAATAAAAAGAATCCAATTACCATGGTGTTTTGGAACATGAGTGTTTTTAGATAAATCTAAGAGTTATATACACTTCATCCAGTGTTTGGATAATGAGAAGAGGATTCCATGAAATTATAGTAATCACTACCCACTAAAATTACATAATTCATTTTCAGTAATGAATTAAGATTTATAAAAAATGTTATTATTATAGATTTTACATAAAAATTGATTTAATTTAATAATTAATTGTGTAATTGTTATAAATTGATTGATAGTGAATGTTATTAAATTTTTGAATTCCTTTTAGTAATATTTGTGATGTAGTTAATTTGAAATTACAGAGCCATTAATTTCAATTATATCAGATTATTTCTAGGTAGCTTTGGTAATAGTTAATGATCCCAGGTGGATTCCATAAAAACATTATATAGGAGGATACAATGAATGTTGTTTCACTAAAGAAAAATTTGAAAAATCAATTGGTCAACACTATTTTCTAGGAGTTGTTGGCCATGTATAAATAGAATACATAGGATGAACCAAGTAAAGTAGATCATTCGATGTAGTTCCATACGGAGAATATACCCATATTATAGGTTTATTCAATAAAAAAATAGAAGTGAATCTAAATACTATTAATTGAATATTTAATAACCATTGAAAAATAATATGAGTTGAATCAGATTTTTTCATGCATATTCTTGACAATCTAGAATGATGATGGAGGGATTGGGCAGTTTAGGATAAATTAGAACAAAAAATATCATAGGAGGTTTTTGAAGAATTGTTTTTAAAAAAAAATGTAACCTCATGAATTCATAAATAATATAACAATAAACAAAATTCATTTTTATAAGTATAATCTCCCAATAATAGGGTATCTAAAAAATCATAAATTTAGTTCCCTTTTCATCAGAAGTTGCTGAAAGTACATCCTTGTAGGAAAACATTAATTTGAAAATGGATGTTAAAATATTCAATAAAATATTATTGTTATTTATATTATAGATTATATTGATATATTAAATATATTGATGGTGGAAAAATATGCATATCAAGAAACGTAGTTATAGGATTCATGTTTTTTACTACAGGAATGGGTGGGAACTGCAATTCGTGATACATGCGGCTGATGGACACCTAGTATCAAGGGGGTTTTATATATCAGAACTAGATTATAGGTTAAATCATCCTTCCTCCAAATATAAAAAAAAATATGTGATATTTCTTATGATATTATTTTAATTATATATTGGTTGGTTGTATAAAACCTGATAGAGTATTTCCTAATTTAAACATGATGGGAAACCATCAAGGATATTGTTCTAATACTCCATGGTTCTGTATTGGGGACTTATCTCTTGATTACTAGCCATAATATTCTTTGAATTTTTGAGTTTGGTAGAATATCACTCATTGGTCATATCATTCAATATATTCTTCCTCTATGAATACCATGAACCCTCAACTAGTTCAATCTCAATATGTTATTAAATAATAGTGTCAAATGAGAATAAATTTATAGAGGGATACGAAAGTGATCATGCAAAATGAATCAAGACCATTGATGATTATATGTATGAATCTTATTAATTATACTATAATGTAATATATTTTTTGTAATGGATGATTCCCATTAATTTATTACTTCTCATATATTTGATCTAATAGTTCTTCATATTGAGTTAATGAATCGTTTTTGAAACACCATACACATTTTGTAAAATGGGTTCATAGAAGAATGAATATTGCATCTTTTTGTAAAAAAATAATTGGAATAAGACAGTATATTGTTATATTTTGATATAATTTAATATCTGTGACTAGATTATGAGAATTTATTTGCATCAAATCGTTGTGGCCCATATCAAATGATATTCATGGAATATGAGTTTAAAAAATTCAAATCATACAACAAACCTATTTACGGATAGTGGGAAATGGATTCATGTAATATAAAACCCCTTTACTAATGAATGGAATTATCAGTTACTAGGTCATATTATATTCCCGTTCATATGAAGATAAAATATGGAATAGTAATTTTCCAATCATAGTGGACTTATTTCTTGATGCAATTATGTACAATTTTTTATATTTTTTATCAAAAAATGACATTGAGTTTGTAATATATTTCATTATTGCAGAGCCGTACAATATCACTTCCATCTTATTAGATGGATCAAAAAAGTGATGGAATTTTGGGTCTGATTTGAAGAATTTGAATTTAATTCATTCCTCTAACCAAACACATATATGGGGGCATCTGTAGTTCTTTTTGAGGAGATGTAGGATAAAACTATTAGAGCTAATATAAATTATCATAATATTAACAAATTATTAATATATATTTAGTACTATAAAGTATTAATTGATGATCTATTTGAATGATTTAGAGTATAATAATGGTTCTATTAATTTAACATAGGTTCAAGAAATCACAATCTTCTATTTTTGATTGTGGGTGTTGCAAAGATAGATGTCCAAAAAATTTATAGATATTATCAGTTCATTATTTTTACATTTGGAATTATGAATCTACTATAGTAATTTATGGCACTGATAAATCTAATATATCATAGGTATATTGATTCTTTTTTGGTGGTGTTTTGTGATTATATACTAAATCTTTTTTCAAAAAATAAACGTCATGAGAAATGCATAAAAGAAGTGTTTCAATTCATTCAAGGGAATAATTTTTATTTCATTATATAAAAGTATTATTTAAGAATACATGAGGTATTTTTACATTGAAATATTATTTTTGAAAAGAGAGTTTCTTTCTATCCTGAAAGTATATATTTGTGTTGTCTTGGAAACCACTTATCATGTCGTTGAGGTATATTGTTTTCATAGCATGAAAATATATTATACATATTTTATAAGATAATATTAATGATTCTCAAAACGAATAATATAATTTGTGTGGAATGATGTTCCTTTTATAGTGTAATAAGAATTTTGAAAAATCATCTCATGCGAATAAGGGAAATAAAAAATCATCACATATCATAATGATTACATCAATTGATCCTATATATGTCTTCTATTATGATTATTTGAGTTTGGGGTTGGGATGTTTTATTACAGAAGGTAATGAAATTGTTTCATATGGTTTATTAAAGTTCGGGTGTTAGGAAAAGAACTACCAAACAAAATATTAATATATTTCTGTTTTATTCCATCAATTGATGATCTACAATGATTATCGATTTTTTAGAGATTTATTATGTTAACAGATCATATGAATTTGAAACACATTTTATAAATAATTTATTTTAATATATGTAAAATACAATGGATGGAATACCATTAAATGCATGACCTGAGATTTAAGTAATCATTGGGTAATGGGAATTTTGTGGGATATAAATTAAGAAGGAAACCATATAATCATATGGTTATAGAATCTTCTGATCAATCAATGATGATGTTAATTATAGTATACATGCACATGGATTATAAATAATAATGTTTCCATATATTTATATTCTCAAATTATGTCATTCTGATATGGTACATCATGTTAAAGAGGCCAATATATATGATTCTAAAAATATTCACATGATGTCAATTCTCAATGACCTGGGGACCATTAATGGATGAAATCTAGATTAGAGCTCAATTTTATAGTATAGAGACAATATAATAGTACATTTGAATTTTTATTTACAAATTAATAGTTCATAATACAATTCTAAATGTTCTTTTCATGGATGAATACAAAATATTTTTAAATAATTGAGAAATAATTTCATTGTGTCAGAAATAAAAGTGCAGTGGAAGTGTTTGATTTGATACATCTATATTATCATCATGTAATTAAACAAATTCGATGTACCATAACATTGTTGATATAAGTAAATATTTTATTTGTAAATGGGTGCATTTATCCATGGATTTATTAATATATCTACAAGTAATGGTACAAAAAAAATGATTCTATATTGGTAATTTTGAATCAATTTATGAATTTGTCTCATTAAATCAATAATAAAAATTCACATATGGTGGAGTACGTTTAAAAAAATTATATCCAAGGAGATTTAAATATAAATGATATTATAGTCTTGATTATATTAGATAGTGACTCTGTGTTTACATATTGTTTTTAGAAGTACATATAGATATACTGTGAGACTCCATAGACTATCAGTATAGTGTATCATCCTCAAATGAATAGACAATCTGAATGAATGATTTTAATGATGGGAAACATTATTAAAAAAAATTTAATGATTTTTTGGCCTCTTCATAGAAGTATATATTGTTTTTGGACGTCTCAAATAACAATACTTTCTATTCCTCTATACATGTGTCCTATTTTGAATAATTTTATTTTTATTCTTATTGTTCCCTATTTTTATGTGGAAATATTTGATATGTTAGAAGTTATACCCATCCTCGTGATAGATAAAATTTAATTTTTTTTATCATAAAGGTAATAGACATGGATCAAAATTATCAAAAACGTGTATTTGGATCATCATCAATGACAACTGTAATTTTTTTTGATTGATCATGTGATCTTGAGAATCTCTCCAAAGCATGGGCATCATCGTTTTAGTAACACGGTTAATTTATCTCATGGATATATATTCTAATTTTATATACATGATATTATTGGTGAAGTGGCATATTTGTTGTATATTTCATCACATTATAGTCTAGTACATAATATATTTCATGAATAACAATTATAGAATTATTAACATGATCTTGGAAATATATTTCAATGGGATCACATCAACATATATCCATCTTAAATGTTGGTTCATATACTAGTATAATGTGTGGCTAGTTATGATAAATAATTAAATGTAAAATAGTCCATCTATTGTGAATTTGTTTTGAAAATTGTTAAATTTAGGACGAAACTTTTGATCTTGAAAATGAAATGGTGGACCCATGGCATGAACTCTTATATGTTTGAGAGATATATCTAATTTTTTAGGATGAATAATGTATTTTTGTAGATATTATAGAGCGCAAAATTTTTTTCCCTTCCCCATTCAATGTAATATATATATGTGTATAATTTTAAGGCTATGTTTTAGGAGGTTCATAGAATTTTGGGCTTATTGTTTCGGATTTTAATAAGTTTTATATTCTGAACATAGTTGGTAGATATATTTCATCACGTTCATGATAGATATAATGGTAAAACTGTTCACATTATTTTGGAGCAAGATTAGCATATTTTTTTCAATAATCCTTTGATTCCCCAGATAATTTGCTCTTTTGTGATACATTGGACATACAGGGTCGGAAAAATATTTTTCTAACTATTGGATCCAACCATGGGTGGTGTGGACTGGGATAGTATTTTATTCATGGTTAGTACAAAATTTCTCTAACTTGGTGTTCTATCTATGCAAATGCAAAATTCGAATATGATATTTTTGAATTACATTGTTTTATCAACATAGATTATTGTTCTTCCAAAATCCAACAATAAGGTGAATTAATTTCCATATAAATTCTTGAGGGGAATTTACGTTTTATCCGAGAGAAAATTTCATGTGATCTAATGTTACTTATATATCTAGATTATGTGTTAAGTGACCATTGTTCAACATTTTCATTATATATGTCCTCCCCTACTCACATAGAAACTTAGATATAAAATAATGGGGATATATCCGATGATATATCATTGAATTGGTTGATGGGAATAATATCTATGTTCATAAAAGGATGATATATGCTATGTTGTTTATGTTTTTGTGTCATAATTCATTTTCACATAAGGTTGAATGATAATTGGCTTCAATATCATTTTTACATTATATAAATCTTAATATTTGGTTTCAAATTAATTTAATAGCTTTAATTTTTTCTAAAATAAAATATTTATTTCATTTATACCAGTGAGTTAATTTTTATACAAAAATTGTGGAAATTCAATGGTTTATGTAAATTAGTTATTTTATGATTCTAAAATGATGGGTTTGAAATGAATTAATTGTTCTAATTTATAAGTAATGTTTAGTGAAATGTATTATAGAATTAATTGTTTGGTGGATATTGTTTTGGGATATATTTTTTGAATAAATGGTATGTGTTGATTCATTTTTTCTACATGACCCTAGATAAGGGAAATATACCATTGTGTTATAGAGTCATGGCCATTTAGATGGGGTGTCTGCCATTAGGTAGCATGAGTATTACTAACCTTTTGATATCATTTCATATCGATGTGGTTACTCTCAAGAGTATGGAACTATCATCATATCATGAATGGGATGGTGATTGAGAAATAATGAAATTTGTTGGACAGATTACATATGAAATGTGTTACATTATTTTTTCATTTCATTTCTGGAAAAATTAATTTGGTTTTGATATAAATTATTTTAAATTTTTAAACTATTTTATATAAATTTTCAAACAATATATATCATAGTGGCCTGGTTTTGAAGTCATTAGGGATATCCTACATTATATAGACTCACATCTTATATGGGGATTGTTCTGAATTTAAATATGACATATTTTGAGACCATGGTAAATGAAAAATATACTACTTCATCAATGATACATCTTGATACCATTTATTTTCCATGTAGATTTTGGTCATGGAATATTTTAGGAGTTTTTTTGATGTCGTTTGGTTTTGTTGTCTTCTGGATCATTTTGGGGTTTCTCATTCATTTGTTTGTTAATATGTACGATCTTATAGTTTGGTTTGTAGTTGGATTATATTTTGGTACTCATGAATCATATAATGGTTATGTTATTGTGGTTATGATTATTTATTTTTTTTATCTACAAATGGATAGTCATCCACTAACTGTTTAATGAGGCCCTTGGCACATATTTCAGGTATTTTGTGTATTGGAGAGGTAACATTTCGATAGTAACACACCAATCATTTATAATGATAATTAGGAGGTATTGGATGTTACTTCCATGAAAAATCATTCTAACAAACCAATACATTATAATAGTGATCCAATATCATGCGAACAATGTGTTATAAAAATAATCTCACACACATTCTTGTTAACAATGTAAAAATACTCATTCCCCAAATAAAAAATTCATATATCATGTGATAAAAAATCATTGCCATATAATTGCTTGGATATATAGGACTCCACCCATCAATCATCAATTTAAATATGTTCCACATGAAAGCAATATTTAATCACTACATAAAGATACCATGGAAATAAAAATGGGTTTCAAAATATTTATATATTGTAGAACCAAAATTGAATATTGGATTATAAATAGTTGATATAAAAAAAATTAAATCACAGTATAATTGTATTTAATGTGAATATTATGAGTGTGTGTGAATAAAAATAACATCTAAGAAAATGATTCCATATGTAATATTACAGGAAAAATAAAACAATTATATAAGGGTTCAGTATAAACCTATAATTATATCTTTTGAAGAAAGAAAAATCATATTAAGATTTTATATTATAAATGGAAATTGTTTTCAAATTTTATAATATTTATTTTAAAATTTCATATATAGAATAAATTCAAAATAATTTATATTTGAGAAGGAAAAGGTGCTTCAGAAAAATAATATTTAAATATTTTTTGAAAAAATAATCTTTTAAAATTGAATATACAATAAAGTATCCTTGAAAACAAAATAATGATATCAAAACATGATTTTAATTCACATAAAACCTATATATTTCAATATTATGATTTTTAATATAAATTTCTTTTATTTCGTTCTGTACATTAAAACCTGATTCAAAATGTGTCATAATATAATATAATTATATAACCTAAAAATCAAATTGGTTGTATGAATATGAAAAAATAAGATTTAAAATTATTTTTAAATGTTATGGAGAATAATAAAATGTTTCATTTATTAATGTATCTTTATGGTTTTAAAGGATACATCTTCCAAAAAAAATTTGTTATATTTTGTGAGAAAATAATATAAATTACTTTTTGATAATATAAAAAATATTATTCAAAAAATGAACATATGTTTTGAATTCAACATATCAATATTAACATATAGTAAATTTTATTTTATTTTCAGAATGGATTAATATTTCAAATAATTGTGAAAAATACTGATTTATATTAAAAATAATTCATCCATTTAATGAATTTTAATATCAAAATTTTGAATATAAATTTTTTTAAAATTAAAAATCATACATAAAAATTATTATAAATCCATTTTAGGTTATTGATATCGATTTAATGATCAATTTAGATATTAAAACATTAAATAATTAGAGAACTAGTTTCCATTTAAACCCACTTTTTTCACAATTATGGGTATAGTTATACTGGATATCCAACCAATTATGTGAAATTAACATAATAAAATGGATAATATATTTAAAATAAAAATAATTAATATTAATAAATAATTTTATCTTATTTATTCTCCATAATAAGGAATAAAAATAGTAATAAAATTTCCCACCTCAATGGTTAAATACATTTTTGCTAGGATAATATATAATTAAGAGGGATAAAATGAACTATAAATGAGGTGTAATTTATATTTTATAGATATATTTACACGTTATATCATATAAAGTTCATTAATGGACTACTATTTGTCCATTTATTTTAATAATGGGACTTAATATTATTAAATCACATTGATAAATTAAAATTGTTCCGGTCATATAAATTATCAAATGGAACTAGATTACATCACATTTTCAAAAAGATTAACCAATGTATCATTCAAAATTTCTATAACATTTATTCCCAACATCCATATCTTTATTATAGAACTACTATTATAACAAAAATACCAACCACATGGACCTTATTAAGATATCCAAATGAGTTTTTTCTATGTGAAAATAATTTAGTTTACTAAGTGCGTAAATTTTTTTCTTATTCATTAATAAAATTCCATTATGTATTAGTAATTAATATATATTAAAAATTTATATACCGAATTATGATATTTCATTATATTGATTTAATAAGATATATACATATCATATTATATTTTTTGGGAAACAAAATAATGTAATCTATATTTCTATCTCTAAATTTTATAGATATAACTAAATATAAATACAATGAAAAAATATGATATTTATTTGAGGATTACAATTCTGTATATTATATAATCAATATTAATATTCAATGAAAAGGATGCCTAATAGAAACCTAATTTCAAAAAGATGTAGATGTCACTCAAAAAACTTATTTTAATTAGGAATTATAAATCAAATGTTGAAAATGGTGGTAAGTAAATTAAAAATTTCATGATATATTTGATTACTGTTCTGGAATAGATAAATAATAAATATATAATTTCCATATAGATGTTTCAAACATGTTTTGAGGATAAGATACATGAGAGGGAGTTTTTCTTTTTAAATTTTGTTATTTGGGATATAAGTTGGGTTATGAAGTTTCCATCTTTTATAAGGATTAATAACACGGACTTTAAAATTTATCCTTCTTATTAATTTATTTTAACTATATTTAATATTTGTTGAATTATATTTTTTATAATGTCTTACAATTAACAAAATAAATTTTTTAGGGATTTAGGTTTCAATCAATATTTTAATTATCATTGATTATGTCTGATTTTTCATTAAGTAAAATATATGATCCTTATCCAATAAATAAGATTAATAATTTTATATATTTTATTAATTTTTATGAATAAATGTATTCATTTAATATTACCCATTTTTTACTTAATAATTTCAATGATGGTTTTGAAGGAAAACTAACTATATTACTGACTTTGGTCTAAAATATTTCATATTTCATAAAAATGTTTCCATAAATGTTTTCAAGAATTTTATTAATTATATTTAAAAATAATTTAAAATTATTTCTCTACATTACATATTTTTTACACAATCGGTTAAAAATATCATATAGGTGTTTCCATGAAGTTTTTTTTCTTTTTATAATGTTATGATGGAAATATTCTCTTTTAACTCATACAACTAGGAAAAAAAATTCTTTTTCATTACCAATCAATGATTTAATGATTCTTTTGCATGTTCCTTATATTATCGTTAATGAAATATTTTACTAATGAATTTTGTAAATTTTCTATTCATAAATAATTGATTCCTACGTAAAAATGCATTTCCCTTGGAACCATTCTAATCGGTCATTTAAATAATTTTCATATATTATTAAATAAATGGATGATAATTATGTTTAATTTTAAATATAAACCAATGATTACATATAAATGTTCAGATTTAGTGTTGTATTAAGATGATTTTTTAATAAAACATATGTAGTATCCATGAATTATTATACAATAAATTGATTAAATCATTATAAAATATGATTCATTTTTCATGGTTTATATGTGATGCAATGATGAATAGATTACGATTTTATGGTTCAAATATAGATGTTTTTAATTATGTCATAGGAAACCCTTAAAATTATATATATCTCAAATTCATTTTGAAAATTTTTATCTTTCATGATATAAATATTGGAAACATGTTGATAAACATTATATTTCATGGAAGATATGTCAATGTTTATGATCCCCTATATATAATAAGAAGATGTTATTCATCAACTATGAGATATATGTTTTTATTATTGATAAATTATGCTGGTATGGACTCAGTAGTAAACCATGAAATATAAAATGGTTTCTAAAATTATTATGGTTCATCACATTTAAAAAATTATTATATGTTTATTTAATTATTTATGTACATTTATCTCTATTATTATTCATGTATTAAGAAATGATAATTATTTGTTCATTAAATCATGTTTATGATTTTTTAAATATTGGGTATGTAATTTTTAATTTCTTTCCAAAATTGTATAAACTTATGGTTAACAATTCATTATATATTCATTGATTTATATATCCTTTTTTTAACCTCAGTGAGTGACTAAGATCACCATCATAATGATTCCTTTACTAGATTTTGAATAAATGGTTATATAAGGTATTTTTACAATGATTAATATATGGTAAGAATATGATTTGATTATTTGAATATTAGTCATTAAATAATAATAATTTTAATCTATTATCAAAATACACCAAAAAGATTATGTAATTTTTTCATGAATATGTGAAATGAATTAAAATTCTTCAAGTGTCATAAATAAATTTTAAATGATTTATTATCCATAACGATGTATAAAATAACTTATTATTGATGAACAATATTTTTTGATATATCATTAATATAATATAATTCTAATACATGGAAATGTGTATTTATGGATAAGTTATTTTATATTTAATGTGGACAAATATTCTCAAATATAGTTTTTAAAACGCCGATAACATAATGGTTAATATGATTTTTTATTAAAAGAAAATAAGGGAAATATTTTCTATAAAAGAGGTAACACCTATTTTTTCTAATATAATGCTGATCAATGGTGGAAAATAAATATATGGAGGATAAGGGGAAACTATGGCTATGATGATGATAATTATTATCAACACTAATATTCTTTTTATGGGGATGAAATTAATAATGAAGGATAATTTTCAAAAAAATGGAAATTTTATTATTGTAAAAATATAAAATATCCAGATATATAATATCATGGTGGGAAAAATAAAACTTAAAATAATTAATATTAATAAGAATAATTATAGCTCAATAAAGGGGGCTGACTCATGAAGAATTCTTACAATTATGGTATCATTTCAATCGAAAAAAAGTTAGAGAAATTACATAATATATACATTTAAACCAAATAAATTAAATTAATATTAATAAATATATTCAATAGGTGGTAATAAAACAATATCAAATATTTCATCATGCATAATAGTAAATATTCCCCAAAGACTAATATTTATTACAATATATCACTTCTCTTAAATCCCAAAATAAACAATAGATATTGAAACACATATATAAAAATAAAACAATATTAATAACCTATTTAATGACCATATTTATAATTTTATGATATTATAAACATTATTTATGACCATTACTCATATAAATATGGAAAATTTATTATATATTATTAGAGCTTGGTGTGATTTCTCTTCATTAATATGATGTTATTTTAAAATTGAGGTTTTTTATTCATTATTATCCAAAATTTCATCATTCATATATAATAAATACTTATATAAATTATTTTTCATAATATTTAATAAATATATAATTAATTTCTAATAGAGTTTTATTTATGGATTTTGTCAAGAACACCCATTAATATACACATTACATTTAATATTATCAAACGAATAATTCATTCTTATTTAATGAGTTTAATTTATAATTTTTGATTATATTAAAAAATATTTATTTAACAATTTTTATCAAAAATCATCACAATTTAATCCATCATAGACATCAATGATATTATTTTATTTATTTTTTCAAATAGGTGTCTTGACCATCCATGACATGAACATAAGACAATTAATTGATGATTATGGTTAAAAAAGTAGTTTATTTTAGAATAATTTCACTATTATATATGTAAAATATTATATTTTATATATTTTTTAGTTTATTAATAATATATTAATAAATATAAATAATTAATAATGAGTTTAGATGAAAATTAAATATATATATTTCGTTGCACAGATAATCGACACAATGCATGTTTAATATATTCAATTATCAATGAATGAGAGGGGATGAAGTTGGATTATAAGTTTTCTCATCATAAGGAAATTTATATTATATATGTCAAATTTATTCATCAATTACATCCTTAAAAAAATCTAAAATAAGAGGTTTTGAAAAATACAGGATGTCTCTTCCTGGAAGATGTAGTCTTAGAAAATGCATGATCAAAATTATTTAATATGTATAAGTGGAATTGATTGAAAATTTATTAGATGTTCCATTAATATAATGAATAAATAGTATAGTATTAAAATTTAGGTATTTATTTTTTATTTATAGGGTTGTATTGTACATGATATATTATAAGGAAAATATTAAGGATCACATAATAATCAATTTGGAACAATGAATTTTTATTTATTGTTTTCATTGAAATGATGTTATTTTGATATATAATTTAGACCAACGTAATTTGATAACATTTCAAGTACATAAGATAATATTAAATTACTTTCAAAATTAAATTTTTATTAATATTAATTTCATTAATTCATTGATTTTTTTCACTTTAATAATTGGTGAATGTGGTTCATTAGTGAATGCAAATAATTGTTCAATATTTTAATGAAACTAGTTAATGGTCAATAGAACCAAAAACAAAAAATAAATTATTAGAAATTGATATTAGTTTAATAAATAAACTAAAAATAAATTTAACTCGTATTTTAAAAATACATCATTCATTTTACATCTAGATTTATATATTTGACCATCATAGTTTTTACCTTTGATACCAGTTATTATCATAAAATAATATATTTTAATAAAAATATAGAGTTAACATATATAAAAAATTGTTATTCTACATAATATTTAATGATAAATTTATTCAAATTATATTTATAAATAATATAAAACATTTATTCAATTAAATATATTTATTTATATAATAACTATTTTTTAGAAAAAAATTGTTTTTATATCAATTTACTATTCTAAATATTAAATTGAAATTAATACTTATTGAATATGTGATGCTATTTAAATATATGTATAATAATTATATTAAATTAACTTTTAAGATTATATTAATTTATATCTTCATAAAATTACACATTATTTATTAATAAACTCTGTAAAAATAAAGCTTTTCCCATTATCATGGCTAGTAACTATAATATTAGTTTTCATACAATTATTCCAAAAAATCTAATTTATGTGACAAAATATTAAGAAAAATTTGATATAAATTATGAAATCCATATTTTATGGAAAAATAACTATATGTGATGCAAACAATTATTTAATATAAAAGTCAAATACTTTTTTTATAATAATATTACTAAAGGATCCAAAATGTTAAACATATAATACCACAACACTAAGTGAATAGTGTTAAATTATATTTATAAAAATTATATATTAACATTTTAAATGAAATATATATATATATAATGAACGAATTATTGATAAAATTACTTTTTAAAAATATTATTGTTCTCAATAATTTTATGTCTTTTCAGTAATGTATTAAACCAACTTTTCAATTATTTATATAAATATTAATTTTTTACGAAAATAAATATATCATGAATTTTTTATTCTGATGATTCATTTGATGAATGATATAAAACATAATATTAAATTTGAGAAATTTATATCTATATAAACTATTTCAAAAGCTAAATGAAATATTGAAATAATCACATGATTTAAAAAAATAACTCTCACAAAATAACACCACCCAACTAACTATATTTATAGAGACTTTGAGATTAGATATTTAATTATATTATTGTAAAATACTTGAAAATTTTTATATAATGTCATCCTCCACCATATAAATTCATGACATATGACATTATATAATCATCATCATATCATGTTTTTTATAAACCTAAAAAATAGAGGATATTAAACCATCTATAAGGGAAAAGTAAAATCAAAAAGTTTTTGATTATAATCATAAAAAATAATACGAGGAATAAATGAATATATTGATAAAAGATTATAAGACCATATATTATATTCATAAAAGAATATATATTTTAATAAAAATATAGAGTTATACATATATAAAAAATTGTTATTCTACATAAAATTTAATGATAAATTTATTCAAATTAAATTTATAAATAATATAAAACATTTATTAAATTTAATCTATTTATGTATATAATAACTATTTTATTGAAAAAATTTATTTTTTTATCCATTTACTATTCTATATATTAAATTCAAATTAATACTTATTGAAAATGTGATGCTATTTAAATATATATATTTCGTTGCAGAGATAATCGACATAATGCATGTTTAATATATTCAATTGTCAATGAATGAGAGGGGATGAAGTTGGATAATATGTTTTCTCATCGTAAACAAATTTATATTATATATGTCAAATTTATTCATCAACTCCATCCTTAAAACAATCTAAAATAAGAGGTTCTGAAAAATTCTGGATGCCTCTTCCTGGAAGTTGTAGTCTTAAAAAATGCATGATCAAAATTATTTAGTATGTATAAGTGAAATTGATGGACAATTTATTAGATGTTCCATTAATATAATGAATAAATAGTATACTATTTAAATTTAGGTATTTATTTTTTATTTATAGGGTTTTATTGTACCTGAAATATTATAAGGAAAAGATTAAGGATCACGTAATTATCAATTTGGAACCATGAATTTTATATTTAATTTTTTCATTGAAATGATGTTATTATGATATCTAATTTATAACAAAGTAATTTGATATTATTTTATGTACATAGGAGTATATTAAATTACTTTCAATATTAAATTTTCATTAATATTACTTTCATGTATTCATTGATTTTTTTCACTATAATAATTGATGAATGTGGTTCATTAGTGAATGCAAATAATTTTTCAATATTTTAATGAAACTAGTTAATGGTCAATTGAACCGAAAACAAAATATAAATTATTACACATTTTTATAAGTTTAATAAATAAACTAAAATATAATTTAACTCTTATTTTATAAATAGATCTTTCGTTTTACTTCTAGATTTATATATTTCACCATCCTAGTTTTTACCTTTGATACCAGTTATTATCATAAAATAATATATTTTAATAAAAATATACCGGTAAACATATATAAAAAATTTTCATTCAACATAAAATTTAATGATAAATTTATTCAAATTAAATTTATAAATAATATAAAAACATTTATTCAATTAAATCTATTTATGTATATACAAAATATTTTTTAGAAAAAAATTATTTTTATATCCATTTACTATTATAAATATTAAATTGAAATTAATACATATTGAATATGTGATGCGATTTAAATATATGAATAATAATTATATTAAATTATCTTTTAAGATTATATTAATTTATATCTTGAAAAAAAATTACACATTATTTATTAATGAACTCTGTAAAAATATATCGTTTCCCATTATAATGGCTAGTAACTAAAATATTAGTATTCATACAACTATTCCTAAATATCTAGTTTACCTCACAAAATATTATGAAAAATTTGATATAAATTATGAAATCCATATTATTTGGAACAATAACTATATGTGATGCAAACTAATATTTAATATAAAATACAAATACTTTTTTTACAATAATATTACTAAAGGATCCAAATTGTTAAACATATAATACCATAACACTAAGTGAATAGTGTTAAATTATATTTATAAAAATTATAAATTAACCTTTTAAATGAAATATATATATATAATGAATGAATTATTGATAAAATTACTTTTTAAAAAATTATTGTTCTTAATAAATTTTTTCTTTTTAGTAATGTTTTAAACCAACATTTAAATTATTTATATAAATATTAATTTTTCACAAAAATAAATATATCATGAACTTTTTATTCTGATGATTGATTTGATGAATGATATAGAACATAATATTAAATTTTAGAAATTGATATCTATATAAACTATTTCAAAACCTAAAGTAAATATTGAAATAATCACATGATTTAAAGAATAACTCTCACAAAATTACACCACCCAACGAACTATATTTATAGTGACTTTGAGATTAGATATTTAATTATATTATTGGAAAATACTTGAAAATTTTTATATAATGTCATCCTCCAGTATATCAATTCATGACATATGACATTATATAATCATCATCATATCATGTTTATTAGAAACAAAAAAAAGATGATATTAAATCATCTATAAGGGAAAAGTCAAATCAATAAGTTTTAGATTATAATCATAAAAAATAATATGAGGAATAAATGAATATATTGATCAAAGATTAAAAGACCTTGTATTATATTCATAAAAATTAATTGAGAAATATAATATTAGAAATAGTTTATTAACAAATATTAAATTAAATGAGATTGATTACAATCCAATAATCAATCATAAAAGTTGTCAGAATTTTATAAAAGTGTTTTATAATTTTTTTTAAAAAGTCATTTTCTTGAAAACAATACTTTTTATAGAAAGTAAAAGATGATATTAAAAATAAATTAAATTCATAAAAATGTTTTAAATGTGTAATATCCATAATAATAGGAATTTTTTTAGGAAACCCATTATTCCCATAAGTATGTGAACAAAATCATTATCTACATACTTGAATATGTTACAAAAACCCCTCATTCCTATATTAATGTGACAAAACTCCGTATATCGACCTATAACTATATGAAGAGATATAAACATAAATAAATTCATTTTATAGAGATGTAATACCCTAAATACTATCATCCTCACATAGGTGTGCAACATTAAATCAATAATTAAAATAATATAAACATCCCTTGGAATAAAAATGGGGCTTCGAATACTTATAACATAACATGATTTAAATAAATAATGATATTCATAATTACATTTCTTAAAAATATACATAAAATAATATCATATATTGGATGACCAAAGAATCATTTCATTAGAGATAAACCTTCTTGAAATGATTAACATGAAAATACACAAAAAACCACAAATAGATTTTTAAAAAATTTGTTGAATATATAGTTTAAATTAAATTCAAAATAATATTTTTATAATGGGTAGAGATTAATTTTTTTAGATCATATATTAAAATTTTTCAAAAAATAGATTTCATAATTTAAATAGTGTTTTAAAATTTTAATATGAAAATATGTTGAAAAAAAACCATTTAAAAAATATTAAAAATTGAAGATTTGTAAATAAATAATTTTTTCAAAATGGGTAATTGAAAATGAAATTAAATATTTAACACTAAAATTTTATTTTAAAAATGGATAAATTAAAGTTATATAATTTTTCAAAAAAATTTATGTGAATATACTTTTAAACCATTTAATTTTAACATGAAATCATATTAATGGAATCATAAAAGTGAAATTCAATTTTAAAATGGTATAACAAAATTTAATGCAAATATTTACTTTTTAAAATATAATCAACAATAAATATTTTCATCAAAATATAATTTTGAGTGTGTATTAAAATAATCACATTGTAATGATAGATTATTCATTTTAATAGTTTCAAAAAACAATTTGTAAATAAGATAACAATATAATTATGTGGAACCATTTTTTATCAATATTAATGAATAAAAAGATCACTGAAGGAAAAAATTGTTTATATATCTAATATGTTTGGGTGAAAATTAATGGAGATGTTAAACCATGGAAATGTGTTAAGAATTCATTTAGTGTAATTGGAAATTTTCTTAGAAGATATTTAGAGTGAATGTGGGGGAAGAAAATTTTTTGTGTTTGTATTTCCCATGAAATATAATAAATACACGAAAACATCATAATTTTTTATTATATATCATCCATGATAGATTATAGTCGATCAAGACTGATTGTGATCTAGGAAATGGATTTAAATAAAAAAATTCCAATGCAACCATTATATAAATTCCAACAAACCCCAATAAGAGATTAAAAATCAAAACATAAAATCTAATATCATAAGATATAATATAATACAAAGAAAAAAATTGATATTTTGGAAATATTTCCACAATTATAAAGGAAACAAATAGTATATGAAAATAATGTCTCATATGATCCAAATTAGAGACATCGAAACCATTTACATATCTCCCGTATTAGTCATTTTTTGTATAACCACTTATAAAAAACATAACAATATTAATATAATATTTTATATGCATATTAATAACAAAAAATATTACTAATTTGAATTTATAATCGTAATATATATATGTTTGTTATTGTGTTTTTTTCATGTCTTCACACTTTAGGTATTTTAGCTTTTCACAAATTGTTGTAGTTTAATCAAAGTGGTTTCATTATTTCACTTTTTCAATAGTTAATGAATCTATTTTCAATTATTTTACTACATTTAATGACTTATAAATATTTATACTCTTCAAATTTCCTTTCACAAGGCATTTATTATTTATAATCAAAAATAAAATAAAAAATAATATTTTTAGTAATTTTCAAGAAATGATAGGTTATTTTAAAATTAATTAGATAAATAGATTTTGAATCAAATATAAAATTATTAAAAAATAATTATTTATATTTATATTTCATCTTATTTTGAAAAGTATTTTTTCATAATTATCAATGTTATTATTTCATAATAATTTTCAATTATGCTGTCAAATATTCCAAATCATGAACACATTTTTACTCAATTGGTGAGAACTATTAATGAATTTTTATTGAAATGATTTTATAATATAATTTTAAGAAATATAATTTTTTATTTAAATTTTGTTTTATATTGAATTAATTTTTTCGTAAAAATAATTAAAAACATTAAAAAATGAAAATGAATTAATCGTGGCGGGTGTAGTCCACATTACACTTGATTAGTGATTTTGTTACTCTAGAAATGCGGTGTGTAATGTTGGATAGGGAGATATCGTTTTAGAACACAAAAATACATAATATTAATTAAATTAATTAATCAATTCCATTGAAAAGACAATCAATGAGAAATGGTGATGAGAATGTTTTGTTATGAATAAATTACAACGTCACATTATAGAGGTGATAATTTGTGTGAAAACAATGACAATGATTCCTATCTTCCTAATAGATTGTGAAAATAATGAATAGTTTTAAAATTATTATAATTAGATCTCAAAAAAATAATATATCATATTTTATTATTATTATACTCTGTTAATGGTTAGTATAACAAAAAAATAAATTAAAAGAAAAACTAAGAGAGATTTCATACCTATATTAAGACAATTAAATTACTCTTAATGGTGTCTATTGAATTGACAGACACTGTAAAATTTGATGTAACACCCCAGGATTTCAGAGTGTGTTATTTCTTAAAAATAATTCAATAACTTGCACTACACGCAACACCGAGTTCAATCACACCATTAAAAGAGGTCATGAATAGTATTAACTACATTTTGAACTTTATATAATCCTTATAATTTTAGAATCCCTATTATGAGTTTCTTAGTCATAATGCAAGAACAAATTCATTTTCAGTATTTCACTTTTATCAACTTCTAATAGTGAAACCTTTTTAAATACAATATTTTAAACTTTTTGACTAAAAGGAGACATCAAAAAATTTAAAATGAAACATCCCAAGCGTCCACAGTACGCTTTCCTTTGGATAAAACAGTAGCGTGTGTTGTACGCAACTTCGAGTTCTAAGACACCGTAACCAATCAAACTAGTTGTTATGAATAGTAATACCTACTTTTTGAAGTTATATATATTTTATATTTTAAAATGGACTTCATTTTTGGATTCGGAATATCAAATTTAGCCTAAGGTGAAATTTTGGTACTTTTCGGATAACTTTCATATTTTGATGAATAGTGAAAATTACTAAATTTTAATTAAAAACAACTTTTTTAATCAAAATAATTAATAGTGATAAATTATGAATTTGAGTGGTTTTAAAGTATATTTAGAATATATTTTTACTATTTAATATAATGTTGGTCATTGGACATAATTTTACAATTAAACCGAACATAAACAAGTGTCAATCTTTTGATAGTTATTATCTCTTAAAAACACGCTTTTTGTTTTGACAGCGGGAATTAATTTTAAATTAATTTCTGCCACTTCTGTGTTTAGAATTTAGGAAAATGGATTCCATATTTGGAATCAGGATGTTCAAACTGTGTAAATAGGTAACTTTTATTTTTAGACATTTTGAATAATTACTGCGGTAAATATTTTATTTACCATGGTTAAGGGTAAATCCGGTAAATAAGGGTTAAAAAAATTATATTATAATAATAATAAATTACCCTAAAACGTGTCTTAACCCTATTGGTTGATAAATGGTCGACCATGTGCATCTTTGTGTCAATTTTGGGACCCCATGGATCCACTTGTAAGTGATAATGACACTTTATTTTAATTAAGTCAAAATGAAAACAAAAATGACACAAGCATATATCTTTTAGAAAAACAATTGTTACATAGAGTTATATAAGTTGGATTTTAGATTATAAATATTCATTAGAAAGATAAAAAGATTTACTACATAATTATATTTTATTTATAATTTTTAGACATTGAATAATTTATTTTATTTATGACACAATGATGATGCAGTAATTACTATAATAGTGAAAAATTAAAATAATTGATATTGTAAATACACAAATAATTATAATATGAAACTTTTAATGAATTAAACTAATTTTATATGATAATATGATATATTAGGATTGATTTAATTGACTTTGTTCGAAGTAATCAATCTGTTAGGAGTTTCAAAAAAATCAACTATTGAATAGTGTCAAAATTGACATAAAAGAGTTCTTAAAACAAATATTATATTATTAATTGATATTAAATTCCTAAAAATCTAAGGTTCGGACAAGAGAGTTATATTATGATAGGTTCCTCATTAATGGACCACTTGGGGGTCGCTTGGATGTATATAGTAAGTTTATTAACCATATTATATAAAAATACAAAGAGACATTGTAAAAGTGAAACTAATTAACTTAGAGTTAATACTTAAAGATAAGGTTAATATAAGTACCAAAACCTGTCTAAATTCTATTGGTTGAGTGGTTTTCGACCTATCCAAACCTTAACCTTTGAATAGTCAACTTTGGAGCCATTAGAAACCGAATATGAATTTATTATAAATTAATATTTCTAGCTTTTCCAAAGGTGCCCCTCACCCCTCTTATAAAAGGGCACTCCTCCTTCTCATTTCTTCACACCTTCAAAGCCTTTTGGTTCGGCCAAACTCTGCCCAAATACTCTACCAACATCCCTCAATACAACCTAGAGGCCTTATTTTGATCAGAAAGCCAACCTAAGGAGCCCTTTTGATCAAATCAAAAGGAAGAACCCGAAGAAGAGGTAATGTTTTCACCACCCCTTTTCCAAGTTCATTTCTTCTTCCACTTCTTCTTCCTTTGTTGTTACCATTCTAAATTAATGACTCCAGTATCATTTATATAATGTGATGTTATTATAAATATGGTACAACCATATTCAGTATTCTATCCACCCTTTGAATAACATGTCACCATACGTGCGTACGTACGGCTTACCGTCTCCACGTCGTGGTGTAATTGTTATTCAATATATTATTATTTGGATGGGTATAATAATGATGTGTAACTCATGTAAATAATAAATATAACATGTTAATGATTCTGTATATATGATATACCATCCATTTATATATTATTTTAATATCAAAAGAATGATATTGTCGCTCGTGCGTACGTACGGACTACCGTCTCCACGAACGCGATGAGATTCATTCTCCATCGTAACCATTAAAGCGTAATTATCATTTTATGATTTAAAAATGATGTTTAAGGACTTGATATCATTATGGATATGAATAATATACAACCTATCCTTTACAAACATGTCTTACGTAACAAAATATATGAAAGAAAACAAGTAAGTTAACACCCGAAACAACGATAATACTAAGATATTATTATCAAATCAATATTAAAAGATCATATATGATATCATATTAATGTATATGATTCTTGTATAATTTAATAACAATTATTTCACCATTATACAGGAGGTTAACCTACCACAACCAAGGAAAAGTACAAGGTAAGGGTTATTTCACAATCTCTTCATTATCCGAGGTTGTATTATACGTAATAATCTACTGGGACCTCTTTATCATCCACATCCATGTTTCTTCGAAATGTATTTCAAAACATTTTTACTATTTACAAGAATATGGGTTAAAGTCATTTATACCCTTTTTTGACTTTTTATAAGAGGTTTATAAAGGAATCTTTCCGTCGTTTTCAAAACAAGGTCCTTTTTAACCCTTTCGACAGAATTGAGGTAAGAATGTTTTTTTTAACTTATACGGCGGGTGCGGTTATTTTCCGCCGTTATAAAATCGTCGAAGCTTTCCATACAAGCTTATAAGAATATTTTCAAAGAAAATGTTTTATTTTATATGGATCTTAAATGATTTCAAAATAAAAGGAGATACTTCTTTAAAAAGAATTTTGATTTCATCTATGTCAACATCCTTTGATGAATTTTAAGATTATTTGAAGTTGATTTATTATGATACAAAACTTCTATATTGTATTGAAGGTTTTGTGATATGTTTGACTGTGGATGTGCTATTTTTATACCATTCATAGTTTATGGTGAAATTATTGACATTTCGTATGCTAGTTTTAATACGAATGTTTATGTTATGTTTAAACCTTTTCACATGGGAATGCATTGGACTTAATAAGTGACGGGTGGAGCCCGCTATAGCTCCTCGATGCATCGGTAGGTCTCATGAGACAAACTAGTGTCTTGGCACAAGGCCTTGACAAAATCTTATTTGTAGTCTTGGCACGAGGCCTTGGCTATGTGGTTATGATAGTCTGGCATTATGCATTCCAACATTATGAAAGTGGTTATTGATTTTTGCATGTGATTATTCGTTTAGTAGAATATCCATGTGAATAAGTAAATGGCATTATTTCATTTTATTTATGACATACCATGTTGAAAGTTCGTATTTAAAAGGCTTTTGTTTTAGTTATACATTGCCTTAAATGTTTATGCTTATTTTTGAAAGTTTCCACCTTATTGTTATCCTTACTGGGCATTTGAGCTCACCCCTTTTCTATGTTTTATTTTTCCCAGGATGTGAAGAAGTAAGTTATGAATGACCTGCAGGGATATTATGTGGGGATATGAGTGTAGATTATGGAGACATTATGTTGTTGTATTAGTTTTTCATTTTATGATGTAATGTAAAACTTATGAATATATCTAGTGTTTCCAAGGCTACTAAACTAATCGGTCTTTCGAGATTTGATCTTTCTTGTGATCATGCCAATGTTACGAAGTAATGCACCGACTCTGGGTAGCTGGGGTCGGGGCGTTACAGATGGTATCAGAGGAAGTTTAGTACAAACCTTGGAAGCTAGATTTAGATAAACTCTGATTAGAGCACGTAGACCTAAGATGAACTTTGAAGATTAGTATAGAAGAATTTCCTAGAATTTTGGTATTGTAGAGATTTTGTGAGTTTTCCGAGAAATACATCCCTGTCTGGATACGAGCAGGTAGAGGCGGCTCTGGCACAGATGTACCTAGGGGTAAAACCCGAAAACACCGCTTTGAGCTAGACTCGAACGGGAACTGGTGCACGACAACGGGCCTTGCTGCACTCTTGGTTACGACACTCCCGGGGGATATGCTTAGGATAACTCTCATTTTCTTTACAAATCATTTTGATGGGATTATGAGTATATACTTCCTCAAAGAAAACATTCTTATGGTTATGGATTATATCCATAAATAGTTCAATTTATGTTAGGTGTTTTATAAGTATGGGATTATGTATTTTGATTCATAAACTGATCTAGTTTATGCCATTGTTTAGAAATGGCGCCCAGTAGAAGGAATGAGAACTCCAGAAATGCACATGATCCAAAGAGAAGGAAGGATCATATCTTTCATGGTCTTAAGCTAGAATTTATAAGAGAAATAGTCTCCCATGTATTATCATCATATGAAGAAATAATATCATGTATTGATAAGATAAGTAAAGAGTTTACTGAGTCCTATGGATTTGAAGGGAAGCAAGAGAAGAAAAGGATGGAAGAGAGAAATATGGATAAAGGGAAGAGGGAAAAGAAGAATTTTCCCATATGTGGTAACTGTGGAAAGAAACACCCTGGAACTTGCCTGAAAGGAATGGGAGTTTGTTATAAGTGCGGAGGAAAAGGGCACAAAGTACGTGACTGCAAGGGTAAGAAAATGGTTTCAAATGTACAATGCTTCATTTGCAAGGAGTTTGGACACTACGCGAACCTATGTCCCAGTCATCAGTCTATGACGCAAATGATGCTATTGGATAATAATCAAGTTATGATACTACCACAGATGAAGAGGAATGATTAGAGTTCTTATGTTGATTATGTCAATTGAGTGTTGTATCAACAATGTACTTGTTATAATAATTATGGAGTATATAAGGATTGTACTGCAGTACTATTTCATTAAGGACATGATATTTTGTGGAACAAAGAAAAGTGACTCAATAGAAGGATAAATTTTTGGAAAATATATGGTTGAGAGAATGATAAACCATAATATAGTTCTGATACTGAGGTAGTGATTTTGGAATAATATGTGATTGTTTTGGATAAATTATATTGGATATTCTTGACTACCTTGGAACTGATTAATGATTTGTATATTCCATCATTGTTGGGGTTTAAAACATTTTTGGATTAATGAAGTATATCCAGCATTCTATATGGAATAAGGGAGCATGAATGTAATCAATAAGGAATATGGTAATACATGATGAAGGTATTCATATGCTATTACGGGGTAAAAAGGATCTATATTATGTTTACCTTCCTTATGAATGTTGGACTGTGAGTTTGGACAGAAGTATTTTGGATAGTTCTAGTTTGGATTATTTTGGATTGCTATAAAAGGACAACCCGGAGGTCGGGCGGCAACCCGTCGCGTCCGGCAAGGCTGCGAGACTTGAACCCGCAACCAAAGGGCGACAAGGGTGTATCACCTACCACTATCCCACGAGATGTCCTGGATTAAATAAAGTAGTTTTTTAAAAGATCTGGTAGATGAATTATAAATTCGTTTATTTTGGAACCCTCTATGAATAGTATAAATAGAATTTTTTTTACGAGTGAATGATGAGTTTTGGTAGAAATTTATTAATGGATAAAACTCTAATTATAAACTAAGTATATCTCCTTATTATCTTATCCAATCTCATAAATAAATTCCTCAACATTAATAATAGAAACTTAGAACAAAAATGTTGTCCTAGATGGTACCTTAAATCATCACAAATTTATGGCTTTGGGATTGTTGGCCTTTTCATAGCCATTTCTCTACCACTCTCCATCAGATAATTGATGGATAGATTTTTCTTCCATATCCATATTTTCTTACATGGAACCCTAGTATGTGTTATTTTCGGTAATCTTCATACTTTCGACTCTTTATTTTAAATAGAGGCCTCGTTAATTCATTTTTCGATGTGGGATTTCAACTAAGATATTTTGAAACGTCAAAAATGTGTTATCCCAATACCCTATATTTTGTTGAACCAATGGTACTTCCAATCATCATAGATTGATGAGTTTAAGGACCTCAATTATACACTTGTTTGTGATTGATGACCTCAATCACTACCTATAAATATTTACGTTTTTCCTCCGATTATATGTCTCTAATTGCCACCAATGTTCTCCTAATCGAGATCATAATTTGGTGGTGACCCTTTAATTTCTCTTTTCCTCATATTAAGACTAAATTTTAGTAACCCAATTTCCAATGTGGGTTTTCCCACAAATATATTTTCTACTTTCAACCTTTTATCTTCAAAGAACAATTTCAAATTGCGAGGACGCAATTTATTGAAGGAGGGGAGAATGTAACACCCCAGGATTTCAGAGTGTGTTATTTCTTAAAAATAATTCAATAACTTGCACTACACGCAACACCGAGTTCAATCACACCATTAAAATAGGTCATGAATAGTATTAACTACATTTTGAACTTTATATAATCCTTATAATTTTAGAATCCCTATTATGAGTTTCTTAGTCATAATGCAAGAACAAATTCATTTTCAGTATTTCACTTTTATCAACTTCTAATAGTGAAACCTTTTTCAATACAATATTTTAAACTTTTTGACTAAAAGGAGACATCAAAAAATTTAAAATGAAACATCCCAAGCGTCCACGGTACGCTTTCCTTTGGATAAAACAGTAGCGTGTGTTGTACGCAACTTCGAGTTCTAACACACCGTAACCAATCAAACTAGTTGTTATGAATAGTAATAGCTACTTTTTGAAGTTATATATATTTTATATTTTAAAATGGAATTCATTTTTGGATTCGGAATATCAAATTTAGCCTAAGGTGAAATTTTGGTACTTTTCGGATAACTTTCATATTTTGATGAATAGTGAAAATTACTAAATTTTAATTAAAAACAACTTTTTTAATCAAAATAATTAATAGTGATAAATTATGAATTTGAGTGGTTTTAAAGTATATTTAGAATATATTTTTACTATTTAATATAATGTTGGTCATTGGACATAATTTTACAATTAAACCGAACATAAACAAGTGTCAATCTTTTGATAGTTATTATCTCTTAAAAACACGCTTTTTGTTTTGACAGCGGGAATTAATTTTAAATTAATTTCTGCCACTTCTGTGTTTAGAATTTAGGAAAATGGATTCCATATTTGGAATCAGGATGTTCAAATTGTGTAAATAGGTAACTTTTATTTTTAGACATTTTGAATAATTACTGCGGTAAATATTTTATTTACCATGGTTAAGGGTAAATCCGGTAAATAAGGGTTAAAAAAATTATATTATAATAATAATAAATTTCCCTAAAACGTGTCTTAACCCTATTGGTTGATAAATGGTCGACCATGTGCATCTTTGTGTCAATTTTGGGACCCCATGGATCCACTTGTAAGTGATAATGACACTTTATTTTAATTAAGTCAAAATGAATACAAAAATGACACAAGCATATATCCTTTAGAAAAACAATTGTTACATAGAGTTATATAAGTTGGATTTTAGATTATAAATATTCATTAGAAAGATAAAAAGATTTCCTACATAATTATATTTTATTTATAATTTTTAGACATTGAATAATTTATTTTATTTATGACACAATGATGATGCAGTAATTACTATAATAGTGAAAAATTAAAATAATTGATATTGTAAATACACAAATAATTATAATATGAAACTTTTAATGAATTAAACTAATTTTATATGATAATATGATATTTTAGTATTGATTTAATTGACTTTGTTCGAAGTAATCAATCTGTTAGGAGTTTCAAAAAAATCAACTATTGAATAGTGTCAAAATTGACATAAAAGAGTTCTTAAAACAAATATTATATTATTAATTGATATTAAATTCCTAAAAATCTAAGGTTCGGCCAAGAGAGTTATATTATGATAGGTTCCTCATTAATGGACCACTTGGGGGTCTCTTGGATGTATATAGTAAGTTTATTAACCATATTATATAAAAATACAAAGAGACATTGTAAAAGTGAAACTAATTAACTTAGAGTTAATACTTAAAGATAAGGTTAATATAAGTACCCAAACCTGTATAAATTCTATTGGTTGAGTGGTTTTCGACCTATCCACACCTTAACCTTTGAATAGTCAACTTTGGAGCCATTAGAAACCGAATATGAATTTATTATAAATTAATATTTATAGCTTTTCCAAAGGTGCCCCTCACCCCTCTTATAAAAGGGCACTCCTCCTTCTCATTTCTTCACACCTTCAAAGCCTTTTGGTTCGGCCAAACTCTGCCCAAATACTCTCCCAACATCCCTCAATACAACCTAGAGGCATTAGTTTGATCAGAAAGCCAACCTAAGGATCCCTTTTGATCAAATCAAAAGGAAGAACCCGAAGAAGAGGTAATGTTTTCACCACCCCTTTTCCAAGTTCATTTCTTCTTCCACTTCTTCTTCCTTTGTTGTTACCATTCTAAAATAATGAATCCAGTATCATTTATATAATGTGATGTTATTATAAATATGGTACAACCATATTCAGTATTCTATCCACCCTTTGAATAACATGTCACCATACGTGCGTACGTACGGCTTACCGTCTCCACGTCGTGGTGTAATTGTTATTCAATATATTATTATTTGGATGGATATAATAATGATGTGTAACTCATGTAAATAATAAATATAACATGTTAATGATTATGTATATATGATATACCATCCATTTATATATTATTTTAATATCAAAAGAATGATATTGTCGCTCGTGCGTACGTACGGACTACCGTCTCCACGAACGCGATGAGATTCATTCTCCATCGTAACCATTAAAGCGTAATTATCATTTTATGATTTAAAAATGATGTTTAAGGACTTGATATAATTATGGATATGAATAATATACAACCTATCCTTTACAAACATGTCTTACGTAACAAAACATATGAAAGAAAACAAATAAGTTAACACCCGAAACAACGATAATACTAAGATATTATTATCAAATCAATATTAAAAGATCATATATGATATCATATTAATGTATATGATTCTTGTATAATTTAATAACAATTATTTCACCATTATACAGGAGGTTAACCTACCACAACCAAGGAAAAGTACAAGGTAAGGGTTATTTCACAATCTCTTCATTATCCGAGGTTGTATTATACGTAATAATCTACTGGGACCTCTTTATCATCCACATCCATGTTTCTTCGAAATGTATTTCAAAACATTTTTACTATTTACAAGAATATGGGTTAAAGTCATTTATACCCTTTTTTGACTTTTTATAAGAGGTTTATAAAGGAATCTTTCCGTCGTTTTCAAAACAAGGTCCTTTTTAACCTTTTCGACAGAATTGAGGTAAGAATGTTTTTTTTAACTTATACGGCGGGTGCGGTTATTTTCCGCCGTTATAAAATCGTCGAAGCTTTCCATACAAGCTTATAAGAATATTTTCAAAGAAAATGTTTTATTTTATATGGATCTTAAATGATTTCAAAATAAAATGAGATACTTCTTTAAAAAGAATTTTGATTTCATCTATGTCAACATCCTTTGATGAATTTTAAGATTATTTGAAGTTGATTTATTATGATACAAAACTTCTATATTGTATTGAAGGTTTTGTGATATGTTTGACTGTGGATGTGCTATTTTTATACCATTCATAGTTTATGGTGAAATTATTGACATTTCGTATGCTAGTTTTAATACGAATGTTTATGTTATGTTTAAACCTTTTCACATGGGAATGCATTGGACTTAATAAGTGACAGGTGGAGCCCGCTATAGCTCCTCGATGCATCGGTAGGTCTCATGAGACAAACTAGTGTCTTGGCACAAGGCCTTGACAAAATCTTATTTGTAGTCTTGGCACGAGGCCTTGGCTATGTGGTTATGATAGTCTGGCATTATGCATTCCAACATTATGAAAGTGGTTACTGATTTTTTCATGTGATTATTCGTTTAGTAGAATATCCATGTGAATAAGTAAATGGCATTATTTCATTTTATTTATGCCATACCATGTTGAAAGTTCGTATTTAAAAGGCTTTTGTTTTAGTTATACATTGCCTTAAATGTTTATGCTTATTTTTGAAAGTTTCCACCTTATTGTTATCCTTACTGGGCATTTGAGCTCACCCCTTTTCTATGTTTTATTTTTCCCAGGATGTGAAGAAGTAAGTTATGAATGACCTGCAGGGATATTATGTGGGGATATGAGTGTAGATTATGGAGACATTATGTTGTTGTAGTAGTTTTTCATTTTATGATGTAATGTAAAACTTATGAATATATCTAGTGTTTCCAAGGCTACTAAACTAATCGGTCTTTCGAGATTTGATCTTTCTTGTGATCATGCCAATGTTACGAAGTAATGCACCGACTCTGGGTAGCTGGGGTCGGGGCGTTACATTTGATGTGATCGTTGGGATTAGGGAATATAGAAATTATAAAGGAGCTTAATATTGGGTAGGACATCAAATTAATTTCTAAATTAATATTTATTATTTAATGTATGGAAGTGATCTCCCTTTAATATGTGTTGAACAATGATATATCCATGCTATAGAATAATAAGGAGTACAAGTGGAAAGGGGAGATTGTTAGGTGATTCAGTTAAGGAAATTTTTGTTGCATATGTGTGAAATATACTAAAATATAAATTTTATTATTATTAAATCTATAATTTTGATTCCAATATATAAATATTCAATCGACATTAGAGTATTTATTTAAACATTTATTACTCAAAATAGTATGTTAATCACATCAGTAATTTCACTAACAAAAATATTATTTGACCATTATTATTAAATTAATAATTCAGGTACCCAAATATATGATATATTTTTCGAAATTAGTATTATAAAATTTGTAAACATAAATTTTATATCAAGACATAAAATATTTTGAAAAGATAAATTTTCCAGAAAAATATTATCCAATCAATAATGGTTCTTATTCTTATTTTACATTGAATACCCATTACTGAGTATTTGTTACATTGAATATATATTTAAGCAACATATATTTTATTTAATTTAAATTTTTTTATTTAATTTTAAATATAGTGAATACATAGAAAATTATTATTGATGGAATAATAATAATTTTTCCATAGAAAGATATATTTCCCAAGGAAAATTAAACATTTTTCTTAAAAATAATGTATCCATTATTAGATAATTCAAAACCCCTTATTTTATATTTATATTCTACTCCATTTGATTTAAATGATAAAAACGTATTTAAATAAAATGTTGATTATTTTATGTGATTTTTCTGAATATATATCATACGATGAAAATTTTAAAATATATATTTGTAATTAAATCGTTATACATTAAAAGTTATAATTTAACTTAGGAGACATTTATTTTGTAATGAAAAATATTTGGATTATTTTATTTTATTCTCATATGCATGTCACATAAAAAAATGCATCAAATATCCAAAATAGGTATTTTTATAGTTTACATAAATATAAATTATATTAATATATCTGCAATTTTTTTCCATCAGATAATATGATCTTGATAAAAACATAAATAACATTGAGTTTTTCAAAAATACCTAAAATTTCAAATATAACTTCAGTATAAAATAATAAAATATAATTGGGAATAATTATTTATGAATAAATATTTTTGTGGTATATGAACTATAATTTTAAAATAATTTCTAATTATAATTTTGTTATAAAAGAAAATATATCCATTTAATAAAATAATTTTTATGTGTAAAAACTTATTTTTGTACATTCTAACTTGAAGAAATTTATTTTGATTTTGAAGATGAATTTTATATTGTTTTTCTTTTATATATATCTATATATTATTTTAACATATATTCCACATATATGTTACCACTATTAACTTCAACTGTGTTTATGAAAACATGAAAATGGTTCTTTGATTATCGATGTTTTCTACGGAGAAACTAAATAACACATTACTTATATATGAGAATAAACCCGAGTCATTATATTCTACCCCCTTAAATAAATACCCTCATCAGAATATAATTATAAATTACATATATGATTTAATATTTTTGTAAATATATTTGACATTCCTCAAGATAGGAACATAAATATTATAGGTAATACTAGATAATAAATATGTTCCTTAATAAATTCAAATAAATGTATCTCATAAGCATTTATAAAGAATATCCAAAACAATTCAATTTTCATTATCGATTATTCAATATTTTCCATAGTGTAATAAATTATTATAGTTTATTTTGAATTTTATTCCCATTATTGATATAAATTTAGTTTAAAAATGAATATAATAATAATTTTGATAGTTACAGAAATTTTTTGAGAGGATGATATTTTTATACGCACAATGTATAATGAAATATAATTTTGATACATAAATATTGCATCTTAAAAGATTATTATTCAATAAAGTGTACATATAATATTATAGAGGACTTTATTAGGTCAGATTATTTTGATATAAGATATCAATATTGTTATTTTATTAAATATCTTCAACATCTCACAAAATGATCTTCCCTCACGATACTCCTGATAGGTTTACCTTACTAACATCATTCTTCATAACATGGGGAAAGAAAACATTGAAAATGTAGAGATTTGATTCTAATTAATGGAAAACATATTAGGTATGAATTGGTAATCATATGAATGAATAATATAATCTTAAGGTCCTAATATAATTACCAAAACATACAATTTCCATTTCCTATCTAAAAAATATCACAAAGAAGAGTTATTGAATAAAACATTAACATTTTAAAATAAATGAATCATAAAAAAGAGAACTCATCATAACTAATCACTAAACCATAATTTTATGTTATATATTATTATAGAGTAAAAATGATTATAGATATCATTTTATATGTCAACGTTAACTAATATTTCCACCAAATCATGAATCAGTGGTTTCTTCTCTTAACAGATTGATCCAATAACCTTGTTTCCTATAATGGATCAAGGACGTTGAATTTTTTCCAATAATGTATAAATTAAATATATTCGTTTCACAAAAAAAATAATGATATTTAACTTATTTTCCATAATGGATGAAGAAAGTTTACTTTTTTAAATTATCATATTTTTCACATTTATATCTTTCCCATAATCAATCAAGAACACTGAATTATTTCAAATAATAGGAAAAGTTTTCTGACATGTACCCCATAAATATTTGATGAGATATTATATATCACCCAATTAATTGAATAAAATATACGCCATACTAATAATATAATAAAGACCATTTAAATTTTTATCACATGACATAAAAACATTAATTAAATCCTAACCCTAGTAATGAAATTGTTTTCCTAAATATTTCATCATAACATCCTAAAAATAGTCCATAAAAAGAAGAAAAAATTATTTAATCAAATAATTATATCTTTATTAAACATTATTTAAGCTTTAATTATTTCATTTTATATTTGAAATTTATTTTCAGTGAACACTCGAAATAATTCATGTGGAAAATAAAATATCAAATATTTTAAAAATTTCCGTTTTTGAAATTGTACACATGTACACTAGAATTTTTTTTAATAATTTTAACATATAAATAATAATTAAGAACATTGATACATTACTTTATTGAAAAAAAAACTCTCATTTTCTATATTTTTTAAACAATCAATAACATATTTCATTCCAAAAAAGTCATAAGTATCATTTTATAGATAATGATACAAATATTCATTTCAAATAGTTTATTTAAAATTAAAACATGGTTAATAATGTACATAACTTTTTTGATAAATGTAAAAAATAAATTTCGAATGGATTTTTATAATCGATGACATGGAAAATAAATAATCCCATGAAGAGGCATATACAAAAATAGTCCCGAATAATGTTGAGATTCAGAAATAAAACCATATCTCAAGTCTTGGTTTCACTCATTCTCCTTAAAACCATCTATATACTACATACATATTAATTATACATGTTTCCTATAAACATATATTTATTTTACAATTAATTATATATTTATAACATCTTAAGAAATAAATTAAAATTTATTTATTAAAATCATTATTTTGAGTGATAAAGGCATTGATTTCTTAGCATGTTTTGGATTCAACATTCCTGATACTTCTAAAATTATCATGGTTCCATAATATCTATACGTTTAATAAATTTACAAAAATAATACATATTAAATATACATATATATATAATCATTCATAATAATTATAAATGGGAAAATTAATTACACTATTCATAGAGACGAAATGCGATACACACGAATTAACATTAAATTCAATATTTGAATGATGAAATGAATGAAATATAAATAATAACTAATTTTTTTAATAACTATTATTAATTGATATCATAAATATTAATCATATCTATCATCATTTTTATACATGTAAAGCATAAATAAAAACTTAGTCAAATTTCTTTAGAGATGTGGTATTCTACACATACACAAGAGGGATGTTATCATTTTTTAGTGGTTTAGAAGGAAAGAATATAGATATGATATTGTGATTGAGTGAGCGTAATTATGTTATAAAAATATAATATAAATATTAAACCCATTATAATAATCATCCATAAATGATGATGAAGAAAAATTAATTGTATCACAATTTGGAGATAATATATTGAGCGTATGCAGGAGATATACTTTCTATTGTAATTTAATGTGGAAGATGGTGTTTAACAGTTTTTTAGTAATCATAATTAAATTTAATAATATTGTGGATAATCAGTCAATTATTTTATGATAAATATAATTTATTAGTTTTGATATATATTAGTATAAAAATTAATGTGACTTGTTAGAGAGATTACTTATCATTATAAATAACTCCTTTAATTTTCCATTAAATACCTATAGTGTTTGCATTTTTAAAAGAATAAATGATAAAAAATATTTGAGAAATGATTTGATAATATAATTTTAAATGGGACCCTCAATATTTCGGAATCTATGTTGTGATAATAAATATGGGGGGAGGGGCCCTTTTATAATTGAGGTTCGGGTCACTTTTTGAATTTAACCAAATATTATAAAAAAACATTTTTAGAGCCATATTAATAAAAATTTCATTTTCTCGAGTTCACAGATCAGTTAATTAATTTGGGTTGTTCTTATTTTAGATTATTTTGCCTAACCCACACTTATTACATAGTTATATTATTAATCGAGTATGTTTTTGGTCCCATGGAGATTGAATATGCTAATATGAAAGAATAAATTGAACCATATGGGTAAGAGTACTAAAATTCATTCATGTACTAGAGTATTCTTATTCTAAGAGATTTCATATTTTGATTAGATATGAAAAAGGGTCATGATGAATTTTGGGGTTTGGGTAGAAATAATAACCTTAATTCAAACTTAATATGGTACCATGTTTATGGTGGAAGAGATATAAAAGGATACTAGTTTACTATAGAATACCCAAATAAATCATTTTAATATGTAGATATTATATAGAATAAAAACATCTAGCAAAAAAATTTAAACTTATCATTTATAGAAGAAGGTATCCTAGGCCATTTTTCCTAACATATTAATCTCTAATTAGGTCATAGTCATTATTTCAGACACCCAATGGGAAGGGTTGCCTAAAATAATTAGATAATTTTTCAATTACATGATAAATAACATTTTGTTTTCCATGTTTATAATTAATGATTATTTGTGTTAAAAAACCCTTACTCTAGACCGCCACTGAAATTAGTTCTTTCACTCATAGTAGAATCGATCAAATGTTGGTAAAGGATAAACAATATGTTTTTATTAACAATAATAATTGATATAATTTATTTACTGGAAATTAATTCATGATGAATTAACATATAAAATGAAATAAATAAAAAACTCATCTAAATAAATTCATGAAATAAAAAACAAGAATGCACAGAGGTAGTGTTCATTATCGAACAACGGATGAAAAAAATAATATATGTAACTCTGTACTGGAGATGTAAAAGAATATATTGAATGATTGTATGGTTATCATATAATCATTAAAATATGAAAAAAAAAATAAGATTAATTTATATAGGATCATTTGAGATTGATGGGAGAACAGATGCAGAGGAAATAATGTCGGAGAAAACAAAAATCAAAAATCCTATTGAGTTCTATTTTCTATTATTCACATATAATATGTAAATATTCAAGGTTTTGCATGACGTGTAATATTATCAAATTTCCAATTAATGATCCAAAATTTTCTCCTTGAATTTTTAATCTAGCATGAATATCATGTTAATTTCTTCCTGAATTTCTGATACATTCATGTTTGGCTCTTCTCAATATCTGTAATTTGTATTTATGATTTGTTTAATCTCTATGATTTATTATTAATGTGCGAAATGAATTTTTAACATTAAAGAGAATGCAATGGAGATTCACATCACGTAATGTTTTCATGACATTAAATTAATTCCCAATATTCTTCACATCTTATTATTCACAATGATTGATTCCAACAAGTCATGTTTGTGAATTTCAGAACATATAATCACCATTTTGGAATGTTTTCATTTTTTTTATAATATAATCATTAAATCCTATTCCCATAGAAATGATATATAACTAGTTCATTATTAAATAAAATATTTATATTCCTACATTAAAATTATTTTAAAATGTATACACAATTTAATATGTTTTTCTGACCATATACTTGAAAAGTTCCATGTCCTTAATTATGAAGAATCTCAACATGAGGTAAAATTATATGAAATTATTTTAAATATAATAATTAATTATAAAAATAAAAACACAACATAATATAAGTAAAAAAATTAAGTCTCTAGAATCTACCCTTCATATAAAATTAGTCATGACACATTGTATTTGTTCATCACGAAAATAATACTTCTTAGTTCTAATTTCACAATAGTTCCTTAAATTTTATATTCATTTTACAATTTACCTCTTAGTGGACTTTCACTCATCACTCAATGTAAATTAAAAAATATTGTATGATGATAATCTGAATACATGTTCAAAACTGTAGGCTTTTATTGGTTATATGAAATCCATTTCATAATGAAAAATACCTGTTTACTCAGTATTGCTTTAAAAATTGGATAAAATACCTTTTAGGTTCTATGAGTGATGGTAGAAAGTGAAAAGGGGATCAATATATTGTATACATTGATGTACAATACATGAATGTCAGGAAAATTATAATGAAATAACCCATCTCTTGAAAAATATTTTTGATTCTCCAAGTAGGGGAATGTTGATTAATAAATATTACATGTGACTCAAGAAGGTACAATTTTACATTAATTTTTTTCTTAAATATTATTTTTCAAAATTCATGTATAGTAAATATATAATATACATCAAATAACCATTTATGATACTTCAAGGTATTCATTGGTCAAGAAATTTTGATTTTAACCTTCTTAATACACAACCCCATAATTTATTGCAATGTAATATGATTGGAATAAAATTTCAAATGTTACACAAATATTAGAACCAATTAATATCGTACACCTCATAGTGCATTCCCTCTCCCAAAACATACCATGTGGGTTGGTTAAAATTTCATTCATTTTTGTAAAAAGTAATTTCATGCCAAAATGTAGATAATAGTAGTTATTTATATTTAGCTAAGAATGTATTCATGCTGATAGTGTCATTAATAGAAACTATGTGATAAATGAAGCTAAGAAAAAGGTGGGTCTCAAGAAGAATTATCTCAAAATATATTACCACAATCATATAAAAATTGTATATTTTTATTCATATCCTCATTATAATATCAATGAATGTTCATATATTTTTATTTTCCACAAGTTTTACTCAATTAATATTCTTAAAAAAGAATATGCAATTGTAGAATAATATTTTTTTAGGGAAGTGAGTATACAGAAAAAAGTGGCATTCCCTAAGTGTATTGAATCAATTACTTAGTAAATCCATAGAAAATTCTTAATTAATTATTTTAATTTTAATTAACAATCTATGAAAATATTTTAAAAATAAAAACAGTATAAAAATATTGATTTTCAAAAATACAATAAATAACATATTCTTATATTTAAATTAGTGAAACACGATTCTGGTTTAAAAAATTCTTCTAATGAAAAATGTCTTCGTGGTAAATAGAATATGATTTAATTAATGTGTATCAATTTTAAAGATCACATAATACTCCCCCACATATTGAATGATTATGTTTTTTCACTGTATTTGAAATTTTCATGGGTGTGGTAAGTTAGATATTGTGTGTAAAATTGAAATGACAATTTTGAAATATAATTTTAATGAATAGAGAGATCATGGTAAATGAGTTTCATGATATAATAAATCCCAAACATCATGTTTTTGGAATTATGCTACATTAATAGGTGATTATAAATATATGTCCTTCAATAGATGAATCATTAGTCCATTGAATTTTATCTTTTTGAATGTAGAAAGATTGGCATGCACACACAGTTTATAGTAATGAATTGTGGATCTGATATATGCTAGAATATTAGTAAAATAGTGTTATATTTGACCAATGATATAAAATTATACTATAAATAAAACTATAAGACTATAAAATGACATAGAATCCTGAATACAAATAAAAAATGTGTTGCCGCACATTAAGCACTGACAATGACATCATAAACCATCCATATGGACTAAATTATCAGTTATTATCATCCGTCATCCAAGATATTTTATGTGACATATTCACATTGGTTGTACTATCATGACGATAACATTGTTTTTTTGTTGTATTGAACACATAAGGATAACACTAATAAATGGAATACTCTAGAAGAAAAGGAATCTATGTTATTGGTGGTGATATATTCAAAGCATTTATCACTTGGTATAATGCCCAATACTGGTACTCTATATCACCTAAATGTTGAATAATCCATAGAAAAAGTGAATATCACGACGCAACCAGTACATATGTGACCAAAGATATGAAAAAAGATCCAGAAACAAAAACTATAATAAGAAAATTAATTAATGAATAATCTAAGGTAAATAAAGAAAATATATCACCTCATATATATATATATATATATTAAAATATTACATCAATGAAATTGAATACAATTTGAAAAAAATATTCACTTACGTTTCAAACAAAAATAGTGATTAGACTAGGGTAGAATAAGAATGAGAAAATTCAACAAGTAATCCATCTATAGTATGATCCTGATTAATGGTTGGTTGTATGTAGACTTCATGGTCAATATATACAATAAAATAAGGGGTTCCTAGACTATCTTTTGAAGGTGGTGTCATAGTGCTTCCATAAATCAATGTTGTGGGTGGTGGTGAGGTACATATCCAATGTGTCATCATGGATCTGAAATATAGATTAATAAATAGAACCTCAATTTATGTGGTCGATACTAGGAGGTTTCCCCTTTAGTAATGCTAATATAGAAATTCGTACTGACTCGTAGGGTCTGTTATCTCGAATGGAAAGTCATCTAGGGTGGTGTGTTGGGTAGGGTAAGTGGATATTGAAGAATCTAAAGAGGTGTGAGGAGGAAAAAATATTGTAGAGCAAGATTATGTATGTGTATTAGTGTAATGTTAAAGATCTATATATAGTGTGTGATGGTTCTAGGTAGAATTATAATGATTATCTAGGATGTAAATGTGCATAGTCAAAATATATATTAGATATTATGGGTTTGTATTGTAGTAGGGTAAGTGTTGGTGGAAGATTTAGGAAAATAGGGTGGTCATTGGTGGTTTTGGATGATTATGAGGTTGGGGAGTAGGTGGTGTCTTGAGAAGGTGTGGGGTCAACAACATTATCTCTAGGTGTCTCATCAGTTGTTTTAAAAAGTCTTGCAATAAATGTAAAATTTCAATATTGTTGATCAGTAGTAGTATCATCTTCAAAAATATAAATTTGATTGACTACATGGGACCAAGGGAAATGAGGTATCAAATGGTATAAAAATTGTGAGATAACTATCATAAAGGGTGATAAGTGGTATACCTATAAATGTATATCATGTCACATCTGTAACTGCTTTTTAGTAGTAGGTGAACTGGGATTCGTTGTTGATTATGTGGATACGCATTTAATTAGAAAGGATTATAACATCCACTATGATAATGTTTTATTGAGACTTAGAACAATTGAAAAAGTTATACTTGAATTCCCAATGAAGAATGTGGAGTACCGCACCTTGGGGCCATGTGGACATATAATCTATGTGTCATGATCATTGTGATCATCCCTATTAATCATTCAACAGAGCCACATTGAATTCAACTTCATGGGTGAAGATGCAATGTTGGGAATAACAATAATGTTGAGATGTAATATTTATAAATCTTGCGACCTATGCCAAAATTCTATAAATATAGCATGTGATGACATGCACCTAAATAGAAGAGTATTCTATCAACTATGACCTTAAATGTGGAAGGTAACCCAAAGAATAGATCCTGGTACATCTCAAAACACACATCAATAATTCAGTTGTTATGTTGGTATTTTAGGAGTTAGATGCCCCCCTACATGATTTGATGGAATGTGAATATGGACATGTCAAGAGATTTATTAGTCTTTATTTGGTTATTCAATATACAGTTGAGTGAATAATTGTGCTGGGGGTCAAAGAAATGGTGTACGGTTTGAAGGTGGGGGAGAGTGGCCTCATATGACCCATTGGAGGTCACATAATAGTTTTCAAGAACAAATGGATATTTAGTGATAGAACTAGAAGTATGAGGTGTAGGATGTGGGAAACCTATTAGGGGCTTGATAAGATGTATATCATTGTTCTTATTTATTATATCAACATCTGTATTGAATAGAGTCTTCATGTACACCATTACAGGAACAATATATACTACAGAGAGGTGAATATGAAGTTGGAGGTGAGAGGTAGATGATTGAGGTGGATGGGGGCTATACGAGTTAGTGAGAGTGGCAATTTGAAGAAGCTGGAATATGGTGGTGGTGTCCTAATTACTAATTTCATGACCAAATAAGACCATGAAATTACTTGATGGGAAAATAGATACATTCCATTAATTTGTTTTATTTAATTTTATTTAGGGTCTGAAAATTACATGTCACGAGTCTGATTACATGATGTGTATGTGGTGGTTTTTGTTGAATTTAAAAATAGATTCTAGTGATTTGATCATGATATTCCTGAAGATATCCTAAAGCATAACCCATCCTAATATATCCTATTGTGACATACCATATGTTTCCTCTCATTCAAATCTGTATTTAATGCCAAGAGTGTTACTATTAGTTTTCAGATAAATTTCAGAATGATGAAACACCCGTCATGGAAGGGTTCCTAAAATATTTTCAATAATTGAAAATTTAAATTTTTTCGTGGTTCATCATTTTTATGAGTATTTGTGGTCCCATAAGGGATTCATGAATGAAAACAAATCATCATGACCATCTAGAATTGAGATTCCAATGTCATTGTTTTAATCATGTTTATTATAATAATAATTTATTCTATTGTATGAAATGACATCATGCTATAGATGATTTTCCAATTCCATGGCTTCCTGATTATAAATCCTAGTATTTTAATATGTTTTAATTTTTATTTCATCTAATTATTCCAATTGATGCATAATAGCTTCCCTGGATTTTTGAGAATACGTATTGATATTTTTAATTTACCAATTTAATTGAAAAACATGTTCTTCATGAAATTGAAATGTATCTCTATATATCAATCGGATGGGTGGGGATTCAATTGGTGGTTATCTTGTGTTGAATTATTCCCAATGAAAATAGTTTAATTTTAGGTTCTACTAATTCTGACCCATTTCCCTAATATATTATAGGATATTTTTTTCATATTTGGAAATTAAGCATTGAAAATTGTTTGTGGTGGGTTAGGACATCATGTGTTTTACATGATTCCATATTTTTCTAGAAATTATTTAATTACATTAATGGGGATATATTATATATAATACCTAATGTGTAGTTATGGAAATACGAATCCTGAACATATTTTTTTCTCTAACAAGCCCATGAACAACTTCATCATGACATGATTCATAGCATCAACATCCACACATATGGAAACGTAGTCAATGCCAACAAGGATATAGAACACTAGATAAAAATTATGAAATTAACTCATAAAATATAATCCCTATAAATGGATTATTTTGACTTACATGATTGTGTATTTGGTAATTTAATTTTTTTTCTAGTCGTACCATTTCTTTTTAACTTGTCAATTCATTGATAAAAAATTCCCTCCTCTTAGTGGAGTGTGGGAAATAAAATTCCACTCTATATAATAATTTTTACTCGGAATTATAGTAGAATATTTCATCCATTTTTTGATGTGTGACACATGATTAACACACTTTTGGTATCATCATCGTTAATTTAGGAACACATTTATCCTTCAAAAGAGCACTTAAAATGATCATTTTATCATAGTAGTAGCATGAAACCACATGAAAAAATATAATTCATTTTTTATATGTGTAGAATGTTAAGTGGGATAATGTGTAAGAAAATAATCATTTTATTAAAACCATTTATGAGGATTAGTATTTATAATAAAGAGGGTTTCATATGGTAAGTAGAATGTGATATCTAGATCATCATCATCCGTTATAAGGGGCATTGGAATTCAAGATATATGGTTATAGAAAAAAATTTTCTATTCCTTTGGTATCCATTATTGTGATGTCTAAATCATTTAGTATTTGGTTCCACGGTATAATTATTTATTAGGTATTATTAAAATTCATCAAATACAATAGAGAAGTATGGTCAGTATTGACAATTTCTTTAGAAAAAGCGATATTTGAGTGAAATTCATATAATAGAAAATGAAATTTCAATTAGCTCAATATATATTTATTATATTTCATCTATGATTCATTCAATTTGTGACTTACATAGTTTATGGGGAAGAATATGTGACTGACTTTATGTCCTAATATAGTTCCAACAGCGATGTCGCAAGCATCTCACATAATCTCAAACTCCTTTTCAAAATCAGTTAAAATGATAACTGGAGTTCCTAACACGAATATAAATATATATTAAAATGCCAAAAATCCTTCTATAGTGAAATAAAATTTATATGACATTGATTATAGGAGTTTTAAGGGTGGGATACTTTTTCAAACCCCATTATGAATCGACTAAAAAAATTGGTATGGCATGGAATTCTACAATGGATTTTACTATTAAGGGATCCGAAAAATGTATGATCACTTTTACTTATGTGGGATCCACATCCATGAAATCCTTAGTATTTGTACCATGTAATAAGACTAATTGGATAGTAAATTGTCATTTTCTCAATGATTAAAACCCATAACATCTCTTCACAACATTTTAATACAAACTCAAAATTACATAGGTAAAAATATAAATAAATTATTTTAACTAAATATTAATCCAAGAAAACATATAATAATACCTTATAAATAGTACAAAATATATATGTGATACACAATTAAATGGTATTTAGTGTGATACCCATAACGAATGGAATACTTCTGTAGGTGAAGGTACCAAATGGACAGATGAATGTTGTCTCATAGAAAACATATAGGTTGACTAAGATCTAATTTTATCTTGATATATTTCAAGGAAACAATATAATTATGGTACATAGAGTCTTTATAGCATTTGAACCATGAAGTGTAGGGGAAATGATATTCTTGGGTTTCCTCATTTAAGCATCTATACTTCATGCATACTTTCTATCCAGTGATGGTGTGTGTGGAAATCATTTGATATTCATCATTTATTAAAATGTGAGGTCACATTTATTAGGAATGCCATTAATTCAGGTTTACAACATCCAATGAACAAGTGAGAAAATTATTCCGGTTTCAAGAAGAATGAGTAAATCATTCTTGAGTGCCTCTTTCATTGGTGGGGTGATCAGACTATGGGGTTGGCCTTAGGGTTTTCCCCATTCTTCTAGTGAAATAAAATTTTTCAAAAAGATTTATGGTCCCCTTTGATATATACCACCTAAAAAATTTAATTTATTTCTATTTTTTTGGACTTTTATCAATTTTTATTCATGTGACTATGTAGTATGTATGTATATGACGTCGGATAGAGGAACATCCATCATTGGAAAATAATAAATGAATGAAGAGGGAAGGGGTGTCAGTTAGTGTTTTTGTGGCCTAATAATTGAGGGTATGAATAGTGGTATATTTTACCTTGTTTGAGTTACTATGTAATTTACTTATTTAAGAATATATCATTACTACTCAGGAGGGATAATCTAATCACTATCATCGTTGTTTAATAATTTATCAATCACATCTATCAGAATGATTATTTGGTAGTCCAAATAGTCATCAATTTATTTTTATTTTTAAAGTTCAAATATAACATGTTAATCCCTTACTCGGTATATGAAACTCTCATGGGTAATAACCATTACTTCCATACCATCATTTCAGAATGGGTTTCCTAATATGATTGGAACAAATCCAGCGTCATCCATGTTCAAGATAATGATGTTTACTAAAAAATTCATCATTATGACTATGAATATAACATCATCATGATGTCATTTAGGATGCATTACAGTTTGGTCAGCCATTTGGTCTTCAAATATAGTAGGATTGATTTAACTGATTCCCAACATGTGGAATAAACTCATAAGAAATAGGATAATGTTGGATCCTAATTCTCACTTAGATCTTCTAAAGTTATATTCTCATGTCACTCATGAGACATAGAAACCTCCAAGATCACTCATTTCATGAGGATTTATCTTCTATGTGATTAGAGATCATTATTTATTTAATTAGATTAATTTTTGGTCATCCTTTTTTATTGAAGTATGTTCTTTGAGAAATTTTTCATTGGTATACATTAGTGCGATTATCTCATCAAAAGAAATTTTGAGTTGAAATTGTTTCAACATCACAATAAAATACTATATTTTCCATGTACCTTTATTGATTTCCCATAGGAATACTCATGAGGGGGGGAATTGAGTTCCGATTAAAATTTTCCATTTTAATGATTTATATTGAAATCCCCAAATTCATAAAACAAGATAAACTCTCATGAATTTATAGACATTGTATGTGTTCAACTGGATTCTCACAGATTGATTATTTCTTCGTTAACATAATCTAAATGTTAAGATAGATTTTGAAACTAACTTACTGTTATGAAATAATTACGAACACTTTCTATTTCAACTATCATTGTTACTTTTAAATAGTTTATGTTTCAACGAAGTTAGCCGAGAAATATTGAAAATAGTTTAAACTAAAATAAGTTTCACAACAATTTTAACCAGAAGGGTCAGTCTCAAGATAAGACTTATTATGCTCAAATAGTTTATATATAACATTTATGTACACCATAGATAAGGGTATACAACACTACTCAAGCTATCCATGTCCTCATACATCTTCCACAGTTCCACGTAGAAAAAAATAACAACATCACACAGGTTGTACACAACCTCAGACCTCTACTACAGTTCTACATGGGATACACAATGGTATAAAGATTTTTTTGTGAGATTTGAGTATCCTCTAGTACATCTTAGGAATCAGTGTGTGTCCAAATCGACAGAATCACACACTACTCATAATGTAAAAAAAATTATCACTCTAGTGCAATAATATGGAGATGAGTTTAGAATTCTCTTGTGTGATGTCAATGCAGCGCTAGACACTTTTGGTTTGAAGCAGATGAAGAATTGAGTCCTTTTTTGGAAGTTATCTAGAAGAAAGAGTTTTTTGGTTCTGTTCCTTCACTTCCAGTATAGGTGATCAGCATTAATGTGAGAGTATTCCTTTCCGCACTTGAACATCCTATTTTAACTTCTGTTCGTCATCTGTATAAGTGTTCTTCGAGTTCTTCATGTGTTTTTATCTGCATGTATGTGTGTATCATCTTGTATGTTTATCATATGTATCTTGTGTTATTCCTTTTATATATGTTTCTATATGTGCATCCTCTACCCTTTTAAACATAGCTTTGATCTTCCTCTTATAGCTCATGTGATCCGACATAAGGCATGATTACTTATACACGTATGAGGTACAGTTCCCAAACATGTCAACAACCCACATTAATTAATATCAGTTTCATTGTATTAAGAAAATATGACCATTAACATTATATTAATAATATTGCAAAAGTACAAAGTTTGAGTAATAGTGAATGGTTAACAGTCATCTTCCAACAGTAGCTCTCTATCTGCAGACTTGTGATGGTAACTCTTATAGAAGTAGATCATGTTTCAGTAGTTCCATGTATAGAGGTATCTACTTTTATCAGTAGCTCCATTTGCCGGTAGTTCCTTGTAATAGTGAATTTTGTCAGTATATCTTCCTCAAAATCTGAAGAAGTGATCATCGGTAGCAGTAACTCTCTCAATCAGTAGCTTCCTCTATCGGTAGTTCCATTTTATCGGTAGCTCCTCTCTATTGGTACCTCGTATCAGTGGACTTGTATCGGTGAACCTGTATATCTGTTACCTAGTCTAATAGTAAACATAATCTATCGGTGGAATTTTGTAAAATAGAAGACATGATCTATCAGTGTGCTACTATGTATCAATGACCTTGTATCTGTGAGCAGATGTATATCAGTCGGAAATATAACTGTCAGTGACTTAAGAAAATAAATACTTACAAAGTAATTATTCTATGCATATTAGTTACAGATTGAATTAATAGAATATTTCATCATTGTTAAAATTAAAAAAACTTTCATTAATATATTACATGATATTATATGATTATTTTGACATCCATATTAATTCTTGATCATGAAGGAATAATTATGAAACATAATTATTATATAGACAATAATGATTTGAGATTATCAGAACATATCTAAACATAATTGAGATTATCAATACATTTGAGTCCAACATTTCTTTTTTTATTCCCTATTGATAAGGGAGAGGTGGTTTATATGCTATTACTGAAATTTTGATGTTTTCATTGGGTTTCATTTTTTTGGGTTTTTATAAAGTTCCATACATCATGAGGTGTATCATCAGTGGTTTCATTTTATTTTTCATCATCATCTTCTTATGTTACTATATTATGATTTTTGGGTTTTTTCCAGTACATTCATACACCATAAAACAACTTCTATTAACTCTTCCCAAAACAATGTATCTGTATTTCCTAGTAGAGTGCATTTTAATGTCTCAAAAAGGTCTTTGAGGTCCGACCATTATGTTTTCAATGTTACAAAGATACACCCACTAATTCTATATTTCAATCGTATGGTTGGTTATCTATTGATATTCCAATTAACAAAAGGATTAGAGTTGATTTTATAGATTTTTTTGATGAACATTTTCTAGTTTTGGTGGTCTTTATGGAATTATATATATTTTACTATTGTGATATAAGAGGGGTTGGATATTTTTTACATATTATAGTGGTACAAAAACACAACTCATTTTCCAATATATAGGTTTTAATTGGTTCCTGAAAGGTTACTTCCCACTTCTTTTCTCAAAGTACCATTGATTATTTTTCTGTTATTTCTGAACAGCCCTTCATGGATAACAATATTGGGGTGACATGTATTTTAAATTTTTCTACATGTAATTAATGTATTATGAATCATTTATGTGTGGTTAATCATCCACAATTTCATATTCAATATATATGTTAAATAAACCACACATTTTTCATTATTAGATCCATATTGCAAAATCACGAGGCAATGGTGGTGCACTAGGTAACTGAAAATATCCAAGCCTCTTCGTTATGTCCTCTTCCTGAAAATCTATGTGAGTATTTTCATTAATAAGGTGGATTCGTTGGTAGGGTGGTCCTTGAACTCTATACTATAGACATTCAATACCCGAGAATTAAACAAAATCATCCATCATTGGGCGTTTTGAACATCATCCCTACATCATTAGAGGTATCATAAGCTATTAAAGAATTTGGTTGGATTACATGATAGAACTTTTAGGGATGTATCCTCAAATCATGTTTGAGATGTGTTCATATGTATGTGAGTTTTTTGAAGTCTTCAATTATATACACCCTATCATTTTGTGGTTAATAAATGATGTCAGACTAGATTTTCAATGTAATAATAGGAGGGAATTCATTATATACAAGTTTCATTGATAAATCCATACATTTAGCGATAAAATATAGAGCATGATTTATGATACAAAACTGGGATCAGTCTCACAATTAGAATGCAAAAATTCTTAGACTTATATCATTATAATATATTCCATGGTTGTGAATGGTGTCACAGACATGCAGGATATTGAAAATATATTCATGGGGATCCTCAATTTATATCCCACTAAACTGAAAAATATTCGATATCCTTTGAAATATTCATGTATTAATTCTTATGGAGTACACATATAAATGTGAGTGTATAAAACTGGTTGTAACAACATTGATTAACAAAAATATATAACCATAATGGTGTGTTATGTGTACATGGATAATTTTTTTTCTAGGTTCTATATTATTCATGTCGGCTTGATCAATATGTATAGAATATATGTGGTCATCCATTTTTTGAATGATGGTATTCAATTTGGTAAAATTCAATTTTACTCTCAATGGTATGTAGCTCATGACCATGGATAATTCATGAACAAGTTAGTTGGCCCTGAGGCATTCACTTGGAATCATGGGGAAAATATTAAATGATATTAGAAAATGAATACTGATTGAGAATATAAGGGGGTATGGGAGAGTTAATCCCACGTTCATGTCAGAGGTTTCTGTTCCAAATCGTTGTTTTAGAGCCCCTTCAACGATGCTAAAATTTGACATGCTAGCATGAGTTGTTTAATTAGTGTGTGTTGTGGTCATATATGATTATTTTTCCCAAAAAACACTATCTACTCTAGGATAGTATATTTATTGTGAAGGGTTGGTCCCACAGGGATTGAATAAGATGAAAAGAACCAATACTATGAATCCAATGTGTATGATTCATCACAAATATACTGATTTTGGGATTAAAAAAATTATATAGGATTTTCATTAAGAGCATAGGGAGAAAATAAGTAAGGATAAATTATAGGGATATGTATGAAATAACAATCTTAATAAAAAATGGCATCGTCATATGGTTTTGGATTCAAATAAAACGGTGTTCACAAGTTGAATATTGTTAAACCAAGGAGATCTATCTAAGAGGAAGAAATTCCTTGTTCTGTATATTGATAACAAGAAAGATTCATTAACCATAGATTATAGGGTATAATGTATCATTACCTATTGTTAATAGCATATTCCACACTAATCAGGTCATGATTGCCCATTCAGAATCCCCATTATCTGTGATTCCCAGATAAAATGGATACCCAATAATTGTATAACATGATTATTAGAAATAGGGATACATTGTTGATAATTAATTCATTATCAAGAACAAACATCCCATCTCTCGACCCCTACCTTATGTGGTTTAGCCACTCATATTACAGTACATATAAATATAGTATAGAATTGAAAACATGAATATCATAACAATATAATTCTTAAAAAATCAGTTAAATATCATTTATTGATGAATAATAATCATATAAATCAGATCAGTCACAACATCAACCAAACTGTTAATTAAAACAATGAAAATGGATGAATGTAGAATGGGTTCGTCATCAAATAATAATTCAAATGAATAATTCACTTAAATCGATAATGGTGATTTTAAAAGAGGGGAACATATTCATGTTGGTCCACCATACTGGATTAAATTTTAAACAATAAATGTAATTGGTACATTTTGAGTTGATAGAGAAGGAAGATAAAAAGGAGTTGAAATTACATGAATGAAAAACAAAATAAAAATAGTCCTCTATGTTACTATATATTTGTACATGAATGATATATATATACTCTATGTTTTAAATGACATGATAAAATCTAATGTCATTTAATTTAGATTCAACATATTCTTCGTCGATATTGAATCTGGCATGAATCTCATGTGAATCACTTTCTGAACCTTAACTATTTGGAAATTTTACTCTTCTCACAACATGTAACAAGTATAAATGATATTTTTCTTGCATATGAAGGATAATTAATGTGATAAGTTAATTTTTTATGTTAAATTATATGTATTTTAGCGACATGGGTTTTAGACCCCATCAGGCTGTGGAAAATTTCTACGAAAAATTCCAGAGCTAGGCGCGAAGACGGCGTGCGATTTCGAGGCCCGGTGTGCCCGAAATTAATTTTATAAAAATATTGACAATTTTTTTACTATGCACATAGATGGGGTGTGATATCTCCTATACAGTAGTTCAGAACGGGAATCCAAGGGCACGAATGCATCCAGAACGTGCCGTTTACAGTAGGCGAGGTGTAAACTTTGCGGGCGCGGGCACGGGTGAGAAACACCACCAGGGGTGTTTTCGTAATTAAATGGAGAAGTTATTGTGCGAGCGTTGGCTCGAATAACATATGAATGGAGTCTCGGATGGAAAATCTGAGTTCGCCGTTGAGTTCAGAATGGCACGTTTACCCTAGGGTTGACCTTACTTTTGTCTTCATTGGGCATCGGGGGGAGTCGAGTCGGGAGCCGGAGATGGGAGATATTTTTAAAAAAAACAAAATATCTCATCTCTTACCTCCTTCCTACCTCACATGCAGAGAGAACCACCTACGAACCTCTTCCGATTCTTTTCCGATTCGAGCTCCGATCGTCCATTTTCTGCGCCGATCGTCAGCGGATCTAGCTTCAGGGCGTCGCCGGTGTTGATCTGCACCCGAAGCTTCGGCGTTTTGCCCGCGAGGTAGGAAGTTTGCCTTTTAATCACAAGATCATGTTTTTGCTATGAATTGCTTCATTTGAACGTCATTGTAGAGAGGATCGTGTCTCGGGGGTCGCACCGGTGCTTTCGGATCGCAAAACGGACCACTGGGGTGCCCCCTGCGGTCTGTGGTGGAGTCGTGGCGGCCCGCGGCGGAGCCACGGCTGCTGGCCGCCCAGCGCGGCTGCGGCTGGTCTAGGCCGGCCGGGCTGGTCCGACCACTTTTGTCATACGGGGGTCTTTAATCCCCCGTATCGTGTAATCCAGGAGTCGGATTCGTGTGCCGTTTGTGGCGACACGACCCTGACAATAAGCCAAACCCTCCGGAGTGGGTTCAAGAGTTTAGGGGTTCGGGATCATGGACCGGGAGTTGAACACGTTGTATAAAATAATATTATTTTATTAGTTTACGACTTCGGGTCGTTGTAACTTCTACCTGGAGCGTCCGATTGATTTGTTGTCAGTGGTGTTGAGACCCCAATGGTTCGACGGAGTTTTTCAGATTGTTTCCTTGTGTTGGGACTGAGAACGGGGTGTGGGCCCCTCGAGGCCGGGTTTTGGTGTTTGCAGAGAAACGCAGCTTTCGCACCAGGAGTCCGATTTTGACAGATGAATAGTCTATTATGTGTGTTTTTTCGAGAGAATCACAATGGTTCGATCCATTCGATGAGTTTCGGGATCGAGGTGTGCCCCCCCCCCCCTCCGATCTGGCTTCTGTGAATAATACCTTTTTCACCGGGTGTCCGTTTCGTACGAGGGTGTAGTAGATTTCTCTTGTTTTTTCGAGGGGATCGTAGTGGTATGGTCCGCTAGATGGTTTTCGGGATCATTTTGTGGGCCCCGTATGATCTATCTATGGCGAATGGTGCCTTTTTCACAGATGCTCCTTTTCGGATGCGTAAGCAGCCTTTCCTGTGCGTTTTTTGGCGCAGAACGCGATGGTGGCCTTAGTTTTGGCCTAGTAGGTGCGAAGTGTGGCGTTGTGGCAGGTCTCTTGGGTTAGCGACATTTGGACCAGCAGTGGTTGAGGGTTCTCCCTTGATCCGTTCCTACGAGGGTTCGTGCGGCATCAAAACCTTCGTATTGGTTTGTGATCCTCTCGATGGATGTTTAAACTGTTAGAGTTTTGGCATCCCTCTGGTGGGCTCGGAGCAGGATCCTCTAGCATTGTTACCCTAGATCGGGTTCTTGGTGACGCTGTGGACGCTTATTCACAGGCGGTGATCTGCAATCTAACTAGTTATCCCAGTAGGGTTTGTGGAATCATCAGGATTATGATCCACTACGTGGTGGGACGTGCTCAGTAGGGTTGTGGCATCGCCGGTTATACAATCCCCTACCCAGCATGAGGTGTATAGTATGGTTGCAGTTTCATTGGTTATGGGATCCTCTACTCAGTTCCTGGTGTCTGTAGGGTTGTGGCATCGTCGGTTCGATTACCTACATCGCGAGTTATACCAGATAGGGTTCCGGTATCGTCGTGACCACTTTTATATGGGATATGATCCTCTATCAGAGTGATTTTCTTCTACTGAGCGCCAGATCGGGTTGTGGTATCCCCCAACGGATCCTGGGTGTGATCCCCTATCTATGAGAACTACATATGCCAGATCGGGTCGCGGTATCCCCCAGCGGACCCTGGGAGTGATCCCCTATCTGTGAGCTTCGTATATTGGAGAGGGTTTTGGTATCCCCTAAAGGACCCTAGGAGTGATCCCCTATGTGAAAAGTTTTATAGTTTTGTTGTTTCAACGATGTTTCCTCAGTGATGCTAACCGATGAGAGTGATCTCTTGGTTGAGCGTCTGAGGGGTTTTTGAGAAACCCGATGGAGTGTATCTCTCGGATGAGTGTCATCTGGGATGATAGTGATCATGGAGTGTGCTCTCCTGGTTGTGGACAGTGGCTGGTGATGAGGTCCGTACCACTTGTGGCTTTGTGGCATGAGCTGAGTATATCTGGATTGTTCATGGTGTATGTATGGGAATACATCTGAGCTTAGATGACTAGGTGTGTTTAGCTGAGGATGGTCATGAGATGGTGTTTCTCTCTCGTCTGGGTTCCCTCTGGCTGGGATGAGCAGACTGTTTCCTTTCAAATTCTCTCTTGGGTTTTGGGTTTTTGGGGTGCCTACTGAGTATGTTTATACTCACCCCTGCATGGGCTTTTCCCACACATGTTTGAGTCTTGTGGAGACCACAAGACTTTTGACAGAGTCCTAGGTGGACCCAGAGCAGGCGGAGCTGAGTGAGTGAGACTAACCGGGGTGGTTTCAGGTGCGGTGTCGGGGGAGCTTTACAACGATGTTTGTGGAAGAGTTATCCTTCTTTAGAGCAGGTGGGATGCACTTTTGTAGTTTACTTTTCATGGGCCATGTTTTTCCATTTGTACTTCTGCTATACTCTGGTTGTGGGATAGTGTATGCATGCATTTTCATTTCAGTTTTATATATCTTTTTATTGTTTCATGGGGTTGTATGTGGGTGTGTGTGTACAGGTACCTTAGGCTAATGCCTCCCATGTGTGTGATAGCCTACTCGGCACTGGTCGCCAGCCCCTAGCCTATTGGAGGCGGGCTTGCGGAGTCGCAGCTCGAGCCCCATTTGGTCTGGTCGTGATAGAGTGGTATTAGAGAAGGTTCCACATTTGGGATCTCAAAGAGTAGCTGTTCTGGACTCCAGTGTTGGTGCGGTGGCCGACGTATCCATACCCCATGACTCTGATAAACTGCCTTTCGACTCGGGACATCCGTACACTGGTCTCATGGACAAAATGGTAAATGCATCATATAAGACTGGGTTTTGGGGTTTTCCTTGTCCTTCTTGAGTTATCTCTCCAGATATACTTTTTTACTATGGTGCGTCTTGAATTTATTTCAGGATGTCTCCACAACGAAAGCCAACGACAGTTCCACAGAAGGATTGTGCTGATGACATGATCCGTGTAGAGGCTGTGGAGCAGGGCGTAGGTTCTGAGGTTGCACCTCTATGTGATATTCCAATTGAGCCACCACCTGTCGAGCAACTGGTTGTGCCGGCAGTGCAGGACAAGGTTACGCATAGGCTGAGTACGCTGCATGAGTTCTATAGGCAGCAACCTCGGAGGTTCTGGGGTGATTCAGAACCCCATGCAGCTAATGACTGGCTTGAGGCAGTCACCCGAGTTTTCCACCTAGTGAGGACACCTCCAGACCAGAAGGTGGTCCTAGCGGTGAGCCTTCTACATGGTTCGTCCGGGAGATGGTGGAGTTGGTGATGGAGTCCCATGATGAGGAGACGCTCACGTGGGAATATTTTGAGGGGCTCTCCAGGGAAGAGTTCTATCCCGTGACATTGAGGTAAGTGCAGATTCATGAGCTTTTGCAGCTTTGATAGGAGAGCCTGACTGTTTTGGATTACTCAGCGAGGTTTAAAGAACAATCACACTACTCCCTGGATATGGTTCGAGACCAGTTATTTAGGGCTCAGACATTCGACAAGGGTTTACGCAGGGATATCCAGGCAGTTGTGGTTTCTTTGTGCCTGCCCACCTATGCTGGAGTGCTGGAGCGAGCGTTGGTGTTGGAGAGCTTTCTGGCTGAGCAGATTCCCCCTGTTAGTGATTGGAAAGTGAGAGCTGAGACGTCAGCATATGGTAGTCGACGACAGACTCAGGGGTCTGGACATGGCCGAAGTTTCAAAAGGCAACCCCAGGATGGAGGATCTGAGTCTCAAGGCTCGCAGGCCAGTTTTGGTCAGCCGCAGGAGAGGCGGTGTTATGCTTGCGATGGTCTGGGACATCTTTCTAGAGATTTTCCGACCCGTCGTGCTGCTGAGAGGGAGCTGGTCGATGGTCCACCTTGGCAGAGGCAGCGTCTCAATCAAGGAAGTCAGCAGGGTGGCGGACGTGGCGGCGGAGAGGGTGCAACAGGAGGCGGTGGTATGCGGTATCAGTTGCCACCACCCCCACCCCCATGTGGTCCATGCAAAGCTCAATGAGTTGGCGGCCGAGGGCGAGGCCAGCTGCATGCCCTAGATGATGTTGAACTAGAGGAACCATGAATGGATAGAGGTATTCCTTGTGTCCTTTCTACTTACTGCAGTAGTTTGTTAGACACTGTTTCGCAATACTCGTTCCTTTCTGTTTCTTGCTCGAGTTTTGTTCAGGGCGTTGGTTAGACACTATGTGGATGTTTTTTGGCATGCTTTTAATGTGTGAGGAAGAGGTATATTTCCACCACTGAGAAACATTTTTGGGACGCGATTAAAATTGTACGGGCGATTTAGTCCCGCCGAAAGAGGATAGTATTGAGGTGTGGTGGATGAGTCCCTCTGACTTATGCATTCAGGTAGGGGTGTTTGTTAGTGAACTCGCTGGTGTGCAAGACCCAGTTGAGAGTCCAGTCTCTTTCCTTGTGCTTCGGACATTTCGGGGATGAAAAGTCCTAAGGGGGGGGATTTAGAAACTCGGGTTTTAGGCCCTGTCAGGCATTGGAATATTTCTACGAAGCATTCAAGAGCCAGGCGTGAATAAAACATTCGATTTTGAGGCCCGGTGTGCCCAGAATTAATTTTATAAAAATATTAACTATTGTTATACTATGCAAGTGGTGGGGTGCGATATCTCCTAAACGGTAGCTCAGAATGGGAAGATGAGGGCACTGTGGAGTCTGGAACGTGTCGTTTACCCTAGGTGAGGTGTAAACTTTGCGGGCGCGGGCCTGTAGTGGGAAATGCCACAAGGGGCATTTTTGTAATTAAATGGAGAAGTTAGTGTGTGAGCGTCAGCTCGAATAACTTTTGAACGGAGTCTCAGGTGAAATATCTGAGTCCGCCGTGGCATTCAAAATGGCGCATTTACACTAGGGGTGACCTTACTTTTATCTGTATCGGGCATCGGGCGAAGGCATGTCGGGAGCTGGAGATGAGAGATATTTTTGTTTTAAAAAAAGAAATGTCTCATCCCTTTCCTCCCTCCTCCCTCATGTGCACGACGAACCACCTCTGAACCTCCTCCGGTTGTTCGCTGATTCGAGCTCTGATCGTTCATTTTCTATGCCGATCGTCAGCGGATCTAGCATCTGGGCGTTGTTGGAATCGATCTGCACCAGAAGCTTCGGCGTTTCTCCCATGAGGTAGGTGGTTGCGTTTTAATCCCCCGATCCTATTTTTTCTGAAAATTGCTTCATTTGTTGGTCTTTTCAGGGAAAATCTCATCCCAGGGGTCACACATGTTCTTTCGGATCGAAAAACAGACCACCGGGGTGCCCCCGGCGGTCCGTAGAAGGTCAGCCGGCGTGCCACCGGCACTGGAAAAGTGCGGCGGCATGCCGGCAGAAGGCCGCCGGCCTGGACGGGCCGACGGCGGCAGCCGGTCTAGGCCGGCCGAACCGGCCGGTTCAGGCTGGTATGTCCACTTTAGTCATATGGGGGTATTTAAACCCCAGTATCTTTCAATCCGGGAGTAGGATTCGCATGCCATTTGCGGCAACGCGACCCTAAGGACGAGGAAAACCCTCCAGAGTGGGTTCGAGATTCTAGGGGTTCGGGATCATGGCCCGGGAGTTGAACACGTCGTACAAAATATTATTATATTTTTATTTTATGACGTCGGGTCATTGTAACTTCTATCTGGAGCGTCCGATTGACGTGCCTTTAGTGGCGTTGAGACCCTGATGGTACGATTGACTTTTTGAGATAGTTTCTGGGTGTTGGCACTGAGAACGGGGTCTGAGCCCCATGAGGCCAGGTTTGGACGTTTGCGGAGAAACGCAGCATACGCACTAGGAGTCCTATTTTGACGGATGAATAGTCGATCCTGTGTGTTTTTTCGAGAGTATCGCAATGGTACGATCCGTTCAACGAGTTTCGAGATCGAGCCGTGGTCCCCCCTAGCAGGCTTCTGTGAATAGTATATTTTTCACCAGGTGTCTGTTTCGGATGAGCGACTAGTCGATTACGCTTGTTTTTCAATGGGATTACTGTGGTAGGGTCCACTCGATGGGTTTCGGGATCGTTGTGTGGGCCCCACACATGCTAGCTATGGTGAATAGTGCCTTCTTCACCGGTGCACTGTTTCGGGCACGTAAGCAGCCTTTCCTTAGTGTTTTTTCGTGTAGAACGCGATGGTGGCCTCGGTTTTGGCCTAGGAGGTGCGCAGTGTGGAGGGTCGCTCGGGTTAGCGTCATTTGGACCAGTAGTGGTTGAGGGTTCTCCCTTGGTTCGTTCCTACGAGATTTCGCGGGGCATCACAACCTTCTTATATGTTTGTGATCCTCTCGATCAGATTTTTAAACTGTCAGATTAGTGTCATCCCTCTGGTGGGCTCGGAGCAGGATCCTCTATCATTTTTACCGTAGATCGGGTTCTTGGTATCGCTGAGACCACTTATTCACGGGCGGTGATCCCATATCTAGCTGGTTAACCCCGTATGGTTTATGGAATAATCAGAATTATGATCCCCTACGCGGTGGGCCTTGCTCCGTAGGGTTGTGTCATCATCGGGTATACGATCCCCTACCCAACATAAGGTGTATAGTAGGGTTGTGATATCGTTGGTTATGAAAACTCTTACTCAGTGCATGGTTTTGGTAGGGTTGCGGCATCATCAGTTCAATTCCTTACATTGCAAGTTATACCAAATAGGGTTCTGGTATAGTCGTGACACCCTTTTAAAAGGGCGATGATCCCTTATCTGAGTGATGTGCTTCTGTCGAGCGCCAGATCGGGTGGTGGTATCCTCCAGCGGATCCTGGGTGTGATCCCCTATCTGTGAGAACTACGTATGCGAGATCGGGTCGTGGTATCCCACAGGGGACCCTAGGAGTGATCCCTTATCTATGAGATTCGTATACAGGAGAGGGTTCAGGTATCCCCTTGCGGACCCTTGGAGAAATCCCCTATCTGAGGAGTTTGATGGTTCTGTTGTTTCAACGAGGTTTCCTCAGTGATGTTAACCGACGAGCGTGATCTCTCGGGGGAGCATCTGTGAGGTTTGTGAGAATAATGATGGAGTGTATCTCTCATATGAGTGTCATCTAGGATGGCAGTGATCATGGAGTGTGCTCTCCTAGTTGTGGACAGTTTCTGGTGACGAGGTCGGTACCTCTTGTGGCTTTGTGATGTGGGCTGAGTATATCTGGTTTGTTCAAGGTGTATGTATGGGCATACACCTGAGATGAGCTGACTAGTTCTGTTTAGCGGAGGATGGTCACGAGATGGAGTTTCCCTCTCATCTGGGTTCCCTATGGATGCGATGAGTGGAGTGTTGACTTTCAGTTTCTCTCATTGGTTTTGGGTTTTTGGGGTGCCTATTGAGTATGTTTATACTCACCCCTGCAAGGGCTTTGCCCGCACATGTTTGTGTCTTGTGAAAACCACATGCCTTTCGACAGAGTCCCCAGAGGACCCAGAGCAGGAGGAGCTGAGTGAGCGAGACTGACCAGGGTGTTTGCCGGTGCGGTGCCGAGGGAGCTTTCCAGCAGTGTTTGTGGCAGTGTTCCCCTTCTTCAGAGCAGGTGGGACACACTTTTGTATTTTACTTTTGGTAGGCCATGTTTTTCCCTTTTTACTTCTGTTGTACTCTGGTTGTGGGATAGTGTATGCATGCGTTTTCTTTTCAGTTTTATATGTCTCTGCAATATTGCATGGAGGCGTATGTGGGTGCGTGTGTACAGGTACCTTAGGCTAATGCCTCCCATGTGTGTGATAGCCTACTCGGCACTGGTCGCCAACCCCTGGCCTATTGGAGGCGGGCTTGGGGAGTCGTGGCTCGAGCCTCGTTGGGTCGGGTCGTGACATGTATTACATATTCAGATTTTCCAATCCATTAATGAATTGTAATTCAATCACAACATGCTTCAGGACATGTGATCCACACTGAATGATGCCTACACAATGTCTATGTGAATTTAATGGCATGTATTGATCATTTTTTATCATTTCCTTAGAATTTAAATTAGCATCCAGAAATCAAATTCCCTAGATATATATATATATATTCTATTATTGAGTAAACCCTTAGTATTACTAAATTAAAAAGATTTAGAAATGTTTATAAAATTTCATTTTATAAATCCTATAAAAACATAAAAGGGAAATTTTAATAAAATATATTTTACACTTTATATTTATTTAAAAAAAAATTTATAATTAAATAAATTATAATTTTCAAAAAATATCATTATTTTCAAATGATAAAAAATTCAATATGTTGTTTTTATTCACATGAAAAAATTTACAAATATTAACCAAATATTGTAATACATTCATAACATATCATTTTATTATATAAAATTAAATTATCATATAAAATATCTAAAATTATAATTCTTTTACTATTTTTTATATCATTAATTTCAATTTCCCCTTAGATGAATAATTATTGTGTTAGCGATATGTAAGAATATAAGGTAATTATATATTTTATAAAAAATAAAAAATAAATATTTAGGATGATGATAAATCCATTATATATTAATGAAACATTTATATTTTGGAATGTCACCTTGATTACCACATTTTAAAAATATTTTTTTTATTAGAAAAATAAAATGACATATTTGAATGTTAATTAAATAAAATATTATAAAATTCATAATCTCATCAATGTGGTGCCAAAAAGTTTAACATTATACAGTTGCATTGCAGTAAAAAATATATATAAGAGACGCATAAATTTTATTCATGTGGAAAGGTAATATTATAATCATTAAAGATTAAAAATTTTTATTTAATTGCAAGATTACCCTTTGTTGTGGTAACAATAATTATTAAGTTTATTATTAATATTGTAAAAAATTAAAATGAGCCTATTTAATATATGTTAAATCATAGATTGAAAATATATATCCATATTTATTATTTTAAACACATAAATGATTCATAATTTATTTTAAAATTATACCTGAAGAATTCTTCAAAAGATATAGTTTTCCTAAAATTACCCAACTACTATATATAATTTTTATAATTTTTAATTAATGTATAATTCTACTCAAAAAATAATAATTATATTTAATGGAAATAATCTAAATAGCTTTTATTAATATCAATAATATAATTTTAATTTGAAAATATTTTAATTTAAAAATATAACTTTTTATAAAAAAATTCAGTATTTAATGACAAATATATATATTGAAAAACTATAAAAAAACTCATATTAAGATAATTTTTATACGATGAATTAAAATATAAAATTATTTTAAAATGTATGTTTTATAAAATAAAAAAATTATTATAATATTTACTCTTTTGAAAAAAAAATTATAAAAAACATTGTAGACTAAAATTACATTACTAATAATTGAATAATGATTTTCTATGAAATTATTAATATATTTTTTTGAGTTTGAAATATATATATATTAAAAATTATTTTATTTTATTCATACCATCAAAATTAATTTCATGGTTATAAATATCACACTAAATAATAATGTTTCAAAAATTAATATTAGTTCATATAAACTCGGAGTTTTGTGTAATGCATGAAATAAATAAATCATATAAATTTAAAGATAAATAATTTCTAAAATATGAAGGTGTTAAATTATCTAAACTAAATAAATTTTCTTCTCATAATTAAATATATTTTTTAGTAATCAAATACTATACATTTTAAAATGACTTCTTGAAATCCCAAAACATCCGGGAGGGTTTATAAAATATTCTATTAAAATTAGGAAAATAGAATTACGAAGTTTATCTAGGATTACACATATAAAATTTTAAAATATATTAAAATTAGTGGGATGTAAACATATGAAAATTTAATGATATAAATGTTTATAGATAATTGGTTTGATGAATTTCAATGATATTTAGAATGTTAATAACACAAAAACTATAAACTACAAATTTAAAAAATTTCATCAATCCATCGGAATTAGATGTTATATGAATTAATTATTATATAAATATTCTTTTTCAATATTTATGTTATTATTTTTCTTTCTAGACTATGAACATAAAGAAATAATCATACAGGAAATGTAGAATTTCAACATCTAATCAATTTCCACCACAATATCAATTTTTTATCGAAGGAACAATTAATATTAACATCTCATGCCTTAAACACTACGATCAACTAAAAATGGTTTACATAATAGAAAAAAGGATAATAAGATATGCATTCAATATTTATATATTTTACAAAACCCATTTGGTTATCATTATTTATATAATATAAAAAATACATTATTTTGTAAAATTCAACAATATTTTAGATGTTTTAGCTTAATCAAATTCATAAGTAGTTAAACATTAAAATACATCAAAATATATCTAACCAATTAAAGTCATAATAATTTAGAAATAATGTATCTTAGATTATATAATAGAGTTTAAATTAATTCCAAAAATTTCCACATAATATCACATATATATTATTTGAGTACATTGCTCATATTTTCATTGAAAATATGGTAATAACATAAATTTTGACAGAACATTAAAACAAACATAAATTATTTTATAAATAAACATTATTTTTTCATTAAATATAAAAAAAATAATGAATATATTTCGTTAACTACCAAATAAAATAATATTTATCAAAAATTAATTAAATAATAAATTAATTTTATGGTTTATAATACCATTTAATCAGTGTGAATAATCTCTTTATCCAATATATAATATCCAAAATATAAATTTCAACAAATATTATGGTTAATATTTAATTAATTTAGGTGTTTTTCAAAAAAATTATCTTACCTATAAATCATAATTCTTGGTTATTTTTACCTATCAATAATTAATTCAATTTCATAATGAAATATTTTTGGTAAAATCAATATATATATATTTGTGTATAAAACCCCTTTTTGTTTTTGAAGAAAATTTAATTTCCGTCAGTCCATTGAATAATAATTTCAACCATTGGACATCCTTTTTAGTCTATTAACCTAACATCATCATCTTATTCCATTACACTATTTTCATTTAGTATGGCTCTAACAATCTCTTCTTCATCAAATTAATAATCATTAGTCATAAGACCATGATAATTATTTTCTCAAAGTATTTCCCATTTATTATAATTTTAATAATTAAAATAATATTCGCATTTAAAATATTCAACTCTGGATGGTACCTTATTGAAACCAGTATTGAAATCCATTATATAAACTGAACAATTCAATTCTCCCCAAAAATAGTTTTCCTTATGACCATTTTTCCACACCACTAACATATTTATATTTCCTTGAGTAATTATCCTCTATGTTTCTTCCTAGCATATTGTAATTATGAAAATTAAAATTTATAACCTATTTGACATTATAAAATAGAATTTTTCCAATGTTTGGTGTGGTAGGAAACTCCACTAATATTGTATTATTGATCATATTATTAAAATTTATATTATGAATAATAACATGGTATCTCTTTCCAGCTCGCAGTTCTAATTTTTTCTCAAATTTAATATCAATACATTTTCTAATATATTGATCATTAACATGAATACATCAGTTTCCATCCATTATCTAAAACCAAATGAATTGTTTACTAAATCATCATCATATTCAAAACTAAAAAAACATTTATTTTATCTCTAAACAATGATAAATTATTTTTAATCTATGAAAGAATTTGATTAACATTATAAATCCACTATTATCGTAAATTTACATTTTTATTAATGTTTGGTAAATAGTTTTTAGATTAAAATATTTAATTTTCAATGATACAGCCAAATCCTCAGTGATGAAAGCCTCATTATCTTGTAGTTGGTGATGATTGTTTGAAGCTCAATGAATATTTTTAGTTTTCCTTCCCCATGGTAAAATTATTCTAATGAAACATCTTATTGTAGTATCCTCATTGGGATGTATTTTTTTTAGAAAATAACATCTTCTCTTTATTTCCAAAACATTATAATTTTATCCAATACATAGACATTCCCTAGTGATTTTAAAAATGATTTAGAAACATAATTTCCAATGAATGAATAAACCATTATCTAAAATCAACTATTATGACCCTATATTTCCATAAATAATTATAACATCATGATAGATTAATATTATATATAGTGAAAAATATATATACCCAATGTTCAAAATGATTATTGTACTTGTATATTATATATACATATTTAAATTTTATGAATTTTCTTCAATATCTACCAAAAATATCCCACCTCATGGAATCATTCAAAGGAATACTATACGAAAAATATTTTTTATAACCACTAGAATGAAAAAAAGGGTTAGCGTTCATTCTTAGTAATAGAATGCATGCGAGATATTAGTTGATAATCGTATAAAATAAAAATATAACAACAATGGAATGAAATCTTAACAATAACATATAAATCTCATACCCCATTTGAAAAATATCATTTACATGACTTATGACATAAAAAACCAATATATTATGAGAATAAATATAAGAATGAGAATTCATCATAACACAATCATGAACTATAAGATGATGTCATAAATTTGTGTGAATTAATTAATATGGTATATTTTATTTTATATGGAATGAGTGTCCATGAAGACCATTCAATAATTGATCAACACCTTCTTCCCCTAACAGATACATCACTTCAACATGATGACCACAAAAAATCAATAACATCATTCAATTTTCTACTACAAATTGGTACCTTTTACTTATTTCATATAATAGATCAATAAATTGATTCATAACCCCTCCCCCAAACATACTATAGTGATGGAAGATAGATAATGACCACTTAGTCCCACCTCCATGAGGCTCTAATATGGTGACTACCAATAATGGAATAAGAATCTCAAATAATGGGTGTAATTTTCCCCAATAATAATTGGTGTCTTGAGATAAGATAAATTAACATCAAAAAAATCCATGATATATAAAATATGGAAAAAATATTCTTCAACCAATGATTATATAAATATAATAGATTAATTCAATATTGATCAAATAAATTACCAAAACAAAATCTATTATAATGACACAGAAAAAACACCAATGTTTTGATGAAGTAATGTTTATCAATTTCAATGTTTTCCACTGGTAAAATTGATATTTTATTAAGATGGTTTGTATATGAATACATGAAATATCAGAATAGAATCAAATTGTTATGATTAACATGTTAAAATAGAATTCTAATGGAAACATTAGTAAACAAAAGAATCAATAACACCGATATTGTCAAAAAACCAAACCCCGCCCAACCTAAGGCCTTTTCACTAAATAAATCATCCTCGTATATCAATATAATATGAACCATCTGATGATCAGGTAACTAACACTACTTTCACACATTTTTCCAACATTATAGCCTAATGATGTATGTCATGGTTATCCCACCATTTCTATATCATATCATATAATTCCACCTATAATCATTTGGGCCATCACTTCACATTAAATCCTGCATAAAGTCACCTTGGATATTACAACATACCACATTCCATCCTGAAACTCATTTTCCATCACATCTTCTAAAAAGTGTTGTAGAGTATCATGCATACGTAAGACATAAACCTCATTCCATTTTCATTACATAAACAAACACCACTCTACTAAATATTATCACATATCGACCGAAGACACATTAGACATCACATCCCATCTGATTACATCATGATAATGTATATTTTGACCACATTCCATTATTTCCCATGTATATCATCAACACATAAAAGTTATTCATCCATTGTTACTCCCAAATGATTGTTTTCAATACTCCCCCATAAATATATACAATGGTCGACACGTGAGGATCTATGTGGTTGGATCATATAATTAATCAAAAACTAATATAAAATAATATATATATATATATATATCACACATGGAAAATAATATGGGTTAAACATCATGGTAGTAACCATTTTATAGTGTAATCAAATCTCGTCACTACCTCCAAACAATCGACTGCCACATCTTAATTCACAAAACCAAACAAAAATCAACAATCCAAAAAACCCATTAAATCACATTATAATCAAATATCATTAGAACATCCAATTCATTATGCTATTTATATCCTATTTAATTTCACAATTACCAGCAAATATGCATAACCATAGCTCACTTATCATTATCTTATGAATCATTTCAATCCAACTGTTAAAACATTCCAATTAATTTCAATTATAACATTCTCATTCAATTCACATACTACCATAAAGACTACCACCACAAAACATACACACAATAAAATATATCATCTTACATTATATGGCCTTATCAAATCAAATAAAAAAATTTATCTTTTATTAAGGGGATTTCTAAAATCCAATTATTTAGTTAGATTAATTCTTAAATAATCCAATAATTTCATAGGGCTACCATTTTACTAGCACGATATAACTAACTAGTAAATCTTATTTATTGTGATGTCAAAATATAACACCAATCAAGAATCTAAAACATATATCAATTCAGAAACAAATTTTTTTCCTAATAACCATGATTCTCTATGTGTCATAAAACAAATATAAATCCTTATTCAATATTACATTAGATGTAAAACCAAATAGAGTTTCCCATTTTTAGAAGTCAACAATAATTAATTTATTATGATTATCAATTATTAATCTATGAAAATAATTTAATTATAAAAATTATTGGAATATGTGATAATAAGTATAATAATTTTCAATGCATTCTATAATACATTACATGGAAGCAATTGTCCAAAAATTATAAAATTATATAAAATAATAGATAAATTGTCTTTTTTACCATCAATATAAAATAATAAATTAAATATTATTTAATATGTTCATGTATACCATATTAATTGAGAAACAATGAATATATCCTTCCATAAGATACACATGGGAAAATGATATATTCAATACAATATTTTTCAGGACCATGAAAGATGATAAATAGTGTTTTCAACGACCGACATGAAACCATTAAAGTATGATTCTTCATCTTCATAATTTTTAATGTGAAAATTTGAAATAATTTAATATTTAAATAAAAAAATGATTCATGAAAATAAAAATTATATTTTTACCTTCTACACATCAATATTATTCCAATAGAACTAATAGTGCATTAATCCTATTAGTATTGAGTGAGATATGATATTATGAAGTTAAATAATCTATTAAATTTATTTATCTAATATTTTATTGTATGAAAGGTATTCTTATATAATTAATCAATTTAGATAAAAAAGTGTTACAATATTTACTTTTTTTTGTTTCTAAATAAAATTAATCCATTTGTTATTATTTTAAACCTATATTTTCGATTAATTTTTACTCACAACTTATTTTTTATTATGATTTTTTTAGTGTGTAATCCTCATTAAGTGCTTCCCACTCTCATGAATCACTCACTAATATATTTAATATTATTTATTTTTATTTTTATTTATTACCCAGTCTTTCTAAACACAACATAACACCCAAATCAAATTATCTATCAAATCACTAACCCCATAAATTACAAATTCCAACTCCAAACACACTTTTTTTACACATCATTATTATTATTTCATTTATTATTATTATTATTTCATATCATTTCTTTTTCATGGTTTTTATTTTTTTTCCAACATTTATGTTTTCAATAAATTAATCCAAAATATTTCATTATAATATTCATCCACATTCAAATAATTTTTCCCTTTTTCTTTTATACGTCATTTTTTAACTAAAATAATAGTTTTTAAAACATTTCATTTATAATAATTCATTATTTTGTGTTTCTAAAAAAATTCCATCTCTGAAAACTCTCATATATATATATATAGTATTACCTCATATATATATATATAATCATTCCCATTTATTAAAAATATTTTACCCCTATTTAATTCCATTTATTTTTAAAACATATATATATATATATATATCAAACATTAACAAATACCAAATCATGATATATATATGTGTGTGTGTATTCCACATAAAAACCCATATATATATAGAGTGATATATATATGTATATAAACACTAAAAATATTTATCTTGACACACAGAAATACACAAATATGTGTGTGTGTGTGTGTTTACAATCTAGACACATTTATATGTACAAAAATGAAAATAATTTATAAAAATACATATATCCATAATATAAAACTGAACAAGCTACATATGATTATTTATATTGAAATGTTTTGTTCATTTGTGTGTGTAAAAATATAAATAACATCTATTCTGAAATTTTTAGATGTTTAATTTTAATAATACACATAAAATAATTTATATTTAGAGATTTATGTAATATGTTACATAATTTTTATTAAATCTAACCAAAAAAACTTTTGAAAATATAAATACAAATAAATTAATATTGAATTTATTACAATTGAATAAATCACCCATATTTAAATCATATTTAAATCATTCCCAAAAAAATCTAAAAATTAATAATTCTATAAAGAAATTATCAAACATATTTTAAATAACTAATAATTTTTTTTTTTTAAAAAAAAAATTACTAGGAAACACTCTATAATAAAAAATGAAGGCTTGAGAATATTTTAGACTTCAAAAATAGATACCACTCAACAGATTATCACCCTTTCAATTAAATCTTAATATATCTAGAAATGAATATGGTGGTCTGATGCAACAACGCATGATATTTCTCTGAAAAGTCATTTTATATTTGTAACAAAATAACCACTATATAAAAGAAGTGTAAAACTATCTAATACATTGATATATTATATTTGGAGAGACACATCTCAAACATAACTTGTCCAAATATAATTTCACAATATTGCTATTAAGAAAATTTTTTTAACAAAATAATAGAATTTTTTTTCAATTCATGTTAGCCTTCAATGTTTAAAATAAGTACATTATTCGAAAATTTTATATTTATTTAAAGATATTTTTTATAATGAAAAATTAATTTATCAAATCAATTTTCATTGTATTTAATTTTTTTCATTGACATAATAATTTCAAATCCATTAATAAATTGTTTTATTTCACAATTTCATTTTTTTGTATTTCAAAAAAGTATATGTTTTCTTAAAACCACTCGTTATTTTTTTTCAAGAGTCCAAAAATTGAGGCTAAATAGATAATGTATTAAAAAATAATGTTGGAATAAGAAATTTTATCTATCATTAACAATTACTAATATTTCCAAGAAAACATTATTTACATGGTGAAAACCCATGAATTTTTTTATTAAATTTCCTATCCAATGAATTAACTCATATCAATATAGGATATAAAACCAAAAGAATAAAAATTAATGGAATGAATCCACTATAAAATAATGTTTTATGCTTTATGAGGAACTGTTGTCCTTGTTAGGTTTTAATATGTTTCATAATATAACAAAATTATATTATTGAATGGGTTTTCCTATCTTCATATGATTTTGTCCAAAACACAAGCCATCAACATAAGATAAATCAAAACATATCCCAAAAACTATATAGTATTCAATCATTTATATTACATCATTCATACAATAATTAATGTGTGGGAGGAATGCTCCTCGTCATAAATTTCATTACATTCCAAAAAACAATATTTTTTAATTATTAACATTAACTGATTAAAAAGTTAATAAGAGGTGATGGAATCCATTAATACAATAACATGAAAACCCAATTCATATCATCTCATTAAAACAAACACAAATCAAATTCAATATACATCTCCACCACTGCATTGCACAACCAGTTTCCAAACATGAGAACCTACGAAATAGTTTACCACACAATTCACACAACCTACACACCACAACACATTAGCATACACAAGAAAAAAACACTTTTTTCATAACCACATTCTCAAATTCATCCTCCACACTCCCCCAACTAATGCCAACCACTTTCATCACAAATGTAATCTGTATGTACACTAATAAACGAATTACCTCTCACAAGTCAATATATTATCCTCTTTGGGTGGAACAAACATAACATCATGGTTTTATTCATTTAAATGAGTGATTCATTCTAATTTTGGATTAGATTCCACCCACTTCATGTACATTATATTTTTAATGAAATAAGATAGGATGAAATTTCAAAATAAATAATACCCAAAACATCCTCAAAATCATATTTACAAAATTATTTAGGGGTATAAATTACATCACCTCATTACTTAGAATGAGTATTCTAAAAATAATAAAATATTCATTGTCTAACCAGTTCAATATATAAGAGATTATATTGAAAAACATAGTGATATTAATCAAGATATCACATCAATGGTCAAATATTAATTGGTAATCACATTGATAGAAAGGGATCAATATTTTGTATTTTTTGAAGTGAATATCAACACATCAATGCAAAAAAAGCCACCACAAAAAACACTCAAATTTAAAAATTCAATATTGATAAACCACATAGACTTTTATTTAAATTCTTCTAAGATGAAACAATGTTAGAGATTACAATGCACCACAATCTTCCCAAAAATCTTATTTAATATGGTTAAACATGGAATTTTAGGTTTTATCTTGTCTCTCAAGAGAAAAACATCTTGAATCATTTGAAAATTATCACATAATATATTATTATGTTCAAATAAAGTGATAAATTACACACACAAAATCCTTTAATAATTACTATAATAATATCATTATAAGTACCCACCCTTAAATATTACTTTATATTTAATTAAATGAATAAATCACATTGATGATATTTTTAGGTTTAGAGTTTATGTATACATTTCTACACAGTTTCTATTTTTTTCTTAAAATAAAAACTCTTGAAAAAGGGTAATTTCTAGATCCTTGTTTTAGATAACATTACATTTCCTTGATCCCATCCATGACCCTAATCATTTTAAGTCCTGTGAGAAAATTTCAAAACATGGTATGAGCATAAAAAGCTCAGTAAGGGTTATAAAACAAAGAATGAAATCATTTGTTCAAAAATAAATAGAAACCATGAAATACTTTACTTACCTTGTGAAATCATAAGATTTTGGAAAGATTCATGGAAATCATAAATTATAAAGGTAATTTGTGGAATCTATATCATACATACATTATAGCTATCATAGCTACATAGGGAGTTACTTTGGAATACCCATCATAGTATATTCCCTAAATATCTTAGGAGAAGCATTCATGTTTACCTCTATCACGTTACCCAATTCATTGTAGAGCTATCTCGGGCTCACACAGCATTGGTTTATCACAGAACCACCTGTATACGTAAATAAAGCCCAAGAACCATAACATGATCATAAAACATAACCTAAGAATAGAGGAGATATAATACTTCCACATTGAAATAGCAAAATATAATTTCATTATTTAGAAATAATAAATCCATTCCCAAAATAATTTTCAATACCAAAATACGTTAATAGTGTATATCGTATTTATTTTTCCTTTTAAAACCATTCTGGCTTATTAAGGAAGCCAAAGATCAAATAATACATTTGGCGGCGGAAAGGTCATTGTCACCGCTTACGTAAAAATAATTCCTTTTTTTTAGTAAAACACATCATTGAAAAATTTTCCCTTTTAAAAGTCAAGTGTTTTTATACAGCGTATAAAAGAAAGTCGTGTATTAAAAAAAATATGCCTCAATGAAAGGAGATTGAGATGAAGTCCCTTACCTCGTGTTCGACATGACCCGTTCGTTCTTTAATTTGATGAATAATAAAGTTAAGATAATTTATACTTGCTTAAGAACCTTTTCAAGTTTATTAATCCTTTTATATCATTTATTTCCATGTTATAAACATTATTTAATCATTTATGTTAATAACGTCCATCTTTTCGCTATATGGTGCTTGAGTCAAAAATAAACACCTTATATTTATAAGTTGTCCTTGTGGTCAACAGTTCATTATATGAATAATTAAATTCATCATTTAGATATCATATATATCATATATATCCACTATTTACATGTATTTATAATATTACATAACATTTGGCAGTAATAAATGAAATGCACCATTCATGGAAACAGTAATCCATACATACACATTAACACTACTTTCATTTATATTTCTTATTATAATGGAATTAAACCATAATGATACATTGTTATATTATAATAACAGTATAATATCATATATAATACCATTATCTATATCATTTATACACCCAACATAGGGCATTAATGAGCCATGTCACTTTGAGGGGGCGGTAGTCCGCACTTCCTCTAATGAGATTATCGTTTTTACCCACTATGGAAACCATAGAGGCATGATATAATTTGGAAGTACGTAAGCATAAGGAAATAATAAACATAATATATACCATATATATATATATATTTACATCATAATGGCCACCATTAGAGGTGGTAAGATGTAATTGAACAATCATTGTTTCGTGAGGCGTCAGTTTTCCATCCACAAAATCATTATGTTCTTCATCCATTAGATAGAGGTGTGTGTAAGTGTCATTTAAATCATTATCATAACAGAATCCTAGTACATTGAGGATACTAGTGTTTTTAAAAAATAAAGGAATAAAAATATTTTAGGTGTTGGAGAAGTAAAATAAAATAAAACATATTAAGAAGAAATGGTTACCTTTCATTTGGTTAACTCTCATTAGTTTGAATCAAAATGACTTCTTAAAGTTCCTTATGCATGAGATAAGGATTATAGTAGGAGTATAGGGGTGTATAGAGCTTAATTGGGCAGAGTTTAGATGATCCAAATAGCTTGAGAGGTGTGAGGAATTGAATAGAAATGGTCACTATTTATAAGGGAGAGAAGGGGAATTTTAGGAAAGTGTGAAAATATTATTTTATTATATAATGATATTAGGTTTCCAAAGGTCCAAACATCATTAAGGTAGAAGATAAGATGACTAATATTCTAAATAAAATCATCAAATCACAATTTGACTTGTTTTGTATAATATTTTAATCATTATAATGTTATTTATTTGAATCCTTTATTAATATGGTAAACACTACATCATTATTATGTCATATATAATTTATTATATTTGTTCTCTAAAAATTGTAAAACAAATATCATGATGTAGGAACCATTTTTATATTTCCAATAAATATTAATAGTCGAAAATATGACTTATATAACACCATATAAAAATTAATTACTAATTTTTTTTTGTTAATGACAATTTTATCATTACATTAAATTAATTAATCTAAAGTGACATTATATTTTATAAGTTGATCCATGGGGTCCCAAAATAGACCCAATGATGCCCATTGGCATCCACTACTCATCAAATAGCGTTTGGACAACTTCTAAGGAAATTTTGAATTATTATAATATTATTTTAACCTGGAATTTAATTATTTTCCTATAACTGTGGTAAATAAAATTCAAAAGTTACTATTTCCAAAAGAAAATTCATCTTAATGAACTATATTTTACTTCTTGATAAAAATAATTTATTTTGTATTTTTTAAATTCAATACACAGAAGTGGTAAATTTTCATTTAAATGAAAAAGTCGGTTTTTTTTAACTACCAGTAAGTGGTTTCACTATTCCTCAAAAATTGAAGTTTTTCAGAAAAATATTCAAAAATTCATCCTCAGTTATATTTTATATTCCAAATTCAAAAATGATTTTTGTTTTTCCTAATTCAAAACATAAAAGTGTCATTAATTAATTTTAATATTAATTCCAGTTGTTAAAACAAGTACTGTGTTTTGAAAAAACAATAACTGTCAAAAGATTGACACTTGTTTATGTCCAAATTCAAAGTGAAATTAATTCCAATGACCAACATTGTATTAAATTGAAAAAAGATATTTTAATTAAACATTAAAAACAATTCAAAAGATAATATAACCATATAAATAAATTAGATTAAAACAGAGTTTTGAATTAAAATACTATATTTTCACTATTCATTAAAAAAAGGCACTATATAGAAAAAAAATTTACACAAATTAAATTTTAATGTCCCAATTATAAAGAAGGATTTTATTTGGTAATATAGATCTATTAAGGTGACCAAAACTATATTTAAAAAGGGTTCACCATAAAAAGGCGTTAAATCAGCCTTTTAATAAAAATTAATTTTAAAATTTGATTCATTCACATTTTAAGCCACTAACATTTTATTGTGTAATGTAAATACATTTCAAAATCATGTATAATAATATTGTAGTTAGTTTCATTCATTCCTGCCAATATAGCGGCTATATGTTAACTACCATTTAAAATAATAATATTATATTATTAGTGTGAAACGTATGATTCCCAAGTAACATGTTGTTGTGTATCAGGTATGCTATAAAACATATAAACCCTTTTAAAGTAAAATTAATATTAAATTCAAAAATATTAATAAGTATGAAAGTATCTTATTCTTCATTTACATGGGAGGTTACATCCTTCCCCCTTTTGGAAATGGCATCCTCGCATTTTTTTTCAATTATCAAAATAAGTTGGGGTATTTATCCCTCATAGCAGTTTCACATTTCCACGTTGCCTCTTCTACCAAATGGGTTTTCCACCAAACCTTTACCGGGTTAATTACTTTATTCCATAACAGTTTCTCTCTATGGTCATGAATTTTGACTGGTTGTACTTCATAAGAGCGATTCTCTTTCAACTGAACTACCTCTGGGCTCAAAACATGAGATGGTTCTGACATATACTTTCTCAACATCAAAACATGAAAAACATTGTGTACCTGGGATAAAGATGGAAGTAAAGACACTATGTATGCAACTGATCAAACTTTATCTAAAATTTCATAAGGTCCAATGAACCTCAGACTCAACTTTCCCTTCTTACCATAACACATCACACTTTTCCATGGAGAAACATTGAGAAATACATGATCACCTACCTCAAAAGAAAGATACATCCTCTGGTTATCGACATAACTTTTCTGCATGCATTGAGCTCTTCTCATGTGCTTTTGAATCAACTGAACTTTCTCTGCCATCTATTCTACCGATTCTGGTCTCATCAGCTTCCTCTCACCTACTTCATCCCAAAAAAGCTGGTGTTCGACAATGCTTTCCATATACTGCCTCAAGTGGAGCCATCTGTATACTAGAATGAAAACAGTTATTATATGAAAATTCAACTAAAGAAAGTTGTTGGCCCCAATATCCCTGATAATTGATCGAGCAAACACATAGCATATCCTTCAATGTCTGAATTGTTAGTTCTGATTGCCCATCTGATTGAGGGTGAAAGGTTGTACTAAAATTTAATTCAGTACCCAACGACATCTGAAGGCCTTTCCATAAATTATAAGTAAACATGGGATCATGATTAGATACAATGGAGAGGGGAACATCATGCAACCTGACTATCTCTTTAACATACAACCGAGGAAAGTTGTTCTAGAGACAAAGTATCTCGAATAAGAAGGAAATGAGCAGATTTAGTCAACCGATCAAAAATAATCCATATTGCATTATTATCTCGATATGTCTTCGGTAATATCACAACAAAGTCTATGATTATATTTTCCCATTTCCACTCTGGAACCGGTAAAGGATGAAGCAATCATTTCAGTAACTGTCTCTTTGCTTTAACATGCTAACAAGTCAAACACTTCATAGTAAAATCAACAACATCTCTTTTCATTCCATCCCACCAGTAAAACTCCCAAAGACTTTTTACATATTAGTACTACTATGATGAACTGAAAACAGAGAACTATGAGCATCACATAACAAGTCATTCTTCAACTGTGAATCACAAGGCACACATAATCTCTTTCCAAATATCAAAACACAATCATTATCAATGTTAAAATCTGGAACCTTACCCTTCTATACCAACACTACCTTTTTCTGCAACTCACTTTCTTCTTTCTGCACTTCTTTTATTCTTTCTGATAGAGATGATTTCACTGATGCCTAAAACAAAATAGAAGAATTTTATGCACCAATAACTTCAATGCCAAATTTCACTAAATAAAAAACTAAAGGATCTTGTTCCAAACGTAGCATGGCCAATGAAGCATTACTTTTTTGACTCAAAGCATAATCTACTTTATTTTCTTTTCCTGGATAGTAATGGATCATGAAATTATAATCCTTGATTAATTCTAACCATCTAAATTATCTCATGTTCAATCCTTTTGGAGTGAATATATACTTTAAACTTTTGTGGTCAGTATATACTTAAATTTTACTGCATACAAATAATGCCTCCAAATTTTTTAAGAAAAAACAAAAGCAGCTAATTCCAAATCATGTGTAGGATAATTTAACTAGATGGTTTCGACTGACATGAATTATAAGAAATAATATGATCATTATGCATTAAGAAAAAACCTATCCCTTTCAACAATTCATTATTGTAGAAAACAAACTCACCATTTCTGGATGGCAGTGCCAAAATTGGAGCATTCACCAATTTCCTTTTCAATTCCTGAAAACAATCATCACATTGTTTTGTCTAGATAAACATAACACCTTTTCGAGTTAACGTATTCATTGGACGAGATAATTGTGCAAACGTTTCAAAAAACCTCTAGAAATAGCATGCCAAACCATGAAAAATACAGTTCTTGGTTCTATTCATGGATTTTTTCTATTCTTCAACAACTATCATTTTAGCAGGATCAATTGTAATGCCATTTTCTAAAACCATGTGACCAAGGAAAGAAATATTTTGTAACCAACACTGACACTTTCTGAATTTCCCAAATAGTTTCTTTTCTATTAATTTTTGAAAGAAAAACCTTACATGAATTTCATGTTCCTCCTTCATTTTGGAATAAACCAAACTATCATCAATGAACACAACCAAAATCTTATCCATGAACTTACGGAAAATTCTATTACTAATATCCATGAATACAACAGGTGCATTGGTTAAACCAAAAGGCATAAATACCAATTCATAATGGCAAAATATAGTACAAACAGTGGTCTTCAAAACGTCTGCTTGTTTTACTTTTAACAAACGGTACCCTGACCTCAAATCAATCTTCGACAAATACTGAGCTCCCTGGAGCTGATCAAACATTTCATCGATATGAGGAAAAGGATACTTATTCTTAACAGTGATGTTATTCAATGCTCTATAATCAATTGAAAGTATCATTGAACCATATTTCTTTTTAACAAACAATATAGGGTCACCCCATAGTGATGTGCTAGGTCGAATGAAACATTTATCTAATAATTCCTTAAATTGCTTCTTTAACTCTAAATGGAAAATTTGATCTACTCGATAAGGGGGTTTTGATATTGGCTTAGCATCAGGAACTATGTCACCAGTAAATTCAACTTCTCGACCAGGTATAATATGAGGCATCTCATCAGAAAAAACATCAATGTACACATTTACCACTGGACACATCATTAATCTTAATAGTTTATTTGTTTTCAACAATATGTGCATGGTAACATTCCTTTCCATTTTTTACTTGTTTCTCAGCTTCCTGGTATGTTATCAAAATCATGGGTTCATTTTTGTATTCAAACTGAAAATCATTCTGAAATGAAATCTCTTTAGACTTACATTCTATCATAGCATGATAAACATAAAGCCAATCCATGCCCAAAATAACATCAAACTCTACTAGTGGAAACACAAAATGTTTTGCAGGAAGATTCTTTCCTCACATAAGGACATGCATGTTCTGATGTTTTCTTTTTGTCTCAACATTTCCACCAGGTATTTTTACCATAAGTTTGGTGTTCATATCTTTAGATGGAATTACCAATTTACTAAAAAAATTATCAGAAATGAATGAGTGTGTAGACCATGAATAAAAAAACACATTGGCATAATTTCAACATCAAACAGTATACATGATACTACTTCATTCGATGGCCCAACATCAGCTGAAGTAGTTGAAAAGGATTTCACCACCCCTTTTTTCTTGTTGTCTAGATTATTTCCTTTGGATGAGTTCTTTGTTGGACACTCATTTTCATAATGACCCATTTCATTGCACATAAAAAATTTTACTGACTGTAAACCATATTTTGTGTAACCATTTCCCTAATATTTTTTATTGCAAGTATGATCCTTATGTCCCATTTTAACACATCAGTAGAACTTATCAGAATACAAAAGACATTCCCCAGCATTATTTTTACTACAATTTTCACAAACTGAAAACCTACGTTTTTAACAATCATAAATTTTTGAAGAGTTATTCCCTTTCGCCTGCAACCTCGGCCACTAATTTTGTTGTTTTTCAAAGAATACCTGATCATCAACAAATTGCAATTCCACCTTCTCCACACAACGAACATGTTATTCATATCTTTTGAACTCACGAGAAACTAAAGGCTTTCAATACCTTGGCATTAATCATGAGTGAAACGGTTGGTTTTACTATCAATATCTTGTATGAAATTTGTAGCATTCTTTTCCAGTTGAGGGAATTTTTCTTTATAAGTAGCCACTGATTCATCCTCCTACCTCAATTACAGGAATTTTTTTCCCATCCTAAGACAAACCAACTTTGGAAAATATTTTCCAAAATTCATACCTTTAAATTCATCCCAATCAAGAGCATCAATCTCATCACTATCCCTGATATTTTTCACCATCGACCACCAATGATCAGGTTCACCTTCAAAACCGTAAACAGCAAGAATATCCTTTTGATGTTCTGAACAACCCATGACATTATAAATATTCTTCAGTGCTTTAATCCACCCTTTAGCTAGCACATGGTCAGATTATCCTCTGAATGATGGGGGATGTTTCCTCATGAAATGCTCCACTACTGACATGATCCTCTGTGGTTGATCTGGCTGATCTCGTACATAGATACCTCCACCATTTATAACATTAGTCAATTTTTCCATCACTACAATAAATTGTTCAGTTCCAATTCCAACCATCTCAGGTTGCTGATTTGGAAGGTTGCCTTCCTTAAGATGTCATCCGAACATAGCTTCCCTATTTACTCTGTGGAAAACCATTCTGGGTACATAAATATCATAGGCGAAGCAACACGGTAATATATAAATGATATATGATTTAATTATTATCATAAATTAAACTATAGATATTTGTTTAACAATACCCTAACTCCTAAAGTTATCTAAACTGGCCTCTGATACCAACTATATGGACCCATCCATAAAACATTACATAACATTGAATTAAATGAATAATTCACAATGAGTATCTTTTAACGTTTAGAGTTTTAGAGAGTTAGACCATAACTATTACATCTCAAAAGATTACAATGTGGACATTTCTACACAGTTTCAATTATTTTATAAAATAAAAACACTTAAAGAAAAGATTCAGGTCTAGTTCCATGTTTTAGAAAGCATGACATTTCATTGATCCCATCCTGCACCCTATTCATATTTATGTCCTGCGAAAACATTTCAAAACTTGGGATGATCATAAAAAGCTCAGTAAGGTTTATAAAACAAATAATGAAAACTTTTGTTCATAAATAAATACAAAAAAAGAAATCATTTACTTACCTCGTCAAATCATATGATTTATGAAAGACACATAGAAATCATAAATCATAAATGTAACTTGTGGCATCCATATCATACTTACATAATAGCTATCATAGCTACATAGGGAGTTACATTGTAATAACATTCGTAGTATATTTCTTAAATATCATTGGACAAACATTTATATTTACCTCTGTCACATTACCCAATTCATTGGAATGCTATCTTGGGCTCACCCACCCTAGGTTTATCACAGAACCACCCATATACGAAAATAATTCCCATGAACCATAACACGATCATAACACATAACATAAGCATAAAGTAAAGATAAAATTTCCATATTGCAATAGAAAAATATCATTTCAACATATAGAAATAATAAATCCATTCTCAATATCATTTTCAATACAAAATTACATTGAAAGAGTATATGGTATTTATTTTCCTTTTAAAAAACATTATGGCTTGATAAGGAATCCAAAGATTAAATAATACTCAGGGTGGAGGAAATGTCTTTGTCACCGCTTACATAAAAAATATTTTCTTTTTTTATTTAGTAAAACGCTTCATAGAAAAATGATACCTTTGATAATTCATGGTTGTTTATATACCGTATAAAATAAAATCGTGTATTAAAACAAAATATGCCTCAATGAAATGATATTGAGACGAAGTCCCTTACCTCGTGTCTAACATGACCCGTTCATTATTTAACATCCTGAATAATAAACTAAATATAATTTATACTTTTTTAAGAACCCTTTTCATGTGTATTAATCCTTTTTATCAATTATTACCATGTTATGAACATTATGTAATCATTTAAGTTAATAACATCCATTTTGTCGATATTTGGTACTTGAGTAAAAATTGAACACCTTATTTTTATAAGATATCGATGTGGCCAATAGTTCATTATATCCAGAATAACATTAATAATTTATATATCATATACATCATATATATCCAATATTTACATGTATTTATAACAGTACATAACATTTGGTGGTAAGAAATGAAATGCACTATTCAAGGAGACAATAAGCTGTACGTACACATGAACGCTACTTTCATTTATATTTCTTATTTTAATGGAATTAAAACACAATGATACATAAATATATTATAATTAAATTATAATATCATATATAATATTATAAACTATATCCTTTATACATCCCACATAAGGCATTAAGGTGTCACGTCACTTTGAGTGGGCGGTAGTCCGCGCTTCCTCTAATGAGATTATCATATTTTCACACTATGGAATCCATAAAGGCTAGATATATTTGGGAATTAATGAAGAATAAAGAAATTATAAACATAATATATATCATATATAAATACAGTTCCATCATAATGGCCACCATGAGAGGCGGTAAGAAGTAAGTGAACAATAATCGTTTCGCGAGGCGTTATTTTGCCATCCACAGAAACATTATGTTCTTCATCCATTAGATGGAGGTGTGTGCAAGTGTAGTTATAATCCTTCTCATAACAACATCCTAGTACATTTTGTATACTGGTGTTGTTACAAAAGAATGGAATAAAAAGAGTTTAGGTTTTGGAGAAGTAAAATAAAAGAAAACAAATAAAGGGAAACCATTACCTTTAATTTGGGTAACTCACATTGGTTTGAACAATAATGACTTCTTGAAGTCCCTTCTGCCTAAGGTAAGGCATCTAGGAAGAGGAGAGGGATGTAGGGAGCTTAATTGGGTAGAGGTTGGGCGTGAAAAATTTCTTGACAGTTGTGAGTAATTTGATAGAAATGGTCTCCTTTTATAAGGGATATGTGGGACTTTTTAAGAATGTGTGGAAATATTATTTTAGAATATAATGTTGTTCAGCATAAAAAGGTTCAAAAATAATTAAGGCTGGAGATAAGATGAGTAATATTCGAAATAAAATCATCCAATCAGAATTGGACATGTTTTGTATAATATTTTAATCATTAAAATCTTATTTATTTAAATCATTTATTATTGAGGTAAACACTGCTTCGTTATTATGTCATAAATAATTTAAATTATTTTTTGTCTAAAAATTATAAAAAAATACCATGATGTTGGAAATATATTTATATTTTTAATTAATATTTACAGACAAAAATATGACTTCTATAATACCATATAAAATTTAATTACTAATAGAATTTTTTTAATTTCAATTTTGTCTTTACATTAAATTAATTAATCTAAATTGTAATTATCTTTCATAACTGGCTCCATGGGGTCCCAAAATAGACCCAAAGATTCCAATTTTCGACCACTACTCATTAAATATGGTTTGGACATGTGTAGAGATAATTTTGAATTATTATAATATTATTTTAAAAATGAATTACCTTATTTACCTTTAACTGTGGTAAATAAATGTCATAAGTTACTATTCACCAAAAATTATTTTAATCGTAATGAACAAAATATTACTTCTTGATAAAAACCATGTTTTTTGGATTTTTGAAATTCAATTCACAAAAATGGTAAAATTTCATTTAAATGAAAAAGATTGTTTTTTTAACTACCACTATGTAGTTTCACTATTCATCATCAATAGATGTTTTTCAGAAAAATACCATAAATTCACCCTAATCTATATTTGGTATTCCAAATTCAAAAATGATTTTTATTTTTTCAAATTAAAAACATAATACTGTCATTAATTAATTTTAAAATTAATTTCCATTGTCAAAACAAAGAGCGTGTTTTTAAGAAACAATAACTATCAAATGATTGACACTTCTTAATGTCCAATTTCAAAGTGAAATTAATTCCAATTACCATCATTAAATTAAATGATAAAAATATATTATAATTAAACTTTAAAACCAATTTAAAATATAATCTATCCATATAAATAAATTTGATTAAAACACAGTTTTGAATTAATATACACCATTTTCACTATTCATTAAAAATGAACTTTTTTGGAAACATTCCAAATATTTACACAAATTAAATTTTTATGTCACCATTCTAAAGAATGATTTTATCTAGTCACATATAATTTATTAATGTGACCAAAAAAATATTTAAAAAGGGTTCACCATTAAAAGGTAAGAAATTGGTCTTTTAATTTAATTATGCTTAAAATTAGATTCATTCACATTTTAAGATTCTAAATTTTTATTGGGTAATGTATATACATTTAACAATCATGTATACTCATTTTGTAGTTAGTTTCATTCATTTCCACCAAACAACGGCTAGGATTTAACTACCATTTATGATAATAATAAAAAAAAATTAGTGTGCAACGGAAGATTCCAAAGAAACTCGTTGTTGTGTATCGGGTATGCTATCCAACATAGCAGCCCTATTATAATAAAATTAATATTTAAAATAAAAATATAAATAAGTATAAAATATCTTATTATTCATTTACATGGGATGTTACATCCTTCCCCCCTTATGGAAATTGTGTCCTTTCAATTTTTATTCACTTATCAAAATAAGTGGGGGTATTTATCCCTCATAGAATTTTCAGATTTCTACATTGACTCTTCGACCATATGGTTTTTACACAAAACCTTTACCTGGTAATTACCTTATTCCACAACACCTTTTCTCTATGGTCAATAATCATGACTGGTTGTTCTTCATAAGAGAGATTCTCTTCCAACTGAACTACCTATGGGCTCAAAACATTAGATGGATCTGACATATAATTTCTCAACATCGAAGCATGTAAAAATTGTGTACTTAGTATAAAATTGGAGGTTATTCAACTCTGTATGCAACTGATTCAACTTTCCCCAAAATTTCATAAGGTCCAATGAACCTTGTACTCAACTTTCCCTACTTACCAAAACACATCACACTTTTCCATGGATAAAATTTGAGAGAGACATGATCACCTACCTCAAAAGAAGATCCTTCCTCCGGTTATCGTCATAACATTTCTGTCTGCTCTGACCTGTTCTCATATTCCCTTGAATCAACTAAACTTTCTCTGCCATCTCTTCTACCAATTCTAGTCCCATAATCTTCCTCTCACCTACTTCATCCCAAAAATCTGGAGTTCGACAATGCTTTCCATATAATTCCTAAAATGGAGAAATCTGTATACTAGAATGAAAACTGTTATTATATGAAAATTCAACCAACGAAAGATGATGGTACCAAATTCCCTGATAATCCATCGAGAAATCACGTAGCATATCCTCCAATTTCTGAATTGTTCATTCTGATATCCCATCATATTGGGGTTGAAAAGGTTTAATAAAATTTAATTCAGTACCCAGTGACTTCTGAAGGCCTTTCCCAAAATTTGATGTAAACATGGGATAACGATTAAATACAATGGAGAGGGGAAAACCATGAAACCTGAATATCTCTTTTACATACAATCGAGCAATTTGATCTAAAAACATAGTATCTCAAATAGGAAGGAAATTAGTAGATTTAGTCAATCGATCAACAATAACCCATGTTGCATTATTACCTCGAGAAGTCTTTGGTAATCCCAAAACAATGTCTATGGATATATTTTACCATTTCAACTCTAGCACCGGTAAAGGCTAATGAATTCATTTCAGTAACTATTTCTCTTCTTTAACCTAATGACAAGTCAAACACTTCAAAGTGAAATTATCAATATCACTTTTCATTTCATCCCACTAGTAATACTGTCGAAGATCACGGTACATCTTAGTACTACCAGGATGAACTAAAAACGGTGAACTAGAAGCTTCACATAACAACTCATTCTTCAATTGTGAATCACAAGGCACACATAATCTACTTACAAATATCAAAACACAATCATTATCAACTTTATAATCAGGGAAATTACCCTTCTGAACCAATACTACCTATTTTTGTAAGTCACTGTCTTCTTTCTGCGGTAGCATTATTCTGTCTGATAGAGATGATTTCACTGATTCCTAAAACAAAATAGAAGTATTTTATGCACCGGAAACTTCTATGCCAAAGTTCATTAATTCATAAACCAAAGGATATCGTTCCAAACGTATCATGGCTAATAAAGCATTACTTTTTCGACTCAAAAAATCAGCCACATTATTTGTTTTTCCCGGATGGTAATGGACCGTGCAATCATAATCATTGATTAATTCCAACCATCTCCAACATCTCATGTTCAATTATTTTTGAGTGAATATATACTTTAAAATTTTGTGGTCAGTATATATTTCACATTTATTCGATACAAATTATGCCTCCAAATTTTTAAAGAAAAACAACAGCAGCTAATTCCAAATCATGTGTAGGGTAATTTAACACCTAGGGTTTCAACTAAGGTGAAACATAAGCAATTACCTGATCATTCTGTATCAGGAAAAAACCCAGTACTTTCCACGAAGCATCACTGTAGATAACAAACTCACCATTTCTAGAAAGAAGTGTGAAAACTTGAGCATTCACCAATCTCCTCTTCAATTCTTAAAAACAATCACCACATTATTTAATCCAGATGAACTTAACCACTTATCGAGTTACCTTAGTCATTGGACTAGATAACCCGGCTAAATTTTCAACAAACCTCAGGTAAAATATTTCCAAACCAAGAAAACTACGAATCTCTGTTATATTTGTGGGTCTTGGTCATTCTTCAACAACTTTTGATTTATCCGGATCAACAGTAATTCCATTTTTTTAAATGTGTCCAAGGAAAGAAATTTGTTGCAACAAAAACTCACACTTGCTGAATTTCAAAAATAGTTTCTTTTTTTTATGGATTGCAAGAAAACCCTTAAATGACTTTCATGCCCCTATTTACTTGTTGAATAAACCAAAATATCATCAATGAATACAACCACAAACTTATCCAAAAACTCATAGAAAATTATATTCATAAAATCCATGAATATATCATGTGCGTTGGTTAAACCAAAAGGCATAACTAAAAATTCATACTGTCTATATCTAGTATTAAAAATGGTCTTCATAATGTCTGATTCATTACTTTCAACTTAGGGTACCCCGAACTCAAATCAATCTTAGAAAATTAATTAGCTCGTTGGAGTTGATCAAACAAATCATCGATACGAGGCAAAGGATACGTATTCTTGACAGTGATGTTATTCAATGCTCTATAATCAATGAAATATCTCATTGAACCAACTTTTTTTAACAAAAAATATTGAAGCACCCCATGGTGATGTGCTAGGTCGAATGAAACCTTTATCTAATTACTCCTGCAATTGCTTCGTTAATTCTAAAATTTCAATTTGAGCCATTTGATAAGGGGTTTTCAAATTGGCTTAGCATCTGGAACTATGTCAATTGTAAATTCTACTTCCCTATCAGTTATAATACCAATAAACTCATTAGGAAAAACATCAATGTACTCATTTACCACTGGAAATTCATTAATCATAACAGTTCATTTGTTTTCAAAAATATGTGCCAGCTAACATTCATTTCCATTTTTTACTAGTTTCTCAGCTTCCTGATATGTTATCAAAAGAAAGGGTTCAATTTTGTAAACAAACTAAAAATATTTCTGAAAAAAACCTCTTTAGATCTGTAGATAATCTTAGCATGACAAACAGAAATCCAATCCATGCCCAAAATTACATCAAACTCTACTAACGGCAAAACAATAAGGATTGCAGGTAGATTCATTCGGCACATGAGGAAATGAATGTTCTTATGTTTTATTTTTGTCTCAATGTTTCTCCTGGTGTTTTTACCAGATGTTCTGTATTTATATCATGAGGTGGAATTCCCAATTTACTAGAAATCTTATACAAAATAAAAGAGTGTGTAGACCCTGAATCGAAAAACACATTGGCATAATTTGAACAAACAAATAGTATACCGAATTCTACTTCATTCGATGGACCAACATCTACTGAACTGGTTTCCAAGTATTTCACCACCCCTTTCTGCTTGAAGTCTGGTTTCTTTCCTTCAGCTGAGTTCTTTGTTGGACACCAATTTCCAAAATGACCCATTTAATTACACTAAAATCATTTTAATGACTATAAACTAAATTTTTTCATACCATTAACCTAATATTTTTCAATGTAATTATGAGACTTATGTCCCATTTTACAACATTGTTAGCACTTACCATAATTCAAAAGACATTCACATCATGCTTTTTACCACAATTTTCACAAACATAAAACATAAGTTTCTTACCATCAACCTTTATTGAAGAGTTCTTCCCTTTCTGAATCCACCTCTACCTCTTATTTTGTTGTTTGTCAAAGAATTCATGATCATCAGAAAACTCCATTTTCCCCTTCTCCAAACAACGATTAAGTTTTTCATAACTTTTGAAGTCATGAGAAGCTAAAGTCTATCGATAATTTGGCTTTAATCCTAAGTAAAAACTGTTGATTTTACTATCAAGATCTCGTATCAAATATAGAGCATACCTTTCCAATCTAGTGAATATTTCTTCATAAGCAGCCACTAAGTCATCCTCATTCCTCAATTCCTGGAATTTCTCTAAGACTAACCATCATTGGAAAATATTTCTCCAAAATCATACCTTTGAATTCATCCCAATCAAGAGTATAAATCTCCTCACCATCCCATATATTTTTTATCATCGACCACCACTGATCAACTTCACCTTAAAAATGGTAAATTTCGAGACTAACCTTTTGTTGTTCTGAACTACCCATGACATCAAAAATCTTCTCCAGTGATTTAATCCACCCTTTAGCTAGCACATGTTCAGATGACCCTCTGAATGATTGGGGATGTTTCCTCATGACATGCTCCACTACTGACATGTTCCTATGTGGTTGATATGGCTGATCTTGTAAATGGATACCACCACCATTTATAGCCTGAGTCAATTGTGCCGTCACTACAAAAAAATGATCAGTTCCAATCTCGATCATCTCAAGTTGCTGATTTGGAAGGTTTTATTCCTCATGATGTCGTCCCAACATAGCTTCCCTATTACCTCTACAAGAAAACATTCTGAACACAGAATTATCTTACACGAAGCCACATGGTAATCTTTAAATGATATATGATTTCAATATTATCATAAATTACTTTATAGACATTAATTTAACAATACCCAAACTCTGGACGTTATCTAAACCGACCTCTGATATACACTATATGGACCCGGCCTTAAAAAATTACATAATATTGAATTAATCGAATAATTCACATTGAGGATCTTTTTAGGTTTAGAGTTTTATAGTGTTATACCATAACAATTAAATCTCAACAGATTACAAGGAAGATATTTCTACATTGTTTCCATTTTTTTCATAAAATAAAATCTCCTGAAAAAAGAGTCATGTATTTTTCCAGGTTTTAGACATCATGAATTTTCCTTGATCCCATCCTAGACTCTATTAATCATTAAGTCCTATGAAACCATTTCAGAACAAGGTATGAGCATAAAAATCTCAGTAAGGGTAATAAAACAAATAATGAAAACATTTGTTCATAAATAAATAACAAATATGAGATCCTTTATGTACCATATGAAATCATAAGATTTATGAATGGCACATAGAAATCATAAATCATAAAGGTTACATGTGGCATCCATATCATACTAACATTGTAGCTATCATAGCAACATAGGGAGTTACTTTGGAATTCCCATCACAGAATATTCCCTAAATCTATTAGGTGAAACAGTCACGTTTACCTCCATCACGTTACCCAATTCATTGGAGAGCTATCTCAGGATCACCAACCATAGGATTATGATTAACCACCTGTATACGTAATTAATTTCAAAGAACCATAACATTATCCTAATACAATAATAAGCATAAAGGAAATATAATATTTTCACATTGTAATAGAAAAATATCATTTCAAGATATAGAAATAATAAATCCATTCTCAAAATCATTTTCAATACCAAAAGACGTTAAAATATTATATGTTATTTATTATTCCTTTTAAAAAAAACATTAAGGCTTGTTAAGGAAGCCAAAGATCAAATAATTCTCACAGCGGTGGAAATTTCATTGTCACCGCTTACGTAAAAAAACATTATTTTTTGTCATTTAGTAAAATGCTTCCTAGAAACCTATTCCCATTGATATGTCAAGGGTTTTTATTCATAGTATAAAATAAATTTGTGTATTATAACAAAATATGTTTCAATGAAAGTAGATTGAGACCAAGTCCCTTACCTCATGTCTGACTTGAAATGTTCATTCTATAATATCCTGATTAATAAAATAATGTTAATTTCTACTTCACTAAGATCCTTTTCAAGTTTATTATTCTTTTTATATCAATTATTACAATTTTATAAACATTATGTAATAATTTATGTTAATAACATCATTTTTGTCGATATTTGGTACTTGAGTAAAAAATGAACACCTTATATTTATAAGTTTTCCATGTTGTCAATTGTTCATTATATGCAAAATGAAATTTATCATCTATATATCATAAATATCATATATATCCCGTATTTTCAAGTATTTATAATAGTATATAACATTTGGGGGTAAGAAATGAAATGTAGCGTTTATGGAGACAATAAGTTGTACGTACGCATGAACGCTACTTTCATTTCTATTTCTTATATTAATGAAATTAAAACATAATGATACATAGGTATATTATATTAATAGTATAATATGATATATAATATCCTTAACTCTATACTTTATACATCCCACATAAGGCATTAATGAGTCACGTCACTTTGAGGGGGCGGTAGTCCACACTTTCTCTAATGATATTATCATATTTACCCACCATGGAAACCATAAAGGCTTGATATAATTGGGATGTACAGAGGCATAATGAAATCATAAAGAAAATATAAATCATATATCAATTCATATCCATCATAATATCCACCATGAGAGGCGGTAATATGTACTAGAACAATCATCATTTCGTGAGGTGTTAGTTTTCCATCCATAAAAACATTATGGTCTTAATCCATTAGATTTAGTTGTGTGTAAGTGTAGTTTAAATCCTTCTCATAACAACATCCTAGTTTATTGAGAATACTGGTGTTGTTACTAAATAAAGGAATAAAATGTTTTTAGGGGTTGGATAAGTGAAATAAAAGAAAACAAATTAAGAGAAAATGTTACCTTTAATTTGTGTAACTCAATTTGGTTTGAACCAAAGGACTTCATGAAATGCCTTATTCCTACCGAATGGCTTCTCGGAGCAGTAGAGGGATGTAGGATTATTAATTGGTCAGAGTATGGACGAGACAAATTTCTTGAGAGTTGTGAGTAATTGGATATTAATGGCCTCCTTTTACAAGAGAGAGGAGGGGCTCTTTAGGAAAGTGTGAAAATATTATTTTATTATATGATGATATTCAGTTTCCGAAGGTCCAATAATCATTAAGGTCGAAGATAATATGACTCATATTAAAAATAAAATCATCCAATTATATTTGGACATGTTTTGTATAATATTTTAAAAATTATATTATTATTTATTTAAATCATTTATTAATGAGGTAAACACCGCATAATTATTATGTCATAAATAATTTAATTTATTTGTTGTCTAAAAATTTAGAAAAGATTCCATGATGTATAAAATATTTTTTTCTTTAAAATTAATATTTATAGTCAAACATATGACTTATATAACACGATATAAAATTTATCTACTATATGATTTGTGTTAATGTCAATTTTGTCTTTACATTAAATTAATTAATCTAACCTGTCATTATCTTTTATAAGAGGCACCATGGGGTCCCAAAATCTACACAAGGATGACCATTGTTAGACACTACTCATCCAATAAGGGTCGGACAAGTGATATGGTAATTTTGAATTATTATAATAATCTTTTAACCTTGAATTACTTTATTTACGTTTAACCACGGTAAATAAAAGTCAAAAGTTACTATTCACAAAAAATTAATTTTCATCTTAATGAACCAAATTTTACATCTTCATAACAACCATGTATGTCATATTTTTGAAATTAAATTCACAGAAGTGGTAAGATTTCATGTATGTGAAAAAGTAAGTTTTTTTATCTACCACTAAGTGGTTTCACTAATCCTTAAAATTTGATTTTTATCAGAAAAATACCAAACATTCACCCTAAGATATATTTGATATTCCAAAATCAAAAATGATTTTTATTTTTAAAAATTAAAAACAAAAAAGTGTCATTAATTAATATTAAAATAATTTTCCGTTGTTAAAACAAATAGCGTGTTTTTAAGAAATAATAACTATCAAAAGATTGACACTTGTTTATGTCAAATTTCAAAGTGATATTAATTTCAACGACCTACATTGGATTAAATGCTAATAATATATTCTAATTACACTTTAAAACCAATTAAAAATATAATCTATCCATATAAATAAATTATATTAAAACACAGTTTTGAATTAAAATACCATATTTTGACTATTCATTAAAAAATTAACTTTATCAGAAATATTCAAAAAAAAATTACAGAAATTAAATTCTGATGTTCTCATTCTAAATAAGGTTTTTAATTGGTCATATAGAATGTATTAAAGTGTCCAAAACTATATTTAAAGAGGGTTCACCATTAAAAGGCGATAAATAGGCCTTTTAATGTAAATTCTGCTAAATATTATATTCATTCACATTTTAAGCCTCTAACTATTTATTGGGTAATGTAAATACATTTAACAATCATGTATACTGATATTGTAGTTAGTTTCATTCATTCCCGCTAATACAGCGGCTAAGATTTAACTACCATTTAAAATAGTAATATTATACTATTAGTATGCCACGTAAGATTCCAAAGAAACTCATTATTGCGTATCGAGTACGCTATCCAACATAGCATCCCTTTTAAAGTAAAATTAATATTTAATTCAAAAATATTAATAAGTTTGAAAATATCTTATTCTTCATTTACTTGGGATGTTACAATTCTAATAAAAAATTTAAATATTCCAATATTCTTTTACTGTGTATCATGTTTTATCATACAAAAAAAATAATTTTTCATACATTAATTGATTATGATAACATGAATTTATATTTAAATATGATTAAATTTATTCTTTCTCTATATTTAAATACAATATATTATACATTCTACATTTATAATTCAAAAATATTAGGATTAATGTAGTTACAATAACTTATTTTCAACCATATTCATGCTTCCCGTGGCAAAATACTAATGGCTTATTCTGTGGGGTATAATTATTTCATCACAAAAAGGTATTATTAGTCATAAAAATATATTTAATCATTTTAATAGTTTTATTTCTCAATATGTTACCAATGTCAATTCTTATTATTATTAAAATAAATTAGAAACAAATTTCATATGAATTAATATCCAAACACAACCATACAATATATTTTTATATCAGTAGTATTGAACTATAATAATGACAGAAAATGTAATTTATATTCTTTTAATGGTTTGAAATATAAATGGAATTATCAGAAATCTATTTATTTATTTTCATAAAAAATATAATTTAAACATTCAAAACCTTATTTTTATAACATGTAGAAAAAAAATTCCATTGATAAGCTAAAAATGGAAACAAATGCATGGAATAATAATTAGATAAGAAATATAATATTTCAAATAAATTGTTTTATTAAAATTAATTTTATCATTCAAGTGTAAAATATAATCATGGTAACATGTTGTATAAGGATTTTCCTGATTGAAAATGTTTTCACAATAAAATAGACTAAAAAATTCACTCACAATTTAAAAAATATACAAAATAGATGGAATGTTGTAATTTTTAATTGAATGAAATTATTTACCAAAAAAATCATACAATAAAAGATAATGATACAACAAGATTAAATCCACAAAAGGGATTCACAAAAATAAATCATTTCATTTAACCATCATTTCACTCTTTCATTCATGGTTATACTAATAATTCATTAATCAAGAACATTTTATTTTCAACTAATACAAGTGAACTGTTGGATAAAAACACAAAAATTAATATATTATGTTTAATAAATTTATTCAACTTATCAAAACCACTTCATTCAATCAAAATCACAATAATTTGATATTCATGTTCTTATATTATTCTTTTACACTAGTTGACATGGAAAAAAATTGGTTACTTTCTATGATTATTGTCTATAAATAAAATGACAGTTGGGGGGGTGGTAAATCGTTGGATATATCTTGTCTTCCATAATCTATGTCACTTGGAAAGATCATATTACACCATTCTATACCAACCCATATAATCCCCACTATTTTAGAATATTCACTTCATCATTTCAATAAAAAATACATGTGGTGATACCACTATCTCAGGACCCATTACCTCTCTATATACTAAATTGTAGGGAGAGTGATAATGACCCCATAGAGTGAAACCTGCAATAGGCTCCAAACTGGATAATAACCCAAATGGTATAAAATTATCATAAAATGAGAGACAATACAATAAATAATAAATATGATGATGAATTTTGATATATGAAACATAAGAAAATAAATGATATAGAAAAAAGGAACACAAAATCAGTCCCAAAAAGCATGTATAAATAATACATATATAAATAAAATTCATAAAATAATTTACTAAAAAAATATAAGGAAAAAATAAAGTAATACCTATAATGGTAAAAAAAAATTGTCTTAAATGGTCCATGAAATCCTCAAATAAACTAGAACAACGTTTTATAAATTTAGGTTGTGAATACTACTATACCCTAGGAGGAAACAAAATAATTCCATGTACAATTAATAAGATAATACTATAGAATTCATGAGGTAATATTAAAACCAACAGCACCTAAAGTACTAAAATAACTGAACCCAAATCTCACCAAGGATCTATCACCAAATAATACATCTAGGTATAATATGTTATATAAACCTTGTCGATGATAGTGCACCCCAAACCAATTTTTCAATTATTTTCCACACTATTATAACATCCTATCCCAAGGGCCCTAAAAATGGTTCCATTATCATATTCTCGGAAAGGTTTAAAGAACACCCCCATGCCAGATGCTTCTGTCTAGTAGTGAGGTACTAGTCTGTGACTATGGGGAGACTATTCCATTGTATTAGTGTAAAACATTAGAATAAATAACAAGTAACAATTTATATTAGAAATTAATCAAATTAAATAAACCTTAAATAATGAAATAGAAACATGTTTTGATTATAAATGAAATTTTATAATGTCCTAAAAAACCATGTAATATCTACAACACTAATATCCCGGTGGTCTAATATTCTATATAAGAGTGCATAAATTAAATTGAAATAATTTACATATATATCCTATTAATTTCATGATAGAAAACATTCTTGATCTCCACATATATATATGAGGCATCTTACATCACATGTACTAGGCCATTACCAAACATATTCCTATAACAAAATAAAAAACATATCAAAACCCCAGTGTAATGGCATATGTAGCTGGGTGTGTGTACATTTTATATTATGTGACCACCATTGTAGTCCCATATTTATCTAGGAAAATGTAAAGTAGGTTAATGTGATATAATCATGGGGATACAGATATTATAATGATAGTTTTTCAATATAAAATTTCCGACATGTAATTCATGGCATTCTCAAGAATGTGGTCAACCTAGATGAGATAGAACATAAAAATTAAAATAAAAAATTAAAAAATGAAGTAATAGTCAATCCATAGGTCCATCATCCATATCTACCAGTGAATGATTCATCATGTATATAAATATATATATTTAAATGTGTATATGTTTATTCTTAAAAATATATATACATAAATTTTTATATTCATGATTAAGGTTACAAATAACATAATCAAATGTTTCAAATCATTAGTAAAGTAACCAGGATAATATGTACATTATCAAAAAAAAGGCATCATCCAGGACTTCATCGAACACAAGGAATATGTAATTATGTTGATATAGAGCCACATAATACCATTTTTAAATACATTAATCACTAAGTTACAAAAGTTTTTATAATAAAGCTACATCACCATAGGGGGATACATGTCCCAAACTGGCTATTCCTATTCACACCTCCATTCACCATAATTTATCATATTGTAGACATACTGAAAAATGATTAATTGTGTAATTTAACTAGACTTAATATTAGTTATTCAATATCCAAATCATTAGGCTATAAGAACCCTAGGATATAGTCTATATCCATTCTCAAAATTAAAACTCATATACTTATTTTGGGAGAAGAACCTTAAGATATATATTTGGATTATTATCCTAATACTGGATCAAAAAACAAAACCATTCAAAAAATTACTCAAGATCACATCCCTATAAAAATAATGATAGTATATATAATTTTCTATCTTATAATCTAGGGGATTATCCTCTAATCTAGGGGATTATCAATAGAATCAAATGAGAAGATCAATTCCATCATTGGGGATCTCATCAGTATCGCACTAATCTGGGAAAATGTGACAACCATGAATCCTTTTTAATCCATTAGAATTATATAGGACTAGACATTCTTATAGAAACCCATTATAAAACTAGTCCAAGACACTCTCAAATATGTACCTTAAAATCCCTCTCCAGGGAGGAATACTTGTAAAAATGGTACTTCTATTTACATTAACCACATAGTTCAACAAAAAATGATCATATTCCAAACCTTATAATGTATTCCTAGAAAAAAATAAAACATTCCTCAGAATCTCGATTCGTAGTAATATTTCTAGAAATAAAACTAAAATAATTCACATCATGTTATTCACAATAACCAATAGCTAGGAAGAACAACTTTTTATAATCAATACGCCAACTGTAAAAAGGTGAGTTCATAAATGAATGATAGGGGTTGTAGAATTATGATCCCAACATTAATTTCATATCATCATGACTAAAACGTTTTTTATAGTTTCGATGGTTTCAATGTATACCATGTTCATCGATGCCCATATTACACTACCTTATGGTCAGTCAAGCGCCGGGGAACCCAGTGGTCCACTAAGTCATAAAACTATTGAGGGATCATACATGGAATATTCATGGGACATAATAAATAGATGCATCCCTTTCTGGTCCTCTAAATATGTATACATCCACGGTTTCTATTAGTGGATCCTTAAATTGAATAATAATATACATTACATAGTGTATCCATGGTCAGGGTAATAGAATCATGTCATAGGATAATGATAGTTGATTGGGGTTGTTAGTGACAACAATGTTCATATGACACAATATACTAATCTCTTATAATTAAAAAATCATCATATAGAATTTAAAAATGGGTTTTTACATTATTGTTGAGCCAATTCATCCTCATTATTCCAAACATATCATTATGAATAATGGGATGTTGTGACATACCCCATAAATTTTTAGGGAATTCCTTCTACATTCAAAATGCTGACAACAACTTCATAGGCCTCTCCAATATCAACTAAGTGTTTTGGGACCTATCACACCAAAATTACATTATAATTAATTATTTATAATAAAAATATTATTAATTAATGAATCAAAATTAAATTTAAACAACAAAAAACAACATTATTCTTAAATAGAATAATTATCAAAAGTGAAATTAATGATATCATAATAAGGGAACGTAAACCTAGCTCTCAAAATCAACAAAATGTACACTACTGACCTAAAATAGCATAAAATACAAAATATGTATTGTGAAAAAACATTTATCACATAATTTTAATGAATTTATGCTTTTATAATTAACCACAGTAACATATCTCTTTGATACAACATGCAGTGATGTGGAGATGACCTATCGGGTTATCTTCATACTATAATGATTGAAAACCACAACATCAGTATCTGATTCCACCATACTACAGTGGAATGATGCCTAAAATCTATAACCAGAAATACCTACTTTCAAGGATGAAGGACAAAAACATAATGGAGTCTACAGTAATCATAGAATTATGTCAAATATTCAAACAAACCTGATGGTGATCAAATTAGTCATTGAAGATAATCACCAATGTGAAGAGAATGATAAAAATGTTCATGCATGGGTATATAGAATTGAGAAGAATATTGGTAACCATTTTAAATACCACAAGGGAAATTTTTTCAATTTATTAATTTTAATGGGACCATGGGTATTGCTGAATGGTTGGAAAAATCAGACACCAATTGGGAAACAAGAACTATCGAAGCACCAACCCCATGAACGGTCAATGATGAAAACCTAAAAACCATTCAAAATTAGTAATACATGTCATTAATAAACTATAAACATCTACATAGTTTTTCATATATATCAACCTAGTATCTAAAGCCTATGTTCCTTTAAATATTGGGTCACACATTATGGTCCCTTGATTAGAAATAAAACTTTTCTAATGGTGTGACATTTGGTACAATTTTTTTTAAGTATATATATAATACACCAAGTAATATTACTCATCTAAAAACATTATTTATAATAATTCAATCATTTTAACACTAGTTTCAAATTTATAATCAAGATTTGACAATCTATTAATTGGAAATTAAAAATATTGAAGAAATTTACAACTAATAAAATAATGGGATGGTAATGTCTCTCCACATTAAAACATATCATTCATAATAAGCCATCATGGGAATAAAAAAAACCTAAATAAATGGTTTTAAAATTATGATTTATGTTTCTTGTTCTGTTCTGAACACCCAATGTACCTTCATACACTTTTATAAAATATTGTGTTTAACATCCAAAATTAATCCATCACTCACAACCAAATTAAAAACACAATATAGATCTTTCCTATTACTATAAAAGATTAATTATCATATTGTTATTGATTTAAAGAAAATAGATCCTATGGTTCCTCTCATCATCATTTTTTACATTAGAATGGTCTATTAAAATCTATAACCCTACCATCCTCAGATTTTTTCATCCAAATAGGACCTTATTGTTTTAATGATTATCCTAGTACATTTCCCTAATCACTATACCTTATTTCCCAGGGGAAAACTACCCATTGTCCTCAATTAGCATTAAATGATCCAACATCAATTGATGTAGAATAACCTAGTTATGCCATATTTTCCTTGAAAATCCCAAACAACTTTTTGTCAATAATAATGTCATCCCACTACTGTTCCCATTGTTGTTTCACACTAACCAAATACAAAAAATTGAATGATTGAAATTTTAATATTCTATAGATAGAAATTCTAAAAGTAATATTGGCTTTTTCATCTCAAACTATAGTAAAAATGGAAAATGTTCATTTATTCGAGGGAATAATGATAAAATATGTAATATTCCCACTAAAAACCATAACCAAATTTCGGTGACTCCTCGTATTCAATCCACCACTAGGTAAAAAGTGTTAATGTGATAAAATATAAGCTCCAAAAATTTCTCAATCCTGAAACATTGTATCATCACAATCCACTTAGAGGTTAATTCATACACTTATACTTTTCCCATCCGGATAATCAAAAATATACATAGAATTTATTGAAGAATCTAGTCATACATGAATCAATATATTAAATGTAATAAATGATCCATAATGAACATCTATTGAAAAATACAATGATCCAATAACCCTTATAGGTTGAAATTCTCCCACATGTGACCAATGTAATGTCTTAGATCTGGGTGCCACACAATAGGTTCCCTGAACTCGGTTGGTCACATAACCTCGGGTGCATTTCCCCAAACACCATAGGCTGCCGACTAGTAGTGAGGGCCTAGGTTTGATAGTAGAATAACTATACCACCATTTGTCAAAGTGTAGCACAGTGAAAATAGATAGAAAAATATAAAAACAGAAGTAGTGAAAAATCCTCAACATATATGGATTACAGTACAGAAGTAAAAGAAAAAAACAATAATATAGATATGATGATGAATTATGTCTCTAAGACTAGGAAAGCAGCCAAAATAGGATACAATCCAATCTAGAATAATCTAATAGAAAGTACAAGTACAATAATGGAAAATAAAACAGTCAAGCAGGAACACAACAGCATCACAAGACTATGCTTGGTTTCATGCTCTCCCACTCCTCTGCAAAAATTATGTACTTGTATAGGGACTCTTTCCCTTATCAACACCGATGACAATATAATCTGTTTCGGCCCCAGACAAGACCCAAACATGGTGTGAGAAAAAAATCGAAGTAGGAAAAAACTAAAGGCCCATGCCCAACTTTCAGTGAAAATGTGCAACAGTAGTGTACAATAATAAAATTCAGTAAACTATGCAGTACTCAGAGTAACTATCTCTATCAGTTACATTTCCATTTTATTAATTATTTAGCAATTCCATGATTGTGCTTTAGCATAGCAGGTACAACATATTATGTCACCATAGTGCATATACTAAGTAAAATTTGTCCATATACATGAAAATCCTTAACCTTGGGTAATCAGAATCAAAACCTGTAGGTGACTACCCACAGGCATAAGGAATATTTCCCGCAGGCATATGAGGTATCACCCACAGCCATAGAAGCTACTACCCACAGGCATGAGAAACGTTTCCTGCAGCCTTAACGAACATTTCCCATAGGCTAAACACTACACTGCCCTCTGGTTATGCTAGAAATCGGCAGATCCCAATTCATATAAAGAAATACATATATTTTTCACTCATGAAAAATGAAAACATGTTATAGATATGGTTTACCCTCGTGTATCCTGGCCAAACGGAAAAACAGGGGAAATGAACACACGGGGTGGCCATGGATCCAAGCAATGTACCCAAACGGGAGTACATATTTAATCATTTTACTACCTAAGAAATTTTAGGTATCCAATTAGACAAAGCATCATCTATAAATCACCCTAAACATGGGAGAGTGGTACAACGGTACACAAATTCAACTCAACAGTTTTAATAAAACACAATTCCACCTACCTCGATCTCCCCTGATCGATATACGATGACAACACCACATGACATGACCAAGAACTGCGTAGATCTGGGATAAAATATTTTCCATTAAAACTCAAATAACATCCATTAGAAGAATAATTGGAAATATAGACTCATAGATATGGAAGAACTCACCCGCGTAGTTCAAACGTGATTGACGGCGGATGAATCTGATTCTCGGTGTGCGGTCGAGTGCTCCTCCAAGCACTGGCCTTCTCTCCTAGTGCTCCAAACGCGTACACTTCCTCCTCTGCCGAATGAGGAGGCTACTGCCTGTTTTAAGGGAAAAAACAAACTACATGTCATGAACATTAATGTACACAACGTGTACTTTTTATTTTTTAAACTGTTCCTATGGAGGCTACTTTTCACAGCAACACTATTTATCCATTGACATGAGTACAAGGAGTGTTTTTCTGTCTACATGGCATGTACTATCGCTCCACTGGAGGCTACTGCCACCACCTTACAGTTCACCCTCCGACTGATTACACTGAATTTAAATACCAAGTTCACGACGTGTAGTCAGTTTTTTCCCCTTTCATCACCGACCAGCCTACAATCCCTATTTACTCATCCCACATGGCCAAAGTACTCAGCATGTGGAACTGTACACGGTGTGTACCCACAAAATTTGGGATTTTTCTCCATTTTACATATTATTTCAAAAACAATTATGGAAAAAGGAAATAAAGAAACTTGTACCTCAAGAATAATAACCGGGTTCTTAAAACTCCCCCCTTTAATAAAATTCGTCTCATAATTGACCTTCCAAGGGTGGTGATGGTAAAGATGAGAAAAACTCCAGCCACTGAGCATGTAAGTTGGTCTCCCGCTCCCATGTTTTTCCCTACATTCATCCATGCTTCCATAGCACCCGTATGAGAGGAACTGACCGACCCCGCATAATATTTGTGCTCATATCAACAATACTAATCGGATGCTCCTCAAAGGATGCATAGACCTTAAGCTCATCCTCCACAGGCTGAAAGACATGAGATGGGTCTGAGTGATAATGGAACAGCTGAGATACATGGAAGACTTCGTGCATGGTCTGGTACCTCTATGGTAACTACAACTGATAGGATGCCAGCTCGACTCTCTCCAGAATCCCAACAACACCACATACCTCAGTGAAAGTTTACCCTATCCCCTGATTCACTTGTGTCCCAACCACAGTGAATCCCACAAGAAATCCTGATCCCTGATCACGAACTCCAAGTGTCATCTGCGGCGATCAACATAATATTTCTGATAAGACTGTGTAGTAGCCCTCCACTTCAGAATCAACTAGACCTGCTATGAAGTCTTATTCATGAGAAGTGGTCCCAGTAAAGATGCCTCCCCTGCCTCAAACCAGAGCAAAGGTTATCGACATGGCCTACCATATAAAGCCTTGTAAGGTTCCATCTCAATTGTAGCTTCAAAACAATTATTGTAGGAAAATTTGACCAGGGGTATGTGCCTCACCCAAGAGTCGCCAATGTCTAGGATGCATGCACGCATCAATTCTTCAAGAACCTGTATCAAACGCTCTGACTTCCCATCAGTCTAAATGTGGTATGATGTGCTCAGAAGCCCCGGTGTACCCTATTCCCTATGAAAACTCTACCATAAATGAGATGTAAACGGGCATACCATTCTGAAATTATAGAACAAGGGACCCCATGAATAAGTACTACCTCTATGATAAACAACATTCTATGCTCATCAACACTGAAAGTCTCCTTGATCGGGAAAAAGTGATCTACCATTGTAAGTCTGTCCACAACAACCGACATGACATCACTTCCTCGAGGAGACCTCAACAACCCAGTCACGGAATCTATCACGACATCATACCATTTCCACTCCGTAATGGTTAAATGTTATAACATTCTAGCTAGCCACTGATGCTCTGCCTTCACCTGCTGACTGGTGTGACATCTAGAAACTAAATCAGCTACCTATCGTTTCATAGTCGGCCACCAATACTGACCTCTCATGTCAGGATAATTTTTGGTAACTCCGGGATGAACTTCCCAAGTTGAAGCATGAAACTCATGCATCAACTCCTCACGTATTTTTCGTGTAACCCAAACTTGTTCAAGAATACTCAGTACCTCATCCTTTCTTATCTTCCAACCAAGAAAAGGTTCCTCACATTCCACCGACTCCCATAGGACAAGGCCCTATGAATCTGATAGTTTTATCATTCCTACTCTATCCAGTATGGTAGAAGTCACAAAAAAGGACGAAAGATAGGCTCACCCATGACAATCATGCACCTCCAAATTCATCTCGGAGAACAAAACCATGAGCTACCACTCACCGTTTTCCTTCTACACTGCATGTTTCTAAGTCCTCCTACTCAGTGCATCAACTACTGCATTACCTTTACATAGTGAATAAGAAAGATCAACATCAAAGGACTGAAGGTATTTGACCCACCTTCATTGTCTCAAATTAAAGTCACGTTGGCTAACGATATATTTCAGAATATTGTGGTCCGTAAACACCACAAAATTATCTCCCATGATATAATGTCTCTATCTACATAACGCGTGAACAACTATGGAAAACTCAAGATCATGTGTTAGGTAATTATTCTCATGGGGCCTCAACTGTCAATACCCATATGCAACTACTCGACCTCCCTTCATCAACACATCTCCCAGCCCAATACCGGATTCATAACAGTAAACTGTATATCTCTTCCCTTGAGCTGGATGTTTCTGGACTGGTGCTGATGTCATCCTTCCCTTCACCTATTTAAAATATGTCTTGCAAGCTTATGATCAAAAGAACATCACACCCTTCTTATTTAAACCCATCAACGACGCTACTAAGCGAGATAAGTCCTGTTTAAAGTACCTATAGTAACCAAAAATCCCCATGAAACACTGTATATCAATGATTTTTATCGGTTCATCCCAGGAAACCATTGCTGTCACTTTCTCTAGGATTACCGCTACTCTTATCTATAAGATAATATGACCCCATAAGTGTATTTGGTCCATCCAAAAGTTGAACTTTGAGAGCATATCATACAAATGATTCTATCTTAGTGTACACAATACGATCTCAACATGAGTAGCATGGTAGTTTTGAGTGTGAGAGTACACCAAGATATCATCCACGATGAATACCACAAAATAATCCAGCTAAGGGTTGAACACACGATTCATTTGTTCCATGAAAATTGATGCCACATTAGTGAGTCCGAACGGTATGACCAAGTACTTGTTTAGACCATATCTGCTCTGAAAATTTGTAATCAGTTTGTCTGATGGTCTAACGTGCAACTGATGATATCTGGATCTCAATGCACTCTTTGAGAACAATCGTGCTCCTCGAAATTGATCAAAAATTTCATCAATACATAGAAAGGGATATCAGTTCTTAACCTTCAACTAGTTGAGTTTTTATAATCAACATAATGACTTAGGGTACCATCAACCTTCTTTGCAAATATGACAATTGAATCCCAAGGAGAAGAACTGGGTCAGACGAAACCCTTTTCCTGCAACTCCACTAACTACCTCTTGAACTCCTGTAACTTGGGTGTATCCATCCTATAAGGAGGAATGGACACCAGTGAAACTCCTGGAACAAGATCAAAATAGAAATCCACCTCTCGCTCTGGAGGAAGACCCGAAATTTCGTCCAGGAAAACATCCCTGAAATGATCAACCACTAGAGGGAAATCCATTAGACAAGTTCCATGGTCATACAGGTATAAACACACAATCTGGGCTGTCACTCCACCTCACCCACGAAGCTCGGGTCTAGCTCGACTTTCCTAGATATCCCACTCTCCCTTGTATTGAAAATCCCCACCCTCTAGTGATATGAAACTTATTCTATGACAATATAAATCCACAATGGCTCGAAAGGGTACCAACCAGTCCATCCCGAGAATGACATCATAGCATTTCATCACCATGACATATAGGTCCCATAGAAAGTGACTCCCACCAACCTCTAGGGGAACACCATGCACTGACCCACAATTGTCATTCTAATCCCCAACAGAGTTTCTAGTATCAAAAAATCAAAAGATGAAGAAACACTAACCCCAAGACTCTCCACAACGGGAATAGATATAATTCTATCTGTAGCACCAGTTTCAAAAAGTACTGAAGACAAAAATGAAGCAACTAGAAAATTACCTCTGATAGGGGATGGTCCGAGATATTGATCATGTTGGGTTTGTTGCACTACAAATGCCTACCTAGTGATACAGACCTACGACACAGCTTGTCTACCCTGAGATGACCCTTCATGTTGTCTCTGCGATCCTGGTCTCTGGATACCACATACTTGACCACATCCTCGGCCTTAACATCCCAACATAACCCAATTCCCTAACTGGTAAGAAGCTGCTGGCCCTACTCCCACACACGGAGTCTACACATAACCCCTCTCATTAGACACTAGTGGGAACACCCTACAAAAGCATTAGAAATGACCGGTCCTGCCACAATATATGCACTCCACCGGGTCATATGTACACTGAAGTCTTTTGTGCCCCTCTCTACCACACTAGTAGCACACGACATGGGAAACTGATGAAATATTCTGGCTAGTACTTCCTCTATGAGATGAATCCATCTGTCTCTTCTTCTTACCTGTAGAAATAGTACCAGAAACTGGTGTCAAACCACCCTGGCCTGCACCACTACTTTCCTGCAGGTTCCTCTCTATGATCAATGTTTGGTTCAAAATAGCATGCACTGTAGGAAATCTGAAAACATTTACCAATGCCAAGAATTCATATTAAAGACCATCCTCAAAATTTCTATCCCTAAACATCTAATCACCCACTAGAACAGGTGAAAAATGATGTAGATCTGTGAAACGGTTAGAGCAGTCCATCACTAACATAGCGCCCTGCTGTAGATTCACGAACTCTCGAGCTCGATCTGCCATCAGCATCTCTGGAAAATAATTTCATTGAAGACTGCATGAAAATCATCCCACGCCATGTCTTAGTGATGCTCATTACGGGTGGTAACATACCAACATATCTTGTAGGAATCACACAACATGTATGTAGTGATCCTGACCCTCCTCCATGTAGGCGTCACTAGATTCTCAAAGATAGTCTACATAGAACCCGTCCAAGACTCCAAAACATGTGGTCCGCCATCCCCTAAAAATGTAGGCAGATGATACTACTATAATAATCGATTCATCACATCCATTGATGTGGATTCCATTGATTCTTTATGGAAGGTATGTATAAACTGCATAAAGCCTTCACAGAACTATGCATCTGTAGCCCATGCCCTACCATCTCTAGAGTATAATCATTTCCTCTATCTTGGAATAAATTTCATAGACATCTTGGTGTAAAGAATCTACATGGTCAAACACATGCCTTAGCTTAATTTACTATTTAGGTTCTTTTGTCTGTTTAAAAGTGCCCACACAAAAAGGGAAAGGAAACAAACTAACTAGAAAAAAGAGACTACAGAGTGTGTATAAAGTCTTCACGGCGTGTACCATTAATCCCTTACATGGTCATGTTATGATGCCGGTCCAGGGGTGTATCAACCCTAAATGCAGAACGTGTTACACCCTCACATGGAATGTACACCAATTTGTTTCCCACGGACACACGACCAAATCCACACAGACTCTCCCTAATCAAAACTACATGGAATGTCCCACAGGTACACGGTGTACTAGTCAAGATTCATTGAAACATTCTTGTTAGTGAAATGGCCTGCATTCCTAGGTTACACTACACAACGTGCTCAAAACAGACATGATGTATACTAATAATCCCTTACCGACATCTGTGGTTAGCGACATGGACGACTAGTCGGCTGACATTACACGACGTGTTCAAAGTGGACACAGTGTGTTCCCACAAGGCATTACCTAGCCCATGTATCTTCCCACATGGCCTACGACATGATTATAGACTACAGGGGGTGTACTTACAGTACACGGTGTGTAGTAAAAAAACTCATTTCTTCCAGAACAGAAGACTACATGGAATGTGTTCATAGAACGACACGCCGTATTGTCCGGGATTATGGACAATACACCTCCGAAACTACTCTAGAGACCCTTTTTCTTTTATTCCAAGTGTCTATAAGAAAACTTCTCTTCTGTGGGGGCCCATACTCCCCACAAATCAATGTTTAACACCCAAACATTCACGTTATAGCATATAACACAACAAAAGGCTGATCATGATCTGATAAATTCTGGTCCAAGAGAGCCCATACTTCTCAGGAACCAAAGTTTAGCTTCCAAAAACTCAATCGTAACAAGTACCAATACACTATCAAATAGTTGGTATTTTTAACAGGGTACCTATCAAATCAGAATGCATTTCATAGAACAACATCTATCAAAATAACAATCAATTTCTAATGCACCTATATGGCATGGAAACTATGCATGTCGTCTGATCCAAACATGTGCCTAAATGATGCATGAGATGGAAAACCCTCATCTCAATGGGTTGAAACTAAATAGAACCCATAATAAAAATATAAAAAGAACACCACAAGTGAGTCGCGTAACTGTGAAAATCAGGTCAATTGTAAAATTGAAAAACCAGATAAATCGTAATTATACGAGGTAGATTGGCTTTTCTCTATAAATGGGTTAGCTGCTCCTGGGAACATCTTATTATTAATTACCAATTCCTTCCTATCCGTAACTATAGGCTATAAACTATAATTCAAAGAAAAGATACAACTAGGATACCACTTTGTAACGTCCCAGATCTGGGTGCCACACAACAGGTTCCCTGAACCAGGTTGGTCACATGACCTCAAGCGCATTACCCCAAACGCCAGAGGCTGCCGACTAGCACCGAGGTCCTAGGCCTAATAGTGGGAAGACTATGCCCTCATTTTTCAAAGTGTAGTGCAGTTAAAATAGATTTAATCTTACAAAAATGGAAACAATAAACAATCCCCAACTGAAATGGATAATAGTATAGAATTAAAACATAACAACAATCATATAGACAAGATGATACATTATGTCTCTATGTCTAGGAAAGCATCCAAAACACGATACACTGTAATCTAGAATAATTCAAAACAAATTACCAGTATAGCGAAGGAAAGAAAAACAGTGTTGTAGTAACTCAGCAGCATTGCAAGACTATGCATGGTCCTGTGCTCTCCTACTCCTCTATAAAAATAAAGTACCTGTATAGGGACTTTTTCCCTTATCAGAACCTGCAACAATATAATCTATTTCTCCCTAAGATATGACCCAAACAGAGAGTGAGATATATATCCTAGTAGGAAAAAACCAAAGGTGAGTGCCCAACTATCAGTTAAAATATGCGACAACAGTGTTAAATAATATAATGAAGTATACTAGCTAGTACTGAAAGTAACTATCTCTATCAATTAGTTTACCAATTTATTATTTATTTATCAATTCAATGATTGTGCATTAAATTGGCAGGTACAACATATTATATCACCATAGTTAATATACAGATTTAATTTTGTTCGTAGACATGAAAATAATTACCCTTAATTAATCATAATAGAACCCGCATGTGACCGCCCACAAGAATAACTAATATTGCCTGCAGGCATACTAGGTGTTTCCCACAAGCACAAAAGCTACTACCCTATGGCATGAGAAAATTTTCCCGCAAGCGAAACGAACACTACCCACAGGCTAAACACAACACTGCCCTTAGGTTATGAATGAAACCCGGCCGATCCTAACATATAGGAAGGAATACATATATGTTCCTCTCATTAAAACTTAAAACATGTTGTAGATATGGTATACCCTCAGGTATCCTAGCCAAACGGCTAAACAGGGGGAACACACCCACAAGGTGGCCTTGGATCCATGAAATGATCCCAAACGGAAGTGAATATATAGTCATTAGACTACCTAATAAATTCTAGGTATCTAAACAGACAAATCCTCAGCTATACAACACCCCTAACATGGGTGAGTGGTACAACGGTACACAAATTCTACTTGACAGTTGAAATAAAACACAAAACCGCCTACCTTGATCTCCCCTGATCGATATACGTGAAAGGTGCCACCTGAAATGACCAAGAACGGTGTAGATCTAGTAGAAACGTTTTCCCATTCAAAGTCAAATAACTTTTTTATAGGAATAATTGTCATGAAAGACTCAAAAAGAGGGAATAAAACACTCGCACAGTTCAAAGGTGATTGATGTCACATTGAATCTCATTCACGGTATGCAGTTCGGAGCTCCGTGAAGCTCCGAACTTCTCTCTCGGTGCTCCAAATGTGTCCAATGCCTCCTTTTTTAAATGAGGAGACTACTGCCCATTTTAAACCTAAAAATACTACACGGTGTGAACTCTCAAGTACACAGTTGGTAATTTACATTTTTTAAACTGTTCCTCTAGCGGAAACTTTTAATCACCACACTATTCATACATCGCAATGAGTACACAACATGTATTTTTGACTACACGGCGTGTACTGTCGCTCTATTGGTGGCTAATCCCACTGCCTTACTGTTTACAAGCTGACTGATTACCTGGCGTGTAAATACCACGTACATGAAGTGTAGTCAGTTTATACACCCTTCATCACCTAAATGCCTACATTCCATGTGTACTCATCCCACACAGCTGAAGTACATGGAGTGAGGAAAAGTACACAGCGTGTACCGATATAATTTATGATTTTCCCCATTTTGCATATTTTCTCAAAAACACTTAAGGAATAAGGAATGAAGTCACCTGTTACTCATGAATAAGAACTGAGTTATTACAACCAACATCTTGTTCCCCACTATAGTAGAATACATTTAAAATCTCATATAAAAATAGACTCTAAATACCATATCATATTCGTATTCCCTATAGGACATAAAATCTATTATGGCATAGAACCTCCCATTCTCATGCAATAAAAAAAATTCACCCCATCATTTTCTTACATCCCATGAACTATTGTCACAACAGTTGTTGAAATTAAAAACATGGGGGTACCCACACTTAGACCACCAATGGTGTACAACAAGACACATGAATTTCTTTTTAAACACACACTGAGCACAAAATTAACAAGTTTTTTTTCAAAACCAAATGGTTTTTAGATATATCTCATAGTATTTTTGATTATCTCTGAATATAATGAATAAAATGTGATGTTATTGAGAACAATAACAAATATTTTGGAGTTTTATTGGATTAAAACAATCATTATCAATATACAACTCTCTCATGATCCATATTCACATTAAAATTGATTCAAATTCCTTAAAAATCTCTTAATGCCACAACTCGTGTCCATATGTGCCTCGGTCATGCCTCGGGCCATACGTATCGTGGATCATGATTAATTTTGGATTAATTCTTCACAATAGTGGGATATTCATCATGTTAACCTACACTACTAGGATATCATTCCCTTGAAATGTATTTGAATTTATCAGACCTCATCATTGAAATGGCCATCCATTGATTTACCATTTACACAGTATAATTTGTAACAGACAAAAACATGCATCCCCAAACTCAATCACCTATGAGTAATCCACTATATGGATTGGCTGAATATGATATATGATACATCATTTTGATTAATTTTATTGCTCCCTAAAAAATCGTCAACAAAATTGTGGACTTTATTTGTGCTACATTTAATCCATGAAATGTATTCACAAGACATCATTCCAATCATGATCGTCTACCCATAATCTACATAAATTTGGAGCAAAGGTGAAACTAGTCAATAGGGGTAGGAAACCAAATAGTCTTTCGTACTAAACAGAGTTTTTAAAATAATCACATCATAAAAATTCAAAGAAATTGAAGGTGTCACAATAACTATAATTAAATACCTGAGAATCAACATCACATTAATTTCTAATAAGAATATAAAAATCATAACTAAAACAAAATTAATTATAAAAATCCGGGTCATCCCTACATATAGGTTTTCATTTAACAAATTAATGGTTGACTTAAAAGGAACCTAGTCAAAACTACGAGCCTAAAGGTCTCCCACCTTTCCCTAACAAACTGGTCTCAGTTCAAGTTTTCTATGGCTAACCACAATGACCAGTGGTCAATAATATATAATGGATGTAATAATAATTCTAACCAATTAGTGTTGATACTATAAACCAATAGCCTATAAGGGATTGGATCCTCTCCTAGCATCCAATTAAGGTATTTCTGTAACACCTCGACCCCAGTTACCCAGAGTCAGTGCATTATTACATAACATTGTCATGATCACAAGAATGATCAAATCATTAATGACCGATTAGTTTAGTATCCCTGGAAACAATATATATATTCATTAGTATAACATTACGTCATAAAAATGAAATATAAAACAAGATAGTCTCCATAGTCCACACTCATATCCCCTCATATTATCCCTGTAGGTCATTCATAAATTACTTCTTCATATCCTAAGAAAACGAAAACATTGAAAGGGGTGAGATGAGATGCTTAGTAAGGATAAAAATATAGTAGAAACATTCATAAATAAACATAAACATTTAAGGCAATGTATAGCTAAAACAAAATCTTTTTAAACTTGAACTTCCACAAAATATGGCTAGGAGAAAATGAAATAATGTCATTTACTTATTCACATGGATATTCTTCTAGTCGAATAATCACATGAAAATATCAATAACAAATTTCATTATGACGGAATGCATAATTCCAGACTATCATAGTCATGTAGCCAAGGCCTTGTGCCAAGACTATAAATAATATTTTGTCAAGGACTCGTGCCAAGACACTAGTTTGTCTCATGAGACCTACCGATGCATCGAGGAGCTATAGAGGGCTCCACCATTCACTTAATAAGTCCAATTCATTCCTCATATGAAAAGTTTGAAACATAACATAAACATTTGTATTAAAACTAGCATACAAAATGTCAATACTTTATCCACAAACTATGAATGGTATAAAAATAGCACATCCACAGTCAAGCATAATTCATTCGATTCAATATGGAAGATTCTATTGTATCAGATTAACCTCATTCGAGAATAATGAAGGATATTGACATAGATGAAAATAATCATCAAAACTATTTGAGAGAAATATCACCCTTTTTCATGAAAATTATTAAAAGTATCACTATTTATCAAGAAGCCATTTGAAATAGATTTTTGAATCAAAGTGTCCCATACCACATTGAAACATTGAAAATGAATTTTAATTTTAAAACATTAATGTCCATATAAAAAAATCCTTAAAACCATATTTAAAACATGGACATTAATGAGAATGATTTATAATAATAAATCTTTAAAATATTTTAAAATGATATTTTTTAGAGTTACAAACCAAAAGAGAGACACATGAATAAAAATAATTGTGGTAATCAAAAACATTTTAATATAATGAAAATAAAGATATTCATGATATAATATGTCCATGTACATTGTATACACCATATAAATGTGATTTGGTTATAACAACAAAGTAGTATCAATGGAATGTAAAGTGAGATGAAAATTCTTATAAAGATCATATCCTTAGTTTAAGGATAAATCAATGACATAATAATGTGTGAAAAATATAAATACACTCAATATTATTGGATATTTAGTGTTAATCAATCAGCTGACATTCACACGTATTCTTGTAAAAACAACACCAATGAATTGGATATTTAACTCAACAAATAGATATTGAGTTCAAATTACTCTTAACAAGTTCAAATCGATGACTTGAGAATTTATCAATGGAGTGATTATTTGTATCAAAAGTATATCCACAGAAAGGGGAGTAGAAATTAGGACATAATCAAATGAATAGTGATTGCACACATAATATTGGAGTAAAATAAGAAATGAAGTATTCCTAAAGCCGAATGAGTGGAAATTGAAATTTCAAATTCCCTTATCGATAAGGTAACTTACAAAACATACACCCATGAAATAAGGATCACACAATTATGATGTAAATATCCATAAATAAAAGTATATTACACAATGAATAAAATCATGGGCAATACACACACTGCATGCAATAAATAAGTGGTTAAAAATGGAAATCTCACAGAATTAAAAGTGAGATAAGAAACCCCTTACATTGTAAATTTTTCTTGGTCGACGGTAGGTTAACCTCCTGTATAATGATGAAATAATTGATATTTAATTATACAAAAATAATTTACATTAATATTATATCATATATGATCTTTTAACATAGATTTGTTAATAATATCTTTGTATTATTGTCGTTTCGGGTGTTAACGGATTCGTTTTCCTTTATATTATTTTTTATGTGAGATGTATTTGTTATGGATGGGATGTATCTTATTAATATCTAGAATGATATCATTTCTCTAAAATTTATTTTTATTCATCAAATGAAATTTATTCTTGAATGGATATAATGTGAAATGAATCTCATCGCGTTCGTGGAGACTGTAATCCGTACGTACGCACGAGCGACAATACCATTATTTTGATAGTAAAATAATATATAATTCGATGGTATATCATATATACAGAATCATTATCAGGTTATATTTATTAATTACATTAATTAAACATCGTTATTATACCCATCCAAATAATAATATATTGAATAACAATTATCCTACGATGTGGAGACGGTAGGCCGTACGTACACACGTATGGTGACATGTCATTCAAAGTATGGATATAATTCTGAATATGGTAGTACCATATTTATAATAACATCACAGTATATATAAGATACTAGAGTTATAATTTTAGAATGGAAATAGCAAAGAAATAAGAAGTGGAAGAAGAGAGGAGCATGAAAGAGGGTGGTGTAACCATTTCCTCTTCTTCGGGTTCTTCCGTTTGATTTGATCAAAAGGGCCCCTTAGGTTGGATTTATGATCAAAATAATGCCTCTAGGTTGAAAGGATAGAATTTTAGAGAATATTAGGTCAGGTTTTGGACAGTCAAATGGCTTTGAAGGTGTGAAAAATTGGTTAGAAGTGGTGTCCTTTTATAAGGGGGTGGAGGGGCACCTTAGGAAAACCTAGAAATATTATTTTATAATAAATTCATATTCGGTTTCTAATGGCTAAAAATTAAAATATTTAAAGGTTAAGGTTTTGGTTGGTTGAAAACCACTCAACTAATATAATTTATACAGGTTTGGGTCATTATATTAATCTTATCGTTTAGTTTTTACTCTTAGTTAATTAGTTTTACACTTACCATGTCACTTTGTATTTTTATAGTATATAATTAATAAACATAATATATACCTCCAAGATACCCCCACGTGGTCCATAAATGATAAAAATATCATGATATAAGCCCCTTGGCCTATCCTTATATTTTTAGGAATAGAATATAAATTAATAATATAATATTATTTAAAAAAACTATTTTATGTGAATTTTGAGACTATACAATAATTGATTTTTCATAAACTATTAACAACTTTATTAATTCAAAAAAAATTTATTTAAGAAATCATATAAGGTCATATTAAGCAATAAAATTCATGTATTTCATCAAAACGTTCAAATTATATTAATATTAACATTTATAATACCAATTATTTGATTCATTCATTAATAAGAAAAATAATGCATCATTATTGTGTCATAAATACTATTAATTATTAAATGTATAAAAATTATATATAAAATATAATTATTTAGGAAATATTTTTATCATTCTAATTTATATTTATAGTCTAAAATCCAACATATATAACCCTATGTAAATTTTTTTTTCCTAAAAGATATATGCTTATGTCATTTTCTTATTTATTTTAATTTAATTAATATAAAGTGTCATTCTCACTTACAAGTGGATCCATGGGAACCCAAAATCAACCCACATATGTCCATTGTCGGAAATGTATCAACCAAAAAGTTTAGGACACGTTTTAGGGTAATTTATTATAATTATAATATTATTTGTTTACCCTTATTTACCGGATTTAGCATTTAACCATGGTAAATAAAATATTTACCGAAATAATTATTCAAAATGTCTAAAAATAAAAGATACCTATTTACACAATTTGTACATCCAAATTCCAAATATGGAATCCATTTTTACAAACTCAAAACAAATAAGTTGTAGAAATTAATTTAAAATTAATTCCAGTTGTTAAAACAAAAAGCGTGTTTTTAAGATATAATAACTATCAAAAGATTAACACTTGTTCATGACTTGTTTAATTGTGAAATTATGTCAAATGTCCAAAATTATATTAAATGATAAAAATATATTCTAAAAATACTTTAATACCACTCAAAATCATAATTTATCAATATTGATTATTTTTCTTAAAAAATTGTTTTTAATTAAAATTTAGTAATTTTCACTATTAATAAAAATATGAAAGTTATCCATCTTAGTTCTATGTGATCTAATTAAATTTTATCTAAATCTAGCTTCCACGGTCTGTACTAATCTTCATCTGATTCCAACTGTAACACCCTGACCCCTGTTACCCAGAGTCGATTCATTATTACATAACATTGTCATGATCACAAGAAAGATCAAATCTCGGAAGACCAATTATTTTAGTATCCTTCGGAACACTATATATATTCATAAGTATTACATTAAATCATAAAAATGAAAACTACCACAATATAGTCTCCATATTCCACACCCATATCCCCTCATATTATCCATGAAGGTCATTCATAAATTACTTCTTCACATCCCGGGAAAAATAAATCATTTAAATGGGTGAGCTCAGATGCTCAGTAAGGATAAAAATATAGAGGAAACATTCATAAATACACATAAACATTTAAGGAAACGTATAGCTAAAACAAAAGCCTTTTAAACATGAACTTCATCATAATATGGCAAGGATAAAATGTAATAATTCCATTTTCTTATTCACATGGATATTCTACTAGTCGAATAATCCCATGAAAATATCAATAACTACTTTCATAATGATGGAATGTATAATTCCAAACTATAATAACCAGGAATCCAAGGCCTTGTGCTAAGACTACAAATAATATTTTGTCAAGGCATCATGCCAAGACACTAGTTTGTCTCATTAGACCTACTGATTCATCGAGGATCTATATAGGGCTCCACCCGTCACTTACTATGTCCAATGCATTTCTCATATGAAAAGTTTGAAACAAAACATAAACATTCGTATTAAAACTAGCATACAAAATGTCAATAAATTATTCCGAAACCATGAATAGTATAAAAATGGCACATCCACAGACAAACATAAATTATTCAATACAATATGGAAGATTTTATTGTATCACATTATCCCCAATCGATAATAATGAAGGATATTGACAAAGATTAAAATAATCATTAAAACTATTTGAGGAAAACATCACCCTTTTTTCTTGAAAATAATTACAAGTATCACTATTTATAAAGAATCCATTTTAAATAGATTTTTGAATCAAAGTGTACCATACCACTTTGAAACTTTAAAAATGAATTTTAATTTTAAAATATTAATATCCAGATAAATAAATCTTTAAAACCATTTTTAAATCATGGAAATTAATGAAAAATATTTATAATAATAAATCATTGAAACATTTTAAAATGATATTTTAGTTAGAGTTACTAACCAAAAGAGAGAAACATGGATACAAAAAATTGAGGTAATCAAAAACATTGTAATATCAGGAGAATAAAGAAATTCAAGATATACTATGTCAAAGTACATTACATTCAACATATAATCTTGATTTGGTGTATAACAACAAAGGAGTGTCAATGGAATGTAAATTGAGATGAAACAGATTATAAAGATCATATCCTTAGGTTAAGAATAAATAAATGACATAATTATGTTTGAAAAATATAAATACACTCAATATTATTGGATATTTAGTGTAAATAAATCATATTACATTCACACATATTCTTGTAAAAACAACACCAATGAATTTGACATTTAACTCAACAAATGGAGATTGAGTTAAAATTACTCTTATCAAGTTCAAATTGATGACTTGAGAATTTATCAATGGAGTGATTATGTATATAGAAAATATATCTATAGAAAGTGGAGTGGAAATTATGACATAATAAAATGAATAGTGATTCCACACATAATCATGGAGTAAAATAATCATTGAATAATGTCGAAAGCCGAATGAGTGGAAATTGAAATTTCAAATTCCCTTATCGATTAGGTAACTTACGAAACATACACCCATGAAATAATTATAACACAATGATGATGTAAATGTCCATAAATTAAATTATATTACACAATAAATACAATCATGGGTTGTACACACACCACATTCAATAAAATAAGTGCTGAACAATTGAAATCTCAGGGAATCAAAAGTGACATAAGAAACCCCTTACTTTGTACTTTTTCCTTGTCGACGGTAGGTTAACCACCTATATAATGGTTAAATAATTGTTATTGAATTATAAAAAAATCATTTACATTAATATGATATCATATATGATCTTTTAACATTGATTTGTTAATAATATCTTAGTATTATCGTCGTTTCGGGTATTAATGGATTCGTTTTCCTTTGTATTATTTGTTATGTGAGCTGTCACGACCCGACCTTGGGGCCCATGCCGTGACTACCCCAAGCCCGCCTTCCATAGCCCAGGGGATGGGGACTAGCACCAAAGGCATAAATCCCATTAACTGGGAAGTCATTTTCTTTATAAAAGTAGACAAAACACCACAGAGTACAAGCGGAAGTAAAACACTAAGTACAAAAGAAATTGCTGAAAAGTAAAAAAGGTCCATAATATAATCCCAACTGAAAATTACAACTAAAACTGAAAGGAAATACAACAAAAAAGACAAAAACCTGGAAGAATAGAAGTAGCTCTTGGGTCGTCCACCTCGAATCCTACCTGAAGGGTAGATACAGATAACACAACTCCTGGATCGTCCACCACATATCCTACCTGAAGGGTAGGCACAGATAGACTCCTCAACGCTCTCTCTCGTCAACCTCCTCAAAGTACCGTCTCGTGGTGAAGTCCTCCTCCGGATACTGACACATCGTGAGGTCCACCTCCGGATACTGACTGGTCGTGAGGTCCACCTCAGGGTACCGTCCAGTCCTCGAACACTCGGCCTCGGTCTGCGATGCCCGATGTCTGCAACCAACATAAGGAAGTGCGGGCATATCCCGTGCAGGGGTGAGTATACGATACTCAGTAGGTACCCCGAGACCCTCAAGGTCTCACTAAATCCAACAATTATAACCAAAATGTAGGATATCAACAGATAACACTCACTTAGGTATAATCCAATACATATACATATGTAATCAAGTAACCCATCACAATCATGAGGTAATCACAAAGGTCATAGATTCAGCTCAAACCAGGATTTTCATTATCAAAACTGTAACTACTGAAGAGCCCCGTCTCTTGAGTGTACAGTGGTCCTGTCACGACTCCGAGGTACTGCTCACCAACCTAAGACTGCTGAGTTACTCCTCCTGTCGAGTACCGCGGGTCAGCCACCCAAACATAGCAGTGCTTCCCGCCGGGGTATGCCACCCAAAAAAAGTAGTTCACTCCACCTAATAGCCTACAGAGGTACTCTCCGGACGAGTACCGTGGGTTTGCACTATCACACAGTAGTGCTCCATCCGCCATGGGTCTGCACCCAAACAAAGTAGTGCTACATCCACTGGGCTAGTCGACTCACTCCAAGTCGAGTCGATCAAGCAGTCGTCAGGTCTCAGCAGGATACACGGTCTCCGTACTCAGTACGCTCGTCTCCGGGAGGGTCTGATCCACGAGCTACTGGTCGATACTCCAAGTATCATAATTTCCCATGACTAAGTATCTCAAAGGACCGCCTCATCATAGGGGTCTCAATGCAACAGACGACGCATCAATCGGACACCCAGTCTGTGAGTTACTTGCCTTTTCATCCCAGGGGTACAGTTGGTTTCATGTGCGAACCAACCTCGCCGTATCTCAACTGTACCCCAAACTCTCATAGGGTATGCTCATAGGTACCTTTTCTCAACGTGATCACCAACACCGCTGACGGTTCGTCAAACGGACGTACTGTCTGAAAGCTATCAGTTTTTCCGTTCTAAGGGCCCGGTTGGAATTTGGGTACAATCCAATGCGGCCATTCTCCAACTGCATCCAAATCTCAGGCTAATTATGCCAAAAGTTCCGTCTCATCATGAGGAATACAACAAAGTTGACGGTACGTCAATCCGACGTCCGAGGCTCAAGATATAAGGGTTTCGGCTCCGAGGGCCCTGTTTTTTTTGGGTTCGAACCAACCCGACCATACTTCAAGTAACATCGGTTAACCAAACCGGGAAAACATTGCGATCCATATGGAAAAACACACGAGATGGAATACCCATTGCCCCAAAATAGATATCTGGTGAAAAAGTTTCATTTCACCACAACACGCTCAAACCGGTCCTCGTGGGGCCCGTGCTTCGACCTAGACCTAAATATCCGAAATTGGTTTTGAAACATCCATCTTAATTCCAGGGTCACAACCTCGTAGACGGTTCCACATTCCGACACCGTATGAGAGAGATATGTCTGATACAAGATCCCGTAATATTAATAATAATATTATTATTTGGTGTTTCATGGGCCCGATCCACGAACCAAAATTTAGTATTCAACATTATACTTGAATTGACCGTATTGATGTCAGGATTACATTGCCCCTTACGGCAAGCCAATCGGACGTCACATGCCTGAGTTATACCGGGTTGAAGATTTAATAATAATAGAAAATCTATTAAGTACGAGCGTTTCGGGTACCCGAACCAAAAACCCAAAAAAAGATATCCAATATTGGACTCATAAATTTCGTCTCGAAGTCTGGGTCGCACTACCACTATCATTTCGAGAAACCGAGGTCTCACGAAGAAGATACCATCAAAATATGGTTTTCCCATCAAAAGATAATAATAACATTATTATATTATTATTATTTTTAATTTTAATTAATACTTCAACATAACACACCCAAAATCCACGCATAAATCCATATTCAAATTTTGTGCACCTCACCCATTCATCGGATTCATTTTTTTGCTTTAAATTTTAATTTATTTTCATTAGACTTTTCTCTCTCCAATATTCCATTTCTTCTTCAATCTTCTCATGCTCCAACCACATACAACGCCTTCAACATGTAACCCTAGCGACCAGCATATTTCTCACATGGTGAGTCCGCCGGAAGCGCTGCTGTGTCAGCGTCCCGTGCCACCACTGAATTTCGCAGGCCACCAGAGTTTCTCCGGTGGTCCGTTTTCAAATCCGACTACGCCGACGTTCACCTCCGGTCTCGCACATTACTACGGAATCATTAAACCGCCTCTTCGTCCCGTTCCATCAACGCCCATCGATCCGCCATCAATTAAACAATCTGCGGAACCTTCTAATCACCGCAACAGCGCGGCGCGATGGCGCGACGCTTCGTCGGCGGTTTTTCATTGTTTCCATGCGGTGTCACTGCACCGCGCCGCCTTTTCTCGTGCCGCAATGAGTACAACCAACAAAAGGGGCAGGATGGTCGGTTGTGTTCGTGCGGTCCGACCTCCTCCCGTTATGCCGATAACAGGCGGCTCAAATGATTATCAACAAAAATAAACAATGCTTGAGGATATAATCCACATAAATTAAATTAAACCAAACTCCTACTTGGATATTTGACGTCGCACGTCGTGTGTCGCGGAGAACGGCTTCATGGGGTCAGACATAGATTCTGTGGACGTCGGGGTGCATCCGAGGAGGAAACGACGTCTCTTCACTTGTTGCAATGATGAAGAAGCAAGGTACATTTTGCGTTGGCGATGATCACCGCGGTCGGCAACTTCTCCCTTGTCGTGTAGGAAGATGAAGACGGAATAATCCGGGTCGCTGAGTCTTCTAAGTTGAAGGGTCGATGTTCTTCATCAGAGAAGAACCATTATTTACGTTTTTCAACGTGGAAGATAAACTTCTATCTCTCCCCTTCCCCACACTACCATCCAACCCCTAATAAAATAATACACTTCTTATTTTATTACCCATCTCAAGCATTTTCAAAACATTTCAAATGTTGAATTAACATAACTTAATTAATCACGAGCTTTACAAAATGAAATTAAGTATATTTGGAATCATTAATGAGAGGATTCATCACAAGGGGGGTTGGAGTGAGTTATGGAAGATGATAGATCAGTCACTTAATTGGGGAGTTGAGGAGGTTTATGTAATGTTAAGGGGTGGGGTTCGTGTGGTCCCCACCTCACCTTTAATCCTCTCATAGGTAGTTAACTACAAGTGTGTCCCACCCCTAACTCCCTTACATTGGTTATGACTACATAAGAGAGGGATAAAGTGTTGTGACACAACACTTAATCGACATAACAAGATATAAAAATATAATTGTAAAAAAATTATATTTTTATCCCTCACTTTTTTTTAAACAACTCCTCCCGAGAAAACGCAACTCCAAAAAGGGTTTTCTTAAGCAATTACCGGCGTTGCGGTTTCATATGTGCCCTCAGATTTCAATTTTGAGCAGTGGTTCAAAAGTTAGGAAAACCCACTCATTCGTTCATTGAACGTACCCGAGCTAAACTTTGGAAATTGATTCCGGGCACACCGGGCCACGGAATCAAGTGCCGTCAGAAACTTCATTCTTGTAAAATCCCAAAGAAAATTAAGAAAAAATTTCCTTTGAATTTTAAGGTTCTTTACATTACTCCCACCTTAGGGCTTTACATCCCCGTAAAGCTATAACACAAACTAGAGAAACAAAAGTGCTACTGAGCACGCATCTGAGCCTTCCGCACCCATGTGCTCTCCTGGAGGTTCCCATGATGCCAGTGAAAGCGCACCTGAGGAATCGACCGTTCATGTAGGAACCGCTCCTATCGATCCTCAATTTCCTCTGGAACCTCCGTGCATGTCGCCCTGTCATCGAGGTCCAACTCCTTGATGTTGATGATGTGTGAAGGATCATGCACGTATTTCCTCAGCCGAGGTATGTGGAAGATTTCATGCACCCGGTGCAACTATGGTGGAAAGGTGAAGTGGTAGACCACATCGCCTACCCTTTTGGGGACCTAGAAAGGTCCATTGATCCTCAGAGATATCTCGCCGCCTCGGCTACATCTCCATAAACCTCATCGAGGTGAGACCCGTATAAGAAAGTGGTCGCCATCCTCGAACTCTAGAGGTCTCCCTTTCCTGATTAGAACAGAAACTCAAAACTCCTGCTACCACGAGGGTAAGGCTGGCCAACCCAAGAATGATCGGCTACACCCTCCCATGCACGACCTTAACCTGTGCTATCTGGGATTTACTTTTCACCGACCAAGGAAAACCCATCCCGACGTTTTCCTAATACCGTCAATTTGAGTATGAAAAGTGATTTCCTAATCCATACTCAATCTAACGTCGTAAGGCCTCGACGCTGCCACCAAGAGGTCCCAACTGAGACTCTCACCTCAAGGGTCAGATCACACTATCGGCGTAAGTGAGATTATTGAGTCTCCTACCAAGGTATCTCCAGATGTGAGGGTCAAGTCTACAGCTTACCGGAAACTCTAGGTCTGGGACAAGATTCCTGGAAGGATAGAATGATTCATATCAATGTCTATTACTAAGGCAGCTAGTAGTGGACACAGACGGTCCCTTGAATAATTTCTATAGGCATTGGGTCACACTCCTTGACCGTGTGCAGCCACACTCTTCCCCTGCCCTCCAGCTCCCTGAGCCTGGTGGGGACAACTAAGACGGGTGGTTGTAGTATGTTAAAATGTACACCACCTCATGCTGCTCTCCTAGCACTGCCTCTATGTCTGCTACTCTACAGATTTATCTATCCCTAACATTTCATCTTCTTGAAACATTCGCACGACCAAGTCTCTGAGACTGACGCCAGATCTCATCTTCCCACTGCTAACATTCACTGGCTATAACTGATCAGCCAAAAAACATTCAACCACAATGGTTCTCTCTAGTACCCTGACATAAGTAGGAATTCATAAATGAAAGTGTGATTACTCGGATATCCTTTTAAACACACCTCGCTCTGAGATCCAAGCTCTAAAGCACTGATCATATTGTAGTCATCAAGTACCAAGAACGATTGGTACGCCTCGTTGAATTCTCAGCTACCGACATGTCGTCCTGTTGAAGCTGTATAAGCTCTATAAAACTCTCAGCCACTTCCTCAAGCCAGTCCTCAGCTGTCTGTGAGTCGGGCTCGCCTCGGAACTTGAGGGTATCTGATGTTGGAACACGTGTAAGGCTGTAAGCCTACATGTGTCACCTACCGGTACTGCCAGTTTTAACTGCTGACCAATAGGTAGTGTTGTATAGCTGGAACACTACCCGAAGGCACTATCTCAGGCATCAGTTCACATACCGAAGCCTCATCACTATGCAGACCATCTTCATGGTCATTCACTGGAAAACACTAGTGGACAAGTCCACCATCCACTCTACTGGTGTCTCAACTAGGTGTAAAACTCTAGCAATCGCCTCCAGCCAGTCCCCTGCTATCTGGGAATCTGCCTCACCTCGTAACCTCGGAGGCCTCTACTGTGGGAACTCATGCAACACGCTCTGCCAGCGTGCACCGTCCACTTGTATGACTAGTGGAATCTGCTGCCCAACAGGTGGTGGTGCTGCTGGTACACCACCTGGGGGTGACGACATTGTAAAAAGGGCCCCGCACCAGAGCCTCGTCGCTCGGCGGGCTGTCATCAAGTACTCTCTCGGAACTCCAAATGACTGTATACATGGAGACATCCCGAATAGATGCGACACAGTCAATGATTTATACCTGCTGAGCTGACCTGGTTTGAGCTGACTTTAAAACTCATGGAAACACACACACAATTAGTGTTTTCGTGCACAAAGTCATAAATCAGAAGTCAGGGTCCTGGTGTACGGATACGTCGGCTACCGTACCAACACTGGACTCCCTAAAATGAAAACCACACTTGGTACCCTTAACAATATTGCTTCACAGAAAGAAAATATCAGTGTCTTAAATTCTACGGTAGAACCGACTCCTCTGATACCAATTTGTCACAACCCGACCTCGGGGCCAGTGTCGTGACTACCCCAAGCCTGCCTTCCATAGTCCAGGGGCTGGCGACTAGCACCAAAGGCGTAAATCCCGTTAACTGGGAAGCCATTTCCTTTATAAATGTAAACAAAACACCATAGAGTACAAGTGGAAGTAAAACACTAAGTACAAAAGAAGGTGCTGAAAAGTTAAAAAGGGCTATAATACAAACCCAACTGAAAAGTAAAACTACAACAGAAATAAAATACAATAGAAATGAAAAAAAACAGGAAGAATAGAAGCAGCTCCTGGGTCATCCACCTCAAATCCTACCTGAAGGGTTGGTATAAATAACACATCTCCTGGATCGTCCACCACGGATCCTACCTAAAGGGTAGGTAGAAATAGCCTCCTCAACGCTCTCACCCGTCAGCCTCCTCCAATTATCGTATCATCGTGAAGTCCACCTCCGGATATTGACTATTCGAGAGGTCCACCTCCGGATACTGACTGGTCATGAGGTCCACCTCCGGGTACCGTCCAGTCCTCGAACACTCAGCCTATGTATGCACTGCCCGACGTCTGCAACCAACACAACGAAGTGCGGGCATAGCCCGTGCAGGGGTGAGTATACGATACTCAGTAAGGACACTGAGACCCTCAAGGTATCACTAAATCCAATAAGTATAACCACAAAGTAGGATCTCAACAGATAACCCTTACATAGGTATAATTCCATACTTATACCTAAGTTATCAAGTAACCCATCACAATCATGAGGTACACACAAAGGTCATAGACTCAGCTCTAACCAGGATTTTCATTATCGAAACCGTAACTACTGAAGAGCCCCATATCTGGAGTGTACAGTAGTCCTGTCACGACTCCGAGGTACGGCTCACTAACCTAAGACTGATGAGGTACTTCTCATGTCGAGTACCACGAGTCAGCCACCCAAACACATTAGTGCTTCCCGACGGGGTATGCCACCCAAACACTATAGTGCACACCCCCTAATAGCCTGTAGAGGTACTCTCCAGACGAGTACTACGGGTCTGCACTGTCACACAGTTGTACTCCATCTACCATGGGTCTGCACCCAAACAAAGTAGTTCCCAATCCACTGGGCTAGTCGACTCACTCCAAGTCGAGTCGGTCAAGCAGTCGTCAGGTCTCAGCCGGCTACACGGTCTCCGTACTCTGTACGCTCGTCTCTGGGAGGGTATACTCCATGAGATACTGGTCGATACTCCATGTATCACAAAGTCCCACTAAGAAGTTTCTCAAAGGGCCGCCTCATCATAGGGGTCTCAACATAATAGACGACGCGTCAATCGGACGCCCGGTCTTTGATTTACTAGCCTTTTCGTCCTAGGGGCCCGATTGGTTTCATGTGTGAACCAACCCGTCTATATCTCAACTGTACCCCAAACTCTCATAGGGTATGCTCATAGGTACCGTTTCTCAATGTTATCACCAACGCCACTGACGGTTCATCAAACGGATGTCCGGTCTGAAAGCTATCAGCTTGTCCGTTCTAGGGGACCGGTTGGATTTCGGGTACAATCCAACCCGACCATACTCCAACTACGTCCAAATCTCAGGATATGTATGCCAAAAGTTCATTCTCATCAAGAGGAATCCAACAAAGTCGACGGAACGTCAATCGGACATCCGGAGATCATGATATAAGCGTTTCTGCTCCGAGGGCCCGGTTGGTATCGGGTTCGAACCAAACCGGCCATACTTCAAGTGACACCGGTTAATAAAACAAGCACACCATTGTGATCCATACGGAAACACATACGAGATGGACTACCCATTGGTCCAAAACAGATAGCAGGTGAAAAATTTGCACGTCACCGCAACACGCGCAAACCGGGCCTCGTGGGACCCATGCCTCGACCTCGACTTAAATATCGAAAATTGGTTTTGAAACATCCATCTTAATTCCAGGGTCACAACCTCGTAGACGGTTCTACCTTCCGACATCGTATGAGAGAGATATGTCTGATACAAGATCCCGTAATAATAATAATAATATTATTAATCGGTGTTTCGTGGGCCTGAGCCACGAAACAGAATTTAGTATTCGTCATTATACTTTAATCGACCGTATTGATGTTAGGATTACATCGCCACTTACGAAAATCCAATCAGACGTCGCATGCCTGAGTTATGGCGGGTTGAAGATTTAATAATAATATCAAATCTATTAAGTACGAGTGTTTCGGGTACCCGAACCAAAAACCCGAAAAACATATCCAATATTGGACTCATGAATTCCGTCTCGAAGTCAGGGTCGCACTGCACCTAACGGTTCGTGAAACTGAGGTCGCACAAAGAAGATACTGTCAAAATACGGTTTTCCAAACAAAAGATAATAATAACATTATTATATTATGATTATTTTTAATTTAAATTAATCCCTCAACATAACACACCCAAAATCCACACAGAAATCCATATTCATATTTTGTGTGCCTCACCCATTCAACAGATTCCTTTTTTTCATTTGAATTTTAATTTATTTTCTTTAGACTTTTCTCTCTCCAATCTTCCATTTTTTCTTCAATCATCTCACGCTCCAACCAGATGCAGCCCCTCCAACCTGTAACCCTATCGACTAGCTTATTTCGCACAGGGTGAGTCCACCAGTACCGCTACCGCGCCGTCATCCCGCGCCGCCGGTGAATTTCGCGGGCCACCGGAGTTGCTCCGGTGGTCCGTTTTCAAATCCGACTGCGCTGACATTCACCCCGGGTCTCGCACTTTACTACGGAATCATCAAACCACCTCTACGGCCTGTTCCATCAACATCCGTCGATCCTCCGTCAATTAAACAATCTGCGGAACCTTCAAATCTCCGCAACGGCGTGACGCGATGGTGCAGTGCTTCTTCGCCCGTTCTTCATTGTTTCCACATGGTGCCGTTGCACCGTGCCACCTTTGCTCATGCCGGAATGAGTACAACCAACAAAAGGGGGAGGATGGTCGGCCGTGTTCATGTGGTCCGACCTCCTCCCATTATGACGATAACAGGAGGCTCAAATGATTATCAATAAAAATAAATAAAGGCCAAGGATATAATCCACATAAATTAAATTAAACCAAACACCTACTTTGATATTTTACGTCACACGTCGGGTGTTGCAGAGAACGGCGTCGCGGGGTCGGATGTAGATTCTGTGGACGTCGGGGTGTGTTCGAGGAGGAAACGATGTCTTGTCACTTGTTGCTATGATGAATAAGGAAGGTATTTTGTCGTTGGCAATGATAACCGCGGTTGACAACTTCTCCCATGTCGTGGAGGAAGATGAAGACGGAAGAATCCGGGTCGCTGAGTCTTCTAAGTCAAAGGGTCGACGTTCTTGGTTAGAGAAGAACTGTTCTTCACGTTCTTCAACGTGGAAGATGAACTTCTATCTCCTCCCATTCCCCACTCAACCATCCAACCATTAATAAAATAAGACTCATCTTATTTTATTACCCATCTCATGCATTTTCAAAACATTTCAAATGTTGAATTAACAAAACTTTATTAATCTTGAGCTTGTCAAAATTAAATGAAGTAGAGATGGAATCATTAATGAGAGTATGTGTCACAAGGGGATTTGGAGTGAGTTATGGAAGATGAGATATCACCCACTTAATGGGGGAGTTAGAGGAGGTTTAAGTAATGTGAAGGGGTCGGGTTCGTGTGGGCCCACCTCACCTTTAATCCTCTCATAGGTAGTTAACTACAAGTGGGTCCCACCCCTAACTCCCTTACAATAGGTTATAACTACATAATAGAGGGATAAAGTGTTGTGACACAACACTTAATCCAAATATCAAGAAATGAAAATATATTTGTAAAAAAAATTATATTTTTATCCCTCACTTTTTTTTAAACAACTCCTCCTGAGAAAACGCAACTCCAGAAAGGGTCTTCTTAAGTAATTACTGGAACTGCGGTTTCATCGGTGCCCTCAAATTTCAATTCTGAGCACCGGTTCAAAAGTTAGGAAACCCGCTTGTTCATTCACTATAAGTACCTGAGCTAAAATTAGGAAATTGATTCTGGGCACAACGGGCCTCAGAATCAAGTGCCGTCAGAAACTGCATTCTTGTAAAATCCCAAAGCAAATTAAAAAAAATTTCCCTATAATTTTACGGGTCATTACATGAGACGTATTTGTTATTGATGGGATGTATCTTATAAATATCCAGAATGATATCAGGTCCCTAAAAATTATTTTTATTCATCTAATGAAATTTACTCTTGAATTGATATGATGTGGAATGAATCTCATCGCGTTCATGGGGACGATAATCTGTTTGTACGCACGAGCGACAATATCATTATTTTGATATTAAAATAATATATAATTTGATGTTCTATCATATATACAGAATAATTATCATGTTATATTTATTATATACAGGAATATAACATCATTATTATACCCATCAAAATAATCATATATTGAATAACAATTACACCACGACGTGGAGACGGTACGCCATACGTACGCACGTATGGTGACATGTCCTTCAAAGGTTTGATATAATACTGGATATGGTTGTACCATATTTCTAATAAAATCACATTATATAGAAGATACTGGAGTTATTATTTTAGAATGGAAATAACAAAGAAAGATGAAGTGGGAGAAGAAAGGAACTTGAAAGATGGTGGTGAAGTCATCACCACTTCTTCGGGTTCTTCCTTTTGATTTGATCAAAAGGGCTCCTTAGGTTGACTTTCTGATCAAACTAATTCCTCTATGATGAAGGGGGGGGGGAATTTGGGAGAATATTTGGGTAGGGTTTGGCCTATCCAAATGGCATTGATGGTGTGAAGAATTGGTTAGAAGGGGTGTCCTTTTATAAGGGGGAGGAGGGTCACCATAAGAAAATCAAGAAATATTATTTTATAATAAATTCATATTCAGTTTATAATGGATCCAAAGTGGATTATTTAAAGTTTACGGTGGGTATGGGTTGAAAACCACTCAACTAATAGTATTTAGATAGGTTTGGGTTATTATATTAACCTTATCTTTTATTTTTAACTCTTAGTGAATTAGTTTTACACTTACCATGTCACTTTGTATTTTTATATTATATAGATAATAAAATTACTATATACCTCCAAGAGACCCCCAAGTGGTCCATAAATGATTAAAATCTCATAATATAAGTCCCTTGGCCTAACATTATATTTTTAGGAATAGAGTATAAATTAATAATATAATATTTGTTTAACAAACTCTTTTATGTGAATTTTGACACTATACTATAATTGATTTTTGTTAAAGTCATAACAACTTTATTAATTCGATAAAATTGATTTAAGAAATCCTATAATGTCTTATTAAGCAATAAAATTCATGGATTTTATTAAAACCTTCAAATTATATTAATTTTAACATTTATAATACCAATTATTTGATTCTTTCATTAATAAGGAAAATATTGCATCATTATTGTATAATAAATAATATTAATTATTAAATGTCTAAAAATTATATATAAAATACCATTATGTATTATATCTTTTTATATTTCTAATTATTAGTTATAGTCGAAAATACAGCATATATAACCATAGGTAAAAATTGTTTTTCTAAAAGATATATGATTATGTCATTTTTTTTTATTTTAACTTAATTAACATAAAGTGTCATTATCACTTAAAAGTGGCTCCATGGGGTCCCAAAATCTACCCAAAGATGACCATGGTCGGAATTGTATCAACCAATAAGGTTAGGACACGTTTTAGGGTAATTTATTGTTATTATAATATTATTTTTTTACCCTTATTTACCGGATTTACCCTCTAACCATGCTAAATAAAATATTTACCAAAATAATTATTCAAAATGTCTAAAAATAAAAGTTACATATTTAAACATTTTGGACATCCTGATTCCAAATATTGAATCCATCTTTCCAAATTCAAAACATAGAATTGGAAGAAATTAATTTAAATTTAATTCCCATTGTTAAAACAAAAAGAGTGTTTTTAAGAGATAATAACTATCAAAAGATTCACACTTGTTCATGTCTGGTTTAATTGTGAGATTATGTCAAATGACCATAATTTTATTAAATGGTAAAACTATATTCTAAATATAATTTAAAACCACTCAAAATAATAATTTATCACTATTGAGTATTTTTATTAAATAAGTTGTTTTTAATTAAAATTTAGTAATTTTCATTATTCGTCAAAATATGAAAGTTATCCGAAAAGTACCAAAATTTCACCCTAGGATAATTTCGATATTCCAAATCCAAAAATGAAGTCCATTTCGAATGATAAAATGTATTGAATTTAATAAAGTATGTATTACTATTCATAACATCCAGTTCGATTGGTTGTGGTGTGTTAGAATCTCGAAGGTGCGTACAATGCAAACCATTGCATTATTCAAAGGGAAAAATTCTATGAAATCTTGTGGTGTTACAATTTCTCCTTGGATTATCCTAATACCAATGATAAATAGTTTTTAAAATGAAAATCATCTAAAATTCTTATGAGATAATACCCCCTCGAGTTCAATTTCAGAAGGTGGTAAAAAACACTAATGTTGACCTATGTGGGTCAATGAAATTCATACTATATCATCTAAATTATATGTATAATACATAATAACATGGTTTCGTTAAGTATAAATATAATCCAAATATGTATGAAAAGGAATCATATGTTTTTACTAAAATATTTATAACAGAACCTATGAAACAACACCATATTTGGGGATTTATATTGCCAAAACATCTGTCGTATTGAACTACAAGTGTCACTGCACCTCCCATGAATGAGGAATGATTCATCAACCTCACTATCACAATCCTCACAATTGATCTACATAAACAACAATCAGCAGTACGTGTATACATATACATCATTCGAATTGAGTAGAACCTATACATCATCTAATATATGAGAAAACAATTTATGTTGTCTTAAAAATTTAAATATTTGGACAATAATGTTAATAAAAAACTATCTTTATTATAAAATATGGACACCATGTTCCAAATATTATGCATTATATAATTATTTTCAAATTTTTCCATGTGTCAACAGCAATAATTACCCTCTTAATATTAGTATACAAGAATTAAACCAAAAAATGAACTCTCACCCATGGTAAAAATGTTATAAAAATAATATAAATCATAATCATAGAATAAATTATTCTTTTCTCCATAACAAATTAATACAGAACTCTGAAATCAAATATTAAAATACAAATCTAATTTCATTGGAATCAAATACATTATTAAAGAAAAAAAGTTATTGATGCACCAGTACAATATCCTTCATTGGTACAAACATATTTCTAATACCACTTTATACCATATACAAAATACTAATACCATAGAAATGAAACAAATTGTCCATATCATTTTACCTTCCCAGCCCTGGAGCTACAGAAGTGATCAAGTGATCCATTTCACCATAAGGACTCAAGTGAAAATATAATTTTCAATGGGCTACCGAATAGTACTGAGTACCAATAGTGTTGTAGTTGGGAGGAAATTAACATATAATATATTAATAAAAAAGTGTATATAAACATGAAAATTCCACATAATTAAATTCACATAGTGTTGAAATAATAAATTGCTCAAATACAAGAATGTTTTAAACATATATGATATTCTATAAAGGCATGAAATAAAATTCAATAAAAAAAATACAAGTGGCCACTTGGATAATCACATGTTTGAGATTTATTATAAAGTCAGTGAATGGGAATGACCCTATATGTTCCTAAAAAAAATTGAATTTATTATTGTGTCCCCAGTGAATTACATTACAAAGCAGTTCGTGAGTAGAAAACTCAATAGGTACCCATGAATAGGGACCCATACATTGAATGTAATATAAAATATATGTAAATGTGATATAACAAATATAATGATGAAAAAAAATTATATATTATATAAAAAACTAGTGGAAAATTTGTAAATGTCATGCTTAAAGAATGCGTCCAACATAGATGAGACACTACAATCCTAGATAAATAAAAAATAACATTAAATGATAGTTGATCTATTTTTAAAGTATCCCACTAAAATGATAAATTATTAAAAATTTATTTATAAATTTACTTATATATATATATTCGAAACAAATATACATAATTATGTTTATAAATGAGTAAGATGATAAATAACATGATGAACAAAATTTGATCCATGGTTCCGTAACCTAAATCATATAGATATTTAAAAAAAGGTTATTGTGTTGGATTTAGTACCACTCAAGACATGGATAATTTATTTGATATATGGCTTCATAATACCAATTGAAAATACCTCTTTCATCTGGTGAAACGAGTTTCACTCCGCAAGCTATCCAACCATAAGGGGATAAATGTCCTAACCCTTGTTCACTCTTAATCTCCTTCAATAACTATAATAAATGATAGAATATACCAATGTAAATTACTATAAATGTGCATTCAACATGTTGTAATACTTAAAATCCATGTGTAATATTTTCCAAAGTATGTTTCTTATGTCTCGGCCCATGGGAAATAATGACATTACAACTCTGATAGTCCCTATAAGGGATGAAACATGGGAGATCTATAAAGAATACTCTCTTTATTGGGCATAAAATCAAGGAATAAATAAATAAATGGATCAAAAAATAACTTAATGAAATATATGGAGAGTATTTAATATGGTTCTAATATGGAACCTAGAGCTTTCCCAGGAATCAGATGAGGTGATCCATTCCATATTTAGGGATCTCATCATCATCAAACTACTCACGGGAAAATAATCCAACTATGCATCATTTGGAATCATTTGGAATGCTAAATGATTATACATTATAAGAGAGATAAAGTATAAAAAGAGAATGTGACACAATCGACATCCTATATTTGTATCACACATCTCATAGGAATCCATGTAACTAATGGTACTTTTAATTTTTATAAAAGTAATATTCAATCAAGAGAGTTTCATGAGCTAGGCTCAAGTAATTATGTATGGGAATTAAAATTTAATAATTCCAAAAATCCAAATTCCATGAACAATAACACTAAATAAAAATAAAACACATCACATAGAATCAATAAAATAACCCATGAATAACAAATCACACATGTTAATCATATATATGCATCCAATAAAGAGGATAATGATTAATTGATTGTGTGAGGAAAGTAAAACATATAACTCACCAATATAACGAGTTTCTCATAGATAAAACATTTGTTATAGGATATATATTAACACCCAATACCATCTATTCCCAAACCCATCATGCACTAGTATATGTTTTTTCATGGAAATGGGCACAAAATGCCTCTAAAGTCATAATAGTATAGAAGAATCCTACTTGGGATTCTAAATTTCCATGAAAACAAATAATTCCCACTGCTGGAAATCTGACCTTTCCCAACGCTTCTATAACAACAGTTTGTAAAAACCGTTTGTATAGGTTCCCTTTCCCAATGGTTTAGAGAAACCGTTGGGAAATCCCACTTTGGGGCCACCTTTCCCAACGGTTTGGACAAACCGTTGGGAAAGGGTATGGCTTTCCCAATGGTTTTTCCAAACCAATGGGAAAGCCCACCTTTTGGCCACCTTTCCCAATGGTTTTCCCAAAACCGTTGGGAATGTTTATACCTATCCCAACGGTTTTCCAAAACTGTTGGGAAAGGTCCCCCACAAATCAACCATCCCCAGAATCAGATGATATATACCAATGGTTGACAAAACCGTTTGTATAGGACTATACCAACGTTTTTGACAACCGTTGGTATATATCCTTTGATTTTTTATCATTTCTTCTTACCTAGAACATTATATAAATCAAAATTTAAAATCATTATGAGAATACATATATATATTTATGTAATTATATTCACAAAAGTCATGTTAGGTTAGTGGTTAAATCGTTGAATACTAAGTTAGTGGTCCTAGGATCAAATCCCAACGAAGGTTTTTTTTTTGAAATACATATACCAATGGTTCCATAACCGTTGGTATATCTTTTCATATTAATTATACCAACGGTTTCCAAAACCGTTGGGATAGGTCTATACCAACGGTTTTGGGAAAACCATTGGTATCGACCTATCCCAACAGCTTAGTTGACAACGGTTCTCCAAACTGTTGGTATAGGCTATACCAACAGTTTGGAGTTTTATACCAACAGTTCCAAACTGTTGGTATAGGTTAGTTTTCCAGTAGTGTCCCGCATGGGGTTCCCTTACTCAGTATTTAAGAAATAAATGAATCTTGGTTACCAAACATGGATGAATTAGTGACATGCCATTGGGGACCCTCCTTTTCTGTCATGTAATCATGTAATTTGATGTTTCTAGAATAAGGGTGTTTTTAGGTCCATAACACACATCTAATAAAATATACTGAGCATATTTAAGAGAATTATTAATTAGAAATAATTTTAAAAGACAAATTTTCAAACTATTATGAACCTGATATTATATACAATACCATAAAAATGAAGGAATACTAATGGGTAGTTACAATTGAACACCAAACTTTTATATTGTTTCTATCATTTTTGAAAACTCATGAATCATATTGCAATCCATTTATATTTTCAACTCAGTCACATTGGACATGTCTCAGAAAATGACCATCAAAACAAATAATTATAAAAACAATATAAATGATTATTAATGTCTAGGAAAACAATAATAAATGGAAACCCATTGTATTATAGAATTTAATAATGATGAAAATATGACTAGATGATCTCATTAGACCAGAATGAAAACCTTACACCCACCAAAAAAATAGAATAAAACCATCCTAAAATTTTGAAAAATAAATAATAACCCACGTTATGATATCTTTTATTTTTCTTTTAATTTTCAATAATTTATGATTATGAAATTCAGCATGGTCATGTAAATCGATGAAATGATTTATAATTAAGTGAAGGAAGACACTCTGGTTATCATCTTCCAAGGTAAATATAAAACAACAACATTGATATCAGATTCCTCTATACTATAAGAGAATTGGAACCCAAATACCTTATTGGAGAACACTGGGTTATTTGATGAATTAAAGAAGACAATGGAGATGAAAAGAGTAAGATAATTACCTCAAGTAATCCAATGAATCTAATGGAGAACAAAAACTGACTGAGAACGATGAGTAATCACCATGGGTAAGACAAGGTGATGATTTTGTGTTCTTGATGAAGGATGAACGAGAAAAAAGTGGAATATATCTTATGGCTTTTTGGGAAAAATATCATTTGACACATTTTACTATGATGTATGGTCTGGACACAAGTTGGAAAAACTATGTGTCATTCATGCAGTTTTCCTTATCCACCATACAAAACTGATCATGGTCATAGAAATAGTCCTAAAAGACATTTTTCATGATGTGAAACGTGTCTACCATAAACTAAAGACACTGATATATAATTAAATATTCAACCACATGGTCTCCCCATCCCATTATCTTGTCCCAACAGGGCCGCAATGTTTTTTTCATGGTTATTCCTAACCTTTGGCCTACTATAAGCCCTCCATTGTATTCCATTCCCAAGGCTATGATTTTTGGTACGAAACCCCCAAATCTCCAAAAACATCCTTGAAAAAAACTAGGCCTATTTCTAGCTAAAACATTATTTAGGTAAATTCCAAATATGAACTCCATTTCTGAATCACTGATATTGAAATTACCACTCATGTAATTTTAATTTCAAAAACCATATAAAATTTTTAAACAAAAAAACATGAGATCATAAATCTCACTGAAAAATAATGTATGTGTTGGTAATTATTCTAGTTTGTATCACAAAAAAACACATCACATCCCTAATAAATACACATAGGCCATCACATTCCACCCACATACACTTGTCCATGAATTATCATTACATCCCTCCATTATAAACCTAGGATGCCACAACTCATAACTAGTATTGTAGGGTATCATGAATATAATGGAAGGCAATCTCATTCTTTCCCCCTACAATATAGGACCCCACTATAAAAAATATCATCAAATATATCCAATAAAAAAATTCTAGATCACATATAACCACATCACATATCAATAGTGACACTTTTTTCATCAGGCCATCTCATTCCATGATTATATCCAATTGCTAGAAGATGGAACATGGTAAGTAATGTCTTCATCCATCTACCATCTCACACTAATGATTGAAAAATCACATCCCAATATATTATATATGTTTATGTGGGATTCATTACATTTTCTTATTTGTGTGTGGAGCATGAATTAAAACCAAATCGAATATACAATGGATCATATATATTATAAAATAGACATTATGAATCCTATGGGGTCACAACTGATGTATTAACCACATCCTGACATCATCTCACATTATAAGGGACATATGCTAACACTTCTAAAGGATCAAGAACACAAAACACATAAAAACATAATTTCCTTTTCAATTTAATACATTATCCATATTTCAAAATATAATCATATTTAATTAAAGAACATATTTTATTCCATTATTTCCATCCAATTTATTTTCACATTAAGATACAACCATACATAAAACTAAATCCCTTACTTTTAATTTACTATTGAATTATATCTCATTATTCGAACCAATACCTTTTTTATAATTACAACATTACAATTTGATTCTAGTATTACCTAGCAGACCACCACAATAAAAGGTACACACATAGAGATAACTCATACTACTTTCTACAACCACATAACATCAAGCTTGGCATTTTTCAATATTAGTATAGGGGATTTTATAAATTATATTTCATTATTTAAGTTAATTCCCCCACAATAAAATAATATATCTTTGAATCCATCTTTTTAGTTGGACATATGTTATTAGTGAATAATATATAATGTGATTCCAAAAAATCACAACATACAAGGTTCGACAACATAGATCAAATCACCATAAAATATCCGCCAACATCCATGATCCTAGATGATGTATTGAGCAAGTATAATCATTAAAAAATATTACAACACAAGTAAAAATATGATATTATATCCTTTTTATTTGAAAAATGATGGATAATTTCATGTGATCATAAAATTATCTCTCCAAGATCATCATTCAATAATCACAATTAATAAACCATATTATAACAAGGATACAAATTCCTTATGTATGAGATAATATTTTATATGGATATAATTATCCCCAAAAAGTATAAGTAATATAAAATATTGTAAAATTTACACAATTTCTCATCAATTTCAATTATTCAGTTATTAATAATTATTTATAAAATTTTTAGCATCATTATAAAGAATGAAAACATTTAGAACCCTTCAACATAATACACATGTGCGGAAAATTAATGACTCACTAAAATTATTTTCATACCAAAAAATTGAAAAACAATTATTATAAGGGATGACTTTAAGCTTTGATATTCAAATTATTCTTCAACTAAAATTTAAATGTTAAAATACAAATTAATTAAATCGAATAATATAACTTTGTTCTTGTGAAACAATACATAATTTCCTACTAAGCATCAAGGAAAGTCCAATTAAATATGCATATTTTCAATAGGATTAATTTTGAGGGATATATGATAGAATGATGTTGAGTTATCTAGGTTATTTGTTGACATAATTTTAAATTCTAAAAAAAAAGTCTCTCATTCAATTGATTAATTTAAACCAAAATGATTCCCATGTTTTATTCTTTGACATATTAGTTTCAATTTCCACATTTTTTTATATTATTAAACCCATTTGGTTCCATTTATTATTTTTTAAACATATTTTGAATTCTAATTTTTCTCATGGCACTCACATGGACTGACTCCCTCTCTAAAAACTCACTCTACATCCAATTCAATAATATTTTCTTAAATTTTTATTTATCACCCTCTATATCATAACTAATAATGAAACCAAAATTTCATTTTCTATCTACTCAATCTCCCCATAATTTCTAATTCCCAACTCTACAATTACATGAGATACACATTATTAATAAAATTACTATTAATATTTTTATTATCGCTTTTATTATAAAAATTAATTTAATCATAAAATTTATTTAATATTCCTAAATCAATTATTTTTTCTCTAAAATAAAACACTCTTTCTTCATTACGGAAATATATATTCAGACTCTTAATGTCATTATTCTTTTACAAATCAAAATTTTTAACAGAAATCATAGTTTTTAAAATGAATTATTTAATTTTTTTCATTACAAAAGTTTTTAAATAATTTAATATTTTTAAAAATACCACATATATTTATAGATATAAAATTGGACCTCATATATATATATACGAACATTATTGTTTTTGAACATATTTTCAGCAATATATTAACGTTATGTATGTTTAAATATATATATATATATATATATTGATTTTTCATTATCAAAAATAATTAATGAGATATATATTCATATATTGAACATGCGCCAAATAATATTTATATAGGGATATATATATATTAAAAATTTATTTATTTACACATATACAAATATATTTGGGCTTGATTGTAATAATATACCAACTTTTATATGCATAAGCACCAAAATTATAAATATATATATATATATATATCTATTAGAAATATGAATCATCTCATTAAAAATGTAATATTTATATAAAAATATTGATTTTGTATGTGTGTGTATATATATATAAATCGTAACATAAATGTTTTGAATCATTTAATAAAATATATTGCATGTAAATATATAGAGTTGGAGATATATATAATATTTTGTATAATGTGAAATATATCAATAAAATTAAAACATAATATATAGTTGAAAATTTGTATTACAAAAAATATGTTTATGTAATATAATATTGGATTACGTATCACTAAATATATATCTGTAAATAAATATATTTTTTAAAAAACATAGTTAATTTCAAAACTTAAAAACTGAAATTTATTTTTTATCAACCACATTTTTAAGCCCTATAAATAGTTTTCATAAATTATTGGTGCTCTAAATCACAAGAAAACACCATAGAATACAAAAACAATCTTGAGAATATTCCTAACCATTAAAACATTGACTGGTTTCTTAGAAAATATCCAACACTTATATAATTTTTAGACAAGTATCTCATGAGATATTATAATTTACCCAATTACATGGATGAATATATTGGTCCCACCTATAATATAATGTCAACTATTGATATGTTTTCTATAAGACCATAAAAAAGTCATTAGATCAGAAAAACTGAAAAACATGGGATTCATAAACATTCTAACTAATCATAATAAACAAAAACCATATTTGGATGGAATAATATTAGATTACATGAATTATATCCACTATAAATATTACTTATCATAAATGGATTGTATCATTTTGGGAATATGATTTTGAGATTTCTCATGGAATAATTTTCATGGAAAATTATTTATTGTATTGTAAAACCATTTCTACTTTAAGGGGATACACACATTCTATAAAATTTTATTAATTAGAAAAAATTAAATGATTAAATGATGTTTTAAATAATTGATTAATCGGAATAGATATAAAATCCACCCAGGACATAAAATTTAAAAAAAATTAAATTTTTAATAAAAAAGTCAAAAAAATAATTTATAAATGATAACAAGACTTCATTGAAAACCTATAGGTTAATGTCAACATGGGTATCATTGAATTTTAAATAGTTTCTGATAATATTTAAAACCCTCATTAAAATAGATTTTAAAAAACATGAACATTGAAAATAAATATCCCCCAATTGAGTCTTAATCATAAACAATATTGAATAGTGACAATATTAGTAAATAAAAACATACCTATTATTTTAAGTAATATTATAATAAAATTTTTTTTTTATTAAATATGAATTTAATAAAAACAATTTACATAATATATATATATATTGTAGAAATAATTAATTATTTATAACATTTTGTCACAGATTTATTGATAATTTGTTGTTAAAATCACTTTTCAATATGATAAATGACTTTTTTCCCAAGTATGTTTCAGTTCGGCAGTCTCAGTACATGTCCGTTAATCATGTAATCATAATTCCGAGATATTGATAATGGTATCAAAATAATATATATTAATTATATATATATAGTACTTTAAAAAAAATTATATAAAAATTAAATATAACTTTCCTGGAGACCATTGTCTATATTTTTGCATGAACGATGTAATCCCTTTTTGAGGATTGAAAAAATAAAATAAAATAATAATTCCACACGTCACAACTGTTGTTATAATATTTATATATTTTAAATTATTTATCTAAATCTTACATAACATTCATACAAAATATAAATGAAAAAATCAAATGAATTCATGGATGTGGTTGTCTACATGTACACACAAGTGATGATATCATTTACCAAGAAGTTATAAGTTAATATTATAGTTATGATATTATCATTTAATAATCATAATTATATTAAAAATATAATTTATAAAAATTATCCCAATCGAAATATGCATCACTAAAAGATGGGGATGAAAAAATCAAATGTATTTCTATGTTGGGAATCTATGTTGTACCAATACATGGTCAACATTCAATTATTTATTGAGGGGAATGATGGTTTATAAAGGAGTTCTTAAATAATAATTATTATTTTTGAATATTTATGATAACTATTTTATTAATTTATTATAAAAAAATATGATTATAATGAGGTAATGGTGATTATAAAAAAGAAAGTGATCTATTATGGTGATTACCGATTCATCAAAATGACATCATTAGATCTCATATAAATGGACCTAGAGTTGGCCTTTTTGAAGGAAATGTATATAATAAATGTGAATAAGGATATATAATAGATAATTTATCATGATATGGTATAACTATAATTCTCAATGTGGTATACCTATATTAGGGAGGATAGTCACTTTTATAATTGAGATGATGGTATATATTGAAATTAATAAACGAGTAAATGATAATATGATTATTTTAACAGAAAAATGCATCGAAATGGTAAATAAATGAAATGGGTATGAAATTTTATAGCATATGTTGTCCACTTTGTTCTATGTTATGATTTTTATAGTATTATATGATATTAGAATATATTATTTTCATAAAATATTATTATTGTAAATTTTCATAATATCTATTACATGTATTCTAATAACATAATGTAAATAAGATAAATTGGAAAAAAAATAATTTAATTAATCTATAACATGTAATTTTAATAAATATATATAGTTTAAAAATTAAATTTTTTAAAATTATAATACCTTTAATATTTATAATATCATTTAATTGATTTTTTTATTAATTGAAAATTACCGTGTCAACATTGTGTAAGCCATTAAGGTAATTATTTATTCCATATAAATTAAAAACAACCCACCATGATTAAGAAAAATTCTTTATATTTATTAAAATAATTATATATGGGAATTTCCTTAATAAATCTCTAAATTGAAATTTTAATACTTATGTAAAAATATTGGGTGGCATGTTTGACTTGTTTATAAAAAAATTATTATAATATTTATAATCTCGTCCACATGGACAAAACAATTCATTTCCATGAACTTTTGATTATTGTGGAATAATTATAAAAATCATATAATATTTATTCCATTTTAATGTAATTTTATATTTCTTATCATTTTATTTTATACCTTTAATTTCTACAATTACCCTTTAACTTGGTAACAATATTATATTTTCACTATTCAGATGGAAAAAAATAATGGGACGTGATTCAAAATATGGAATCCATAAAATAATAATTTATTACCCTAAATTGTAATAATAAAATTTCAAATTAAATAATAATAATTCTATAAAAATGAGATTCTAAAAAAAACCCTTTTAAAATATAATATTTTTTTACTAAATGAATAAACACAATGAATTTTAAGAAAAATAATAATTTTAAATCAAAATTAACTATTTCAATTTTAATAATATATAATATATATATTTAATATATAAATTATTGAAATGAAAAAATATATTTTCAATAAAAATAAATAAATTTCCCTATTCATTTAATCATAAATATTTCTATAAAATTTTAAAAAATTCTTCATAACAGATTGTTTACATGATGAATTGAAAAATAATAACCACTCTACAATTATTTATAACATTAACTATCAATAAAAACAAGATTTTGAAAAAATTATTTTTGAAAAATTAAACAATTTTGATATAAATCTTGGGATTATGTACTATGAATTTATTAATAAATTTATATTTATTCCATATATATACTATAAATTTTTCACCATATTTTAATAGTGTCATAGTACGTTGAAGCTAGGAGGTGTGTGTAATACATGAAATTGATGAAATCTGATTAATTAAATATCGAGGTGTTTTTTTAAATATGTATATGTTTAAAAATGTTAATTTCCCAAAAATAATAATCATACCCCAATGATTATTAGTAAAATAAAAACAAATAATTCTTTTGAATTCATATTCTTACGAAAAATTCTAGATACAATATGTTTGATTAAACCATAATACAACTGCTACTTGTAGGTTAAGGTTAGGTGGAATCCCAATTTAAATTATCCTCATATTAGATAGTCATTTAATAGGTTATTCCATGAACCATTGGTCAAATAGAATAAAAATTCATTTATTCATTATTAATAATAGGATTATACAATTTGTATGCTTAATTTCTAGTATCTCCTCATATAAGACATTGAATTTTTATTATTGAAATAGGGTGAGTTCAACCATTATTTCTCATGTTGAATAAATAAATCATTTAACATTGAATTTTTATTTTTGTCCTCTATTTCAACATTATAATCATTTTCATATCCATTTGATACAATTAAATTGATTATTAATTTTTCATTTCGACATATTGGTTATTTGAAAACTGTCTTTTCGTCTAATGAATTTATATAATATTCATCATCCTCTATTATTTTCTTTTTAGTGTAGTATGTATTTCAATTATGGTTATAATGTTAATAATGTTTCACAATAGTTGGTTAATAATCATCACAAATTTTTTAGGGAATCCAAAAATCTAGTACATTAATTATTGATGTAATGTCCAAATTTTTTTATTCACCCTTGGTTACTTCTATCCATAGCCATATAAAAAAATATAATATTCAAAAAGATTGGAAAAACAATTATAATTTTAGTATATTATAATAATCATAAAAAAAATTCAATGTTAAAATATCAGATTCTGTTACATTTACATGGTTTCCAGTTATTAATTTTTTCAAAACTATATCAATTATTGTTTTATCTTTGTTAATTTATGATAGATTATCTTAACATATTTATGTAATAAGAAAAATAATTCTTCATAGTGTGTCTTTTACAGAATATAAAAAACATAAAATAATTTTCTAGTAGTTTTATGCAAATAGAAATGATATTCCTTGTTATAAGGCACTATTTTTTTATTTATTTAATATGCGACCCAGAATCATTGAGGGAATTATACTTAATAATCATTGTCGTAGAACCTACATTTAGTTATAGAATATTGAGAGGTATGTATTTTTTGGAAAGCTACCAAATTATTAATTTACCTATATTATAGGATTTCATTCCCTACATTGGATCATATCAAGATTTTTTAAAATGTATATCACACATTACCACAAAATGTTACTAGAAAATTATGAAAAATAACTAATAAAATTGACAAGATAACTAAAATATTCTCAAAAATAACTAAAATGATATCAAAAATTAATAAACCCTTATTTGAGATAAAAAATTGAAACCCATGATAAAAATATCACAATAAATATGATAATATGATTATTTAAATAAATTATCAAAATATAGTCACATAACCCAAAGAAATAATTAAATAGTGTTAGCTAGATTATCTTTTTTAAAAACAAATTTAAAAGAACTTGAATTAATTTTTACATAATTGTGATCCAATATACTATTAATATAAAAATCTTCTGATATAAAAATATTCATAACCTAGGGATTGGAAATATTATAATGGTGTTATTATAAATTCCTAGTAGCGGAAAGGGAGTATCATAATGTGTTAGACCATATGCCTGAATTAGAAAATGTGGAAGATTTAAATTTTTTTATAACTAATTATGTGATCATGTATGATAATATGTAAACCATATTAATCTATATTTGATCTTAAAATAATAATTATCGAATTATAAAATATATAACCTGGATCAAGAACAAATCATTAATCACAAATCACATGAGAATGATTTCAATGTGTATATGACATTTAGAATAAAGAATGATCAAGACAACCAGAATTTTAATGGAAATGAAATTAATATTATTAACATTTTAATAAAAGTTAAATACTATTGTATCTTTTGAAAACGATAATTATTGGAATACATTTTCCAAAAAACACATTATTTGTATAATTTTTTAAATGAACTCATTATGATCATGATTAAAATTATTTGAAATCCTATCATTCCATGATTGGGTTTTTAAACTCATTATATCTACAATGGAAAATAAAATGAGATATAAATATAAACCAATGATGTTAATATATATATAATACATCATTATTCATGATCCTACATACGTGTAACACATAAATTCAATCATTATCATAACCTAAATAACTAAGGGAGAAATAATGTGTTTCATAAACATAAAACATAACATGTACATAATAAAAAATTGGTTATCAAATTACCATTTCACAAAAATATTCATAACATTATTGAATGTATATGATGATAAAAATTGAACATTATTAGAGATAAAATATAATCAAAAAATAATTCTAATAGTTATATGGTTTAAAAAAAATTCAATACTATTTTAAACAAAAATTGTAAATTACAAAAAAAGGCAGTTTTATAGATTAGAGAAATAAATATGTTTTAAAACCAAATTATAATATATTTAATTATATTATTTGTAAAAATCATAAGGTATCAAAAAAACCCTATGTTAAAATACATAAAAAAACTATATTTAGAAGAAACTATAGTAATATTTACTGGAAAATACATAATGTTACCAAAATATAGAGGTAAAAATACAATGAAAATTTAAACATTTAAATACAATAATTATCATTTAAAACATGTTAGAAAATAATGTTATCATAATTAAGAAGTAAAAACACTTTGATAAAATTTACTATTATAAATAATCATTAAAATTGAAACATGAAAAAAAAAAGTTTTCTAAAAGGGGAAGTAAAATTAATTGGTTAAAATTTTCATTTAAGATGAATATTTAATAATATTAACTATTAGTATATGAATATTATATAAAAATAAAATCATTATTTATGCATACCACCATTCATTTTATAAGGATATAAAATGTGTGTGAACATTTTAAAATAATAATGATTAAAACCCACATCGTTATATATGTGTTAAAGAATTTGATTTAAAATTGTTAATGATGAGTAAAATGGAAATTAGAGATAAAACTATTGAGTTTAGACTAGGGAAATTGGAACATTATTTTGAATTAAAATCATGGATATTAAATTAAAGTACTTCAAATGATATTATAATTATTGAAAAATTATAATGCTAACAAACAAATAGAATCATCGATGATAAAAAATTGGTGAGCGCCATTATCTCCCAAAAGAAAAGATTTCAATAAAACGTAGAATCTTCATATGTTATAATATAACATTATTTAATGATTATATTCCGTAAATAGTTATTATAACCTAGTGAAATGATTGGAGTCTTGAAAACCCTCTACTGCATTTGTACCATTTTAATCAAACCCCCATGAGATGAATTAAACAAAAAAGATCGAATATCATGAAATATTTGAGATTTTATATTAAAAAAATTAATTTAGGGAAATTTTTACACCATTAAAAATGTAATATTTTCTATGGCTCAGTAATGTCTCATGGGAATAAAATTTTTGACAAGTAATCCCATCCATTTTTTTCTAGATTGGTTGGATAAGCTAAAACCGTTTGTAAACAACCATAATGATAATAGTATACTCATTAATGGACATATTAAGAATGAATAATATTAATATTCATAATTTCAAATTATTTTCAACATTTATATTATATATTTTTCATAATTTTAAGTATCATGTGTTTACAGTATTGAACTATTAAACTGATTTCATAATATCAACGTCAAAAAAAATTATTCATCCAAAAAAATCATTAAAAGGATAATATTTTTTTCACAATAATGGAGTAATAATAATGTTTTTTATTATTGAAATTATCTTTCATGATTTATTAAATCATTTTTACTTGATGATGAAATCAAAAAAAACATTCAATAATATAAAATAGTCATATAATAGTAATAATATTGCATTCATCAGTGTTAGGGAATTGTTGACTAACAGATCCATATCCAAATCCATTCACATATATCAACCCTAAATAAGAACTATTAAAGGAACAATTTATAAGCACATATATTTAGCATAAATAAATGATACCCTTATCATTAATTTTCAAGGAACTAATAATGTACATAATTATCAGTACATTTAAAGGTGTTGATAAAGGGGGAATTTACTATAATTATATAATGGACCACAAAGTATCGATTTATCAGTACATTCAAAACAATATATAAGATAGGAATACTACAGCGATCTATAATAGCACACTTCAACACTAGTGGAGTGTGATATAATATCATTATGATGCACTAGAATTACCTCCAAATATCATAAAAATAAAAATCCAATACATAATTTAAAGGAAAATAAATTTATAACAAAAAATATGAAAAAAATAAAATATATATATATACATCATTAATTTATTTATAAAATTACGAAAATAAAAATTATTACATACATTGAAAAACATAAACATTAATTTTTCTTTTGATCTTATCACTGAATCGTGATATTTTCAAACAAACCACACCGATATGGAAGAATGATATCACATTTATAAAAAAAATAATTAGTAATAATATAAATAAATAAATGAACATAAAGTGTTATTTTAAAAATAAACATTGATTTATTATAGGAACATTATGTACCAGATTGAGTTATAGTTGATTCATGAATGTAACACCATTTCTTATATGTATTCATCAATTAGATATGTGAAAATTAATTAATATGTACATGAAAAACCGCCATGGGGAAAGCATAGTGGGTTGGTGAATGACCCATTTTAAACAAAAATATCTATTTTAAATTGATACAGCCACATTGTGTCATGAAAGTGTCATTTTGTATCATATTGAAATGTTCATTATTCTTACACTTCAAAAATTAAATATAGATTGTTTCCATAATTTATCAAACCAATCCAAATGTGTTTTCCCGGTTTTGATTAGTTTAGTTGCCCATTTTAATAAAATTGATATCAATTTTAAATAAAAATACAAATTTGGATTAATACTTGTCACACCATGCATTAGATTGAGGGTCTTCTGATACTTACATGTCCCAAATTACATACGGATCATTTTAATATGGAATGAAAAAATTATAAATGTGTTTTAATAGTTTTGTGTACAGAAATTGTCTTGTTTTTTAATATGTCATTTTAAACTAGAAACACACAATACGACTCATAATGATCATTTCAGATATCAATTTAATGTGACACTAATTCATAAATGTCATAAAGTGTTTATAAAATATTTTCCAAAATTATCAAAATTATTTGAGCACATTGGACCAGATTTAGTGATTTATGCTTTTAATCTAAAATGAAAATTTTAGACTTCTAACTAATATGTTTAGTCATACAGAGTGCATCATCTATCATATTGTGGTTAAGATGATCCGTATAGATTAAATATGACTGTTCATTAAATTAAAACACCATTAAATAGTTTACCAAAATCTATTGGAAATCATTTTCAAAACCTACATTCTTATAATTTCATGCTTTCAAAAGAGGTGTAAACAAACCATTTTTCATTTCAAAACAATTCGGAAAATTCAGTTCCACAATATCAGAAATAATAAAATTCCCTCCTTCTTAGATAATCAATTTACAAAAAACATTACGCTTCTTAAAACAAAGTAATTTTTTCATTAAAACCATACATCCTTGATTTCAAAACCAAAGAGCACAAGACAATGCGAGAGGAAACCGTTTTCAGTGGGTGACATGCACATATGAATAGAGGCAATATGCCAATCACTTAACCATCCTTGAGAGTGCTCTAGGGAAATATCCCCATCTCCACATGGCTTTCCAGGCTCTACAAGCTCACTGAGACCATTAACCAAACTCTTTTTTCATTTCCCCAAATCATCACCAATCCAATAAAACCATAGGACTTAGACAAATCCCAATCTCACCTAGAGACTTCCATACAGTCATGGGGTGTGCTAGCCAGACACACTACCCATAACTGGAATTTCTATTCCTGCCAGTCTTAACTCTAGACTATCCAACATTTTCCCCAAATAACACGTCCCAAAAGAGTGAACCCCCTTTGATACCATTTTTTCACAAACCGAATATGGTCACCATAAAAATCAGATTCAAACTCAGCCAATGACAAGGCCCGAATGTAATTACTAATCCCCATAGACTAGACCATGTGATTTGGTGTCAAAAAACAAACATTGGGAATGATTGAATTTGGTTTATAAACATACAATGACAATCATGTACAATAAAACCAATATGAAATTTTCAAACAAAACCATCAAGTAGAAAATTTCAGAACTGAATGTCATGGTTTTAGATAACTCTCATAGTATATAACTAATCAATAAAACAAAAAATTAAATCCCATGATCCTACACAAGGAATGAGTCATCACCCTTAATCCATCTCCACAACAGCACATCACATTGGACCGCAAAAAAACCCAAATTGTTGGCACAAAAGCTATACCCTAACATGAAGAAATAATGAACATGTAAATTTACACCCAAAGGTGTAAGTAGGGTGTGTTTTGAGTCAATAAGGTTACCTTATGACATTACAATTTCTTCATTTTTGAAAATCACAAACACTGTATCATTAAGAAAATTTCATTTTCCTAATGATTTTTTTTAATGATGAAATTTTTCATTCCCCATGGAAAATGTATCCTTACATATTTTTTCATTATGAATATTTTAGTCTAACTCTATTTATTACTAAGAACAAATTCGGTTTCATTACTAAAACCATAGAATTATATAAATATTTAGATATATTTTACTATGTTTTCAGGATCTGAATTCAGGTTTCGAATTCCCTGAAATTCAGAATACGAATTCTAAAAAACTCAGAATCTCAATTTACATAAATTCTAATCCAAATTCATTGATATTCAGACTCCATATTGTCTATAATTTACAATGTGACTTCTCTAAAACTCAAAATTTGAATTCTGTGATACTCAGCATTCAAATTCTCTAAAATCCAGACTCCAAATTTTCAGAAATTCAGACACTGAATTCTTTGGAATTCAGACTCCGAATTCCTTTGAATTCCGGTTCCAAATTCATGAGAATTCAACTTCCAAATTGGATAGAATTCTGGTTCCAAATTCCATAGAATTTCGACTCTGAATCCCATAGAGTTATGGTTCCAAATTCTTTGAAATTCATACTCTAAATTCCATAGAGTTCAGGTTCCGATTTCCTTATAATTATTACTCTAAATTATTCAGAATTTAGGTTCTTAATTCCATAGAATTTAGACTCCGATATCTATAGAATTATGATTATGAATTCCATGAAAAACAGAATCCATATATCCTTGTAATATAGAATCTGAAAAAATAAATTCCTAGACTCCAAATTCCATTTTTCCTTAGACTCTGCAAAATTGAATTTGGTTGAGAAACCATATTTTACTTACACTTGATTGAGTTATAAAACAATGTCATTAATTCTGTTACTAACTGATCATTGTTTGATTGACACGTGTACATCTCCCTCCGAAATTCATGGAAAAATATGATCGTTGGAGGAGGGAGACAACTGTTGATGTTGATCGTATAAACAATAGATCATTGGAATGAGCTCACAATAAATAAGACATGTTGAACAATCTAGAGATTACATGCAACTGAAGTGAGTTCTAGAGAGGGAGATTAATGCATTGTGCATACTGAACATCTAGTTCAAAATTGCTTCGTGTGACTCCAAATGTTTCTGAGTACATACGATGGTTTCCTTGGATAGGAAGGCAGAGGTTCTGACTACATTGAAGTTTGAGGGCTTGTGGGGATAGTAAGGCAGATGTTGGTATTCATATCTAGCCCTTACCCTAGTGTGGGTAAGATATACTTTTTTGAATGTATAAATCAAGGGACCTTTATCCAAGGTTTTTGGATACCCTGCATTTTCGGTTCAAAGATTTACTACTTATTACATGTATTGTTTAATGTTTGTTTTCCTCTTCATTTTGATTCATAAAGAAAGTATAAATATCTTATACGTTCCTATATGTGTACCCGGATTAGTAATATTCTATACGATTTGAGGTAGATTCATTGTCCTTGTAAACTTTTCATATGTTATATTTCTGGGACCAACATTCTGGAATCAATGAACATTTTAGAACAGAGAGGTCTTTTGAATTTATCATTTTAACTTTGTTAAACATTACCATCTTTAAAATTTCAAAAGTAATTTTTTATGTATACAATTCACCCCCCCCCCCCTCTTGTATATTGAGCATCTACATCATTAATTCGATCCTTCAATTGGTATCAGAGCAGATCTATGATATACTTATATTCACATATATGTTTTCTTATTCTTGTTTTTATTGTTCAATATTTTCAATGTTTAGGTCTTTTATTCTTGTTTATAAACATTTTTTACTAACATGTTTGGTGGAATTATTTTTTCTTTGAGATGTCAGGAATGAATGTTGGTTCAATTGAAAATCATAATCCCACTAGACTTCCTATATTTGATTGGAATGATTATGAATATTGGAGATATCGTATGAAGATTTTTTTCTTTAATACTGTAGTGGACATCTTTTCTATTCTTACTGGAGATTAAAAGATTCATTATAAGGAAATCATAATTTTTACTAATCAAGAGAAGTCAGAATATCAACTAAACATCAAATTATGAAATACATTGTTGGGTTCCATGACTAAGAATATATATAACCAGATTTCTTATTTTGAAGATGCAAATTGAATTTGGAAGAATCTTGAAGTTACTCATTTTGGTACATCCAATTTATTGAAACTAGAAAACTATTCTTAGATATTAATATAATTGTTTTTTACTTATTGGGAAACTATATGTAAGGTTCAACAGATGTTTATGACCATTGATAATAGTTTACAATCCATGTGTGAAAAAGGATTAGATGATGAGGCACTTGTGGAAAAGATTAATGACATCAGACCCAATGAGTGCGAATCTAAGATAACATCAATTAATGAGAATAAGAAATTCTCACAGATTTCTTTTGATGAGAATTTTGGAACTCTTATTCAAAACTATACTAGAATGAAAAGAGATGCATACAATGTTAAAAAGAATAATGGGAATGGTTGTGTATCTTTTATAAAAACATCAAATCATATAATATCCAAGACTCCTAAAAGAGTTACAAGATATAAATCTAAGTAGGTCACTATTTTATTTGAATCACGTGAAAGTGAAAATTATGAGAATGGAATAGCTAACCTTGCTCAAAGGATGGCAAAGACAGTTGGGAAGAAATACATTCAGTATAAATAATGCTGAATCTAGAAAAACTGACACCTGGAGTGCTAGTGGTGGAGACTCTTCTGATGAATCACCAGATTTCAAATCTTCTGGAAAAAATAATTTTTCATTACATTCCAAGATATCAATTGAAAATAATTGTCTAATGGCTAGGGTACATATTGTTGAATCCATAACCAATGAATCCTTTAATGGTAATTATAGTGATAGTAAATATTATGAATCTTTAGATAAATAATCTTCTTCTGATAAATATAATACTTTACCTACTTTTGAAGAAGTGTCTAGGTTTGCTATTCTCCTTGGAAATAAAATTTCTAATGTCATGAAAAATCTTGATATAGAAAATTCTAGGATTTATATTATTACTATGGCAGTATAAGATCTTTCTAAATACCTTGATACGAAAACCCTTGATTTGGAAAGTATTTCAAAAAAACCTTGAAAAAAGATAATACTGAGATGGATAGACTTTCTAACAATATAGAAAGATTAATTTCTATGAAAAATATTTTCGAGCCTAACTATAGTGCTAAAACTAATGTTTTTGAGGATAAGAACATAGTTATTAAGTTGACGTCATAATTTTTTTCATTGAGGAAGTGTTTGTAAAACATTACCTTAGGTAAGGAATGTTTTTGTAAGATGTATTCTCAAGTTTCACCTCTGAGGATTAATTCTGTATTTGGTTATACTAGTTCAAAACCGATTTTAAGTAACAATTATTTTTTTCATCAATGTGATCTATTCTGCAGTAACTGTTAATGTGGTGGACATTGGGAAGAAAATTATCCCTTAAACAAAACTCAGTCTTTTGGTTATCATATAGCTTATTTTTCTAAGTAAATGTAGAACCCTAAAATGTTTCCTTCGAAAAATTTCGGATACAAAAATGTTTGGGTTTCAAAAGACTAGCACTCTTGTTTTCAGGAATGTAAAGATATTACCAACAACAACACATGATACATGGATAGTTGATGTTCCAGACACATGAATGGTAAAAAAATCATTTGAAATGATTATCAAGATGAAAAGAGGAAAAGTAACATTTGGAGATAATGCAAAGGGAGAAATTATTGGTATAGGTAACATTGTTCTTCTTTGAAAAACATTAATTTCAAATGTCTTATTTGTTAAGGGTCTTAATAATAACCACATTTAGTAAATTATGTGATGAAGGTTACCTTGTCAATTTTAGGAAAGACTTGATCTTAGTACACAATACCAATGAAGATTTTATTCATTCCACCAATAGGAAAGGGAATATATACCCACAAAACATAGGAAACCATAGGATCCAAGACCTACCTTTCCTTATTGAAATGGAAGATCATTTTTTGTTGTGGAATAGAAAGATAGGACACTGTAACATTACGAACCTAAGAAAACTCTATATGAAATGACTAGTTAAGGATATATCAGAGCCTAGATTTGATTCTTCAGAAGATTGTGATACATGTTAATATGGAAAGAAACATGAATCATGTTTTAAATATATCAGTGAAGTATCAACTACTAATGAATTATAGTTGGTGCATATAGATCTTTTTGGTCCAACACAAACTAGAAGCATTGGAGGTCAATATATTGTACTTGTCATAGTTGATGATTATAATATATTTAAGAGGGACTATTTTCTAGAAAATAAATATGAAGATTTCCCTTATTTCAAATGTTTTATATCCCATGTTAAAAATTAGAAAAACCTTCCATTGAAAACTACTAATATTGGTCATGGAAGAGAATTACAAAATACTAATTTTTAAATATTTTTTCGTAGAAAAGGAATTAGACAGAACTTCTCAAAACCCAGAACATCTCAAAAAAATCGTGTTGTTGAAAGAAGAAATATAATTCGTCATGAGATAACAAGAACCATGTTAAGTGAATATTTGGTAGCCAAAAAAATTTATGATGAAGTTATAAGTACTAATTACTATACTATAAATCGTGTTTTGGTTAGACCTTTTCTTTATAAAAATTTTATGACTTATGGAATGGTATAAAACCAATACATTCCTACTTTATGGTTTTTTCTTTCAAGATATTCATTCTGAATACTAAATAAATTCTATACAAATTCACTCCAAAATATTATTATAGAGTTTTCTTAGGAAACTCCACATCCTATATAGCCTATAGAGTTTTCAATAAAAGTACTTGTACTGTTGAAGAAACAAGTCATGTTAATTTTGATGAAACTAAACCTTTTGTTTTTAAACAACCTAAACATACATCGTTAGATGTGTTTTCATAAACAGATTACAACCCTTGATAGAAGATCCTTCTTATAAGGAAAATTTCCATGAAATAATTTCTGAAGCATTTACCCTCGAATATTTCCTACCATACGTTGATGAAAATTTTTTACAAAACCCAAATTAGTTGTTTCTTAAGAAACATCCCAGTGATAGTATCATTGGTGATGTAAATCAACCAGTAAGGCCTAGTGTTCCTTATTTAATGATGTAGAACATCTAGAATTTATTTCCCAAATATAACCAAAATTCATTGATGATGCTTTAGGTGATAATGATTGGATAAAAGATATGCAAGATGATCTAAATGAATTCGAAAGGAATGCTGTCTAGATCATGGTTGAACGACCTATGTAAACTTTTGTTATTGGAGTAAAATGGGTTTTCAGAAATAAATGTGATGAAAATGGATTTATATTAAGAAATAAAGATATATTGGTAGCTAAAGGCTATAATACAAAAGAAGGAATAGACTATGAAGAAACCTATTCTCTAGTATCTTTACTTGAATCTATTAATATTTTATATGAATTTTCATCATTATTTAATTTAAAAACATTTTCAAATGTTATATAAATTTTCTTTCTTTAATGGATATGTTCAAGAGGTAGTATTTTTGAACAACCTCCATGTTTTGAAGATACAAAACATACTGAACATGTTTTTAATCATACCAAAGCTTTTATGGAATCAAGAAATCCCCAAGAGCCCGGTATGATATAATTAAATTATTTTTTTCTTACAAATAATTATTTTAGGAGAAATGATGATCCAACAATTTTTATAAATAATGATTTGAAATTTTTTTTTATTGTTCCACTTTTTTTTCATGACATTATATTTGATTCAACACAGCAATATTTAACAGATTCCATTGCCAATATAATTAAATCTGAGTTCGAAATGAGCATGATGGGTGAGTCAAAAATTTTCCTTGGTTATAAAATTTATCAAATACCAAAAGGAATCTATATATCGAAACATTATTAAATTAAAGATCTTTTTAAAAACTATGGATATGTCAATACTAAGAGTATATGTACTCTTATAGGTACCTTAAATTCATTTTATCTTGATGAAGCTGAGAAGCCAGTATATCAAAAATCTTATAGAGTTATTATTGGAAGTCTACATTATATGAAATCTAGTCGTCTAGACATAATGATTTTAGTATGCTTATGTGCATGATATCAACCAAATTTTAAGGAATCTCATTTAGAGGCAGTGAAAAATATTTTTCGCTACTTAATGTGAACCATAGATCTATGACTCTTTTATACATTTGGAAATTATTTTCATAAAATAATTTTTGATACTAACTTTGGTGGATGTAAATGGATAAGAAAAAACATTTGAAACATGTCATTTCGTTGTAAATTCATTAGTTTCTCGGTCGTCAATAAAACAACACTCAGTAGCACTCTTCACTGCTAAAGCTGTATATGTAGCAGCTAGAAGTTGTTGTGCTCATGTATTGTGGATTCAAAACACACTCACAGACTGTGGTATGAGTATTACCAAAAAAATAATATTGTGTGATAATAATAGTGTGGTTACATTATGTAAAAACCATACAATTCACTCTCGTGAAAAACACATAGAATTAGGTATCACTTTCTAATGAATCACAAACAAAAAAGGTATATCATTCATCAATTTATCAGAACACATTATCAACATACTGATATATTCACAAAATATTTACCATTTAATACACTTGAATAGAAAATGAAAAAGTTTGGAATGATAAACATAAGGTAATCTTATTTATTAACAACTTGTTAAAACATATCTTCTTACAGTAAGAAACACATTTTCATAGGGGGGGTACATTTTCTTGTTAGCTATTTTTTTTTTCTTAGTTAAAATTTTATTTGTTAAAATTTTCATATTTAAAATTTTCGTAGTTACAATTTTCTTAGTTAAAATTTTCATAGTTACCATTTTCGTAGACAAATATTTCATTGTTAAAATCATTTCGTAATAAAAATTTCTAAATATAAAGTTCTTCAAGGACAATTTTTCTTATTACAAATAATCTTCCTATAGATATAAAAGTTATGGTTCCATATCTATGTTTTTGTAATAATATTTAACCTATTGGAATTATCGTTCTAATTTTAAAATTTTCAGATTCACATTTCCTTTAATCTGAATGTCTTTCCTAAAAAACTCAATAGATCAAAATCTATCAAAATCCTTCTTCGGATATCATCTAAACCGCCAGGATTAGATATTACAATCCCTTCTAATGGTTGCGAAGACAGCCTCCAAGAATATTATGTTACCAGAACAGTTTTTGTTTGAACCATTACCAAAGACTCTATGAAAGAAGACAATGATTTTAGAAAAAGGCCATGTTGAGAATATAGTGCAAGAAGAATAAGAATAAGAAGAAGAGGAAGAAGGTATTTGTGATACCAAATATATCATTAATAAAGTATAATATTTTCATGAGAAGGATATTCCTTCTATAAAATTATATATCTGAACATCTGAAGTAGAGTCTTCAAAACATGCTACCCCTAGAAAAGAGGATAATGGTGAGGATGAAGTGAACACATTGTCTGAAAATGAATGTATCAATCATGATTTTATTCACCCAGAGGATGTTGTGGCAGGAGATGAGAAGGAATATGTTGATGAAGACAAAAAATTCAGCGATCAGATAGTAAAAATGAATCTCTTCATCATGAAAAATTCATTCTGATGTATGATACGGGAAAATAGGTCATTGTGGATACACCTAGGAAAGTTATGTTAAATAAGAAATATATTGGTAGTTCATCGAAGAGAATGGATGTTGAATTAGAAAAATAATCCTTACTATCCAAAGTCTCGGATTCGGAATCATCTTCACATGGACATGACATTATTGTTCAGTATTTGAATAATATTTTTGGCACTATTCAAATATTTTTTAGTATAGAGTCGAGATGCCAGATGCTTCAACATTCATTTACTAAAAAATAGGATTCATTATCCCCGGTGATGGATAAATGTGTCATTATCGAGGAAGACATCAAGAAAATTCTCATTAGATATGACGCTCATAAAAGATCATGAAAAAATATAAAAATCAGGTCAAGGAATAAACTAGAAGAGATGAGAAGTTTTTATGAATTTTAAGAAAGTGTCAAGGATGATTTTGACACAGAATATGTGAACATCAATGATCTCAGTAATTGTTTTGTAGAAAATCTAACTCTGTAACAGAATTCTCAAAATCAATAAGTTAAAGATCTTAATGGGAGACTAAACATACTTTCTCAGAGTTGGAAAAGAGAAATGGATCTCAATATTGATATTGGATACACATTTGCTATGAAATAATAAGTTTGGAAGGCCCATGAGATTCTCTTAATTCTCTAGATAATAAAATTAATGCAATAGGGATGAAAACAAAATATCTAGACTAGTTGCTCAAGCGTGCATAACAGGATCACATAGATCTCAGGAATTTAATATCAATAATTATGAATCTGATTCCGAAGGAGAAGGAAGGATAATCTTTTCCAAATATGATCTTTTTTTGTATTTTCCAGTTGTACAAATTCATTCAATCCTAATGAAATTCCTGTTTCCCTTTATATTTTTTGGTTATTTAGTACCAATCATTCTGGTACGAAATTTCTTTTCCATTCACTATATTTATTTTTTGAAAATCACAAAGGTGGAAAAAGGAATTTCAATAAAAAATAATACTTAGTAAAAAAGAAATTTCCTTTTGTAAGGGGTAGTTCGTCTAAGGGGGGGGGGATTTCATTTGATGATTTTTGTATGAAAAAAATGATAATCTCAATAGGGAAATTCAGAATATGATCCTTAGTGGATCCAAATACTAATGGGAGTTATTCTTATTTACATTTATCCATAAATAAATGGAGATATATTTTCATTTACAAGCCCATAAAATTTCTAAGTCCTTATATTCATTTTCATAAAGATGTTTGTGCTTTCCAAAAAGAGGATATTTTTGATTCAATAAGTTATTAATATGAATTTTCCATTGCTTCATGTTTTAAAAATCACAAACACTCAATATAATGTCTAATTTCATTTTCCTAATGATTTTTCTTCTTGTGGAAAATTTTCCTTCCCCAAGGAAAATATATCCTTAACTGTATTTTCATTGTTCATATTTTAGTATAAATATTTTTATTCCTACGTAAAAAATATGATTCATTTCTAAAACCTCAAAATTAAATAAATACATAGACATGGAGTACACTGTTTTTAGGTTCCGAAATCCCAGAAATTCATAATCTTAATTCTCTAAAATAATGAATCTGAATTCTATGAAAATCAAAATCATAATTCTCTAAAATTCAAAATTTAAGTCCATGAAATTAAGAATCCAAATTCTCTGAAAATTAAAATCCGAATTCTATGAAATTTAGAATAATAATTATATGAAATTCATACTCTGAATTCCTCAGAATTCAGACATCGAATTCATCATAATTAAGTCTCCTAGAATTCCTAATAATTTAGACTACAAATTAAATAGAATTCAGGTTTCAAGTTAATTATAATTCTGGTTCCGAATTTTTTAGAATTAAGTATCTAATTTAATTATAATTCAGGCTTCGAATTATATATAATTCAGCTTCCGAATTCCTTAGAATTCAGACTCTGAATTCCTTAGAGTTTAGGTTCTTATTTCCATATAATTCAATCTTTGAATTCCATAGATTTTAGGTTCAGACTTCCTTATAATTCCAACTCTGAAATCTATTGAATTATAATTCAGGATTCCATGAAAAACAGAATCCATATATCCTTGTAATATAGACCACCATGGTTTACTTGCATTGACTCAAAATTATGTTTTTCTTTAGTCTCTAAAAAATTGAATTTTTTTGAGCAACCATATTTTACATACTCTATTTTGATTTATAAAATGATGTTGTGCATTCTAGTACTAACTAATCATTGTTTGAGTGACACATGTATTGGTACATTCAAAATTCAAGTAAAAATATGACAGTTGGAAAATGGAGCCCACTGTTGAATTTGTGCCTATAGATAAGATCTCATTTGAATAAGGTCACAACAACTGAGACATGTTGATCAATCTTGAGATTACATGCTGCTGAATTGATTTCTAGAGAGAGAGACATTAATTATTTATGTGTACTAATAATCTTGTTCAGAATTGAATTGAGTGACTCTGAATGTTGATGAGTAAATTAGAGGGCATCTAGGGATACAAACACAAAGGTGTCGACTAACTTGATGTTAGAGTGTTTGTGGGGATAGCAAGATAGACACCGATATTCTGATTCTGGTTTTACCCAGGTGTGGGGAAAACCAAATTTTGTGAAATTACAAATCAAGGGATCGTTATCCAAGGTTGTTGGAAACCCAAATATTTGTGTTAAAAGTTGTACTACTTGTTACTTTTATTGTTTCATGTTTGTTTTATTTTGTATTTTTATTAATAAAGAAATTATAACTATATTATACATTATTATACATGTACTCTGATTAGTAAGATTCTATACACTTTGAGGTAGAATCTCAGTCTTTGTATACTTTTCTTATGTTTTATTTCTATAACCATATTTCTGAAATCAATCACGTTTTTATAACTAAGACGTAATTTGAATTTATCTTGTTAAAGATTGTTAAAAATTACAATATTTAAAAGTTCCATAGGAATTTTTTAAAGTATATAATTCACCCATCTCTTATATGTTGAGCATCAATATCATTATTTCGATCCTACAGTTTGAGACAAATCCTAGTAGGAAACCTCTAATTAGAGATTACATTGATAAAATTTCAATGATGAAAAGAAAGAAAGATTTCAAGACATGAAATGGTAGTAACAATTTCTAAAAGATACAACAGAAAGAAACGATGTTTTCATGTGTCATATTTTAATAAATCAACAATTTTAAAAATAATGACAAATATAATGAACCAAAAATTATATATATATATATATATATATTAAATTATTTGGGATTATTATGAGTCTGAAAATATTGACGATGCTTGATTCTCAGCCCGGTGTTCCCAGAACAATTTTTTTTCTTTTTTACGGTATATATAGTAAAAGCAAGAGCGGAATTTTTTATCTTCTAAACTAGTGCATGGATTAAAAAGTCTAAGGGCACAGTTGATTCTGTAGTGCCATCATTCACTTAAGGGAGTATTAATATCGACCATTGTAGGTCGAGTAAAAAATTTTGTTTTTTTGAATTTAATAGAAATAATAAAATAACAAAAAAAATTATTTTATTATCCTACCTCTTGTTGAGAGGTGGTGGTAGGACTGATGGGTTTTCAAGATATTTAATTTCTTGACCCTTCAATTGTATAACCACACCATTGGGAATTAAGATGTTCATTAATTAAAAACACATTATTGAACCTGATTAATTCTTTCAATGTGATACTCACCCTCCCCTATATTTAAATGAATCTCGGGTTGGGGGGTTTTGACATAGATTCATCAAGCGAGGAACCTCTGGCAATGTACTGCAACATATTCTATTGAATGAGGATGGAAGATTGGGTAAAAATGATTAGGGATCGATGAACACATGTGAGATCATCCCACGGTGTCTCTCTATCTACCACAACTGTGACACCACAAATGATTCTCGAGGTAGGGGTTTTTGTCATGATTAATTATATGGGTTTTGTCTTGATAAATAGAATATTTTTTAGAGGAATTATTCTCAACCATTTTATGATGCTAACACGAAGGGTGCAAGCCATATGAACAAGCCACAGACCCTCTGCCACTTGATTTATCATTGCATTCTTATGGGGAGGAGTTTCCCTACATGACAGAACCATGAATCAGGTCACACGCAATGATGGCTGCATTCCAAGAGGCTCGTAGGCACAGACGTGAGTGAAAATAGAGCACTGAAGTATAGCTGGAACCCATGGAAGATGCATCAACATAGCACAGGTGCAGAGGTGCCGACAAATGATGGTGGAGGCTAGCAACTGCCAACAACGATGGAAGGGCGGAGCTGCATGGCTCCGTGGTGGGCCAAAGGGGCGGCCGGATCTCGGAAGACAATTGTGGAAGATGGGTGGATCACTGTCACAAGCCTTAGTTGGAGGCGACAACATCGAAGCAATGGTGGAAGTCGAAGGACCCTCTCCCTGCGGGTCCCATGGGTATCCAGGCGGCACAATGTGGCCTTGCTTCTTAAATAGCCGAATACCTATTTGAGCCATTTGAGAAAGAGGGTGTGCAAGACACCTCAGGTGGGTCGTGCCATCCAATAGGTCTGGCCAGACCACAACATAGTTGGACAAGACATTCATGGCCTAACTGGTTTGGTTTGAGCCGATCTGCGGCCCAACCAGTTCGGTCCGGGCCAGGTCAGACCCACATTAGACCTGTACCCACTTCGACCTAGATACATTTGAAAGGTCGTCTCACTTAAACTAGATTTCTTTTTGATGAACCATATATGAAGGTGGAATCCTTGAAATTAGAAGGTCATTTGTAGATACTCCACTAGAGTTTTTTATAATTTTGGTGTATGGACAGGTTGGATTGTACTCGGATGCAACCGGGCCCTCGGTAGTAAAATACACACAACTCTCAAACTATGCATCCAATTGACATTCTGTCTATTATATTAGAACCCTTATTACATGAAATATTATTGGGTAACATCATCATGGGACATTTTGATAATTTAAATATGACAGATGGCATGAGTATGACATTCTCTTAGAATCATGCGTGCTTACCATGGGAATCCAGTGGTTGGTAGTGAGGTGGATATTAGAGGAAAATGTTGCATAGGTTAGTACCTATAAATCATGTGTGGGTTAGCACTAAGAATTATTTTATGGGTAAACACCTAGAGATCGTGTACGGGTCTACACAAATCCTGTGTAGGTCAAATTTTATGTGGTTCAGTGCTCAGCGATACTCTGTGGGTCTGTGCATACCGATCATGTGTGGGTCAGACCATAATGATCCTGTGTTGGTCAGATCCTGTGTGGGTTAGCGCTCAGCGATCCTATGTGGGTTAGTGCATGCATATCATGTGTGGTTCTTCTCTGGTGTGGGTCAGCGGGGGTTAGTACATATAATGTGTGGGTCAGTGGTGGTGAGAACCTATAGATCATGTGTTTATTAGCATCATTGCCTCTTATTGGAATTGGATGATATAGTCTTAAGGCGAATAATATGTACATTTGCACTTAAGTTATAATTGTCTTGAACTGAGTCCTTTTTTTTTCTTTGTGATTGAGATCATTCCCGTGGTTTTCATTTTCGGAATTATAAGATTACTTTGGGGGTCTTGGGGTCCATACAGGGTATTGTTATACTCAACCCTACAAGAGCTTCACCCTCACATTGTTGTGTATTGTGCAGATGGATGGAGGACTTCACTAAGACTTAGGACCAAGGATATGACATTTTATGGTGGTGACTGTTGATGTGGAGAGCTACAGATATGATCTGTACTTACCTTTCATGTCGAATCCATGGTGGATGATCACATGAGCTATTTTTTGTTTTCTGTTGTAGTTGTATCTTTTCAACTGATCTTATATTCTGACCCCTTTACTTCCAGTACACACTTTTACTACTGTAGTTTTAAATCGTTGTTTCATATTATTATTTTCTTGGAATTTTTTTGGTACATGTTTAAAAGCAATGACTTCCCGTTTTAGGGATACACCTTTTATGTTTTCAACACGAACCCATGGCCTATGGATGGTAGTCTTGGGGTAGTCATGACATTGGCCACGGGGGATGGGTTGTGACAAAGTGGAAAAAGAGGAGTCAGTTCTAGAAAAGATGTAATAATCTTATCATTCCAATTGAGAAATAGTATTAAATGTTTATTGTGTGGTAATTTTTTTCCGGAGTCTAGTGTCCATGTGACCATCAATGTATACATACACCAGGACCCTAAATTCTTGATTTTCAACTCGGGAGAATGTAAACACTTATTGCGTATGTTTTTGAAATGTTTTACTTTTGATCTATTTTGAGTCATCGTACTAGGTATAGATTTTTGATCATAGTTCCCCTCTTTCTATTCCGAAAGCCTATGTGTAGAAACCCAGCCAGTATTCTAGAGATAGTACATGATGATAGGCTACTGAGCGACAAGGAATCAATGAAAGGTCCTCTTACTATTTTGGAAGTATAAGGTGGTGTAACAGAAGCACCATCACTCAGGGGGTAGTATTTTCCACCAGCCTCAATGGATGACCACATGCGCTAAATGAGCGTGTTTCATAGGTTCTACAGATAGAGGCCTCCACATATTTGAGGCGAGACATATCCCCAGGTAGCTAAGGAATCGCTCTAAATGTGTCACTTCTTTTTGGCTTAGTGAGACACCTGTAGGTCATATGGTAATCATATCTGCTAGCATATTCTAGGAAAAAAGAAAGAGATGGTGGAGTCTCAAGCTCTAGACGCATGAGGAGGAGACGCACTCTTGGTTGGACTTTTAGACCCACATTAGGGAGGAGTTCGTACCAGTGACATTACGCTCAGTGTGTATCCAAGAGTTGATGCCCTTACAGTATGGAAACCTATCAGTGGCCCAGTACTTGACATGATTCACTGAACTCTCACACTACTACACCTAAAAGGTATGAGACCCATTCATCAAGACCTGAAACTATTATCATGGACTTCGGCAAGAGATCATAGCTTCGATGATATCTCTCAATATTCTAATGCAGGGTAGAGTTCTCGAGCGAGCATTATTGGTGGTGAGCTTCTTAGCTGAGCAACCACCAGTGGTGAGAGCCACCAACATATGATAGGTAGATGATTCATGTGTAGAAGGTAGTAGGAAGATGTTTCATATGTCTAAGATGGCCAGACATTATGATGGATGACCCCAAGATGAATGGTCAGAGGTGTGGAGCTCACAAGGTGGAGCTTACTAGCAGAGGAGCAGACTGTTCTTCACATGCAGCAGGCATGGCCGCATGGCTATTGACTGCCCAAAACACCATAATGGAGATATAATGATGATTGAGGGACCACTTAGGTAGTAGTTGAGGTTCATGTGAGGGGGTCCATAGGGAAGAAGATTTGGTAGAGGTGAAGGTCATGCAGATGGTGGTGGACGACGATTTGAGGTTTTACGACCACCATCCCCATGTGGTCCACACCAACCATAGAGAGAAGGTGGATAGGGGTGAGACCCTCTTTGGCGGCATGGGCCTACAACCACGGTGCTTCATAGATGATTAGTGGTATTATCTCTGTCTATTACATCCTAGATGTAGTTTATATAGACATATGTTCCTGTCAAACTTTTATTTCAACGACACTCCTTTGGATCTTGGAGATTCTAATGGATCCATTGGCTCGATCTTTACATTTAGAGACTCTTATTAGAGAATATTGGTTATTTAAACACTTCTGTAGATATTGGGAGATAACTCTAGGAGATGATATCTTTTTATGGGATCTCCTAGTAGCAGCGTCGAGGCCTTACGACGTCATTTTGGGTATAGACTAGATATCCACAGTCCATGTTCAGATAGACAATTTTAGATGCATAATGTGGTGTTTCTATGAGGATGGGACCTAGTTTTCCTTCACATGAGATATTTTTACCATTGAAGAATAGTATGGATGTACTCTAAGAAGGGTGTAGACAATCACTCATCAGTTGGGTAGCGTTACTCTCAAAGCAGTTGATGTGAGATGTCTGAGTTATCATTTAGTGTTGGACTCATATGCTGATGTATTTTATGATGATGTTTTGGGACTACCTCCTCACAGATAGTTAGGCCTATTCATTTACATTTACCCTAAGAAGAAACCTATATATACTCCAGCAGATAGTATATCCTCCACAGAGCTTCGTGTGTTGTGGGTACAGTTTGAGGACATATAGGTAGAGGCCCAAAATTTCAATGTAATTTTTGTAATTAAATGGAAATTTTACAAGTCATTGAAATCTGACGGCGCACATCTCTGAGGCCCAGAGTGCCCTGAATGATCTGTCGAATTTTTTGTTAAGCATATTTTAATGCACGTAAGCAGTTTTCCTGGAAAAGTGGAATAACTCTTAAACGGTAACTCAGATCCAAAATTTGAGGGAACCATTGAACTTGGGATGGAGTGTTTACTCTTGGCACAACATAAGATTAGTCGGTGCGGGCCTCCTATGAGAAAACCAAAAATTGACATAATCATAAATAAAATAATTTAAAAATTTAATTTATTTTCAAAATCCTTGTCACTCACAAACGGTAACTCAGATTAAAAATATAAGACCACTGCTAAACTCGTGAGTGTATGATTTCATTACATAGATACTAACATTGGCCGGTGTGCGACACCAGAGAAAGTTTGTTTTTGGCTGCAAAGAAAATAATTAAGTGAGAATTATATTATTGAAAAATTCATAACTTCCAAACGGAATCACGGATTGAAAATCTGAGAGTACCGTTAGGATCGTTGTAGCATGTTTCACCTAGGCAGTGCCTAACCTCGACCGCTGTGGGTAAAGGGTGAATGTTATATTTTTTCAGAAATTTTTTTCATGTGTGTTCAGTAAATACAAGTGCATCACTACATAACATTTGAACCGAGGCTTGGAATTGAAATCTAAAGGCACTGTTAAACCAACAACATTGCTATTCAGTTATGGAGACATTTACCTCAACTGTAGTGGGTTGAGGGTGAATGATAGATTTTGATTTTTTTCATTGAAATAGAAATAAATTAAAATAAACTTTTATTTTATTTTTATCCTTGACACCTCCCATGTGTAGTTTTTGGTGTTGGGGACCACCAAATCCTAAACCCCCAATTGAATTTATAGACGTGGGGACTACCCAAACTTCAGGAACTCCACATTAATAGTGGAAAGTGCTTGAACTCCCCTTTAATGGGAGATAAAAATTGGTATTCTCCACTTTAATGGTGCCACATCCCATTAATAGTTTCTGTCAATTATTTTTTCCAAGCCAACGATTAAATTGTTGAAACACAACAAATTGGATACTTTTCGTTTTGGGGAGGATTTGGGTTGGAAAAGGAGAAAGGGGGTGCATGGAGAATTACTATCCAACAAAGAATGAACCATCTCCAAACAATGAATGAGGACGATGCTCAAGCCCGGGATCGGCGGAGTGTGACAGGTGCAATGTACGACAACATCTTCTTATACTTTCTCACGCCAACATAAACGAACCTTTGATGTAGGGGTTGTTTTATAAATTTAGGTTGATTTTGTTCCCATTATGTGTCATTAAATTTATGGATTGTAAATTTATGTTTGATATCACCATAACAAGGAGGGTTCAGACTGCAAAAACACGGCCTGACCCTCCCCCTTTATTCTACCACACTTGTTGACAATGGCGGTGGTGCAACGGCAATGCCGGATGAGTGGACCGCGGCAGAGCAACGACGGCCGAGGATGGGCAGACCATGAAGGAACAGGAGGCACAAGGCCAGCAAGATTCCAGAAGGGCATGACACTGTTGTGCCGCATAGATGTAAGGGGATGCTGAAAGGGCAAGTCACGATGTAAGGGCTTAGTGCCATCATGCCTTGTAGAGGAGGAGAGCCGCCGCCAGGCCGGGCCATAGTGTAACGTGTCGTGCCAAGGAGGAGAGCTGCGTCCAGCCCGCGCCACCGCAAAAGTTCAAGACGATGTCATGTCGTGCGTAGATGCAACGTCATGTCCAGGGAAAGATGCGAGAGAGGAACAGGAGCCGCCGCCGATGGGTCGTCCAGCGGTGGTGCGGTGCGGATCACTGCTCGGCCATTCAGAAGAAGGGGGACCCTGCTAGGTCCCGCGTGAGCTGGACTGGCAACACCTGGGATCGGTTTGGTTCAACTCGAACGGTTCAATAATTTAGAATTCCAGGGGGGTGCACATCCCCCATGGATGCGGGTATGGAGGGACCCATAGAGCGCCGCCAGCCGCTTGTCGTCAAGGCCACGCGGGTCATCGGGCCACCCCTCATGTTGGGTCACCCCCTCGTGCTAGGTCAGACCCATGGGCCAGGTATGGCACGTGGACCGGGTCAGACCCTAGTTTGAACCCATTTGACCCAATCAAACATTTTCATCCATAACTCGGGCTATAAGAGTCTGATCGACGAACTGTCTACGACGACATAAATATTGGAGCGAGACTGATCTTTTAGAATACCCCACATTAGGTTTTTACATGGTTGGTGTACAGTCAGATTTGTCTGAACCAAAAATCCAACTTGGCCCCTGGGACAGAAATGTCAATAACTCACAGACTGGATGTACGATTGATGCGCTTTCAATTGCATTGAGACCCCTAATAATAGGCAGACCATTGAGATATTTCTACATGGGACTTCATGAAAGGTGGATAATTGATCTGTAGTTTGTGGAGTGGATCCTCGTGAATATGAGAGATCGGGGTACAGAGACCTAGTAGATGTCTGAGACATGATGACTACTAACATTTTGAAACATAGTGTTTTGACTGGTCCAATAGGGAGTGCCTTTTTGTGATGTGGAATTCCCATAGTGGGGAGAACCTGTATGTGATGCAGTATACCCACATTACTCAAAAAATAGGAGTAACTCAGCATGCAATGTGGGGGAGTGCCTCTATGTGAGCGCGGAAGACCCAGAGTGGAGAGCGCCTCTGTGTGAGCATAGCAGATCCACAGTACTCAATAGGAGGAGTCCCAAAACAGTCCAGGATAGTGGGAAGCACCTCTGTGTGACGTAGCAGTCTCATTGTACTCGATTGAGGAGGAGTACACCATTAACTGGGGTTCCGATAGTGTCAATGGGGATGTTACTTGATACTACCACTAGAATAAAATCTAGGTTTGAGTTGAGTAAATGTATTTTGCGTTTTCCTCATGATGGATATGGGTTACTACACACAAGTCTACCAGGAATCCAATCAACTTGCTGATTTCCTTGAAAACATTGGATCCTCGGGTGACACTTGCACCAATCATTCCAATACTCTTCTTGAGTTTCTCCTTACCCTTTATAGAGATAAATGTAAAATTACCTGCTTCAGACTTTTGTAACACTTGTTTGTTTTCTTTAATTATATGAAGCCATGTTTCTTGATATTTTTTTAAAAAGATATGGGTTACTATATAACTTATGTATATGTATGGGCATATACCTAAGTAATGGGTATCCATTGAATCATTACATTGTGGTTTATCCTTGTTGGATTTTGTGAGGTCGTGAGAGGTTTGGGGTCCCTACTGAGTATCGATATACTCAACCATGCACGGGTTATGCTTGCACCTCGTTATGTTTGTTGCAGATGATAGAAAACGCTGACCAAATCAGATAGTAGTTGGACTGGACTGTACCAGAAGGAGGACCACTCAGGGTGACAGTACAAAGAGCGGACATTCGGACGTGGAGTGCCGAGGAGGCCATATGTACCTACCCATCAGGTAGGAACCCCGGAGGACTACCTAGTAGCTTCTTAACTTTTCATTAGTTGTACTTATACTTTAAAGTTGGGCTTGTATTTCCAGCTCCCTTTACTTTTCAGTTGTATTTGTATACAAATTTACATAGTGTTTTTCTTCCATCATGTTCTATATTGTGTTTGTTTATAGTTATTAAAAAATTCCTTCCATGTTTTACGGATTTATTCCATTGGTGATAGTCGCCATCCCCTAAAATATGGAAGGCGGGCTTGAGGTAGTCACCGCAGAGGCCCCGAGGGATGGGTCATGAAAAACTTGTATTAGAGGAGTCGATTCTAACACAGAACTCTGGACTCTGATCTTCTCTATCAAGCAATATTATTAAGGGTACTGAGTGTGGTTTTCAGTTCTAGGAGTCTGGTGATGGTGCGGCGGTCGACATATCCATACACCAGGACCCTAACATTGGATTTCTGACTCAGTGCACAAAAACACTGATTGTGTGTGTGTTCAAGAGTTTTTATTTGTGATCTCTTTGAGTCAGCTCACCAGGTATAACTTATTGAACGCGGTTCACCTATTTTTTATCAGGATGTCGTTGCGTAGACAACCATCTAGGGTTTCTGAGAGAGTACATTATAAAAGACCGGCGAGCTATAAGGCTCTAGTGCAGGGACCTCTTACTATGTTGGTACCTTTGTGTGGTTTACCACTAGCACCACCACCCTTTGGGCAGTATATTCCACCAGCCGCACTGGCAGACAGTGCACGCCGACTAAGCGTGTTGCATGATTACTAGAAGGAGAGGCCTCCATGGTTTTTTGATGAGACATATTCCAAGGCAGTAGAGGACTGGATGTAGGTGATTATTTGAGTTTTCTGCCAAGTTGAGACACCAGTAGAGCATATGGTGATCTTAGATAATAGTGTATTCTACTGAGTGGAAATGAGGGTGGTCCGCATAGTGATGAGGCTTCGGTACATGGACGATTTCCCGAGATTTTACCTTCAGTTAGTGTGTCAGCAATATCACTGCCTGTTGGTCATCTGTTATAAATAGTGGTACCAGTAGATGACACTTGTAGGACAAGTTCCTTACACGTGCTTCAGCATCAGATACCCCTCAGGACATCGAGGCGAGACCCACTCACATGCAGCTGAGGACTGGCTTGAGGAGGTGGCTGAGGGTTCTCTAGAGCCTCTAATGCTTTGTCAGGACGACATATCAGAAAATGAGTATTCATCGAGGCATACCGATCGTTCCGGGTACGCGATGAATACGATGTGATTAGTGCTTTGCGGCACGGACTATAGATCGAGGTGTGTTTTTGGACATCTGAGCCAGCACATTTTCTCTATATGACTAATATAACCATTGCGGTTGAATATTCTTTGGCTGTGTGGATACAAGCAGTGAATATTAGCAGTGGGAAATCATGAAACTGGTGAAATTCTAACAGACTTGAGCTTGTAAGATGATTCAAGAATAGGAAGTGTGAAGGAAAGATGAATCTGTAGGACAAAAGATGTGGAAGCCGAGGTAGGAGAGCAGCATGAGGTGCTGAGCATTTTGACTTGTTACGACCACCCGCCACTGTAGTCCCTGCTAGGCTCAAGGAGTTGGGGTGCAAGGGAAGAGAGTAGCTGCATTCAGTCAAAGAGTTTGACCTAAGGGCCTTAGGAATGATTCAAGGTACGGTCTGTGTCTACTACTAGCTTCCGTATCAATATACATAGGTACCAATCATTTCTTTCTTCCACAAATCTTGTCCCAGTCCTAGAGTTTCTGGTTAAACAGTTGACTTGACCCTCATGTCTGGAGATATTTTTTTGAAGGAGACGCAATAATCACACATTCTCTGATAGTTTGATCTGACCCTTGAGGTGAGAGTTTTGATTTGAACCTCTTGGTGGAAGCATTGAGGCCTTACGACGTTAGTATGGGTTGGTACTTTAAATCCAATGTTCACACTCGTATTGACTGTATCAGGAAAAAGGTTGCAGTTCATCTACAACTTTGGGATGGATTTTTCCTTGGTCAGCAAAATGGAAAACTCAAGCAGCATAGTATTAACTCATGAATAATAGGGTGCAGCCAATAACTCATGAGTCGTCCATGAATACCTTTGTTACAGAATTCTCTATAGTTAAAACACCACTAATAGCGTTGGGAAGAGTTGGAAACACTTCGTGGGGTCAGAGATATGCCAACAGAACATTCATGATCTGAGGTAGAGGCAAACTAGTGACCCAATCTTGAGGCTTCCAGAGGAAGGCGTAGGGTACGTAGTTTATTGTGACGCATCAGGGAACAGACTCGGATGTGTCTTGATGTAGAAGCAAGCTGTGATAACATATGGTTCTCGAAAGATGATACAACATGAGCAGAACTATGCTACCCATGACCTAGAGTTAGAAGTGGGGGTCATCACCTAGAAGATGTGGTGGAAATATCTTATAGGCGAACAATTTACTATATACTCTGATCATAAGAGTCTCATGTATATCTTCTCTCAGAATGAACTGAACCTGAGACAACGACGTTGGCTTCAGTTCCTCCAGAAGTACGACTTCAAGATAGTCTATACTCTAGGGAAGGGGAATTTTGTAGCAGATGAACATAGTTGATGGTCTAGTATATAGATTCTAGGAGAGGTGACAGAGCTGCTAGCCACTTTGCATATTTCTTTTGAGGATATAGATAGAGTATCCTACTTTAATCTATTACAATCATTCCCCCACTTCTTCAGCGAGTCAAGGAGGCGTAGTGTTGAGATGTTGACTCTGAGACGCACCATGCTCAGATATCCATAGGGTAGGCACCTGATGGATTTTATGAAGGAGGGGAGCATATCATCTTCTTCAGAGGATGTAGCTTTTTACCAATGGTATTGCAGGAGGAAGTTTTTAGGGAGTTCCAAACATCCCCTCTAGCGGTACATCCAGGAGTGGCGAAAATGTTCTAGGGCCTTAGACGGCAGCATTGGTGGCCAGGTATGAAGAAGGATGCAGTAGAGTATGTTTATCGATTTCTCACTTGTCTACAAGTGAAGGGGGAGAACCAGGTACCAGCAGGCTTGGTTCATCCTTTAAAGGTCCTAGAGTGGAAGTGGGATGGGGAATCAATGGACTTCGTGACTGGTCTTCCATTTAAATCCAGAGACCATGACTCGATTTGGGTAATCGTCGACCAACTCACCATGTCATCCCACTTCCTACCGAAGAGAGACGGTACGAGCTACCATGGAAATGGTGAAGATCATCCAGGAGTAGATGAAGATTTCATAGAGCAGAAAGAAGTCATATGTTGACTGGAGACGAAGACCTCTGGAGTTCGTGGATGGTGACCACAAGGTCTATCGATATTTGGACGAGGAAGAAATTTGTCTCCGTGATTCATCAAACCATTCCAGGTCCTCAGTAGAGTAATATTGGTGGATTTCCTCATAGCTCTTCCACCTCAGTTGCACCGGGTACATGACGACTTCTATGTATCTCAACTGAAGAGGTACGTGCACAACCCTTCCCACATCGTCGACGATGAGGAGCGGGACATCAATGACGGGGTGACTTTATCAGAGGTTCTAGTAGTGATTTTGGATCTACAGGATTGGGTACATTGTGGACAGTCGATTCCCCTGGTGGAAATTTCCTTGTAGAACATGAACCTCCAGGAGAGCACATGGGAGCAGTAGGCTTAGATACATGCTCTGTACCCCCACTTATTCCCTTAGTTGTGAGTTATGGATTATAAGGACATAGAGCCATGAGGTGGGGGAAAGTAGTGACCTAGAATTTAGATGATTTTTTTTTAATTAAATAGAAATTTTATGGGTCCATAAAATCTGACGGCATGTGATCCTGAGGCCCAGAGTTCCGGGAATTATCCGTCGAAGTTTTTGTTAAGCTTAAGTTAACATGTGTAATCAGTGTTCCTGGATTAGAGGAATAACTCTTAAATGGTAACTCAGAAGAGAAATATGAGGGATCTGTTGCGCTCATTATGGCGGGTTTACCCTTAGCGCAACTTAAGCATAGTCGATGTGGGCCTCCTGTGACAAAAGGAAAAAATGGTATAATCGTAAAAAAATAATTAAATAAGTTATTTTATTTTTCAAATACATATAACTCACAAACGGTAACTCGGATTAAAAATCAGTGACCACCTTTGAACTCGTGAGTGTATGCTTTCTTTAAGAAGATACTAACATTGGCTGTGTCGGCCACTAGAAAAAGTTAGTATTTGGCCGCAAATAACATATTTCAGTGACAATTATTTTATTTTAAATTTCATAACATCTAAACGGTAACTGGGATTGAAAATCCGAGAGTGTCGTTGGGTTCCATGAAGCATGTTTCACCTAGGTAGAGCCTAACCACGACTGAAATTGGTAAAGGGTGACTGTTTTATATTTTCCCGAACACTTTTTTGGGTCCATTTACTAAACGTGATAGAAACATTACATATCATTTCAATCGGTGATTAAAATTGAAATCTGAGGGCACCGTTGAACCCGCAGCGTCAGTATTCACTTATGGAGACCTTTACCTCGACAATAGTAGGTTGAGGGTGAAAGATAGATTTTGGTTTTTTTTCATCGAAATAGAAATAAAATGAAATAAACATTTATTTTATTTTTATTCTTGAAACCTCCCATTTGTAGGTTGTGGTGGTGGGGACCACCCAAGCCTGAACCCCTAATTAAATTTCTAGAGGTGGGGACCACCCGAACATCTTGAACTACCCTTTAATGGGGGAAAACTCTTGAACTCTAATTCAAGGAGAGATAACCATTGGTATTCTCCACATTAAGGGTGCCACCTCCCCTTAATTAATTATATCAATTATTTATGCCAAGACAGTGATTAAATTGTAGAAACGAAACAAATTGGAAACTTTTTTTTGGGAGGATTTGGGTTGGCGAAGGATAAAGGGAGAGCATAGAGAACTACTCTCCCACGAAGAACGCACCATCTCCAAACGAAGAATGAGGACGACGCTCAAGAAAAGGATCAGTGGAATGTGATGGGTGCAACGTACGACAACATCATCGAATTATTTCTCACCTCATAATCAATGATCCTTCAAGGTAGGGGTTGTTATATAATTTGGGTTTGAATTTGTTCTCGTTCTGTGTCATTCAATTTATGGATTACAAATTGCTGATTGATACCACCATAACGTGGAGTGTTAGTAACACATGAACACGGCCCAACCCCCCCCCCCCCCCTTTGTTCTACCTCCCTTGTCAATGACGACAGTGGTGCAACGATGCCACCAGAAGAGTGGAGTGCGGCGGAGCAACGGTGGCCGATGACAGGTCGACCGCGAAGTAATTGGAGGCACAAGGCCACCTCGTTGTTAGGAGGGAATATCACTAACACGCCACATGGAATAAATGGGAAGCGACCATGGTGGGTCGTGGAGGAAGGGCGTTGTGCTGTTGCGCCGTGCGGAGGAAGAGTGCCACAGCCAAGGCTAGCCACTGCGGAAGGGTGCAACGCCCTCATGCCACATGGAGGAAGAGAGCCACATAAAATTCGGGCCACTGCGGAAGGGTTCGGGGCCATAATGACGTGCGGAGAAGCATAGCCATGGCCAGGGCAGGCCGCAGCAGAGGAATAGGAGCGGAAAGTGATAGGTCGTCCGCTGGCGGTGCAAAGCGGCTCACGGCTCAGGTAACCGTGAGAAGCGAGACCCCGATGAGTCCCGCTTTAGTTGAACTAGTACCACCTAGCACCATTTTGGTTCCAGAATAACGGTTCAATAGTTTGGTATTCTAGGGGGCACGCGCCTCCCCCCTGGACGCGGCTAGGGTGGTTCCCGCAGGCTGCCACCTGCTGCTGGCTGGCCATGCCATGCGGGCCACCGACTGGCCCTGCAGGCCGCCAGCCTGGCCACGCAGGCCGCCCCCTCGGGTCGGGACACACCTTCGGGATGGGATTCTCCCTCAGGATAGTAAACCCTCATGTCGGGTCAGACCCGTAGGCCGGGTCGGACCCATGGACCGGGTCAGACCCCAGTCTGAACCCATTTGACCCAAAGACACCTTTTCGACCATAACTCGGGCTACGAGAGTCTGATCAATGATCCGTCTATGGAGACAGAAATCTTGGAGCGAGGAGGATCTATTGGAATACCCCACTTGAGGTTTGTAAACAAATCTTGTACTTTATGTTTGGTTTGAACCTAAAATCCTACCGGTCCCTCGAGACAGAAATGCCAGTAACTCACAGACCGGGCGTCTGATTGATGCATTGTCTATTAGGTTGAGACCCCTATGATGAGGTAGAACCTTGAGATACTTACACTTGGGACTTCGTGAATGTTGGAGAATATAATTGTAATTCATGGAGTAGAAACTCCTTGAGACGAGCGAGCGGAGTACAATGACCAAGTAGATGGATGTTTCCTGATGACAGCTGACCATTCGACTCTGAGTGTTTTGACTAGTCCATTGGGGAGTGCCTCTATGTGATGCAACAATACCACAGTGGGGAGCACATATGTGTGACGCAGTAGACCCATGGTACTCAAAAGGAGGAGTGCCTCAATAGGCTACGAGGGGTAGCGCCTTTGTGTGGGGGTAGCAGACCCACAGTGGGGAGGCCCTCTGTGTGAGCGCAGCAGATCCACGGTACACGATAGGAGGAGTACCACAAGAGTCCAGGATAGTGGGAAGCGACTATGTGTGATGTTCCATTCCCACTGTACTCGAAAGAGGAGGATTACACCATTAGCTGAGGTTCCGACAGTGTGACTGGGGGTGTTACTTGATACTACCCCAAGAATAAAATTGTGGATTGTACTTAGTCAATGACATTTGTGTTCTCCTCATGAATGAGATGGTTACTAGATAACTTAGGTATATGTATGGGAATATACCTAAGTAATGGTTATCGGTAGAATCCTTACATTGTGGTTTATCCATGTTGGATTTTGTGAGATCTTATGGGTCTCGGGGTCCCTACTGAGTATCGTTATACACACCTCTACACGAGATATGCTTGATCCTAGATGTGTTTCTTCTAGACGATAGACAGTGCAGACTGAGGCAGAGAGTAGCTGGACTAGACGGTACCTAGAGGTGGACCACTCGACGTGACGATACACAGAGCAGACAGACAGATATGGAGTGATGAGGAGGCCATATATACCTACCCATCAGGTAGGAACCCTAGAGGAAGACCTAGTAGCTAATTTACATTTCTTTAGTTGTACTTGTAATTTACAATTGGCCTTATATTACCTGCCCCAATTACTTTTTAGCACACTTTTTATATAGTTTTACTTAGTGTTTTGCATTCATCTTGTTCTCTATTTTGTGTGTTTATAGTTATAAAGGCAATTCCTTCCATGATTTAGGGATTTATGCCTTTGGTGCTAGTCGCCAGACCCTAGCCTATGGAAGGTGAAATTTGGTTAGTCATAGCATGGGCCTCAGGGGATGGGTCATGACAATATAGGGGAAGGGGTTCATACGAACCATTTTTTTTTCAATGGGAATCCCTGATTTTTTTCTCCATTGTAGTAGATGGGATCATGAGTATTTGTGTTGATTATAGGCACATAAACAAGGTGTCCATGAAGAAGAAGTATCCACTCTCGATGATCGATGATATCTTCAACCAGATGAAGGGATAATGATGGTTTTCAAAGATAGACCTCAGATCAGGCTATGAACAGCTTAGTGTACCTGATGAGGATGTACCGAGGAGAGTCATTAGATGTTGGTATGAACATTACATGTTCATAGTGATTCCCATCACCATGAAAAACACTCCAGAAGTGCTCATGGGACTCATGAATAAGATCTTCTAGCCTTACATTCATCAATTCATGGTGGTCTTCATTGACGACATCTTGATATACATGGTATCAAAGGAGGAGCATGCCATGAGCCTACAGATAGTTCAAGATAAACTCAGAGAGCACCAGATTTATGTCATTCTCTTGAAGTGATAGTTTTCAATATGGTAATTTCACTTCCTAGGTAATGTTATATTTGAGGTTGGAGTTTCAGTTTATCTAGAAAAGATGGAGGTAGATCTTGCTTGTGATCCACCATGTGTATGACCGAGGTTTGGAGTTTCCTAGGATGGGATAGGTACTACTGGAGATTTGTACCCGACTTTTCCAGATATGAGTTACCATTTACAGCATTTAAAAGGAAGGGAAATCCATTTGAGTATAGGGAGAGATGCCAACATAGTTTTCAAGAGATGCGACAAAGTCTGAAGAGATCCCCCATCATGAGGCTATCAAATGAGGGTGTTGGGTATGTAGTCTACTGTGAAGAATCAAGGACCTATCTAGGTTGGTTCCTAATGCAAGAGAAATTAGTTATGGCATATGGATCAAAAATGTTGATAAAACACGATAAAAACAATTCTACCAATTATTTGGAGTTAGCAGTAGTGGTCTTCGCACTATAGATATGGCATCACTACTTGATGGATGAAAGGTTTACTATTTTACTCTGATCACAAGAGGCTTAAGTATTTCTTCACACAGAAGAAAATGGACATGATATAGCTATGAAGGCTGGAGTTCCTCCTGGACTATGACATCGATATTGTCTACACTATTGAGGAAGATAACATAGTAGGAGACACAATCAGCAGGAGGTCTGGTCTACCATAGCTGAGGGATGTGACAAATAAGCTAGCCACGTTGCAGCTACCCTTCATATATAGTGAAGGACTGGCATACCTCTAGTCTATGATAACTATTCCTATGCCCCTTCTACTAGTTAGAGTTTTACAACATTAGGATGTAGACTGAGAGTCCCAATGTACTCAGATATCCTTAGGAAAGGCTCCTGATGGGGTTTTTGAAGGTGATGAGCACATCATTCTCTCTAAAGAATGCACCATAGAACCAATGATGGTAAAATAAGAGGTGTTGAGGGAGTTCCACACATCCTGTTTGGCAGTACATCCTAGAGTGGTGAAGATATACCAGGACCTCCATCTTTAGTAATAGTTTCCAGAGATGAAGAAAGTAATGGCAGAGTTCGTATCATGATGCCTTATTTGTCAATATGGGAAGCAGAAGTATCATGTACAAGCATCTTAGCTTATCCACTTGAGGTACCATAGTAGATGTGGTATGTAATCTCGATGAACATCTTGAAATATCTACAACATACCACCAGTAACCATGATTCCATTCGAGTGATCACTGATTGAATATCCATGTCGACCAGCTTCCTACCCATCTAAGAGAATGGATCACAAGAGATAATGGGATGTATCTACATAAATGAGATTGTGCGACATCAAGAGGTTCCATCGGCGATCGTCTCAAATTTTGATGCTCATTTTACATTCCACTAGATGAAGGGATTTTTAGAATGTGTTCAAGGATCATCTACGCTTAAGAATCGCCTTTCACCGTCAAACAGATGGTTAGACAGAGCGTACAATATAGACACTCTAGTATATGCTTAGTTCTTTTGTCCTAGATTTTAGAAGCAGTTGGGAGGACCAACAACCACTGATGAAGTTCACATACAACAACAGTTTTCAATCCCGCATCATCGTGGATCTGTTTGACAACCTATATGAGCGACCCTAAAGATCACCTCTACGTTGGACAAACCGAAAGGCATTGGCACATAAGGGTCCAAACATGGTACATGATACCACATAAAAGGATTAGATCTTCCAGAAGTGGATGATGACTATAAAGAGTAGGCACAAGTCATATTTTGATAGGAGACAGAGACCGTTGGAGTTCAAGGAATGAGAACATGTATTCATATTATTCTCACCCTGATGAGGATTATGTATGATTGATCGGGGTGACAAACTATCTCCGAGGATTATCTGACCATTCCCGATCCTCAGTATAGTAGGAGAGGTAGCATACAGTCTATATCTTCACCCACTGATGCACAAGGTACATAATGTTTTCCATGTGTCACAGCTGAGGAGGTAAGTGCATGATCAATCACACGTAAATGACAGTGGAGAGAACGACATCGATGATGGAGAGATTATTGCGGAGTTCCCAGTGGAGATAGAGGATCATCAGGAGCAGGTCCTTCATGGGCAGTGGATTCCCCGGGTGTGAGTTCGTTGGAATCAGAAGAACCTCTTGGAGAGCACATTAGAGAGGGAAACTCAGCTAAAAGGGTATTATACCCATTTGTTCCACTAGTATTCTATAGATTCTGGAACAAAAAGCCATATGGTGGGGAGAATTTAAATATATGAGAAATTCAATAGAATGTTTTTTAAAAATTTATTAAGATTATTAAGAGTCTGTGAAAAATGATGGTGCTTGATTTCTAGTCCCATTGTGCCCAGAATGGAATTCAAATATTTATATGGTACATTTAATAAATGAGTAGGCGGAATTTTTTATCATTAGAACTTATGTTTAGATTAAAAATTTGAGGGCACCATTGATTCCACAATCCAAGGATTCTCTTCTTGGTGTTTTAACATCGACCACTATTGTTTGGGTAAAAAAGATAATTTTTTGTGACTTTAAAAGAAATAACAAAATAAACAAAATATGTTATTTTATTATCCAACCACATGCTGAGTGGAGGTGGTGGGACCAATGGGTTGTCATGATAATTAATGGATTGACTCTTTAGTTGAGTAACCACACCATGGTGAATTAAGAGATTCATTAAATAAAAACTAATAAATGATTATCATTAATTATTTCGATGCGTTACTCCCCCTAACACTATGTCTAAATGGAGCTCGAGTTGGGGTTTTGAACACATCTTCATCATGCAAGGAACCTCTGGAAATGTGATAGGGAATCTTCCACTAACAGAGGATGGAATCATGGGATGAAATGATCCAGGATCGACTAACGTTGGGAACATAATCCAACAAGGACTCTCCATCTGCCACAATAGGGACACCTAAAATGACTCGAGAGATGTGGTGTTCTTTCTAGATTAATTCTATGTGGTTTTCCATGATCAATTCAATGTTTTTGAAGATGATTTAATCTCTCCCATGTAATGATGCTAAGGTGGAGGGCTTAGTCCAAAAAAACATGGCATGAACCCTCATCCACTTGATTAATCATTGAGTTCTTGGGCAGTTGTTTTCCCAACATGATAGAACCTTGAACCAATATGAATACATAAATGGTGAAATTATGGGAGGCCCATAGGTGTAGATAGAAGTGAAAATGGGGCTGTAGAGCATTGTCGGTGCCCCGCGGAATAAGCATCTTCATGACACCAGTACGGCGATGCCGACAGATATGGGTGGTGGCCAGAAACACCCAGTCGTGGTGGGAGGGAGGAACCGAATGACGCCATAGTGGACTAATGGGGCGACCAGCCACGTTGGATGATGGGCGGCATGTCGTTGCACGCCGTAGGTTGAAGTTTCACCATCGATGCCGAGACAGAAGGTGAGGGAACCGCTCTCTATGGGTCATGAAAGATAGCCAGGCAGTGCCATGCTGCGCTACGACATAATGAACTAAACATCTCATTGAGCCATTTGGGATAGAAGGGCTACAAGACCCATCACGCGGGTCTTTCCAGCTAGCTGGCTCGGTCGGTCCTCTACCTAACGTTCCAAGCCCGCTGCGGCCCAGCCCATCCGGTTCGGGCCGTGCTGGTTTGCATCCCAGTGGGATAAGCCCACCACTTCCTAGCCATTTCGGGCTAGGTCGTCTTGTGGCCCAGCAAGTTCGAGCTAGGATGGGACGGCCTGGGTAGTTCTTACCAAGTCAGACCGAACCAAGACTCACTTAATCCTAGAAACACATAAATGGTCGTATCTCACAAACCATACATATCTTTTTGTATCTATCTACAAGGAATAAATACGTGTAACGAGATAGTCCTTTTGAGATACATCGCCTGAGTTTTGGTGAATGTTGAAGTTCGGTCGGGTGTATCATACCCGAATCCCACCGGGCCCTTAGAACTAAAATTCATATAACTCTCAGAATGGGAATCCGATTGATGGGTCATCTCTTGCGTTGGAACCCTTATGACAGGATAGATCATTTAGTTTCTTCTTAGTGGTACCTATTTCCGGTTAATGTAAGACTGATGGCTTGTGGAGTGGATTATACTAGATTCTAGTGTGCTTTATGTGAGAATCCAGTGGAAGACTGTGTGGTGGAGAATGGTGGCAGATCTTGTGGAGGTCAGTACCAAGAGATCCTGTGTGGGTCAACAACAAGTGATATACTATTGTTTAGCACCTAGAGTTCTTGTGTGGGTTAGCACCGATCATGTGTGGGTAAAATCATATATGTGTGTGTGCTCAGGGATCCTATGTGGTTCATTGCATAACAATCCTGCATGGGTCAGATTCAGTGTGGGTCAACACTCAGTGATCTTGTGTGGACCATCCAATATCGATCATGTGTGGGTCAAATCCTATGTGTACCAGTGGGGGTTAGAGAATATCAATCCAATGTGGGTCAGTGAGATCATTTACCTTTCGATCCTTTTTTTGTGTCAGAAGTAGTGACTCTTAATATAAAAATATGATATATTCTTACGAGTAATCATATGTTCTTTTGTACGTAAGTTATACATGGTTTGAGATGAGTCTTTTTCTTTGTGTTTATGATTTAGTTCATGATTTTGTTTTTATTATGTTTAATTTTGAGAGACCTTCAGGGGTCTCTGGGTCTCTATAGGGTATTATAATACTAAACCTTTCACATGATTCGCCCACACCATGTTATGTCTTCTATCGATGACGGTCATCCCTGATTGTGACTCAAGAACTAGAAACTAACGGTAGACAGCGGTGACGGTTGACGTGGAGAGCTGTAGAGATGATTTTTACCTACCATTTAGGTATGATCCATGGTGGAAGATCTCAGGAGATATTTTTTTCAGTTGTAGTTGTATCTTTTCAGTTTGTCTTGTATTTCATCCCCATTACATTGAGTACACTTTTACTACTACATTTTTTCTTCATGGTTTAATTTTGTAATGTTCTTGGACCATGTGTTTTTATAGGATTAAAATCAATACCTTATCTTTTTAGGGATACACCATTCCATTGATAGTCACCAACCCCTGGTCTATGGATGGAATGCTTTGGGTAGTCATGTCACAGGACCTATGGGATGGATTGTGAGGGTTTGGGTGAGTCATGGCATGGGCCCCGGGGGACGGTTTTTGACATTAACAGTTCTGAATTTTCCATCAATCCATACCACATGCTGAAAGGAAAGAACAATTTAACAAATGATAACATGTAATGGAAAAGTAACCCCCATGCACTAGCTCAATGTGGGACCCAGGTATCTCTTATCTCTATGAGAGTAACCATCACAATATCCCTTCCTCCTTCAAACGAGCCACTAGTAGGGAGCATAACCATATCCTAGTGACCCGCATCATCATCATTATCAACATATTTTAGTTAGTGTTCTAAGTGTAAAACTTTCTATTTAAAACTAAGGCCAAACCCCAAGTGATAACAAGAATAATAATACATGTCCACCCACCAAGATACCCAGGTTTCCTTGACGTTCTCAAACAAGTTCAAAAAATCAAGAAATAAAATTTTCCCTCAAACACCACATCCTCATCACACATTCAAAAAACATACCACATGTGTATCAAACAATTAACCTAATCTAGTTATCATAAAAATTCATTTTGAAATCATAATAACACCATAATAGCCCACAACACTTTTCAGATTTCTTTAACACTGCCACAAATCATTTAAAAAATTTTATAAACCCTTTCCATGATAGTCCATCTCACATAAAAGCCAACACACACATCACATAAAACTTATTTCATAAAAAATTCATTTTTCACATAACCCTCACACAAAAAATCCGACAAATGTTTTGGCCCCACTTTTTCCATTTGATAAAACATTTCATCCATTTATTGAAAATTATGAAAATGTTTTACATCTTAAATCACCACTTTACATTTCAAAAATTCATATTAGGGGAACAAACACACACAAACAGTACATATACACCCTTGGACACCTTTTTTTAATAAAATAAAACATTTACAATTTTTAACAAAACATTCCCCAAGGGTATAACTATGTCATGCGCACAAAACCTATTTCAAAACCACATTTCATGGCCAAAATCACACCAATACCCTAACTAATTAGAAATGGAAGCCCATGAAATATTTACTAAACCATTTTTAATTACAATAACATCACCTCAAATAATACCATATATCATACACATAAAAAACACACATTTCCGTAAAAAAACTCATGGAGTAAAATAAGGATTTAAACATAAAACCTATTCAAAAACCCCCTTTAAAACAAAAAATTACAGCAATACCCAACCATTGAAAAATTGTAAGACCTCAAAATTTTTAACAAAACACTTTCATATGTTATAACATCATCTCAAAGATTACCACATGGTTTAAACATAGAAAACAGAAAAATTGAATCAAAGTTCAACTATAAAGTTAGATCCTTATCAAAATCCATCAAAAATGGTTTTATCACAATTCACATCATATTAAGATCAAAATAAATATAGAAAAAATTATTACTAAATGAAAAATGGTTACATGTGGAATCACCTACCATTAGAATCAAAACCCCCAAATCATAGTGTGAAACATCAACCACACCACCACCGCACCTCAAGGAAGTTAAATCCAACCAATCACCAAAATATGTTACGAAAAAGATACCTGATAAAATCCTAGGTTCGATCCCTAAATTTGTGAAATTTTATAACTTCGTTAATGTTGGAGGAAACTCTATGTTTAAGGAAGGAATTAATGATTGAAATATTTTCATTATTTTTTTTAGAAATCATCCCAAATACACAAATAGTTAAATCATAATGTAACAAAAAACTGGTTGGGAGGCTCGAAAGAGTCATAGGAGGTCATGTGAGGACTGATTTTTGGAAAAAAGTGTGAATATTGAAAGTGGTATGAAGGAAACATTTTAACTCTTTAAATCTTCGTTATTTGATAATGATTATGAAATTTCATCCTAATCTGTGTGTGGGGTTTCTGATGTAAATATAGAGGGGGTAATGGGACCATGATTTGGTTATGTGGGATTGGATGATAGTTGGAATCACCCAAAAAACAAAATATTGAATGAGATAGTAAGGAATTAGAAAAATATATATTAGAGCAAAAATGGGCTTTCAGGATGGCCCAACACCTTAAAAAAATCACAAAATCCATCATTATTAGGTATATATATGGGGTACAAATTAATATGAAGATTTTAATATACCAGGTGATGCAAATAGGGACGTGTAATTAGTGTAAAATTTTGAAAAATGATGGGGTTATAAAATAAAAAAAATTATTTTTAAATATGGAAATCGGCTCACAGTTTGGCCCAAATATTGAAAACCCAACATTTCAACCAAAATGAATAGGAAACCCCCAATACAATGAAATATAGTTAATTAATGTAAAAATACCTTCAAAAAATTTCATGGATTTTAAAAGACACTAAATAAATGAAACAATGTGGTTATAATTTTTGGAGCATTATAGAAGGGAAATTGAGATGATAAATCACTTACCACTGGTTAGACTCTCCATAAACAAGATTTATGTCATCTTTAATAATTAGATATTAAATTTAAAAACATTTAATACCATTTTAATATTGTATACAATTATTATTACTTTAATAAACCTTTAATTTTATTAATAAATGATTTTAATTCCTTATAAAGATTTATGAATTAAATTTTATTATGTTATATTCACAATATGGATATTAATTATTTTATCAATCAAAATAAAAATATTTTTATTCAAACTAAACTCACATACATTTATTATAAGAATTTATTTAAAAATATATGTTTTGAAATTATATAAAAATAAATTAAAAATTTTTATTCAATTATTTAAAAAAATTCAAAATCATCTTCTAGTAAATTATTGAATAATTTCAGAAAATGATGATTATGAGTTGAATAATAGAAAATATTATAATATTTGGAATATTTTCATTTATATAAATGTATAAATAGATAATAATTATGTTTTATATTACTTTAAAAACCTAATTATATTATTTTCATTAAAAAAATTAATATCATTATAAACAATATTCTATATTATTATTTCACAAAAACATTTCAATATTCTAAAATGATTTTACAGGGAAACAAATTTTTAATTAACTTTGCAGGGATTATTTTAATATTATTTCATAAAACACATAAAAATTTAATTTGATGAAATGGATTACATATTTGGTATCTTAATGAAAAAATATAAAAAATGATGAATTTTATTTCTTTTATTAAAAATATTTATTCGGTAAAAAGATCACATACCACTATTAGATTTAAAAAAGTATTTAAGTGTTAATTAAAACCTATAAAGGATATAAAATCTAAAAACATTTATAGATCATATGATATGGTCATATTTCTACAATATCATTATATTATTTGAAAATAATACATTTTGGGGCCATCTGAATTGTGTATGATATTAATATATATTAATCATTATGAAAATTTTTGTGTGTTTTCTCTCTCGGTTATAAAATGAACCGTAGTCTTTATGGTTTTTTCAACATAAACTACCTATTTTTTAGAATATAACTATCCAAATATTCTCATAAAATTCATTCCAGTATCATATTATTCCTTATTTTATTATAATATTGTCCTATGAAAGCATTAATTACAATACTATGGTGGTTGTCTAAAAAAGGACAATGTTTCATCTCTATGTGGTTTGATTTTTTTTTATTTTACATCATTCAAATATTTCATAAAACCTTTATTATATTATTATCATTATCTCCCATTTACATTAATTTTATTATGTTTATGGTATAACAATTTTCCATCTTCATATCAATGAAATCAAAAAAATGGTATTTTGTACATGTAGAGTTTCACATCACGGTATGATATATATCATAATAAAACAATACTATTGTGGATAGAAATAATAATTGGTTAAAATTTCATTATAATTTATATATACATATGATATAAATTTCATTGCCTAATGGTAAATAATTAATTCACATCCCCATGGTTAAGCCTATTGAATATGACATTGAGTGGTTAAATCGGTGGTCTCATGTTTAAGATTTCATTTAACGTGTAGGTGTCCTAGATTAATGGTGTTTCCTTTTATCCCCCAAACCACATAATTAAAATATTTATTTTATATCTATCATTTACAAGAAATAAAAAAAGAAAAACACCATTCATCTTTAAGTGATGATTTACTCCTTCGAAATATATTTATGTTAGTTATTATTGCCACCTTTATTTTCATATATATATATATATATGGATTTTATAAAATGACATTTTATAAATGATATAATTTTAATTTTTGAGATATGAAATAAAATATTACACCATCCTATCACATTATCTAACAGTTCGAATCATTATTCTTTTATATATATAACATATTCTCTAATTATTATCAGATTATATAATTTGTATAACAACCTACACGATTTAATATAAAACTATAAATAATTTATAACAAAATTAGTAATTAAATTATTTAAATTTAATATATTATTTAATAGTGATAAATTTTATGAAAATCATTCTATGAAATCTATATCTAAATATAATCCAAAATCTCCAAAAAAGTAAATCATGAACACTCTTGATCAAATATTTTTGTACAACATGGTTTTATGGGAAATTAAAGGAATAATTTGTTTATATTATTTTATCTTACATAATTTATAAAATTATTATTATAAAATTTTAAAGATCTTATATTGGAATTTTGAAATTAGGTATAGAAGAAATTAACATAAAACCGTATTATTATTTATTACAAAATTTAGATATTAAATCATTTTCTTCCATTTACTAATTATTAATGTTTTTTTATTCATGTATATATATATATAATGACCTTTAATATGTATTTTAAAGTAATTTTCCGATTTTTTAAAAGGATTATTTTTATTTATTTTATATTGAATGTTTTGATTTTTTTTATAGTTGGTAAAAATGACTGTTCTATTTTAACGTATACGATGTAGAAGGATTTTCCCATCCCAAAAACCATTATCTGATATTTTTCATATATATGATGATTCTAGTTTTTTTTTAACATAACTTTTGCATCCTTTTATTCTAGATTTTTGTCCTTTTAAAACAAAATTTTAGAATAAGGGGTTATATAAATATCCAAATATGATTTACGTATTGGATATAGAGAATTTTTTTTAATATGGGTTTTGTAAATGAATGATATCATGTGCATCATATATGTTATGGTCCATTTATTTTATAATGATGTGTGGATCCTATATAAATCAATAATTAATTTAGTAATTATTATGTGCTACAAATAAATAAGTTGTAAATAACTAGGTAGACTATTTTATGTGGAAGGGTTCATGCAATATTTATTTTTTGGGTTCTTTGGAAATTATGTCCCATGGAACAAAAATGAATTTATGTTGAATTATAATTTATTTTTTTGGAATAAATATATTTCATAATGAAAAATATTAGTATTTTGATAAGTGGAATGATTTTTACATTTAGAGATAATTTTTTTGACTTTATTAATATGAATTTGATTGGTTTTATGTTTTATAAAAAACCAACATGAATTTGATTTTAATTTTGATATTCATAAAAAAATTAAGAAAAAATTTGGTATAAAACATGATCTCACTTGTATTAAAATTATTATTACATAATAATGTTTATTATGTTAATGTCAAACACTGTTTTATGATCTCATTGTTTTCGAATAAATTATATATTTTTTTCATTGTGTGACCCCCATGTTTATATTTATGTTATCATTACACATTTTAAAAATTTTTACTATGATTTTGTAGACATGTAGAATCATTGATAATGTGGTGTTTATATTATGATGATTTGGAATGAAAATAACATGTGGTTCCATAAAAAAGAAATGTATTGAAGGAAAAATAAATATTAAGTATAGGTAACAATTTTTTACTATAAGGGTTGATTATGAAACTATGATGAAATACTTATCAGAATATAGAAACATAAAATGTTCATAAAAATCATGAAATATAATTATAGATTTATAACATATGAATAAAGAATGATTTAAGACCGTGTATTTATAGTAGGGATCAAATATGGGATTTGAAAATTTTATTGGTCAATATATAATAACAATATAACCTTATGTGATTAAAATTTATGGTTTTTTATATATAATTTAAATATTAAAGTTCTAATTATTCTAATATATGTATAATCAGATTGGTTTTTCTCAAATTCAATAGTGTTGTGCATATAGGGATGGACAAAGAATTGAATTTCCTTCCATATATGGAACATCGAATGGTTGGAATATGAACCATATTTTCTTCAATATTATGGATTAGTTCGAACAAGAAATAAACATTTGTTGTGTCCTTATGGGAGAGACAACATTTTCACTATATAAGATCATGTCCATGGATGTGTATTTCTTGAAACACCTCCCTCCAACATTAAGTGGATTTGTGATCCAATAGATATTAAATAAATGGTTTATATTCATAGAAAAGATATTTTATGTTATAGGTTTTTTTGAGTATTGAATATTTAATCTTGTTACATATTAAATTAGGGTTAATCCTATCAGTTTTGGTTATAGGTATGAATACCCATGAATGAGAATAATTTTTATTATTATATAATGTTATATTTTGAGATTTTATAACCTTCATGTATTGTGGGAAAACAATAATAAATTTGATCCTGATGAAAGTTATGAGGGACACATATACAAACCAAATAAAATGGTTATAAAATTATTTTTTCGTTTTATGATACATCTTGTAAAAGGAATCTTATGGAATTAGTTTTGAAGAATAAAAGTGTTTTCAATGTGAAAATTTTATACACGTGTCTTGTTAATATAATTATAATTAAAACAATTAGATTAATATATATAATGAAAATCACGTAGTAATTATTTTATTATATTGAGATAGAAAATTATGATTGTAATTTTATAATGATAAAAGCAATAGATGATTGTAATCAAGATCACAAGGAAAAATGTGTGGAAGATTATTTTTTATACAATTCATAATATGATAGAATATACAATAATATGGATTTATGTACAATAAATATTGATTAATATTATTAAAAATTATTTTATAGTTTTGGGTTGATAAAATATATTATTTCCATGTTTTTTATAAATAAAATGGAATTATCAAATGATGAAATGAAGCTATTACATTTGAAAAAAATCAATTAAAGTGTGTATTAATAGAAAAAATAAATTATATGAATATTTTTACTATCACATATAAAAGGGTTCTAAAAATATCGATCATTTCCCTTACCCTTATATAGATCGTTGTTTTTATGTGTACGGATTAGTTAAATTTTTTTCATTGATTGATATATTATATGGTTAAAAAAAAGTTTTACGGAAAGTACATGAATGATTTCATACAATTGATAGTATGTCAAGAAGATAAGAAATCAATTAATTATTGAACTGAATGTTAACTTGAACATATTTTTTAGACAATGGAAACACATCAAAATGGTGATATTTCATTAGTAAATGAATTAATTAATGTAATTAAAAATGAATTTAAATTTATTGTATATATTTATGTGATTTAATTTACTAATTAATTTGAATATAATTAAAATCCAATATCAAAACGTAATTATAGAATAGCTATTTTAGAACAATTGGAATTAAAAATCAAGTTACATGTGTTTTTTGACAATGGGTCATTTCAACCTAGAACATCACCATGTGGTGTTCCTATATTGTTCATTAAAATTAAACATGGTTCTATTATTCATTCCATTTACTATATGTCACTGAATAATTTAACAATTTATAATAAGTAATCATTCTATCATATTGATGACATGTCTGAGATGTTGTAAAAATCTATGTATTATTTTTCTAGTTGATCCTTGGTACGATTACAATTAGTTGTTGGTGATGGCACATTATATTCTAAATACAGTGTTTTGTACTATGTATAGAAATGTTTAGATTTTAATTGTGATCTTTGGGTTGATAAGATTTCGATTGGTAATTATGGGTATTATGAATACAGTTTTTCATAAGTTATTAGAATTCATTTTGGTTCTTCTCATCAGAGATATTTGGTTATCAATGAAAATATTTTATGATCCTGAAATATAATTTAGAATAGTGTTTCTAACATTGATTGAATTAAATTTATAATTAATTTTTATTATATTAATTCTTTTGGTGATAAATATTTTTCTATTAATTTATTGTAAATAATAGGAGCATTTCTATGGAACCATCTAAAGATAGTGTGGTTGATGTATGGAAATGTCATACTAACATCAATGAATTAACAGTTTTCTTGGAATAATGGGTTACAATCAGTGGTTTTATGTAAAAATTTACTTTTTATATCTTCCAAAAAGAAATGATTCTCCAATACATTTTAAATTTATCTGGATGACATATTTTGTTGAATGTTTCTTGTAAAAGATACTATTATCAATGTATAATCCAATTTAAAACTTTTCTTGATAAGAATGTATAATATGATATCTAGAATGGATTTTCATTACGATGATATAGTTATGTTACAAATCATATATAATATTTAATTACATATTCATTACATCAATTGAGACTTCCTGATCCATATAATAATACACATGATCTAGAATTTACTTATATGATTTTTTTTATAAAATTATTATGACATAATTTATATGTATGAATGAAAACAAATATACAATTATACTAAAATTTTATAATATATACTCACTTTTATTGAGTTTAATAGGAGGAATAGCTGATAAAAGTCTATGATAAGTATTATGATAACAAGATTCATTTATATCTAAGATAAGAAAATAGATTCATTGGTTATTTTTATCAAAAATATAATTAATCGTTAATTAAGATATATTTAGAGGATGATATATTTGAAAATGTTTTTATCAATGATTGTTTACAATTTTTACATTCAAAAACAACCCATGTTTTGATTTAGGTTCTGGTGTAGTCATATATAGGACATATAATTAAGGACCTGAAGAAGGTTGATAATTTTTTTCAGGAAGATGTAAAATTTGTTGGTGAAAGTATGTTTCTGGAGAGAAATATATATAACATTGGAGTTCTGAGATATATAAAAAATATTATGTACTCCTTTTTATTTTTATTTAATGAGAAAAAATTATTGTAGACCTCATAATATAATATTTTTTATCTATCTCAACAATAATAATATGTACATAGACCTTCATGGGAAGTAATACAGAAATAAAATCCTTTCTATACCATGAAATGTTTTGTTCATATGTATATAAAAGGCAAATGATAATTACCAAATTGGTTGATTTATCTATTTCTAATTCCTCAAAAAATAGTAGAATATATATATATATATATAGACTTCATGGTTGGATTTCAAAGATCATATTTAGGTGTTAATTTTGTATGCATAATTATTTATCATTAAATATAACTGGTATATTTTGTTCATTTTTTGAATAATATTTATTTGGATCACAAGATTTTAATTTACATTAAAGAGTAAATAATATTTCATAAATTCTACTTGGTCACATATTAATTTGATCCTAGATTTACATATGTATTTTTTAAATTTTATCATATTATGTTGTGTTCTAAATTTTAATTCACTAGAATTTATAATTAATACGTCGATGTATTGTTAGAGTTAACTATTTAGAAACTAGAATAAATTTTACAACAGTACTCAATGAGTTACATGTGATTTTGTGATAAACATGTTTCAATTTTTGATTTATATTATAATCATATTATTCACTATAGTAGAAATATGGCACCATTTTATGCATTATATGAACAGTTGTGTTACACTATAACTTTATCAAAAAAATTTGAATAACATTTTCGGAGACAAGAATTTTTATAATGAATGATGGGGTAGTTGGAGAAGATTAATCAAAACATGCAGAAGTCCCAAATAATGATGAAATGATTTTTGGATATAAAGAGGAAATATCATTAATTTTTGGGAGGTGACAATAATTTTTAATGTATATCCGCGTATTATTTTTATGAGTTAAGTAAATAAGTAATAGTTTTCTGAATTAATCATTGGTCAATTTGAAATAATAATAATCACTAGATTATTTTCACAAATAGTTTCTTTCCATTGTGTTTATTATAAGAACAAGATGTCTTATAAGATTCATTTTTATGGAAATATATATTAGATGTGTCTCATGTTTTTAACATTGAGGTTGTATAGTTATAAAATAATCACTAATATGAGGAACAAATAGTGCATCATAATGATCAAATAGCAAATATTTTTTATAAAATTATGATTCATGGGGTTTTAGGTTTTTAATGATTCCATATAATTCAAGATGATACATGTGAGTTTGAATATTCAATGATGGAAAAAACATGACCAGTTTATGTATTGAATATAATATTGAGGACACAATTTTTAAATGGTTCCGTAATATAATATTGCATTATATGTGGATAATATATTAATTTAATTCATCATATATATTTTGTAAATATTCTATATTAATTTATATTCACAATGAAAATATTAAATAATTCTATGATATAATGGAAATTTCATTTTTATTACTATATTCAATTACATGTATTATATGGGATTTATTGACGTTATTAATTAATAATTATATATATTTTTTAAAAAGGGTTATAAAATTCATAATATAAAATAAATATTGTCTTAAATTAAACTATTTATAATATATTGATGATGGTGACTATTTGGTGAATATTAGAAAATACTGACTTTTACGAGGAAATTATTTTTATTTAAATAATTATCACAGTATAATATTACATTATATAGATTAAAATATTTCATTACATCATTTTGACTCATAATAATCCAATAAATTTCAGTGTATTCAATGTTATTCTTTCATTTTTTAAGAAAACGTTTTTATACTTACAATGGAATTTTTCATGAAAATAATTTTTCATCGATTTTCTATGTTTAATATTAATGTATTTTTTACCCCTTGTTGAAATTGAACATTATAAAACTAAATATATATTATGAATTATAATTTATATATTTATAAATTATTAGATATTATTTTTTGGTCGTGAGGAAAAGTTATATTGGAAAACTAGAGTAACTAAAATATGTGTTTAAACTGGTTAAAATGGATAAAATTAAACTGATAAAGGTTCAAATTGTTTGAAATAAATTAAAAATCATATAATAATTTCATATTTAGACAATATCATATCCCATTTTTGAATATATACTATTTTAAGGAAATTTTTTTAATATGAAATTAATATATTTTAATCATTTGAAAAATTCCATCTGTATCATCCTCGTCCAATATAAAATGACATCCATTATCACCTCTTCCATAAACATAAATGTAATCATAGATCAAAAAAATAATTCTCCAAATACCTTTCTAAAATAATTCCCCATATCCTATAAGTCCTAATTTTATTAGAATACAATAATAAGAAGGCCTTATTTATAAATACAACGAAGTAGTTTGAATAAGTGCTATAGTTTTTAAAGGAATCAGTATCATTATATTTATTATTTTACCTCATTTAAATGTCACATAAATAAATATATATAATAATAAAGAAATATACCATATTAGATAGTGTTATCATTCTTATTCTATAAAAAAATTCATAAAAATTAGATTCTACCAAAAAAAACATTACAAATGCATATGTGTAAAATATATCATCGTGAGATGATGTATATCATTTTTCATCAATAAATAATTTTGTTGATAATAATAGTGGGTGTAGATAAAATAATATGATATATTTGATATCAATTATACTACTAAATGTTAAATAAATATTATACTTATTTATATACTATCGAATGAAAAATAAAAACATCACTTGTGAATATGTGCAGACTACTCCCTCATAAATTGATGTATTTTACATTTAATAATTTCCTCCCATGTTTTTTATGTTCAATTAAATTAATAAACAAAATAATACATTTTCTAGTTAATTTTATAAAATTATGTTAAATATAATTATATACTTATATTTATCATCATTATTTAAAAATGGAAACACTACTCATGTTTATATATGCACTATTATGTCCATGAAAGTAACATATTTTGTCACACCCTGAACTTAGATACTCCGATATTTTGGTCTATTTCAAGTATTGGGTAATTTGGTAGAGGTTTAGGTTGAGATCCAATAAAAATTATTGATGTTTTAAAAAATTTAGCAGGATTTTTATTATGTCTCACAGTTTTCACATGATTATTAGTGACTATGTAAAGAGGTTATGAGGTAGCTGCAGGTCAGAAAGAACTGACCACACGGAATTCACACTGCCATGTGGTTGATCCCAGGTAAGCCTATAAATATACCTACATGGAAAGCGAGGTCAACAAGGTTATCACAAAGTTTAGAAAACCATGGATCCATACATTACGGTTGGACATGAATAATTAAATCATAAAATTATATATTAAAACTCGTCCCCTTTTTACACCAAATCTGGAATCCACCCTCCCAAACATTTTATTTGAACCTACGGGACTTAATACCCCTTCTCCAATGTCTCTCTTCACCCATGGATGTCTTGTCTTTGAATCTAATGTATTTTCTAGGCTACTCGGTTAGATTTTCCACATTTGTCTCTTCCGCTATTATATTTCATTGTTCACTTTTTGTTATCACTCTTCTGGTCAGACCCTAATAATAGGGGTGTTGTTTAATCTAATGTTTTAGGGATTATAGGTTTTTTAGAATGTTCTTAGTGTTTGAATCCTATATTTTCAAGGGTTCATCTCTTTCCAACATGATCAGTAGTTGTTTCAATGACCTTTCTAGAAAAATTAATCCATGTGATTCTTGGGTATTATTAATTATTTCATAAAACAAATTTCACACTATCAATATAATCTTATCTAGTCTTTGGTGTTGTTTTCATATTGATATATTTGACTAAAAATATTTTTATTATATTTCTCTATTAATTCCCATTAATATTACTATCCAATTTTGTTTGAATAAATGTTTTTACATTTAATGGTGTGTTGGGTTTTATAGGGGGGATTTCTTAGAGAATCCTTTTATGAAAATTGTTTTAATTTCATTGGTTAGTTTTATGTAACATGATGTTTTTATGAAATGTTTTATTGTGTTGATGGAAGGAGTTTGTGTGGTTTATTCCAAATATGGTTGGTAGAAAGACGCTTTTCTATGCCATTGAATGTGGACACATCCTTGTATAAACGATGTGCACACATTGATGGGTCATAAAATGATGATGACATTTGATGTGGTTCTTTTATTGAACCATGGTTTTCTAAAATGAACTCATATCTCATCATTTCTTCTCTTTTGGTAATTGATTCCTTGAATTGAAAAAATGATTTAATGTGGTTTCAATGACGTGTGGAACGTTATGACTTTTTAGGGGTTGATACAATGTCAATTGCTTTATAAAGTGGGTGAAAGACTGTTTGGAAATATAGATTTTATCATGCAAGTTTTCAAACTCATTTTAGTGATGTGTATTTAAAATAGAGGCATGTTGGTAATGTATGATATGTTTTAGTGTGTATTTCCAATTTAAAGATTGTGTTTCCAAGGTATAATAGAAAGGAAATTTCTTATTGTTGTAAATTGTTTTTATGGGGTTTCATTCTCTTGGATAAATTTACACTTAATGGTTTGAAATAATGTCACGTTTGGTGTTTTGAAATGGATTTTGAAAACCCCTCTTGATTTAGGACTTATGCCTTTTCATTTTATCATGAGATGGAAATGTCCTCGGTATGTGACATCCTTTTATGGTAATATTTTTTAGGCAAGGGACAAACTATTGAGGTGGTTGGCATTGTCCAGAATAGGGTGACATGTTTTGGAGTATGTATATATGGATTGTTATTTGGTTGCATTTAACACCATTTTTATATCTGTAGATGGGAACCTATCATACGAATGATGATTATTGATAATGGTTTTTGCAATAGTCTTGGTTATTAAACTTGCTATTGGACCATAACCAGTGAAACATGGGTTTATTGATATTTTATTGGGAACCATGACTGGGCCAAGTAAGGTGATGTTCTGGAATTAGAGTGTTATAAAGTCATTGTGTAGGTCATACCTTCAGGATGAGTGACATGTATAATACATAATGTTATTCTTATGAGATACTATCATTTCCCATGTTTCCACATTATTAATAATTACTTGAGACTTTTCCCTATTATGTAGAATTGTATTCATTCTACATTGTATTTTGTATAAGTTTTGAAAAACCGTGAATAGATGATAGGTTTAAAAAGAGTTTTTATTTTGATATTTTGGAAATAAATATCCTTTAACTTTTTCATTTCATGTTCCTCTTTTTAAATTATGAGCGAAATTATCCACGTTGTTTTTATAAAATATTTTATAAGTATGGAATCTTCTTATTATAAATTTATTTCAAACTACTGTGAATGGAATGTTTTTTGGGTGAAGTGACATGGATTATTTATTGGTTACCTACAAAGCTATTAGATTACATCCTAACTATACCACCCAGTGACGGTTGTCATGAGATGTTTTGTAGTTTAATCTTTTTATTCAGGTTGGTTAGTATATTCTTGTTGTTGGAGCATGGATGGTATGGTTGTTGGAGGTGGCCAATAGGTCATGTTGAGATCATGTGGTGGAAGTTTAGTTTTTTTCTATTTCAGTTTTCTATTTTTGTTTTCACATTCTGAGATGTATCTTATAATTCAATATGTTTATATTTTTGATTTAGATTCAGTTGTTGACATCCTATGAGTTTAGTTCGGTTGGATTATTTCTTTAGTCCTGGATTGGGTTTTTGTGCTGAAATTGTTCCATTCTCTTGTATGCTTGGATCACTATCACTTGTTGCCATCCTGGGGGTATCCGAAACACCTCTTCAGACATGCCATTATACTACTCAGGATAGTAGTTTAGGGTCTACCTTGGTTACTCCATTACAAAATGGGATAATATGAGGTTCTATATTTTTTGTTCTATCTAATTGAAAGAGATTAAGACCTTTGGGATTTTGGATATAGAGGACGGAAGTGTTTCACAGACTCTTTACCACACAAACCCCCAAGTTACTAGGGGTAGTATGGGGTTTGAGCCTGTTGTATTGTTTTGTTTTGAATTGAGGGATTACAATGGAGGAGAATTGGGTTATATTGTGGCCTCACATGTGATGATGACCCATGCTTCATCCAAGTTCTCGGTTTGAGGTCCTCTTAATGTTATGCTTTTCATGGGGAATTTCCCACCACCATGTTAATCGGTTGTTAATAAAAAATAGTTCATCATTTCAATGGTTTGTTGTTGGTTGTGATTTATTTGTATCTCAGTTTATGTTAATGTGCATTATAAATAATAATGTTTTTGTATCCAAAAAATGTTTTCATTCTATTTTTTTGTAGTATGTGAATTATGTTTTTAAATTGAAAGTGTTTTGAATTGGAATATTTGCTATATATTTGGATTTTATAAGAAAAAGATATTTTTGAACATTTTTAATCTTTATAGAGGGCCACATGAGTGTGGTTATGTATTGAGAGTGCATGGGGGGCGCTTTCCCATGGATGATGTAAGTGATATTGGATGAATACACATGTGATAGTTCATAAGATAACATAGGTGTGATTTTGATCGTTGAACCTTGGATTTATATTTTAATAAATGGATTTGAATAAGAATATGGTTTCATAAAGTGGGGTAACAAAAAACGTGGGATTTATCATTTTGAATATTGCTTAGAAATGTCGATGTTTTGAAAATTAATATGAAATGATATTTTTTACAAATGTTTTCTGAGATGTTCATGAGTTTTTTTAGGCCTCATTTATAGTTGTTTTGGGATAAGGGTTTTTTTAATTGGGTTTTGGGATGATTCCAGTTAGGGGTTTGTGTTGCTCATTTTTTTCATGATGTGCCACCCAAAAAGGTCCCCATGGTTGCTAAAGTGTCTTGTCCAGTTTTCGTTTTTGTGAGTGTTTCTTGTCTATCAAGGTATATAGGTCTGTTAGATTCTATTTTTTTGGTTTGGGAAGGTATGTGTCCAATGTTTGTTGGGATATCCTAGGGTTATTATGGTTCATGTCATATTTGGTATGTTTGTGGGTTCAGTTTTGGACTAATGGTTGTGGAATGTATCACCATTATTTGATTTAGGGGTAAAGATGGTTGTAGTAATATTTCATGAGGGTTCCACATATGACTGAGAATGTATACTAGAGGAACCTAATTTTTAAAATCTATCCTTATCGGCATGGATGTCCAGTTCCTCTGATCTCTTTCCAGTGTTCCATCACTATGAATAGTTTAGGCATTCTAAGATATATTGAAACATCCCTCTGAAAATGTACAGCCATTGTGGAAGTTTTAAACATCTCGATGAAGAAGGATTCTTGGTCATGGAAATGTTGGTGCCTGAGTTTGAGGTATTAAATGCTTCAACCATGAGGTCCATAATCACAGGTCTCAGGGTGATGCTCGCTCATAGATAAGTGTTTCTGGGGGATATGGGGAACATTGGTTCGGGGTCATATTTTTTAATATGGGATGGAAATATCCATGATTTATTCTTCCATTAGTATCATCATTGTATTTTCATCCTTATGTGGTGGTGTGATGAGATAATTATAACGTAATACAAGTGGATTTAACTTCATAAAATCTGTTACTCAAGTAGCTCAAGTTCTGTGACAGGTATTTGGGACGTGGATGAATGGGATCATCCCAGATATGAGTTTAGTTTCATCTATTTTTTGGGGAATGTTTTTGTAAGAACCAGACTCATATTTTTGAGGTACGAGCTTCTTCTTTTTTAGTTTTCCTTAAGTGTTTTTGAGAAAATATGGAGAATGGGGAAAAATCCTAAATTTTGGAACTACACGCCGTGTGTTTTTCCACACGCCGTGTACTTTTGGCCGTGTTGGGATGGGTACACGGGGCGTGTAGCCTTGTCGGCGACGAAGGGTGTAGGAACTGACTACATGCTGTGTAGTGATACCTTACACGCCGTGTAGTCAGTTGGTAGGCTTACATAGCAAGGCGGTGGCATCACCGCCAGCTGGGCGACAGTACATGCCGTGTACTCTAGAGTACATGTTGTGTACTCATGTCGACAGATGAACAGTGTGACTGTGACGCCAAATGAACAGTTAAATGAAAGAAGTACACGCTGTGTACTCTGAAGTACACACCGTGTACTTTGTTTTTTCGGCATAAAACAGGCAGTAGCCTCCTCATTTGGCAGAGGATACACTTGAGCCGATTATGAGCCAAAGGAGGTGGCTAGACCTTTGAAGATCCGCCGGGTGTTCTTCTGGAATCTGATTCGGCTTCGGATGATCTCGTTGGAACCGTACGGGTATGCACTATCCTCTCCTTGTAATTTTTGTACCAATTCTTTCCCATGGGAGTGTTATTTACCTTTGAAGGTGTTCTGTTCTTCGTCCGATATACACCGTTCTTGGGCGTTTCTGAAGGCAGCGTTCGGGGATAACGTTCGTCGGCGTATAAGGTAGGTGGCATTGTGTTTATTTTCCAAATGATGTGCGTTTTTGTGCATTTTTTGTGCCACAAACCCATGTTGGGGTGTCGTTTGGCTGAGTCCGTTGCTATATTTAATGCCTAGAATTGATTAGGTATTTAATTGTGAAAAAAAATGATGGTTGGGATCATTGCATGGATCCGGAACCACCCCCGGGGTGGGTTCCTCTATTTAGACATTTGGCCAGGATACCCGAGGGTATGTCTTCAAGGTAGTAATTTTAGAATTTCCTTTAGAGGAATTTATTTTCACTACTTGTTTACCAGTTCAGCATGGCCCGTTTACCTTTTTAGCCTGATGGCATTGTTGTCATTAGCCTATGGGAACTACACTGTTTAGCCCGAGGGTTGTCGTATTTCGCTTGAGGGAAACCATTCGTGCCTGAGGGCTTGACTTCTGTGCCTGAGGGTAAAACTTCGTATACCTATGGGCAATTACTATTACGCCTGAGGGCTATACATGCAGGTTGGATTCTTCTTACCCGAGGGTAAGGTTTTCCTTGTCTAAGGACGGGGACTATTTGTTTATAAATGTACTATGGTGATTTCTAGTATATAATGAATTAAATGAATAATAAAATTGAAATTTAATTGTTATGTTAGTTTCTTGTTAGTACTGCTTACTTTATTTCATTTTACTAATGCACATTGTTGTTGCATGCTTACACGAAGTTGGGCACGAGACTTTGGTGGGGGCCTACTGGAATATATTTCCCACACCCTGTTTGGGTCATGCTTTTTGGCCCAAACAGATTATGTTTCTGTAGGTGTATATAGGGGAAAGAGTCCCTAAATAGGTACTTGACTGATACTGTGGAGTAGAAGTGCATGGGACCGAGCCTATGCTCGTGATGCCGCTGCTAGCTGTTTTGCTTGTTTTGCTGTACTCTGTAACTTATTGTACTGTGTTGATATATAACATGTTCTGGCTATTTTTATAGAACTTGAAACATGTAGCATCATCACTTATATATTGTTGGTTATATCCACTACAGTTGTTTATTTCTGTTGTGTATGTTTATTGCTTCCGCTGTCGTTGTATGTTTATTTTGTATTCCACTATGCTAAACTTTGACAAATGAAGTCATAGTTTCCCCACTATCAGACATGGGCCCTCGCCTGTAGTCGGCAACCTCTGACATTTGGGGAAATGCGGTTGAGGTCACGTGGAAAACCGGGTTAGGGGCACCCATTGTGTGGCAACCGGGTCCGGGACGTCACAAAGTGGTATCAGAGGGGGTTTCTTTTCATTGACTTACTATTTGGAGTCGTTGTCAGGGATAAGACGGAACGGTAGATGGTAATAAGCTATGCCCAGGGATATCTATCCCTTATATAGGGAAAATCCAGTCTACCTCGTATTTTGCATTATTTTGATTTTTCATTTTTACGGTTGATGGGTTTTCACCATTGGGTGACGCACTTGGATTGTGATGTTTATATTTTATCTGTGGGTTCTATTTAGTTGCAACCCGATGAGATGAGGTTATGTCATCACATGCATCATATAGAAACTTGATAGATATCACATGCCGTGCATAGTTTCCATGCCATGTAGGTGCATTAGAAATTCTCATGTTGTTGTGATAGTTGTTGTGCTAATAAAGAATGATGTTGTGATAGCTTCTTGATAAATAGCTGCCTTGTGATGTGGTATGTTTGTTTGATCTATTTGTAGAATGGACGCCAAACTTTGGTTTTTGAGGAGTATGGGCCCCCATTGACTGGAATTTGATGCATCATTTACTGTTTATTGATTTTAACACATATAAGATGTGAGACATTGATTCGTGGGGATTATGGGACCTCACGGATCGGAATTTGACACATAGGTGTTGGTTTTTAGTATTTTCGAGGTTCCGGGGAAGTTTTTGAGGCATACTGTCCAGAAAACCCAGAATACATGCCTTGTAGGACCATATACACTCTGTGTGTGTTCTTCTATTCGGGAAGAAAAATGAACTTTTTGAGTACATTCCATGTAGTCACATCCCATGTCACAAACTGTGTGGCTAGCGACACGAGGTAGGGCAAGGCTTGGGAAAAACATCTCGTGTAGTTTATATACACGCCGTGGAGTGTGACCCAGAGTTCGGCCGTGTAACTAACAACATGGATCGGTGAACTCCTATACAGCACGCCGTGTCAATGATGAACAATACGTGTAGTGTGACCTGGGGACTCAGCCGTATAACTAAAAACACGGGTCGGTGTCACCTCTCCCTAAACACGTTGTGTACCTATGGGACACACCGTGTAGTCTGTTCCGAGGACAGACAGTGTGGCGTTAGCCGTGTGGCTGGGAAATAAGATGGTGCACACGCCGTGTACGGGTGGAACACATCGTGTTGTGTATAGGTGAGTTGTCGGCCGTGTCACAATTGACACGGGCAGTTGAAAAATAACATCGTACACGCCGTGTAGATATTATACACCTAGTGTAGTTTTGTTCGAGGGAAGCTGTGTGGCTTAGCCTTGTAGAAGGACCCGGGAAGGGGAAGGGAAGACAAGTACACGTCGTGTAGTCAGTGTACACACCGTGTAGTCTTATCTTTCAAAATTTGAAAATCTTTCGTCTTCTTGTTCATTTTTGGTTCCTTCACATTCAGAATGAGTAATTGTAAATATGAGGCTTTCTTTTGACCTTGTAGTTTCATGCCGCCTAGACGACCATGAGTTGTTCGCCAGGATAGCAGCGACGATTATACTCCATAGATGTTGGGCCATGGGCTACCATTTGATCCACCAGTAGAGCCAGATGCGGTGCCAGCTGTTATACCGGACATAGGCGCGGAGGCGCAGTTCTGTGAAGGATTATTGCAGTTCATGCAGACCTTTCAGGGAGAATAGTAGGCTGCCACATCTATGGCCGAGCTGACACGTATCTTTTAGCAGCAGCATGCGCCTATGTTTTCAGTGGATGGTGGACCATAGGCTGTGGAGTCTTGGTTGGGGTCGATGCAGACTATTTTCGAGCATCATGAGACAACTCCAGGGGAAGGGTCAAGCTCGCGACTTACATGTTGCATGATTCCGCAAAGAAGTGGTGGGATGTTACCACCCAGACATAGCATCACAGGGACATGGCGTGGGAATATTTTCAGGCAGTCTTCTATGACTTCTTCTTTCCCGAGACGTTGAAGGAAGATAGAGCTCGAGAGTTCATGAATCTTCACCAGGGCGCTATGTCGGTGATGGACTACTCTTCTCGTTTTACAGAGCTTCAGCGTTTGTCACCTGTGCTGGTGGGTGATGAGACATTGAGAGCAAGAAGTTTTGAGGATGGTCTTCTGTATGAAATCCGAGCACTGGTGAATGTTTTCAGGTTGCCTACTGTACATGCGATTGAGAATCAGGCTCCGATTATAGAGAGGAACCTGCAGGAATCTAGTGGTGTGGGCCAGGGCAGTTTAGCACCAGTTGCTGGTATTGTTTCTGCTGGCATGAGGAAGAGACAGATGGACTTATCTCAGGGTGGCAGTACCAGCTAGGCAGCTTCTTCAGGTTGTCCGATCAGGTGATACCAGTGTGGCAGAGAGGGGCACAAGAGACCACAGTGTCCACGAGACCCAGTTGATTGCTAAGCATGCGGTAAGATGGGTCATCTACAATGCTTTTTCAGGGTGTTTCTACCAGTGGATAGTGAGAGGGTTCTGTGAAGACTCCGCGTGAGGGAGGAGGACCAGTGGATTCTTACCAATCACGGAACTGGAGTACGTCAGGGTGTGCAGGCAGAGATGGTGGTCGTCGTCGTGGTATCCAGACACCAGGATCACAGAGGCAACAAGGCGGGCCAGCTCATGGTAGCCAAGCTGTGTCGCAGGGCTATGGTACTGGGCAGGCATATGCAGTGCAACAGACCCAGCAGGAGCAGGATCCCGGACCCTCTATAGTTAGATGTACTATTCTAGTAGCTTTTGTCTTGTCTTCAGTACTTTTCTATACGGTTGCTATGCGTAGTTTCATATCTGTATTAATTGCGGATAGCCTTGGTTTGGTATTTCTTCTACTTCTTCTGATATCATGATGATAGAAACTCTGTTGGGGACTAGGATGGCTGGTGTGCGTCAGTGTAAAGAGTGCCCCCTTGAGGATGGTGGGTTTCACTTCCTTTGGGAAATCTATGTCTTGGAGATGACAAGCTATAATATCATTCTCATGATGGAAAGGTTGGTTCCCATTCGAGCTTTTATATACTTCTATCATCTCAGAGTGAGTTTCACATCACACAAGGGCACGAAGTTTCTATACAAGGGTGAATGGGATGATCAGGCGAGTCGAGCTGGACCAGATCGTCGTGGGCGAGGTGGAGTCACAACCCAGATTACGAGCTTATATTTGGATGATCAGGGCACTTGTCAGACAGATTTCCCTCCAGTTTTCGATCGTTTCAGGGATGTATTCCTGGACGACATTTTTGGTCTACCTCTAGTGTGTGAGGTGGATTTCTTTATCGAGCTTGTGCCAAGATCATCACCAGTTTACATTCCTCCTTAAAGGATGGCCACGCCTGAGTTGCTGGAGCTCAATTGGTAGTTAGAGGAGCTACAGTCGAAGGGTTTTATCCAACCCAGCACTTCTCCTTGGGGTTCTCCGGTCCTTTTTGCGAAAAAAGGCAGACGATACCCTTAGAATTTTCATGGATTATCGGAAGCTGAACTAGTTGACGGTTAAGAATCGATATCCCTTACCGATGATAGATGATCTGTTTGATCAGCTTCGTGGAGCACGAGTGTTCTCAAAGATTTACTTGAGATCCAGATAACATCAGATGCGCATTAGACCATCAGATATACCTCTCAAATATTTCAAGAGTAGGTATGGTCTATATGAGTATACGGTTATGCCATTCGGACTCAAGAACGCACCAGCGATTTTCATGGATCTGATGAATCGTGTTTTCAATCCGTAACTTGATTCTTTTGTGGTAGTATTTGTGGATGACATCATGGTGTACTCTCACACTTGATACGACCATGACACCCATCTTGTGATCGTATTGAGTACACAAAGAGAGCATCTGCTATATGCTAAGCTCTCAAAGTGCCACTTTTGGATGGACCAGATTCACTTCCTGGGTCACATTATCTCAGAGGCAAGAGATGTGGTAGTCCCAAAGAAGGTGAGAGCTGTAGTTTCCTGGGAGAAGCCTAAGAACGTGATTGAGATACAGAGTTTCTTAGGGATGGCTGGTTACTACAGACGCTTCATACAGAACTTCTGCCGCTTAGCAGCACCATTGACAGGTCTGACTAAGAAGAGGGTGAAGTTTGTTTGGTAGGAAGATTGTGAGGTAGCTTTTCAAGACCTGAAGGGAAGGTGGACATCAGCAATGATCCTGATACACCTGGAGCAGGGGAAGAGCTATACAGTTTACTGTGATGCATCAGGGATTGGCCTGGGAGCCATTTTGATGCAGGGCGACCGAGTTTTTGCGTACGAGTCTCGGTAGTTGAGGCCACATGAGAGGAATTACCCGACGCATGATCTCGAGTAGGATTCATTTGTTCATGAATTGTGCTGTTAGAGAAACTATCTATTGGGAAAGTATTTTGTGGTTTTCACCGACCAGAAAAGTCTCATGTATATCTTTACTCAGAGTTACCAGAATCTGAGGTAGAGAAGGTGGGTTGAGTACCTACAGTCCTTCGATTTTGATATTTCCTATACAGCTAGTAAAGGTAATGCAGTTGCAGATGCACTGAGCATGAAGACTCAGATACAGGAAGTGCAAGAGGCCAGTTTTGAGTGGATGCTTCTGGATTTGTTCTCTGAGATGCATCTGGAGGTGCAAAATAGTCAGGGGAAGACTATTATTTCCTATTTAGCTGTGACTTCTACCCTCCGGAACAGAGTGAGGATGAGGCAGCTATCGTTTTCAGAAGGCCTAGTTCTACAGGAGTCGGTGGCAAGTGAGGACCCTCCTCCCAGTTGGACGATAGGCGATGATGGGGTTTTTCATTTCCATGGACGTGTATGGGATATCGGGGATATACGCGAGGAGCTGATGCAGGAGTTCCATTCTTTAGCTTGGGCAGTTCATCTCAGGGTTACCAATATGTACCGAGACTTGAGACTTCAGTACTGGTGGCTGGGTATGAAGGTAGAGATAGCTGGTTTTGTTAAGAGGTGTTCCAACTGTTAGCAGGTGAAGGCAGAGCACCAGAGGCCAACAAGGCTGTTACAGTAGTTCTCCATTCCATAGTGGAAATGGGATGATGTCGCATTGTATTTCGTGATGGGATTGCCAAGGTCACCTCGAGGCAGTGACACCGTGTGGGATGTTGTGGATAGACTCATGAAGGTAGCTCACTTCTTGCCGATCATGGAGACCATCGGTGTGGACCAGCTCCAAAGGCTGTATATCCGAGAGATCATATGTCTTCATGGGGTCCCTTGTTCTATTTTTTCAGATAGGGACCCTCACTTTATGTCTCGTTTCAGGAAGAGTTTTCAGAGGTCTATGGGTACATAGGTGCTTCGAAACACTGCATACCACCCTTAGACAGATGGCCAGTCAGAGCAGACGATATAGGTGCTAGAGGACATGATGCGCGCATGCGTCCTAGACTTTGGGGGATCTTCAGAGAAGAATATACCCTTAGTAGAGTTTTCCTATAACAATAGTTGTCAGGAAACTATTGAGATGGAACCATACGAGGAATTATATGGTAGGCCATACCGATCTTCTTTGTGCTGGTTAGAGGCAGCTGAGGAAGCTTTACTGGGGCCACAACTCGTACAGGAGACATTTGAGTAGTTCTAGTTGATTCGGAAGCAGATGGTTACCGCGTAGTCTCATCAGAAGTCCTATGCTGATAGCTGCAGATGACCTTTGGAGTTTGTGGTCAGGGATCAGGTTTTTCTACGTGTTTCACCGAGGCTGGGACACATGCGGATCCAGAGACATGGAATGCTTTCACCGTGGTATGTGAGGCCATTCGAGATTCTTGAGAGAGTCAGGCTGGTTGCTTATCGGTTGTAGTTACCACAGCGATACCGAGCCATGAACGACGTCTTCCACGTGTCTTAGTTGTGTCGTTATCATTTAGACTCATCTCGCGTCTTTCATCCTGAGGAGGCTGAGCTGGAAGTCGATGCGTCCTTTAAGGTGCATTCGATTTGTATCGTTGACAGGAGCACGGAGGTTCTCTGAGGCCTGTCAGTTCCTCTCGTACAGGTGCTATGGCAGCATGGCCGAGTGCAGGATGAGACATGGGAGCGGGAGGCCGACGTATGTGCTCTGTGGCCAGAGCTATTTTGAGCTTATTCTTCGCCACCATGGGAAGGGAAATTCAGGGAAGAATTTCTATAAGGGGGGATGTTTTTATGAACCTGGTTCTTATTTTCGAGGTACGGGATTTCTATTTTTCCTATTCCATAAGTGTTTTTGAGAAAATATGGAAAATGGGGAAAAATCCTAAATTTTGGAACAACACTCTATGTCCTTTTCCACACGCCATGTACTTTTGGCCGTGTTGGGATGGGTACACAGGGCATGTAGCCTTGTCAGCGACGAAGGGTGTAGGAACCGACTGCACACCGTGTAGTGGCACCTTACATGCCGTATAGTCTGTCAACAGGACTAAACAATAAGGCGGTGGTGTCGCTGCCAGCTGGGCGACAGTACACGCCGTGTACTCGAGAGTACATTCCATGTACTCATGTCGAAGGATGAACAGTGTGGCGGTGCCGCCAAATGAACAGTTAATTGAAAGAAGTACACGCAGTGTACTCAGAAGTACATGTCGTGTACATTGTTTTTTAGGATTAAAATAGGCAGTAGACTCCTCATTTGGAAGAGGAGACACTTGAGCCAATTTGGAGCCAGAGGAGGAGGTTGGACCTTTGATGATCCGCCGGGTGTTCGTCTGGAATCCGATTCACCTTCAGACGATCTCGTTGGAACTGCACGGGTAAACCGTCTCCTCTCCTGGTACCTTTCATTCCAATTATTTCTTATGGGAATGTTATTTATGTTTTAATGGGTTTTGTTATTTGTTAGATCTACACCGTTATTGGGCGTATCGGAAGACAGCATTTAGGGATAACGTTCTTCGGTGTATAAGGTTGGTTGCATTGGGTTTATTTTCCAACTATCATGCATTTTTGAGCGTTTTTGTGCCACAAACCCATGTTGGGGTGTTGTGTGGTTGTGGCTATTTCTATATTTAATTCCTATAATTGATTAGGTATTTAATTGTCATAAAAAAATGCTGGTTGGGATCGTTGCTTGGATCGGGAACCACCCTGGGGTGGGTTCCAATGTTTTTCTGTTTGGCCAGCATACCCGAGGGTATGCCTTCAAAGTAGTAATTGTAGAATTTACTTGAGAAATATTGCTTGTTACTTCTTGTTTACCTATTGGGCATGGCCCGGTTACCTGTTTATCCTGAGGGTGTTGTTGTGATTATCCTGTGGGAACTACACTGTTTAGCTCGAGGGTTGTCATATTTCGCCCGGGGGAAACCTTTCATGCCTGAGGGCTTAACTTCTATGCATGAGGGTGGCACTTCGTACGCCTGAGGTAAATTTATGTTACGCCTGAGGGCTATACCTGTGGGTCAGATTCTTCTTACCCGAGGGTAAGGTTTTGCTTGTCTGAGGACGGGGACTGTATGTTTAGAAATGAACTGGGGTGATTTCTAGTATATAATCAATTAAATGAATAATAAAATGGAAATTTAATTGTTATGTTAGTTACTTGATAGTAATTCTTACTTTATTGGATTTTACTATTGCACACTGTTGTTCCATGATTACACGCAGGTGGGCACGTGCCTTTGGTGGGTACCTACTGCGATATACTTCTCACACCCTGTTTGGGTCATGTTTGTCGGCCTAAACAGATTACATTTCTACAGGTGTAGATAGGGGAAAGAGTCCCTATACAGGTACTTCACTGATGCTATGGAGTATGAGGGAATGGGACCGAGCCTAGGCTCGCGATGCCCTGCCAGCTGTTTTTCTTGTTTTGCTGTACTGTGTATCTTGTTGTACTGTATTGATGTATAACATATTCTGGTTGTTTTCATAGAACTTGAAACATCTATCATCATCACTTATATATTGTTGGTTATATCCACTGTAGTTTTTTATTTCCATTGTGTATGTTTACTTTTTCCGCTGTCGTTGTATGTTTATTCTGTATTCCGCTATGCTACACTTTGACAAATGAGGGCATTGTTTCCCTACTATCATACCTGGGCCCTTGATTCTAGTCAAAATCTTCTGGAGTTTGTGTAAATGCGCTTGAGGTCACGTGGCGAACCAGGTTCGGGGCACCCGTTGCGTGGCACCCTGGCCCGGGAGGTTACAGTTTGGAATCATGAGATTGATGGGTTGTGTTTTTGGTCCAATTCAGAATCTTTGTGTCTTTTAGTGAGTGATCCCGTAGTGTGTTTTGGTTCTCATAGAGGAGTTCTCTGATTCATTTTCCCTGAATATCCATTTAATTTATAGTATGTTTCTAGTTGAGACCTTCTTGTAGAGTTGATTTGTTAGCATTGAGATAGTGGGTTGAGCTCAGGCTTGGGATTCCATAGTTTTCAACTATGTTATGGATCCTAATCAGTTAGTGTGGGGGGAATTTATGCCCTTAGGTGGTTGGGATTTATGTAGTGAGATTTATATTTTATTCATAGGGGTAGTTGACCTATCATAGTGGAGGAAATTATGTATTTATGGTTTAGGGAGTTCCCACATTTCCCCCTGAGGGTGAGTATTTGTATTTCACGGCCACCTTGTTTGAGGAATTATTGTAGTTGGATAACCCTCCTATGTTATCCCATTAATTTCATGTTGTGTCTATTATTGAATTGTTCTGCTGTGATATATATAAGGAATGATCCCCCTGAGGCTTTTGTGTTTCCATGTTTTTCCCTGGGCAGGGCCTTAAGTTGTGTTAACTATTGGATTGGTGACTTTTTGGGGGATGATAGTGTCTGTGGTGGGAATAATATACACAAACCAACCTCATATACTCCCTTATTTTGTTCTACTACTAGTATTTGGACTTTTTGGGTTTGGATTGAGACCCGGTCTAAATATATGTAGTTTTAAAATGTCTGGGTGGTTTTTGATGATGTAACATAGTCATATTCTTCTGATTCCAAGGTTTTTGTCTCTTTACAAAATGACTAATAGATGTTACCATGGACATTCATACATTATTAATCCATGTGATACTTGGGTTTTGTTAATTAATTCATAAAACATGTTTCAAACCATTATTATATTCATATATAAACCATGATGGTGTTTTCTTGTTGATTGAATCCAAAGAAAATATGTTTAAAGATGTTTTTTTATTTACAACCATTAATATGCCTAGCCAAAGTAGTTTTAATAATTGTTTTTAACTTCAAATGGTGTTTTCTATGTTTTCAGTGTTGTTTACCTGATGATAAATATTATGGATCTCATTTTCCATGAAAAGGTTAGATTTATGGAACTTGGTGGTTTTGATGATGCATTTAATTGTGATGATCAAAGATGTGTGTTTGTGGTTTCCTAAAAATGGGTTGGAAATTGTCACTTGTTCCATGTCATTAGATGTGGGAACATCCACGGATACATTGAGTAGACCCATGTAGAAGACTTCATATTATGATGAAATTCATAGTGGCCATTTCTATAACCTTGGTTTTCAATAATTCACTCATATCTCATCCTTTACTCTCTTTTGATAAATTCTTCCATGGCCTCCCAACTGATTTATATTGGTCTCATGGTTTTTGGAAGGATTTTACTTGTTTGGGGTCGATAAGAAAAAAAATTGTTTCTTGAAATACTGTAATTCATGTTGGAATCTGTGTTTGTATTTGGTATGTTTTCACCATAGTTTTGGTGATATTTATTTGAAATAATGGCCGATATGGAATTTTTGACATGTTTGAGATTTTATTTTGATCATAAAGGTTGTTTGATAAATGCATAGTTAATATAAAATATCTTATTATTGGAAATTATTTTTAAGGTGTTTCTTTCTCATTGATAAATCTATTTGGGATGGTCATAACTATTAGTACATTTTTCAATTTGAAATGAATTTTGATAAATATATCTTGAGTTAGGTCTTTTTTCTTGTAAGTTGATTGTGAGATAGAAGATTCCTCATTATGGGACTTCCTTGTATGGTTATTGTTTTTAGGTGAAGGACTAACCCTTGAGGAGGATGTGGTGGTTCTCGATTGGGTGATGTGTTTGGATACATATATATATATATGTGTGTGTGTAATGTTGATAGATTATATGGAACACCCCTTGATAACTATACATATGATCCTTGCAAAAAAAGGAGGTTTATTGAGAATGATTGTTGCACACATCTAGGTTATTGTATAATCTAGTGGCGCATAGCTGGTTTGACTTGGCGATATTTCTATCGGATTCATCCCCCCAACCAAACCAGGTATGGAAATAGTCCGAAATTAGGGTGTTATGATTTCATTTATTAGGGCATGCCTTTAAGATGAGTCACATTTATAGCACATTCCTGTCATCCTATGAGTTACTAGAATATCTTGTGTTTCCCTATAATAACCATTACTAAATTTATTTCCCCCATGTGTTGAATTGTATTCTTTTTATCTTTTTTGTATTTTTTTATAAAGGATTTAATTAATGGTAGAATTAATAAAAAAATTATATTTAGATATTTTGGAAGAATGACCATTTTTTTTGCACCATGTTTAAAATTATTAGTGAAATGGTGCATGTTTTTTTATTTTAAATACAAATTAATTATGGAATCAATTTTTTATAATTATATATCAAATTAGTATTAATGGGATATTTCTGGGAAGATGTGACATTGATTCTGTAGTTATTTCCTACTGAGTTATTATCTCCCAACCTACCTATACCACTCAAGATCGGTAGACAAGAGTTGTGTGGTATTCTAAACTTTTTTTTCAGGTTCTTTAGTTGATGATCACTGATAGAGAATGGATGGTATTATGGTTGGAGGTGACCAAGAAGTCACATGGAGATTATGTGGTTGTTGTTAACATTGTTCATTCTATTTTAGTTTTAATTTCCAGTTTTCTACTACAAAGTTGAATCTTATAACTGAGTCTCTTCATATTTTTTATTATGATTCAATTATTGGATTCTGTCATTTTTAGTTTTGTTGGTTTATTTTTCTAGTCTCAGATTCCATTTATTTGTCTCAAACTGCTCCTCAGGCTTGTATGCTTTGATACCTGGAAATAGTTTCCATCTTCGGGGGTTCTGGAATGCCCCTCGTGACATGCCAAATACCTGCTCGGGTGACCAGTTCAGGGTTGACATAGGATGGTTCATGACATAATTTATTTTTCATAAATTACATAAATGGATGGTTTTAAAATCATAACATAAATATATATGATTATTATATCATGATAAAGGTTCCTGAAATTATATAATTATTATTATTTTAACATTTTCATCCTTTAAAATCAAATTTCGACTACAAAGTCGAATGGTTACAAAATATATGATATTATCTTAATCGAATAGGTAATTTTGTATAAGAACAATTTTATTGATTTTAGAGGAATAATAGAAATGAAAAGGATATTATATAAATAAAAAATTTATCAATGTTCATTATTTCGGAAGATAAAACTGTATTTCACATGACATGCTAATGGTAAGTGAAACATTACAATTAAAATCCAGTTGAATAGTTTAAAATAATTATTTTCAAAATTACTGTCCTCTAATTAAATATTATTAATACTTTGTTATAAAATTATTTATGTATAAAAAATAAATTATAAAATGATGTTTTTATCACTTTTTTCATTATACCATTTATTTTCAAATGGAATCTTTTCCCAAATAATATACAGATTGTTTTACATTCTTTTGAAAAGGAACAACAGAATACACTACTTTTACATATACCACATTAATATCTTCTCCATAAACTACATCTTTTTTTAAAAAATTGAATTATTTTATAATAAAAAAATTCGGGAAATTAACAAACAATTCTCTTTGGTTTGGTAATATTTGGTATGAAAGTGGAATTTTAAATGAAATTTAAATATAATTATGAAATAATGTTTTCTATATTTTTTAAAATGGATAGATTTTTAGATTCATGATGAAAATTCATGGTTTTATATGTTTCATGTATGTTATTTTCCAAGAATATTTTTCATGATGATGGGTTATCCCTATCTATCCAATGCATTGTATCACGATTAATCTATTTATGGGTTTTTTCTAATTAAAATAGTTTGATATTGAATCTAAAATGGATATTGTATGATTTTTAATTGGGTTCCATAAATATGTAGTGATAATGAAACAACAATAATTTGTTATTCTTTTTAATCAATTTTTATTTAAATACATATATATTTCGTAATGTAATATATTTTTCTTTTATATAAACGAATTATTTTACCCATTTTAGGTAAAAAGGAATGTTTTTATGATAATGAAAATCATGGGTTCTAATATTTTATATAAAACCACCGTGATTAAAAACATTCCTTCATTTGAATCATATAAATATATAATTAATATGATTGGATAGAGAAAACAATTTTTTGGTGTAATTAAATGATTTTTTCTGATCAAATATTATTTTAATACTGTAAATACTCTATTATAAGATGTCATGGTTTTAAAATAGACATATGAGTTTTCATTCTTTTTTTGATCCCTTATTTAGAAATATTCTCTTATCCGATGAATTAATATTTTCATTAATTTTGACTAAGGATGGTTGGGAACAACGATGATTTCAAAATAAAGGTACATATATATTTGTCTAAAAAGAAAATCTTTGTTCACTATAAAACTATTTTATTATTGAGAAAATGAATATAGAGTGGTTGTGTCCACATTGTTATGTATTAATTTATAATCTCACAGTTATGGCCTATTTCTATAGAAAATGAAGCCTAAAAAGGTCATTAAGAATTGTAAAAATAAACTATTGATTTAAAAAGATATATAAAATATTTTTTTCATGTAAATTTAATTTTCAAAATAATATATTATTAATTTACTATCAAATTATATAGTGATATTAAATTGTTTTAGTTCCTTCCCTGATTTTTAAAATATCTGGTACATAATCCCCAAACAATTATGGTATTATAACCATTTTCAAATAGTCTTTTACCCCTTAATCTCCAAAATATTAATACCATCATAGTTTTCATGATTATAAAATTAATATAATTTTATTATCAGTAATTGGTGAAGGAAATATAATATTAATTACATCACTTCATGGAGTAGTACAAGACACATAAAAATTTAAAGATATATCATATTATAAAAATATGGAATGATATGAAGGAAAATAAAATTATATCATTTCAAACAATAATTATATAATTAATATCATACATAAATATATATATATATATATTCATTAAACAATTCATAACAAACTAAAATTGATTTTTTGTTGAAAATTTAATCACGACTGATTATGGTCATTAAAGTCCACACATATGCACTGGTGATGTTTTACATTCTTGATGGGTTGAAAAGGAAAATTAAATTGGATGTGGGAAAAATATAATAACATTTTAAGTATATATTTTTATTTATGTACTCATATAAACAAAATTATATAATATTTTATGTATTTATAATTTAAAATAAACATGAAAACACATAATTGAGAATTATACATCTTTATTGGGAATGGAACTTTAAAATTGAAATTATTTCTTCTAGATTTTGTATTATTGTTATAATGGGTCCCTTGGAATATGAGAAATGATATTAGGGATATTATTTGGTATTTAATTTATGAGTTAAAGATCTCAAAAGGTGTCAAGAAAGTGTATATGAGGTTTTATCTTATGAGTATGTGAAGTTGCAATCTTGTAATTATTCCGAAAAATTAGATATTATAAATATCATAATATTGTTCAAGTAACTAATACATATAAAATATAAAATATAAAATGAGAATAATATTAATTACATCATCTAATGATAATTGAGAAAATATTTTTTGGTCTTATCACACATTATTATATTTAATTAAACTGATTTACCATATACAGCAATGCCACATTTTTAACACTTTTAATCTTCATAAGGAACACAAATTAAATTTAATAATTAATTTTTTTGATCCACTATTTAAAAAATATTGAATCCATTTTTTAGGATTCATATTGTTGATTCATAATACATTTCATTTAATAGAAGCATAAAAAACACAACGAATAATAGTACATCTGAAATTACTTTTAATTCATAAAAATGATCTAATACAATGATGTAATATAATATTGATTAAAATTGGATTGTTAAGACTAAATTAAATCAAATATCAATTATTTTATATTATATTTAAATCTAATGTATAATATATCCACAAAATCAAACCTTCTACAAAAATCTGGAAAATTCATCATAACAGTATTATGATATGATAATATGAAAAATTACGTTCATATTTATATAAAATTTATAAATACGTTAGTGAATTATTATGTTATTCACAGAAAAAATGAATAAAATACATTTTTGATGAAAATGTGTTTTTGAAGATTTAAATGAAATTGCATTTATTCTATGATTAATCAGATTAATTAAATTAACATTAATTACTAAAATTGGATATATATCAGAATTATTTCACTGTAATAATGAATCCATATTAATATATTCAATTTTTTAAGGAAAAAATAATATACACAAATAAAAATAGTTTTGTTTTAAAAAATCATTTTTAGTATAAAAATAATTTATCTTCAATTTAAAAATAATTCCAAATATATTAATGATTTATTATTTATTTTATTAAAAAAATAATTTATGTAGAGTTTTTTAAATATTGTTTTTGAAAATAATACTCTTCCAATATTTGACTAGTCTATAATAGTCATACTATTTTAATAATATTTATGAAGTATATCACGGTACATTTAATATCGGTGGTTTATATACCACAAAATCATGAATATATTATTTATATAAAAAAATTTAATTATTATTTACTATTTTATGATTTAATAAAATTAATAACAATGAAGATAAATAATGTGTGTTATAGTTAGAGTATATTAAATTACCCTAAAAGAAAGGGCAATGCCAATTCATTATGAATTTTAAATTCACTATTTATCATAAAGAATCATATTTTGAGGAAGAATGTGAAGAATGAGAGGCGAAATGATGAATGATGGTGGTCAAGAATTCATAGAACACTGAAGAAATTATATGTATACTACTAATAAATAATATGTTATCTTTTTCGATAATGGGGAATGTGAAAAGAAAATGGTGTTTCTAATAATAATAAATCTCAACGTTATCCATGAAGATTAAGAAAAACATGGAACAGTTATTGGATATTTAAAAAATCGATTGATGGACTGATGTTTTAGAAAAATTCCAAGAAGAATAATAAATTATATATAATGATTTATGATCTCATTTGAATTGTCATGACCCATCCTCGGGGCCCCTGTTGTGACTACCCCATGCCCACCTTCCATAGTCTTGGGGCTGGCGACTAGAAACAAAGACGTAAATCCTGATAACAGGGAAGGCATTGCCTTTATAAAATTAAATAAAACACCACAGAGTACAAGCGGAAGCAATACACTTAGTACAAAAGGATGTGCTGAAAAAAATGGGCCAGGATACAACCCCAATCGAATGTACAGTTAAAACTGAACTAAAGTACAACAGAAAGAAAAGCAACTGGATGAATAGAAGCAGCTCCTAGGTCATCCACCTCGGATCCTGCGTGGAGGGTAGGTACAAATAGCGTAGCTCCTGGATCTTCCACCACGGATCCTACCTGAAGGGTAGGTACAGATAACCTCCACAACACTTTCGCCTGTCAACCTCCTCCGAATATCATCTCTTCGTGAAGTCCACCTTCGGATACTGACTCGTCGTGAGGTCCACCTCTGGGTACTGTCCAGTCCTTGAACACTCGGTCTGGGTCAGCGATGCCCGTCGTCTGTAACCAACACAACGAGGTGCGGGCATAGCCCGTGTAGGGGTGAGTATAACGATACTTAGTAGGGACCCAGAGACCCTGAAGGTGTCACTAAATCCAACAAGCATAACCACAATGAAGGATCTCAATATATAACCCATTCTTAGTTATAAGCCCATACTTATACCTATGTTATCATGTAACACATCTCAATCATGAGGATACACAAAGTTTATTAAATCAACAGATAAACACTACCAATGTATATGACCATACATATATGTAAGTTATCAAGTCACCCATCTTAATCATGATGTAAACACAAAGGTCATATACTAAGATCAAACCGGGATTTTCATTATCGAATTTGTAACTGCTGAAGAGCGTCGTATCTCACGAGTACAGTGATCATGTCATGACTCCAAGGTAATTCTCACTAACATAAGACTGTTGAGGTACTCCTCTTATCGAGTACCACGGGTCAGCCAACCAAACACAGTAGTGCTCCTCCGCCATGGGTCTACCACCTCACACAGTAGTGCTCCCCCTCATAGCCTACAGAGGTACTCCTCCTGTCGAGTACCACGGATTTGCTGCCTGCTACCAGGTGCTCCGTCTTCCATGGGTCTGCACCCAAACATAGTAGTGCTCCGTCTAGTAGTCTAGTCGACTCACTTCAAGTCGAGTCGGTCAAGCAATCGTCAGGTCTCATCCAGCTAAACGGTCTCCGTACTTCGCACAGTCGTCTCCAGGAGGGTCCTCTCCATGAGCTACAGGATGATACTCCATTTATCACAATGTCCAAAGAATACGTATCTCAAAGATCCGCCTCGTCATAGGTGTGTCAATGCGACAGACGATGCGTCAATCGGACGTCCGATCTATGAGTCATTAGCCTTTTCGTTCCAGGGGCCCGGTTGGTTTTGTGTGCGAACCAACCCGACCGTAACTAAATTGTACACCTAACACTCATAGGCTATACTCATAGATCGTGTTTCTCGACGTGATCACCAATTCCACTGACGGTTCGTCAAACGGACGTCCGGTCTGAAAGTTATCAGCTTTTCTATTCCAGGGGCCAGGTTGGATTTCGGGTTCAATTCAACCCCGCCACTATCCAACTGAGTCCAAAACTCAGGCGAATTATGTCAAAAGTTCCATCTCGACGAGAGGAAGTCAACGTGATGGACAATGCCTCAATCAGACACCCGGTTTGTGAGTTATTGTTTTATTCGTTTTTGGGGCCCAGTTGGTTTTTAAGTCAAAACCACCGAGACCACACTCCGACTGCATCCAAACCTCAAGAGGAGTAAGCCAAAAAGTCAATCTCACTAATAAGAATCCAAAATATTTAATGGAAAGTCAATCAGATGTCCGGAACTCAAGTTATAAGTGTTTCTACTCCGAGGGCCCAGTTGGTTTCGGGTTCGAACCAACCCGGATATACACAAAGTTCTCCGAAACAATGAGTGTAATATACAAAAATGACAGTCTCGATCCGAGGATCGTATCAAAAATGACGGTGCATCGATCGGAGGTCCGTAGCCCATGTTATGGGCCTTTGATTAGAAACTGCTCGAAAATAGGGGGTTCGGGCCCAGTCTGACCCGGCCCGAGACCCACTAGGTCAGCCCGGACCGGGTGGAACTGACCCGTTTCTGTGTCCATCCCACTAGGGCACGACCCGGCCCGGTGGGCGCGGCCTGCGTGTGGAGCTCGGCCAGTGCCGAGCTGAGTGGACGGGGGGGGGGGGGGGGGGGGGCTGCCCCCTGATTGACAACCCCCACCCCCCCACGTGGGGGCCGCTCTTCTTCCAGCCGGGGGTTACGACCCCCGGTCTCCCCCCATGGCCCCACGCGGCCATGGTAACAGAATCTTTCTGCTGCGGCTGAAGCCGCGGGGGACCCTTTTGGCGGTTCGTTGGGCGCCGCCGCCTCCGGCACGCCGACAGGATCTTCCGCAGACCACCGGACGCGCTCCAGTGGTCAGTTTTGCCTGCGGTCTTCGCCAGCGATCCTCCAGGGACCCGACCATCACTACAGAGGCTTCAAAATAACTTTGCGGCCCCATTACATCATCTCCCATCGATCCAAATGTCAAATAAACAATCCCCTACCTCTTCATGGGTTTCCGGCGCGGCGCGACAGCGCCACAACTTTGTTTGGACTCCACGGCGTGGCGTGATGGCGCCACGATGCTTCTCCTGTTCTTATTTGTTTCCACGTGGTGCGATGGCACCATATCTCCTTTGTTCATGCCGCGAAAAACACATCATCAAAAGGGCGTTGAGAGTCAGTCGTGTTCGTGCGGTCCAACCTCCTCTCGTTAATCCAATACTAAGAAGCTGAAGTAAAAGACGTTGGATGGCAATGAATAATCACGTACACAAATCCAAACCCCTACCTTGAGGTGTTATCGAAGGAAGGGTAGTCATGTAAAATGGTGTCGCAGAGATGGCGCTGCGGGACATGGTTCCGTAAACATCGTCGGCGTCATGGAGAAGTGAATCGTCGGTGTCGCGGTACACGGCGTCGCGTCGTCGATCTTCGAGGATTCAGCGTTCATCACCATCCTTCATCGGATGCCGGCATTCTTCGTCAGCGACCGTGCGTTATTCACGTTCTTCAAGGGGGAATAACGTTCTTCAAGACATAGAGCTTCCGCTTCCAAAGCTTCTCGCACAACGAAACCACTTAATAAAATAATGCTTGCCTTGTTTTATTTCTCATGCCAATCATTTTGAAATTCAAATTGAAATCACGAATTAATTATATTGAACAACTTAATCAATTAATTAAATAGAGATTTGACTTTTCAATTAAGGGGGAGGTGTGGGTGAGATAGAAATTAAATGGGGGGGTTAAGGGGCGTTAGGGAATATGAAGTGGTGGGGTTCATGTGGGCCCCACCTCACCTTTATCCTCACTTGGTTAGTTAGGAACAAGTGGATCCCACCCCAACTCCCATACATTGGATAACCACTTAGAATAAAATATAAATGGTTGCATGAATTTATTTTATTCAAAACATAACCCATTATTTTAATAACCACACCCGAGAAAACGCAACTCTAGAAAAGGTGTTACTAAGAAATTACCAATGTTGCAGTTCCATCGGTGCCCTCAGATTTCGATTCCGAGCATCGGTTAGAAAGATAGGAAAACCCGCTCGTTCGTTCACTGAACGTACCAGAGCTAAACTTCATAAATTGATTCCGGGCACACCGGACCTCGGAATCAGGCGCCGTCAAGAACTGAGTTCTTTTAATATCCCAAAGAAATTAAGAAAAAAAAATTCCTTGAAATCTCTTGGACTTTACATTACCCCCACCACATGGGTTTACGTCCCTGTAAAGCTTTAACACAAACTAGGGATTCAAAAGTGGTATTGAGCATGCATATGTGCACTCTTCTCCCATGTGCTTACCTAAAGGTCATGTGCTGCCAACAAAAGCGCACAAGAAGAATCGACCTTCCTAATAGGACCCACTCCTGTCTATCCTCAACCTCTAGTGGATCCCTGGAAAATTCACCCCATCGCCAATGTCCAGCTCCTCATAGTCGATGATATGTGAAGGGTCGTGCTCATACCTCCTCAGCTGAGATACATGGAAGTCGTCGTGCACCTGGTGCAGCTGAGGTGGATGGGTCAAATGGTAAGACACCACACCTACCCTGCTAAGGACCTGAAAAGGTCCGCTGAACCTCTGAGATAAATTTCCACCTTGGACATATCTCCGTAAACCTCATCAAGGTGAGACTCATATAAGGACGTGATCGTCGTCCTCAAACTCTAGAACTCTCCAATTCTTGTTTAGAACTGAAACTCAAAACTCATGCTGCCATAAGGGTAATGTTGACTGACTAAAGGGTGATCAGACGCATCCTCCTATGCATGAGTTTATCTTGTGTTGCCTGAGGTTTCCTTTTTTCCGACCAAGGAAAACCCAACACGGCGTTGTAGTTACAACACATCCTTTTTTCCTAATAATGTCAATCTGAGCATGAACTGTGAATCCAATCCAAACCGAGACAAACGTTGTAATTCCTCGACGCTGCCACCATGAGATTCCAACGAGACTCTCGCCTTGTGGGTCAGACCACACTGTAGGCATAACTGTGATTATCGAGTCTCCTCCCAAAGGTATCTCCAGACGTGAGGGTCATGTCCACGACTTACCAGAAACTCTTGGTCTGGGAAAATATTCGTGGAAGGAAGGAACGATTCATATCAAAGTCTGTTACTATGGCATCTAGTAGTGGACACAGACTATCCCTTGAATCATTTTTAGAGCCATTGGGTTACACTCTTTGACCGCATACAGCCGCATTCTTCCCATACCCTCCAGATCCCTGAGCTTGGAGGGTACAACTATGGCGGGTGGTTGTAGCATGTTGAAATGTAAACCACCTCATGCTGCTCTCCTAGCTCTGCCTCCATGTCTGCTGCTTTGCAGACTCAACTCTCCTTAAAGATTCCTCATCAGGAAACATTTAACACACCTGAGTCTCTAAGACGAGGGCCAGTTTCTTGTTTCTTACTGCATTATGCAGTCTTCATCTTCTCTTGGATGATTTGCACCTTCTTTTCCTACGATCTGTAAGAGCTGCTAAAATTTATCCTTTAATGACAAGAGAAACTCGGTCTCATCCCCTGGATGAACCACGCCCATTGCCTAATCAAGTCAATCTTGACATGAATGATGTATTCATTCCATGAATGATGTCCTAAGGCCTCAATGTTACGACCAAGAGATCCAACCGTCACTCTCACCTCCAAGGGTCGAGTCACACTGCCAGTATCAGTGTGAGGTCCCTATGTCTCCTCCAGTAGAAATCTAGAATGTGAGGGTCATGTAAATATTTTTAACCGGGACATCTCAGTATCAATCGAACAAAAGGACAGGAAAGAAAACATCATAAGGATAAGTGTATTTTTATTACTATAGCTCATAGTACAAAGACACAAATACAATAGAAACATGGAAATAGAAGTACCAAGAACCAATGTAATCCACTAGTTATGCTCTTGTCCGCCTGCTTCTGGAGCTCTACTACCTTGTCCACTGCTCGGCTGTTGCTGAAGCACCCATCACTGATTCTGCCTCGGTGGCTCCTCTAATGCCTGTAGATCAACTATGCGGGGAGTTAGATAGTCACGTGCCAGGTGACCCTTCTTGACACATTCATAACACTTCATGTTCCTCGTATAGCTGGCTCTCTTCCTCTTGGACCTCTGCATCTTCTGTCTACTGCCCACAGATGACTTGGCTATTGATCGAAAGTCCTACGGCAAAGGCAGCAGCTCTTGAACACGCTCGGGGTGTAGAGATACTGGTAAAAACTCCTCCCCGAAGATGGTCTCAATGTATCCCTAGGAGAAGGTCATCCCATCGCAAAACTAGAACATGTGGCTCCACTATCTCTCAACTGCTGCCTGAAGGCGGCTGGCAGCAAAGATCACAATGTAGTCTGCTGGAGTACCCACTATCCTGAAAACTCTCACCACTGCCTCCTGCCAATCCTCATCCACCCATGGGTCCATCTCTCCCTGGAACCTGGGTGGCCTCTGGCGCTGGAACTCATGTAGTGCACTCAAGCGACGTGCACTCTCTGCTACCGGGGCTAGTGGCATCGGTGGCCCAACGTATGGTAGTACCGCTAGTGCCTCCGTTGTTGACTCAACTGTAAGAGGGCCCTATACCGAAGCCTCATCGCTCGGTAGGCTATCAGTACGTACATACCTCTGGGCTCTAACTGGTATTACATGGAAAGGAATCCTGAGAGAAACATACGTGACACAGTCAAACGATTTAGACCTGGTGAGCTAACCTAGGTTGAGCTCTTTTAAGGGAAAACAATTGAAAACACACATGCAATCAGTTTTTTCACACACAAAGTCAGAAATCAAGAGTTAGGGTCCTGGTGTATGGATACGTCGGCCTCCCCCACCAACAATGGAGTCCCTGAACTGAAAACCACACTCAATACTCTTAACACTATTACTTCACATAAAAGAAAAATCATAGATATATGTTCTGTGGTAGAACCGACTCCTATGATACCAATTTGTCACAACCCATCATCGGGGCCCGTTCCGTGACTACCCCAAACCCGCCTTCCATAGGCCAGGGGCTGGCGACTACCACCAAAGGCATAAATCCTGATAACTGGGAAGTCATTGACATTATAAAAGTAAACAAAACACCACAAAGTACAGGCGGAAGTAATACACTAAGTACAAAAGGAAGTGCAGAAAAATAAATGGGCCAGAATACAAACCTAATCGAAAGAACAACTACAACTGAACGAAAGTACAACAGAAAGACAAGCAGCTAGAAGAATAGAAGCAGCGCCTTGGTCATCCACCTCAGATCCTACCTGAAGGGTAGGTACAGATAGTGTAGCTCCTAGATCGTCCACCACGAATCCTACCTAAAGGGTAGGTACAGATAGCCTCCACAACGCTTTCACCTGTCATCCTCCTCCGAGTATCGTCTTGTCATGTAGTCCACCTCCGGATACTGAATCTTTGTGAGGTCCACCTCTGGGTTCCATCCAGTCCTTGAACACTCGGCCTCTGTCAGCGCTGCCTGTCGTCTGTTACCAACACAACGAGGTGTGGGCATAGCCCGTGCAGGGGTGAGTATAACGATACTCAGTAGGGACCCCTATACCCTCAAAGTCTCACTAAATCCAACAAGGATAATCACAATGAAGGATCTCAATAGATAACCCTTGCTTAGGTATACTCCCATACTTATAACTAAGTTATCAAGTAACCCATCTCAATCATGTGGAAACATAAAGGTTATGAAATCAACGGATAACCACTACCCAAGTATATGCCCATACATATACCTATGTTATCAAGTGACCCATCTCAATCATGAGTCAAACAGAAAGGTTATAGACTTACCTCAAACCTGGGTTTTCATTATCTAAACTGTAACTGCTGAAGAGCCCCATATCTGACGAGATCAGTGATCTTGTCATGACTCCGAGGTAATTCTAACTAACCTAAGACTACTGAGGTACTCCCCCTGTCGAGTACCACGGGTCAGCCACCCAAACACAGTAGTGCTCATCCGCCATTGGTCTGCCACCTCACATAGTAGTGCTCCCCCTCATATCCTACAAAGGTACTCCACCTGTCGAGTACCGCGGGTCTGCAACCTGCTACCAGGAGCTCCATACGCCATGGGTCTGCCCCCAAAAACAGTAGTGCTCCGTCCACTGGGCTAGTCGACTCACTCCAAGTCGAGTCGGTCAAGCAGTCGGTAGGTCTCAGCTAACTACACGGTCTCCGTACACCGCACGCTCGTCTCCGGGAGGGTCTGATCCACGAGCTACAGGTCGATACTCCACATATCACAAAGTCACACGAAGAAGTTTCTCAAAGGACCGCCTCATCATAGGGTTCTCAACGCAATAGACGGCGCGTCAATCGGACGCCCGGTCTGTGAGTTATTAGCCTTTTCATACCAGGGGCCCGATTGGTTTCGTGTGCAAACCCACCCAGCCATATCTCAACAGTACCCCAAACTCTCATAGGGTATACTCATAGTGACCATTTCCCAATGTTATCACCAATGCCGCTGACGGTTCGTCAAATGGGTGTCCGGTTTAAAAGTTATTAGTTTTTCCGTTTTAGGGGCCCTGTTGGATTTCGAGATCAATCCAACTCTATCACTATCCAACTACGTCCAAAACTCAGGAGAAGTATTCCAAAAGTACTTTAAAGACAAGTGGAACTCAATGTGATAGATGACACGCCAATCAGACGCTCAGTTTGAGAGTTATTTCCATTTTCGTTCCTGGGGCCCTTTTGGTTTTTATGTAAAAACCAACCTGAACGCACTCCGAATATGTCCAAACCTCGAGTGGAGTAAGAAAAAAAGTTCTTCTCCCTAAGAGGAATCCAACATAGTTGACGACATGTCAATCGGACGTCCGGAACTCAAGTTATAAGTGTTTCCGCTCTGAGGTCCCGGTTGGTTTCAGGTTCGAACCACACCGGTCGTACTCAATGTTCTTTGAATCCTTGAGTGTAATATACGGAAACGACCGCCTCAATCCATGGATCGTATTGAAACTGACGGTGTATCGATTGGAGTTCTGTATCCCATGGTATTGGCATTTGAATGGAAACTGCCCCGAACTAGGGGGTTCAGGCCTGATCTGACCCGGCCCAAGACCACCTGGGGAGGCCTGAACCAGGTAGACCCGACCCGGGTCCGGGTCCGGCCCACTAGGGTGCGGCCCAGCCTGGCAGGCACAGCCTGGCCTGGCCTGGGTAGGCTCGACCCGTGTGGCTGGCTCGGCCAGCGCTGAGCTGAGCGGACAGGGGGGCGCACTGCCCCCCGGATTGACAATCGTGCCCCTCCCCCACGTGTGGGCCTAACTTCTTCTAGAATGGAGTTACAACCCCCGATCTCCCCCTTGGTCCAACGCGGCCGCGAAGGACCCTCCTGGAGACGCGCCAGGTGTCGCCGCATCCTGGCGGCCGGCCGGGGCCGGCCGCCGGCGCCGCTGTGCCGACATGGTGCGCATACAAGATCTTCCCCGGACCACCAGACGCGCTCTGATGGTCCATTTTGCCTGCTGTCTTCACCAGCGGTCCTCCTGGGACCCGACCATCACTACAGAGGCATCAAAATGACTTTTCAACCCCATTTCGTCATTGCCCGTCGATCTGCACGTCAAATAAACAAACTGCGGCCTCTTCGTGGTTTTCCAGTGCGGTGCGACGGTGTTGCGGCTTTGTTTGGCCTCCACGGCACGGCGCGATGGCGCCGTGCTTCATCGCATGTTCATATTTGTTTCCACGCGATGCGATGGCACCACATCACCTTTGTTCATGCCACTATAAACATAACATCAAAAGGGGGAGGAGAGTCGGCCGTGTTCATGCGGTCCGACCTCCTCCCATTAATCTGATACAAAGCTGCTTAAGTAAAAGACATTGGATGGAAATTAATAATCACGTACACACATCCAAACCCCTACCTCAAGGTGTTGTCGAAGGAAGGTTTTTCGTAGAAAACGGCGTCATGGAGATGTCGTCGCGGGACAAGGTTCCGTAAGCGTCGTCAGCGTCACGGAGAAGAGAACCATCGGTGTTGCAGTACACAGTGTCATTTCATCGATCTCTGAGGATTCGACATTCTTCATCGTCCTTCGTCGGAGGTCGGCTTTCTTCATCGACGACAGTGCGTTCTTCACATTCTTCATGGAGGAAGAACGTTCTTCAAGACTTAGAGATTCCTCTTCCAAATCTTCTCTCACAACAAAACCACTTAATAAAATACAGTTTTCCTTATATTATTTCTCATGCCAAACCTTTTGAAATTCAAATTGAAATCATGAATTAACTATATTGAACAACTTAATCAATTAATTAATTAGAGTTTTGTCTTTTCAATTAAGGGTGGGGGGGTGCAGCTGAGTTAAAAATTAAATGGGGGGTTAAGGGGGGTTAGGGAATATGAAGGGTTGGGGTTTGTGTGGGCCATAACTAACCTTTACCCTCACTTGGTTAGTTAGGAACTAGTGGGTCCCACCCCAACACCCTTACATAGGATAACCACAAAGAATAAAATAAAATTGGTTTCATGAATTTATTTTATTCAAAACTTAACCCATTATTTTAATAACCATGGTCGAGCAAACACAACTCCAAAAAAGGTGTTCCAAAGCAATTACCAGCATTGCGGTTTCATCGGTGCCCTCGCATTTCGATTTCCAGCACCGGTTCGAATGTTATAAAATCTCGATCGTTAGTTCACTGAACGTACCCGAGCTAAACTTCAGAAATTGATTCCAGGCACACCGGACCTCGAAATCAAGCGCCGTTAGAAACCGTGTTATTGAAAAATCCCAAAAAACTAAGAACGAAAAATTTCCTTGAAATTTCCTGGTCTTTACATGAATTATAATTATAATATTTATGATATTTTGGGAAATAAAAAGATTATTTTATTATAATTCATAGGATATCCAGTCACATTAATCCATATTTCATTATATTGAGACAAATATTTGGAAAATTAAATCTAACATCAAAAATTTCATTAGAGTTTTCGGGAAAATCATAAAACCCTATGTTTTGTACTAAATAATCCTGGAATTTTTTTTATATCCTTATGATTTTCTGATAGAACACTTTTTACAATGAACTACATAGGGGATGAAGAAGTATAAATAAAAGGGGAAAATAAAATATTATATATATAACTGTGAAAAAAACATCGTTACATCTATTAAATTTATAAATTATAATTATATAATAGGTTTCTATGTGAAAATGAGTTTAATAAAATGGTACAAGGCAAAAATACATCTAATAATTACTTTAAAATTATTTTGAGTGGAAACGGTGTTAAATTTAGTTCAAAACTACTGATAAGAAATTTCATGTACCTACCCATCGGGGCCCTCTTGGTTGGCGATAAGCAAACTATTACTACCTCATTTCCACCTCCCATTGGTCAGGGTCTAGTGAACTTCTTCAAGTAGACATATCTCACACATTAGAGGACATATCGTATGTATCCATTTAAAAAAAAGACCATAAATCCAATGAAATACTAACACTGTAAAAAATGTTAACCAAAATGAATGCACAAAATCTATCCCACACAATAGTATGTCTTAGAGAATATAAATAGGTAAAATGAGTCAAAATATATGACCAAAACACTATAAATAAGTCCCACTATCTATAAATGGTTCAACAATGAAATAAAACACCTATTGAACACCTCTGTCTATTTAGAAAATTCATTATTCAACCTACTCCCATTCAAACTATGATACTGTTAATTTGAGATTAGTGTGTTTACGATATGAAATGTTCATGTTATTCCCATGAAATATTAAGTATAAAAATATTAAAAATGATGCATCATAATAAACAAAAATAGAAACAAAAATATTAGTCTTCACAACATTAGATATGTCATTAAGATTAGAGAAATATCCACAATTAAAAATAAGACATACTAATAATAAGAAATAGTTCTCAAGATGTATCAATCATCAATTATATTGAAATGATTTTTAATAATTATTTTATGTAAAAATAATTTTTGGGGGAACACTAAATACTTCATTTTATTAGGAATGAAAATTTTTCAAAGAGGTCATTTTCATATATCATCATAATGTTGCGGTCTCTAGATTATAAAAGATCATGTTTTCAAGATTGGGGGTCACACCGAATAAAACTGAAGGATTACACCAATAATAATTAATTAATATACTATATATGGGATTTAATCCATTACATAGTGATCATTCTTAAACTATGAACCGCATATAAGAAGTATATGATTGAGCATTTCACCCCATGCCTCAAAAGGGATTCCATGAAATATATCTAAGTGAAAACTTATAAAGGGTAATAATTGAATTATGAGGGAAAAAAGGGTGAAATTACCTAATGGGGATTTACAAATGAACTATACTCATGCAAATATGATTTATACTGAATATATAATGTCATCCAAGCCATATCTGTGGATGTGAAATATGTGTACTATGGGGTAAACATTGGTTTTTTGTCAAAATTTGGTATGATTATGCCTCACCGAATCATATAGAATTTAACCTTCTATGTACATGGTGTGCCTATTAGGGTAACAAGGAATGCAGTGTTCAAAATGGTTCTAGGTGTGAAGCTTGATCATATTTATATTCTTCAAGCGGTTTATGTGTACTTTGGGTCATGCTAGTTTTCCAAGACATGTTCATTCCAATATATCCATATAGTAAATTATGATCATTCAACATTGGGTTACATGACATGTAACATGTGTCTATATATTTTTGATACATATCATTCCCTAGAAACCCTATTTCCAAAATCAAGGGTCTAACATAACATGTGTTCATTCAGTGTACAATCCATGTACTAAAAAATCATTAAGATTGAATGTTTCATTTATAGTTATTCTCTTATTCCATTAACATTCAATCTGTAGATGATACTCACCTTTGATTGTGGAAGTTTGTCTAAAAACCCTTCTCATTTCCACTCCTCAATTTGTAGTTATTAATCCGCTCATAAATCAACCATCTTCACTTCAAAAAATCATCACAGCCAAAGATGATAATAAAGAGAATTTAAGGATCCATAAAATCCACCTCCATTCAGTACGCTTCATCTCTACATGACAACACACTCGATTGTAAAATATACCCACAATGTCGTCATATTGGGTTATAGATGTGTTAGGATATAATAAGAAACAATTTTATCACCAAACTATTGGGAAAACAAATTAAACATAATGAATAAAATTAGAAATATAAATGAAAATTAAAAATTGGTAAAAGAAGAAAAACCCAAGATAATTTATCATGTTGGAAAAAAATTGTTTTCAATAGAAAAAATAATAAAATTTATTGAAAAACTATTTCAGAAACCATAATAAAAATCATTCATTGATAAGAAAAAAATTCTAATTAGTAGAATTAGTCCACATTCAAAACGATATATAATAATTCGTTGAATAAATAGAAATTACATCTCCAACTTCTTTTTGGATTGATAAATAATAATTAATGGATACAAGTCAATTTCATTAGTGCGATCAATGACCTATAATCATGAAATGATCCTCGATCATTATCTCGACATGTTGTTTTATTCTAAGTCCATATCCAATGACTCCCCCACATAAACTGTTATATGTAGATAACCAAATTCTTTTGTAATAATCATATATTTGTATAGGCATTCAAGGAAAGAATTCAATCATTAAATAAAAAAAATTAATGTATTTTAAAATTGTTACCATTAAACATTTCACAAGAAATCATATCCAACAATGCTTATATCGTGCCTATGGTAAGACCAATTTTTTTAAATAATTTGGAGACAAATACTTGTTTATGATCCTTAATTCATGATTTTTTAAATATTTTATGGAAAACAACATTTTTCTAATACTAGAACATTTTTCTTTTCTAAAATTTCAAATCTGGGCTCATAAGACCTTGGAATCACATGTCATATTAAAACCTCACTCTAATGATATTATAATATTTATATCAATGAATTAATTGGATACAATTGATGTTAAATCCTCCCCACATTTTCTCTCTCCCAAAACATAGAAAGGCCTAAAAAATAATATTTGGGTTCTGAGCTTGAATATGGTTCAACTTGTCCTAGGGTCTCTCTTATGGACTACCTTGTTTCCAGTGGATACATACCAAGGGAATTGATAACCCATTGAATATCTAATTCATATAAACATTGATCTAGAATGAATACTCAAAAATTTTATCAACATCCTCTATATCAATGACTTCATAATCTATAATGTGGGATGAGTCGTACACATAACTCATTAGTTACGATAAATGGAATATGATGTGAAAATTGTCTATGTGTAGGTCTTTAGACAAGCAGTACACCACAACAACAATTCTACGAATTATTTATAAAGTTCAAATAAATAATTTTTATTACTTATAAACGTCTAAAACTCTCCATAATTAATATTCAACCGAGATCTCTAGGAAAACATAGTATCCCTCCTCGAACTCTAAATGCCTCCATCATTAGTCCAAATAATCCTTTTTACAGCTCCGTGTAGACCATTAATACATCTTATTTATATGGAAATCATTTTCAATATATCAATAAATTTCTAGGACCATTATTCTAGACTCTCATTTTATATCCCTCATAGTGATGACATATAGGGTTACCAATTAAATTCCATGAATAGTGTCAAACTAATGGTGGAATGGAAATTGTTTCCATAGTAAAATCCAAATAATGTAGGTGATCCGACCCACTATAGACTAATTCTATCAAGAATTAGAACAAAATTTACATTATAAAGATAATAGTATTCTATTATTATCCATTAGTGTAGTGGTGAATCACAGTTCTTAACATAATTGATTCCCAATAGACTATAGAAATCTGCTCCATGATTTCTATGTGACCAAAAAATCATGATCTGAACTGTTTTCTATGGGAACCCAATATATCCCTAATATATACTAAAAATAAATTCTTTCCAATCTCTATAATGAAGTATTATATATAAAATCTTAGATGTTGGACGACATGGTGAATTAATCTATATCTGCCCAGATAGAATCAGTTACTCTATAATTCCATTGTAAAACAATAATGATGTCTATAGATATTCCATCCCTATTACTCACTTGTACCAAATATTGTTGAGATAAGCCTATTATAATCTTCTATTCATATTTCACTTGTTGAAAAGTGAGGCATAATGAGTCAAGGCCGACTACACCTTTTTCAATTTGAAAAAACAAAATTAATATCCGAATTCATATTATACCATTGAGACATATCTATGTATTTTCATAGGGTATATATTAAACTATCCCCTAAACATCTCCCATAACATAACTAGAACCATCATATTTCTTCCAAAAAGTTTTATGTGATCCCAAACATCAAAAAAAATCCGGATCATGTCCAGTGGATATTTCAATACATAAGCTATTATATTAAATATATGACTTCCAAGAATCCCTAACAAACATTATAACAAGAGAGGAACAAACCATGGAATGTAGATTTGAATCACCACACATTTCCACTAAATAACAATTTAAAAATAGGTTACTCCTTAAAATCCATAGTTAGTAAATATGAGAAATATCTATTACTTAGACCATATTCATCCAAATTACTCTTCCCATAATTATATAGTATCTAAATTCTGTAATCATGGAGGAAATGATCCCACTAATTTATATCATGCCATTATCCTTTTGAGAGAATATATACAGGATTATCTTGTGTTCTATGTTGGTGTTAAATGAATCACCCATATTTTAGTCTCACGACATCATCATGTAGGGGACTACGTCTTATAACCATTGTTCATGGGTCACATAGTTCTAATAATTTGGTCTCAATTTATGATATACATAGGCTATCTGCCACTATATCATCATCAAATCACAATCATTTCTAGAACCTATGGGATAACAGATCATTGAATACAGGAAAACCTCATCTGAAAACCATAATATGGTTAATCCGTTAATATATGTTGTTGCTACTGTAAAATATGGGCACAAAATTCTACAAATATGAGGGGATTACACTATATGAAATTTTTATTCAATGTAGATGATGTCCTATGAAATTAAAGCCTGACCCTCCTATAATATAATTCCTACCAGAGGAAGCTAGAAACCACCATCAAGCTCTTAGGTGGATCAAAATATTATATCCTCATACTGTAACGCCCCGACCCTAGTTGCCTAGAGTCGGTGCATTATTACATAACATTGGCATGATCACAAGAAAGATCAAATCTCGGAAGACCGATTGGTTTAGTAGCCTTGGAAACACTAGATATATTCATAAGTTTTACATTACATAATAAAATGAAAAACTACTACAACAACATAATGTATCCATAATCCACACTTATATCCCCACATAATATCCCTGCAGGTCATTCATAATTTACTTCTTCACTTCCTGGGAAAAATAAAATATAGAAAAGGGGTGATCTCAAATGCCCAGTAAGGATAACAATATAAAAGAAACTTTCATAAATAAGAATAAACATTTAAGGCAATGTATAACTAAAACAAAAGCCTTTCAAACATGAACTTTCAACATGGTATGGCATAAATAAAATGAAATAATTCCATTTACTTATTCACATGTATATTCTACTAATCGAATAATCACATGCAAAAATCAATAACCACTTTCATAATGTTGGAATGCATAATGCTGAACTTTAATTTCTTTTTCAAGGCCTCATCCCAAGACCTTGGGGCTAACTGTAACCGGAACCCAACCCGGAGTGCCTCTAATAACCGGAGACCAAACCGGAGGGCTTACTTTTACCAGTCCCTAACTTGGAGGGCTTACTTTTACCAGTCTCCAACCTGGAGGGCTTACTTTAACCAGTCCCCAACCTGGAACATACTTGTCCAACACATTCATATGAAGTAAAGGTTGAAATATAACATAAACATTCTTATTGGAACTAGCATACGAAATGTCAATACTTTACTCATAAACCATGAATGCTATATAAATGGCACATCCACAGTCAAACATATCACAAAACTTTATTACAATATGGAAGTTTTGTATCATAATAAATTAACTTCAAATAAGCATAAAATCCGTCAAAGGATGTTGACATAGATGAAATCAAAACACTTTTTAGAGAAATATCTCTTTCTATTTTTGAAACCATTTAAGAGCCATATAAAATAAATCATTTTCTTGAAAATGTTCTTATAAGATTGTAAGGGAATCTTTGACGATTTTATAACGGCGGAAAATAACCGCACCCGCCGTATAAGTTAAAAAAACATTCTTATCTTAATTCTGTCGAAAAGGATAAAAGCACCTTGTTTGGAAAACGACGGAAAGATTCCCTTATAAACCTCTTATAAAAAGTCAAACAAGGGTATACATGAATTTAACCCATATTATTTTAAATTTTAGAAATGTTTTGAAATACATTTTTAAGAAACATGGACGTGGATGATAACAAGGTCCCAGTAGATAATTATGTATAAACAATCTCGGATAATGAAGAGATTGTGAAATAAATCCTTACCTTGTACTTTTCCTTGGTTGGGGTAGGTTAACCTCTTGTATAATGGTGAAATAATTGTTATTAAATTATGCAATAATCATATACATTAATATGATATCATATATGATCCTTTAATATTGATTTGATAATAATATCTTAGTATTATCGTTGTTTCGGGTGTTAACTTACTTGTTTTCTTTTATATGTTTTGTTACGTAAGAAATGTTTGTAAAGGATAGGTTTTATATTATTCATATCCAGAATGATATAAAGTCCTTAAAAATCATTTTTTAAATCATCAAATGATAATTATACTTGAATGGATACGATGGGGAATGAATCTCATCACGTTCGTGGAGACGGTAGTCCGTACGTACGCACGAGCGACAATATCATTCTTTTGATATTAAAATAATATATAATGGATGGTATATCATATATACAGAATCCTTAACATGTTATATTTATTATTTACATGAGTTACACATCATTATTATACCCATCCAAATAATATTATATTGAATAACAATTACACCACGACGTGGAGACGGTAAGCCGTACGTACGCACGTATGGTGACATGTTATTCAAAGGGTGGATAGAATACTGAATATGGTTGTACCATATTTATAATAACATCACAGTATATATATGATACTGGATTTATTATTTTAGAATGGTAACAACAAAGGAAGAAGAAGTGGAAGAAGAAATGAACTTAGAAAAGGGTGGTGAAATCATTACCTCTTCTTCGGGTTCTTCCTTTTGATTTGATCAAAAGGGCTCCTTAGGATGGATTTATGATCACACTAAGGCTTCTAGGTTGTATTGAGGGATGTTGGGAGAGTATTTGGGCAGAGTTTGGCCGAACCAAAAGGCTTTGAATGTGTGAAGAAATGGGAAGGAGGAGTGCCCTTTTATAAGAGGGGTGAGGGGCACCTTTGGAAAAGCTAGAAATATTAGTTTATAATAAATTCATATTCAGTTTCCAATGGCTCCAAAGTTTATTATTCAAAGGTTAAGGTGGGGATGGGTCGAAAACAACTCAACGAATAGAATTTAGACAGGTTTGGTTACTTATATTAACCTTATCTTTAAGTATTAACTCTAAGTTGATTAGTTTCACTTTTACAATGTCTCTTTGTATTTTTATATAATATGGTTAATAAACATACTATATACATCCAAACGACCCCCAAGTGGTCCATTAATGATGAAACTATCATGATATAATTATCTTGGCCGAACCATAGATTTTTAGGAATTTAATATCAATTGATAATATAATATTTGTTTTAAGAACTCTTTTATGTCAATTTTGACACTATTCAATAGTTGATTTTTGTGAAACTTATAACAGATTGATTACTTCTAATAAAGTAAATTAAATCAATCCTAATATATCATATTATCCTAGAAAATTAGTTTAATTCATTAAAAGTTTCATATTATATTTATTTGGGTATTTATAATATCAATTATTTTAATTTTTCACTATTATAGTAATTACTGCATCATCATTGTGTCATAAATAAAATAAATTATTTTATGTCTAAAAATTATAAATAAAATATCATTATGTAGGAAATCGTTTTATATTTATAATGAATATTTCTAATCTAAAATCCAACATATATAACCCTATGTAACAATTGTTTTTCTAGAAGATATATGCTTATGTCATTTTTGTATTCATTTTGACTTAATTAAAATAAGGTGTCATTATCACTTACAAGTGGATCCATGGGGTCCAAAAATAGACCCAAAGATGCCCATGGTCGACCATGTATCAACCAATAGGGTTAAGACACGTTTTAGGGTAATTTAGTATTATTATAATATTGTTGTTTTAACCCTTATTTACCGGATTTACCCTTAACCATGGTAAATAAAATATTTACCGCAGTAATTATTCAAAATTTCTAAAAATAAAAGTTACCTATTTACACAATTTGAACATCCTGATTACAAATATGGAATCCATTTTTCTAAATTCAAAACACAGAAGTGGCAGAAATTAATTTAAAATTAATTTCCTCTGTCAAAACAAAAAGCGTGTTTTTAAGAGATAATAACTATCAAAAGAATGACACTTGTTTATGTTCTGTTTAATTGTAAAATTATGTCCAATGACCAAAATTATATTAAATGGTAAAAATATATTCTAAATATACTTTAAAACTACTAAAATTCATAATTTATCACTATTAATTATTGTGATTAAAATGTTGTTTTTAATTAAAATTTAGTAATTTTCACTATTCATCAAAATATGAGAGTTATCCGAAAAGTACCAAAATTTCACCTTAGGCTAAATTAGATATTCCGAATCCAAAAATGAAGTCCATTTTGAAATATAAAATATATATAATTTTAAAAAGTAGGTATTACTATTCACAACAGCTAGTTTAATTAGTTGTGGTGTGTGTTAGAACTCGAGGTTGCGTACAACACACGCTATCGCATTATTCGAAGGGAAACGTACCGTGGAAGCTTGGGGTGTTTCATTTTAAAATTTTGATGTCCCCAGTTAGTCAAAAAGTTTAAAATATTGTATTTAAAAAGGTTTCACTATTAGAAGTTGATAAAAGTGAAATACAGAAAATGAATCTGTTCTTGCATTATGACTAAGAACCTCATAATAGGGATTCTAAAATTATAAGGATTATATAAAGTTCAAAATGTAGTTAATACTATTCATGACCTCTTTTAATGGTATGATTGAACTCGGTGTTGCGTGTAGTTCAATTTATTGAATTATTTTTAAGAAATAAAACACTCTGAAATCCTGGGGTGTTACATTCTCCCCTCCTTCAATAAATTGCGTCCTCGCAATTTGAAATTGTTCTTCGAAAATAAAAGGTTGAAAGTAGAAAATATATTTGTGGGAAAACCCACATCATAAATTGGGTTACTAAAATTTAGTCTTAATATGAGGAAAAGAGAAATTAAAGGGTCACCACCAAATTATGATCTCAATTAGGAGAACATTGGTGGCAATTAGAGACATATAATTGGTGGAAAAACGTAAATATTTATAGGTAGTGATTGAGGTCATCAATCATAAACAAGTATAACATTGAGGTCCTTAAACTCATCAATCTATGATGATTTGAAGTACCATCGGTTCAACAAAATATAGGGTATTGGGACAACACATTTTTGACATTTCAAAATATCTTAGTTGAAATCCCACATCGAAAAATGAATTAATGAGGCCTCTATTTAAAATAAAGAGTGGAAAGTTTGAAGATTACCGAAAATAACACATACTAGGGTTCCATGTAGGAAAATATGGATATGGAAGAGAAATCTAACCATCAATTATCTGATGGAGAGTGGTAGAGAACATGGCTATGAAAAGGCCAACAATCCCAAAGCCATAAATTTGTGATGATTTAAGTTACCATATAGGAAAACATTTCTGTTCTAAGTTTCTATTATTAATGTTGAGGAATTTATTTATGAGATTGGCTAAGATAATAAGGAGATATACTTACTTTATAATTAGAATTTTACCCATTAATAAATTTCTACCACAAACTCATCTTTCACTCTAAAAGATAATAGAACGTAATTTTTTTTTCTATTTATACTATTCGTATAGGGTTCCAAAATAAATGAATTTATAATTCATCTACCAGATCTTTTAAAAAAAACTACATTATTTAATTCAGGACATCTCGTGGGATAGTGGTAGGTGATACACCCTTGTCGCCCTTCAGTTGCGGGTTCAAGTCTCCCAGCCTTGCCGGACGCGACGGGTTGCCGCCCGACCTCCGGGTTGTCCTTTTATGGCAATCCAAAATAATCCAAACTAGAACTATCCAAAATACTTCTGTCTAAACTCACAGTCCAACATTTATAAGGAAGGTAAACATAATATAGATCCTTTTTACCCCGTAATAGAATATGAATACCTTCATCATGTATTACCATATTCCTTATTGATTACATTCATGCTCCCTTATTCCATATAGAATGCTGGATATACTTCATTAATCCAAAAATGTTTTAAACCCCAACAATGTTGGAATATACAAATCATTAATCAGTTCCAAGGTAGTCAAGAATATTCAATATAATTTATCCAAAACAATCACATATTATTCCAAAATAACTACCTCAGTATCAGAACTATATTATGATTTATCATTCTCTCAACCATATATTTTCCAAAAATTTATTCGGCTATTGAGTCACTTTTCTTTATTCCACACAATCTCAAGTCCTTAATGAAATAGTACTGCAGTACAATCCTTATATACTCCATAATTATTATAACAAGTACATTGTTGATACAACACTCAATTGACATAATCAACATAAGAACTCTAATCATTCCTCTTCATCTGTGGTAGTATCATAACTTGATTATTATCCAATAACATCATTTGCGGCATAGTCTGATGACTGGGACATAGGTTCGCATAGTGTCCAAACTCCTTGCAAATGAAGCATTGTACATTTGAAACCATTTTCTTACCCTTGTAGTCACGTACTTTGTGCCCTTTTCCTCCACACTTATAACAAACTCCCATTCCTTTCAGGCAAGTTCCAGGGTGTTTCTTTCCACAGTTACCACATATGAGAAAATTCTTCTTTTCTCTCTTCCCTTTATCCATCTTTCTCTCTTCCATCCTTTTCTTCTCTTGCTTCCCTTCAAAGCCATAGAACTCAGTAAACTCTTTACTTCTCTTATCAACACATGATATTATTTCTTCATATGATGATAATACATGGGAGACTGTTTCTCTTATAAATTCTAGCTTAAGACCATGAAATATATGATCCTTCCTTCTCTTTGGATCATGTGCATTGTTGGAGTTCTCATTCCTTCTACTAGGCACCATTTCTAAACAATGGAATACACTAGATTAGTTTATGAATCAAAATACATAATACCATACTTATAAAACACTTAACATAAATTGAACTATTTATAGATATATTCCACAATCATAAAAAATATTTTCTTTGAGGAAGTATATACTCATAAACCCTTCATAATGATTTTTAAAGAAAATGAGAGTTATCCTAAGCATATCCCCCGGGTGTGTCGTAACCAAGAGTGCAGCAAGTCCCGTTGTCGTGCACCAGTTCCCGTTCGAGTCTAGCTCAAAGCAGTGTTTTCGGATTTTACCCCTAGGTACATCTATGCCAGAGCTGCCTCTACCTGCTCGTATCCAGACATGGATGTATTGCTCGGAAAACTCACAAAATATCTACAATACCAAAATTCTAGGAAGTTCTTCTATACTAATCCTCAAACGTCATCTTAGGTCTACGTGCTCTAATCAGAGTTTATCTAAATCTAGTTTCCAAGGTTTGTACTAAACTTCCTCTGATACCAACTGTAACGCCCCGACCCTAGTTGCCTTGAGTCGGTGCATTATTACATTACATTGGCATGATCACAAGAAAGGTCAAATCTCGAAAGACCGATTGGTTTAGTAGCCTTGGAAACACTAGATATATTCATATGTTTTACATTACATCATAAAATGAATAACTACTACAACAACATAATGTATCCATAATCCACACTTATATCCCCACATAATATCCCTGCAGGTCATTCATAATTTACTTCTTCACTTCCTGGGAAAAATAAAACATAGAAAAGGGTTGAGCTCAAATGCCCAGTAAGGATAACAATATAGCGGAAACATTCATAAATAAGAATAAACATTTAAGGAAATGGATAACTAAAACAAAAGCCTTTCAAACGTGAACTTTCAACATGGTATGGCATAAATAAAATGAAATAATTCCATTTACTTATTCACATGTATATTCTACTAATCGAATAATCACATGCAAAAATCAATAACCACTTTCATAATGTTGGAATGCATAATGCTGAACTTTAATTTCTTTGTCAAGGCCTCATCCCAAGACCTTGGGGCTAACTGTAACCGGAACCCAACCCGGAGTGCCTCAAATAACCGGACACCAACCCGGAGTGCCTCTAATAACCGGACACCAACCCGGAGTCCTTCTAATAACCGGAGACCAAACCGGAGGGCTAAATTTTACCAGTCCCTAACCTGGAGGGCTTACTTTTACAAGTCCCCAACCTGGAGGGCTTACTTTAACCAGTCCCCAACCTGGAACATACTTGTCCAACACATTCATATGAAGTAAAGGTTGAAATATAACATAAACATTCTTATTGGAACTAGCATACGAAATGTCAATACTTTACTCATAAACCATGAATGCTATATAAATGGCACATCCACAGTCAAACATATCACAAAACTTTATTACAATATGGATGTTTTGTATCATAATAAATTAACTTCAAATAAGCATAAAATCCGTCAAACGATGTTGACATAGATGAAATCAAAACACTTTTTAGAGAAATATCTCTTTCTATTTTTGAAACCATTTAAGATCCATATAAAATAAATCATTTTCTTGAAAATGTTCATATAAGATTTTAAGGGAAGCTTTGACGATTTTATAACGGCGGAAAATAACCGCACCCACCGTATAAGTTAAAAAAACATTCTTATCTTAATTCTGTCGAAAAGGTTAAAAGCACCTTGTTTGGAAAACGACGGAAAGATTCCCTTATAAACCTCTTATAAAAAGTCAAACAAGGGTATAAATGACTTTAACCCATATTATTTTAAATATTAGAAATGTTTTGAAATACATTTTGATGAAACATGGACGTGGATGATAACAAGGTCCCAGTAGATAATTATGTATAAACAATCTCGGATAATGAAGAGATTGCGAAATAAATCCTTACCTTGTACTTTTCCTAGGTTGGGGTAGGTTAACCTCCTGTATAATGGTGAAATAATTGTTATTAAATTATGCAGTAATCATATACATTAATATGATATCATATATGATCTTTTAATATTGATTTGATAATAATATCTTAGTATTATCGTTGTTTCTGGTGTTAGCTAACTTGTTTTATTTTATATGTTTTGTTACGTAAGAAATGTTTGTAAAGGATAGGTTTTATATTATTCATATCCAGAATGATATAAAGTCCTTAAACATCATTTTTTAAATCATCAAATGATAATTATACTTGAATGGATACGATGGGGAATGAATCTCATCACGTTCGTGGAGACGGTAGTCCGTACGTACGCACGAGCGACAATATCATTCTTTTGATAGCAAATTAATATATAATGGATGGTATATCATATATACAGAATCCTTAACATGTTATATTTATTATTTACATGAGTTACACATCATTATTATACCCATCCAAATAATATTATATTGAATAACAATTACACCACGACGTGGAGACGGTAAGCCGTACGTACGCACGTATGGTGACATGTTATTCAAAGGGTGGATAGAATACTGAATATGGTTGTACCATATTTATAATAAAATCACAGTATATATATGATACTGGATTTATTATTTTAGAATGGTAACAACAAAGGAAGAAGAAGTGGAAGAAGAAGTGGAAGAAGAAATGAACATAGAAAATGGTGGTGAAATCATTACCTCTTCTTCGGGTTCTTCCTTTTGATTTGATCAAAAGGGCTCCTTAGGATGGCTTTCTGATCACACTAAGGATTCTAGGTTGTAGTGAGGGATTTTGGGAGAGTATTTGGGCTGAGTTTGGCCGAACCAAAAGGCTTTGAAGGTGTGAATAAATGGGAAGGAGGAGTGCCCTTTTATACGAGGGGTGAGGGGCACCTTTGGAAAAGCTAGAAATATTAGTTTATAATAAATTCATATTCGGTTTCCAATGGCTCCAAAGTTTACTATTCAAAGGTTAAGGTGGGGATGGGCCGAAAAAAACTCAACCAATAGAATTTAGACAGGTTTGGGTTCTTATATTAACCTTATCTTTAAGTATTAACTCTAAGTTAATTAGTTTCACATTTACAATGTCTCTTTGTATTTTTATATAATATGGTTAATAAACATACTATATAAATCCAAACGACCCCCAAGTGGTCCATTAATGATGAAAATATCATGATATAAGTCTCTTGGCCGAACCATATATTTTTAGGAATTTAATATCAATTAATAATATAATATTTGTTTTAAGAACTCTTTTATGTCAATTTTGACACTATTCAATAGTTGATTTTTGTGAAACTTATAACAGATTGATTACTTCGAATAAAGTCAATTAAATCAATCCTAATATATCATATTATCCTAGAAAATTAGTTTAATTCATTAAAAGTATCATATTATATTTATTTGGGTATTTATAATATCAATTATTTTAATTTTTCACTATTATAGTAATTACTGCATCATCGTTGTGTAATAAATAGAATAAATTATTTTATGTCTAAAAATTATAAATAAAATATCATTATGTAGGAAATCGTTTTATCTTTCTAAATAATATTTATAATCTAAAATCCAACATATATAACTCTATGTAACAATTGTTTTTCTAGAAGATATATGCTTGTGTCATTTTTGTATTCATTTTGACTTAATTAAAATAAAGTGTCATTATCACCTACAAGTGGATCCATGGGGTCCCGAAATAGACCCAAAGATGCCCATGGTCGACCATGTATCAACAAATAGGGTTAAGGCACGTTTTAGGGTAATTTAATATTATTATAATATTATTGTTTTAACCCTTATTTACCGGATTTACCCTTAACCATGGTAAATAAAATATTTACCGCAGTAATTATTCAAAATGTCTAAAAATAAAAGTTATCTATTTACACAATTTGAACATCCTGATTCCAAATATGGAATCCATTTTTCTAAATTCAAAACACATAAGTGGCATAAATTAATTTAAAATTAATTCCCGCTGTCAAAACAAAAAGCGTGTTTTTAAGAGATAATAACTATCAAAAGATTGACACTTGTTTATGTTCGGTTTAATTGTAAAATTATGTCCAATGACCAAAATTATATTAAATGGTAAAAATATATTCTAAATATACTTTAAAACTACTAAAATTCATAATTAATCACTATTAATTATTCTGATTAAAAAAGTTGTTTTTAATTAAAATTTAGTAATTTTCACTATTCATCAAAATATGAAAGTTATCTGAAAAGTACCAAAATTTCACCTTAGGCTAAATTAGATATTCCGAATCCAAAAATGAAGTCCATTTTGAAATATAAAATATATATAATTTTAAAAAGTAGGTATTATTATTCACAACGGCTAGTTTAATTAGTTGTGGTGTGTGTTAGAACACGAGGTTGCGTACAACACACGCTATCACATTATTCGAAGGGAAACATACCGTGGAAGCTTGGGGTGTTTCATTTTAAAATTTTTTATGTCCCCATTTAGTCAAAAAGATTAAAATATTGTATTTAAAAAGGTTTCACTATTAGAAGTTGATAAAAGTGAAATACTGAAAATGAATCTGTTCTTGCATTATGACTAAGAAACTCATAATAGGGATTCTAAAATTATAAGGATTATATAAAGTTCAAAATTTAGTTAATACTATTCATGACCTCCTTTAATGGTGTGATTGAACTCGGTGTTGCGTGTAGTGCAAGTTATTGAATTATTTTTAAGAAATAACACACTCTGAAATCCTGGGCTATTACACATACAATACATGATGAAGGTTATATCATGATCATTGGTACATCATGAAGAACTATTATTCTCACCATAAATGAAACTGAAGGGGTTATCAATGTTGTTTATTGGATACTTATTCTATATGGTCACATGGTGTAGGAACTGATAATTCAAAAATATCATGTAGCTCTCATAGTCCTCTTCTGTGAATAAAACTAGGGCTACCTAGGGGTATACACTTGGTCTCAAAAAGACCTTCCCATGACAGCCCTCAAACTAAATTGTCATATTCCAGTGCTCTATGAGATTGATTTGATCTGATGGATTAGATATCACTGAACTCATGGGGTGAAATTCAATGTAATGATGTATCCCTCATTAGTGGATAATACTTGGATTAATTTAAGAATGTTTTCCTCATAGTCTTCCGCAACATCTAGAACTAATTCACCATAAAAACCACTACTCATTAGGGTAGACTAAAAATATATTTATTGAATTATTTATTCACCAATGCATGATCCCCTCTAACACAACCTAATTTTAATTCTCACCCAGGATGTAAATCATCAATTTGTCTCAACATATACATCTCATCCTCTACCTAAAATAGTAAATCAATGTGTAAACAATGGATAGCTAGTCAATACAATGAATAATGATTCACTAAGTCATAAATTTTATAGTGATATCCCATGGAATGCACTCAAGAAGATGTTTAAACTGAATATTTTATTAGTAGTGTGTGATCACTGAGTCTACATCAATCAATAACTCAAAGCAGAAGGGTTTACTTAAAGTATGAAGGGGAAAATTTATTTCTCAAAATATTGAAGTGAAAATGAAAGTGTCACTCATACCATATTCCTTATTCATTATGAGTATGTTAAAAATGATAATGAACTATAATCATCCTATGATGCTTGCAGTCATTAGCCACCAATTACAACTATTTTCCACATAATTGACCGTATTATGAATGATCCTAGCACAGAAAACATGGTAAAGGTACTAAAAATTTGTCAAAACACATTACATATAACGATTACTGATATGATACACTACCATATCATCTTAAATTGGGACATAAATACTCTAGAATTTATCTATTTCTTGAGGTTCAATCTATTGTATCTCTTTAAGATATATGATGTTTTAGATAACCTGATTGTGATGTTCCTAGAAGTCACTTGAGAAGCACCACTTCTCCCTCAATTGACTCAATATTTTCTAAGAGAACATAACCAATGATATTGTATCATAGGATCATATCCTAAATCCTCAATCACACTTAAATAATTATTAATATCATTAGATAAATGTTGTTGTGGTCCCAACTCCGACATTCCCACTATGAGGAAACACTGTTAGTATCGTGTCTAATAGAAATCTCTCAACAACTAATTCCCACACAATAACACCAGTATAGGTTTTAATGTGATGATATACCACTAAATTAATGATATATTTCTTTATTCCAATCTCAATATATTGTTATCTATATAATTTATATCAATACATATCCACAGTGTACCTACAATGGTTAGAGAACCTCACATAACACTCTTCCAGGTTCATTTTGTGCTATTACAATTTGCAAAATATCATAAATCCACACAGACCACAACATCATCAGATAAATTTCATACACAAATAGATTCAAAATGATTTTTATGGAGAGTTCATTCCAATTTTTGGAATGGGTATTTATAATATACAATCTTATAGAGGAAACCCTAAGGATACTCACCATTAGGACCACCTTAATATCAATATGTGTTTTCAATTGATGGAAAAAATTAGTGAATGATTCTTGAAAATCATAATCTAAATGGTTGTCTTGAACACCCTGAAAAATAATAGGTTAATATATATAATTCTCATTTATTTCACTAATTAATAATGCATCTACATCAATTACATAATGTGAAATACTATTCTTAATGTGTGTTGGAAATGTTGGTAAACTACTCAGATGCACTACATTCTTTACAATCCACTTTATTAAATAATCCAGACTCAAAGGATCACCCTCATTATCAATAAATTGAATAATAAATTGGAATATTTATAGAGACATAATAAAATAATAATATTCACCATATACAATGTGTCTATATTAAAACAATATACACGAAGTATAGGAAAACCTAAACCTATTCATATAGTATATGAATACTATAATTTATTAAACTTTACATGATGATTTATTACATAAAATAACAAAGAATGAAACATAAATGATTGATAAGTTTAGTTAATTTGGGAATTTTCTATGTATAATCACATCTCTAACATGAAATAAAACAAAATTATTGACATCATCCATAACATGCTTCTAAAATTCTATTTTTTAAGAGTACATGGGATATCTCGGGGAAAACATATGAATGAGCTGAGATATAAATACCACAAATGGAATAATCAATTAATAAATAAATATATATTATATAATAGGAATAGCACTAGGGAGTGAAATGATACATAATCATAAACATAAACAATGCTACATGATATAACATTATAATTAAAACATGTGAAATGTGACAATAATATATAACACTACATCATAATGATTTGTCAAGGATAAAACTGTAATACTCCATGGTAGAAAATTTCCCATAGGGGAATAAGTTTCAAACCAAATCCCTACATAACATATCATGATTCTGAACATTACACAATGCATTAGAGCAGTATATAATTCTAAGCATACCTATCACATTAATTTTATTATCATGCTTTTGTTTTCAACACATATCAACACAACATGTATTAATTCATCATAAAAATTATTCCAATATCAACAACTATGGAATAAATATATTTATGTCCAAAATAAAAAATATATGTTCATAAATGTGAACACCCTTGATAGGAAATCAATAGGGAATGTACTACACAATTGTTTTGGAAAGGAAATTCATATTGAAATTTTAGATTCTAGACAACGACACATAATGAATCATAACAATTGGTTGATAGGATAGAATGTGGTCTCTCGTCACATAGACCTAAAATGGGAAGTGATATGGACATGGAAAAATATATCCAAACAATATTAAATTGAAATATAAGGAATAATTTGATAAAGAATATTGAATAATGAAAAGAGTCCAAACTAAATTTCATTATTGTAACAAGTCTATTTAAATGGAGGATTAATTAGAATGAACATGTGATCTCATGATTTATACATTAAATTGATGATATATGTAATTTGGAAGAACGTATTCAAACATATGAAACTAGAATTTAAGAGGCATAACTAAAAATAACTACTTGAATATAAATGGGTGAAATATCTTACTTGAGTTTGTGAATCCATATGTTTTAGATGGGCGTCTTCAGAGGTTTGAGTTCCTTGGAAAGACTATACATTGTTTGTGGACATCATCTATGGTGTTTTTGTGAATCAAAATGGGATCAATGGTGGGATTATAGATGGAAATAGGGGTGGGGGGGTCATTATTATTGAGGTTTTGGACTCTATATAATAAAATCACCAAAACCATAAACCATACCACTCTTTTTGAATGTAGTTTCTACAAAATGGTTGTTCTTTTAAGAATTTAATATTTAAAGGCGATGAACATAATAAAAAATTTATATTCTTTTGTGGATGACTTTCATATTATAAGAGAAATTATTTAAAACCTTAAAATATATTAATTGTTTTGGAGGATCCACAATGTCTTCATATAATTTTCCAAACAAACAAATAAATCACCTTATTTTAATGAAAATACATATATTTGGACATGGATACCATATATATAATTTATTACATCACTTTTGTCTCATTTTACTATTATAATACAGAAATATATATTTATACAATATTTAATTAAAATTAGAAAATTCAATTGTCTATGAAAACTATGAAAAAATATTTGTTAGATAATTTTCAATGGCCTAATTATAAAATTTATATTTCTTTTATCTATATAATTTTAAAATAATTTGAGTATTAACATTAATTTTAAAAAGAGGCATTTATTTAGAAATGATCTTTTTTAAAAAAATAATATTTTTTGAACCCATATAAAAGTTATAATTATCTCCATTAAAATTATATGATCATTAAAATTAAATAAAAATATTTTAATAAAAATATTTTTTATAAATATTTTATAAAAAAAATCACTAAATCATCAAAATAAATTCCATATTTGTATTTGAATATTAACAAAATCTAATATTTATATGTTATTGAATCAACCCAAAGAAACATTTATTAAATAAAAATAATAGGATGAAAATAAATTCATTATTCTATAAAAAATAATGCGCATAATCATATCTCAAGGGATTTGATACATATCACATTAATACATTATCAAATACCCTAAGGGTAATTTGTACGATTTTTTGACACTCATTGGGTGGTTCGATGAGCATGGGGTTTTTCCAAAATCTCAATGATTTGGAAATTTTCCACTAAATAGTTTAATTCAATCTTATGTTATTGGATCACAGCTTGGGAATGGCCAAATTAAATGCACGTTGAGGTTATCTACCTCATAATATTTTATAATTTGGCTTTGTAGGGTATGATCCTTCTAGTTGTGAATATAACATCATTTTTCTTTTTCTTGGGTATTTGTTAAAACCAAATATTTATTTTATTCATATCAACATTGTTATATATCTATATTATCAATAGAAAATATACCTAGATGTCTATTGAAAACCTATATTAATAATAAAAGAAAATAAGTTTATGTTCTTTCATTAACCATAATACAATATAATAAATTTAATTAAATAAAATGTGGAAGTTTATTTATAATAGTTTGGGTCATTACAATCTCACCCTAAAAACATTCACCCTTAAAATATTCATATCCCACAAAAATTTCATGGTATCACTGTTACATCACTTCATACAGTTCTAGTGTTCATTAATCAAATTTTGGTTTCTCCACATCCATTTGACAGGGTAAAATTTTTTATTTAAACAAATTTTATTCATGATATACAATCATCATCATATGCTCTTCATGTGAGGGAAAATTTTACTATGGTATAACCTATTAATTGGGTAAATTTGTGGGGTCTTATATATTCATTATCCAGAGAGATAAATGGAATACCTCATTTAATTGAGATATGTTATGTGGGAGTGAAATTTGGTATGCCACTACTGAGATGTGATCAAGGATCTCATAAGAGAAGATTTATCTTTGGAAATGATTTCCCCTTTTCAATAATCTCATCAATACCATCCATAAAGATATTCACATGAATACCATGTGTCCAAAATCAAATTCAATGTCTCATCATTGACTATCATCATAGATCATCTATTGAATCTGAGTTTCCTTGATGAGAAGAAGAAATATCTTAAAATTTTCCATCATTTCCATGACAATATCTGGACAAGGTAGTTCTTGTTTTACAAATTATCCCCAAAAATAAGATATTCATTACCTCTTCAAATATATGGATCCATGGGTATCTATTTGGATTCTTATTTAGAAGCTATTTTGTTAAGATAATTCAACCAATTGAAAATATTGACTCATCCTCATTTAAAGTCAACTAAAATTACTCTAAATATTTTATCAAAGTTGAATGATAGTTTTCTCTGATTTTCCACTGGTTTGAGGGATATAATCCATGAGGATATTTGACAAAGCATTCATAATGTGTTGGGGACTCTTCAATACATAGTGGCTAATCATGGATCTCGACTAGACACAATCATCTATGGCACATCAAACATCCTTAACAATTTTTGAAGTATGTCCGTACATGTTTAAGTGGTTATAAATCCCCTATAATCCCAATAAATAAATCCCCCTTTGTAATACTATAAAAAAATGATAAAGTGTTGTATCCTAGAGATGTAATGGTATTTTTATATGATAATTTACATAGTTATTTTTTCGCATTTCCATGCTGGTATGGGTAATGTATCATCATCCCCTTAGACATTATCCTTTTAGAATTCATTTTCTGACATATTAGGCACTTTGAGGTATATTGGGTGACCTCCTTCTTCATATTTTCCGACCAACAGTTCTAATAGAGATATCAATTAATATTTGGGATTCTTGGGTGAATGGAGAAATATAACTATGTGAATCATCAAAAATTTATACTGTGGAATAATTAATTTATTGTTCATGAAATCATGATGCAAATATCTAATCTTGTTCTTTATTAACACTGAAAATAATAGATTTCACATTTCTTATAGATCCACATTCATCTAAATTCCATGATCATCTCCTTAAGCATCCCTTTTCACACCATAAGAGATGATTAAACTTTATTTTGTGAAAGGATTAATGATTATCCTTCAATAATGATTCCCATATCCACATATTACAGGGATAAGAAGATAATAACCCTCGCAATTCTCATCAATGGTAGAATTACTTGTTCTTCTGTACGTAAAAAATTTACCACATTATTTTCAATACCCTGATACTAGTGGATTGAACCATCATTGTAATTGATCATCAATATGAATCAAATTTGACACATATCCATGTCTTTCAATAACAATATATACTTGAGGTTTTTGTGATCGGTATATATTTCATACCTATCAATAAGAGATAATTCCACCAAAATTTCAATGTGAATATCATAGTAGAAAACTCTAGAATGGGTTGAGTAATTTAGTTCGTGTACATTCAACTTCTTGGAATCATATGTTATGAAATTTTCATTCTACATTAACACTTATCCCAATCCATTCTTCGAAGAATCAATTAATACAATGAAATGATATCCAATTGTGGGTAGTTTGAGCATATGGTTAGAGATAAGCCTCTATTTAAACTACATGACTCTCTCATCACATATATCATTCAAATTTAACAAAGTTCACCTTTCCATGTTATATTGGATTTCATGTCTAAAAATTTGGACATGTTTCTAAAAATTCTAATATAGTACCAACCTAATCCAAAGAATCCACAAATATCTATCACAAATGTTTTCCATGGCCATGCATTAATTTTTATAATTGAGGAATCCATAGATATCTCATTGAATTTGATGATATTACCCATGAATGATGCATCATTTAACTATAACACACATTTACTATACATGGCATAAAACATCTATATTCACAAGTACATTAGAACAATTCTTAAATGGTCATCCTTGGATTTGGTTTATATTAGAATATCATTAATAGAGACTACCACAAACATTAGGCTAAAATCTAAAGACTATATTAATAAATTCAATAATTATTACATGATAATTTGTGTGACCAAATGGAATTATGATTAACAAATATTTCTCATACCATATACAAAATTAACCAATAGAGATATCCTACTTCATCACCCAAACATTTTAATATCCCCATTGTAGATCCACCTTGTAAAACTATTATCACCCATTTATATGATCAATCAATAATTTATATGTAGAATATGATACGTTTAATTTATTATTATCTAGTTTATTTCATGATAATAAACGTAATGGTGCATTAACCAATCCTTCTTCACGATGAAGATGGCCTTTTCACCCCAAGGTGATTTACATGGTTTTATGAAGAAGTTATCTAGATTCTCTTTTAGTTGTTTATTATGGTCCTAGAGTTACAACTAATCCTTTATATACAATATCTTAGAAAATGGTAATTGGAAGGGATATTCTCTATGGAATATTCAATTAATTGGGTAAGAGGAAGGCCATGAAATTCATCAAGAAACACATCTGTGTATTCCACTACAATAGGATATTAATCAATGATAGTTAATTCCAAAAGATCAATCATTTAGTATAGATACCCTTTCACCATTGGAAATAATATATATTTTTGTGATGTTAGTGCTATAGAATATTCATCCTCCTCCTTTAACTTTTATTGAATCGGTGGTGAATTCTCAATAATGGGAGTTATTAAAAATTCAGGACAATTAATGTTGTATCCATATAGGGTAAGGGAATCCATGTCCATAATTGAATAAAATTTAACCAATGGGATTATTATATGGTTATATGGGTAGTTCTGTTCACAAATTGTAAAACATGATGAGCAATGTACTTATGATGTACTAATTTACCCATTTGCCTCATTCACAAACATTTCTACTTCAATGCTTTTTTGTAGTGATTGGATGGTTCCACTAACATTTCATTTATTTGAATATGTAGATGTAAAATCAAATTTTATGTCTATAATTGTTGATATAATGAATTTTATACTTTTTATAACAGAAATATCAAGATCCACCTCATCATTATTGATTTAATAGGTCCACCTTTACTGCATTTTAGGTTGATGGTTGTCTCTAAGATATCATACATTAGTTCCTTGAGTTTTTAGATTCCCTAGTTATTTTCAGTTTATGGAATGAATAATGAAATCAATGATTAGTGGAGCTTTCCTTTCCTATACTGATTCATGGGGTTTCTCTTATTGGTAATTTTTACCTACGTTCCATTCCATTCCACACCAATATCTTTTCATAATCCCCCATATATAATTGCTGATGTAATCCTTTTCCACACCATTGAGATGTGGCATGTTAAAATTTCCATGAATAGTAAAATTTATCCATCAGATTTCAAGAAATTAACTCTACTTTAAGCTTCTAATATTAATTATACACTTGGGATTCAATGATCCCCATTTCAAATTTTATGGAACATCAGGAAATTTCTTCATAGTTATCAATGTCTCAGATCATCAGCTACTTTTGTACACTAGTTTTTATTCTACCAATGACATGATAAAGGAGGACCTATTAGGGTAAGTGTATATGGAATGTATTTTAATGTTTTACTTATACTATCCAATTTTCTAAACATATTTTTACTTGAGGGAGATGAAATAATTTTCCATCTTATGTTGAGAGTGTGTGGGGAAAATATTTATCAAAAATAATTTTTTGGAGTTATATCCACTCCATAAATTCCATACCATCATTGAGATACATATTCAACTTCAATGTATAAAACATATCATCATCTCCCTTAATATGATAAAAATCAAATAGAACCATATCTTTTTCATAACAATGAATGATGTTGAATATCATCTCACTGGATTTGATCTATTGTTCTGTGATTAAGGGGTCAGTTGATCCTATGAAAATAGGTTTCATTTATAACAAGAATCACTCCATTAGGTATTTTTATCTCTTATATAGGATTCAAAGAACTTCCTAATCCAAGATTATATTCACCACATATGTCAAATAAGTGATTATCATCATATAGTTCATGATTATTGGGTCTATTAGTTTGGGCATTTCATTGGGGTAGTCATCACATTGCCCAACACATATATTATTTACTTGATTGCTATTATTTTATTCCATTGTCTGTAATAATAGAAAAATATGGGTTGATTACATTCAAAATATTAAATACTTAATAGTTAATACAAGGATATTTAATTTATAACTTATAAATTTTATTTATTTCATAACATACAAATTTATAGGTTGTAATCAACATTTTCTATGCAATATTTCTTACCATATATTATTATTTTATTTTTTAGAGATCCCAAGATAATTTATCATAATTATCTTATGAATTAACCCATTAAATTACAACATTTGTGTAAAACATTGTGTGTAGTAAGGCTCATTGTAGTGTTCCAGGTTACACTGAGTCATTCTTGACACAACTTGTCGTAGTTGTTAGACATAGGTACATCTATGGCAGAACAATGTCCACATGTAGTATCCATATATGGATGTATTTTCTTGATAAACCAAATAATTTATACTTAACAAAAATTAGAAGTTTTTTCTTATACATAGTCTTAACTATAAATATTTGGCTAGTGTTTTCTAATCATAATCCCCAAAATAGCTATTCTTTTCCATTGATACAAATTATAACAATCATGATCTATATTAATCATTAATTAAAAACTTATTACATAAAATGACAAATAATAAAATAAAAAATATCTTTAATTGATATATCTTTTGTTTTTATTTAAATGGAATAATAGCTCGAACAAAGGATAAATTTTTTTATTGAAAACATTCTTAGAATTAATATAAAGTTCAATGATTTCTAAAACTGCATTGGATAACATGGGGACTACAACAATAAAGTGGTGAGGTATAAATCTGAATAAGTGTATTTACATGGCATAAGGTGAAAAATGTTATGAGACAACCATATTAGTTGTGCATGAATATATTTCTAATCTTAAACATGATCAATGTGACATCGTATAACATGAAATTCACAACATGGGTAATAAGTAAACCATAAAAAATTCATCATAAACACTGGTCAAAGATATACCACCAATCACTCCACATCCCAACTTGATGTGTCATTATAGTAATCACTATCCAATGGAGTGGAGAACTATATAATTCTGGGTTCACCCATCACATTCTTTTAATTCATCTTCTTCTGTGTTCCACATTGATCATGAAAATTTAATTAATAAATAATAATAACTTAATCCATAATCATAGAGTGTGGTATAAATATATGTAAGTCCACAATAATAAATTATACGTGAAAAAATGATAACACCATTGATAGAGAATGTTTATCGCATTAACTACACAATTGTGTTGTCATGGAAAATCAAGATGAAATTTATGAAACATAACAACATCACTTAATGATTCATAAATATAAGAAGATAACATGAAATGGGGACAATCATCTTGTATAAATTAAATAAGATGTTATAGAGACATGTAAAAACATATCCCAACATTTGAAATTCAAAATAGAAGGCATAAGCTAATGAAAAATAATAAATAAAGAAAAGGATCATAACAATATTTCATCATGGAAATGGGTTTACATAAAGTATCAAAAGTGATGAATGAGAGGGAAATTAGGGAATCATAATTTATACATAAGATGGACATTATGGGAAATATGGATGTATGTATCCCAACAGAATAAAACATACTTTAATATACAAAACATAAAATTTGTTCTTGATTGGAAATTATAAGAGAGAAATTCCTTTCTTATGTATGAAAATCCTACTATTTTGGTGGAGATACATGATACATGGGTGGTGAATTTTGGTTAATAAAGGATGCTGAGGTCAGATTTTGGACATATTCAAAGGATCGTGAGTGAATAAAAATGGGTACTTGTCTGTGTTAATATATATAATTACTTATATTTTGTTACTAATTATGTTTCTAACACTATAATAATAAATAAATAACTCACAAACCATCAAAATATTTTAAATCCTTTTTTCAAATGGGATTATTTGTATGTATTTTATAATTCCATGGTTAAACAATAATAAGATAATGTCCGTTATTAGGTATAGGTGATTCATACTCATAAATAAATTAATTTAAAAACAAAAAAATATATTAATGGTTTTGAAGGATTCCTAAACTCAATATAAATGAATCAATTAATCATAGTCACAATTTTTAAGAGATAAACCATATATTTTTTCATGGATAACCATTTTATTATTTATGAGATTACGTTTGGGTCCTTATGATGTCATATTATATAATGTATATTTATATGGTATTTAGTTTTTACCTGAGAATTCCACTATGTTATAAAATAATGAATAATTCACTACATGATAATTTAGATTTTATGATTTAAAAAATTCATGATTTCATAATAATATTATATTTTTGGGAATTTTCACTTTTAAAATATCATCAACAATAATTAAGGAATGTTACATTTTTTGATAATAATTGTTTTTAATCACATAAAATAAATATATGTTACTTTTTAAAAATTATATGATAATTTATACATAATATACAATAATTAATAAAAATATTTTACAAATAAATTATTTATTTCAAAGATCATGTATATGATCAAAATAAATTCTTCAATTTTTCCTAAATAATAACCAAAAATAATAATTCTGTTTTATTGAAACAAAATAAAAATATTTTGAAAATAATAATAATAGGATGAATATATATTCATTATTATATTAAATATTATGGTCATAATCATATTGGTAGGGTCATGATACATATCTCATTAATATACCATCAGTCCCCCTATGTGTAAGGTGTGTTATGGAGGATCATTCATGGGATGGTTTGTAAAATATCCATTGGGTCATGAACTCAATGTGCTTGAAATTATCCCATAAATGGTTTCAATTATTCTTTTGATTTTTAATATCATCTTAGACTTCTTCAATGTAACTTCCTAGGGATTCTATATCCCATGAAAACTCTAATAAATGATATTCATATGGTGTGATCCTTCTATTTGATGACATCACTTCCTTTTTTTGTGTTAAGTGTTTTTGTTATAACACTATATTTATTTTACTCAAGTTATCTCTATTGAATAGCAGCATTAACAATAGGAATTGTAATAAATTGTCTATTAAAACCAATTAGTTAAAATAAAACGAAATATACATGTTCTTTCAATAACTATATAACATATTAAGACATTAATGTAAGTCAAAAATTGAATTTTATTTATTATAGTTCAAGTCATTACATATAATATTCATGTTCCAACATTTTCCTTACTACTAGTGCTTATATGTACTGATCAAACAAACTGGTTATCAGAGTCACAATGAATGGAAATGTTAGTAGACATAGTCACACATGATTCTATACACTAAATTTTATAATTGAAATACATCAATAGTCTTTATGTATTACCAAAACTAATCATATTTTCTTGGAAATCATCACAATAATCTTAATACAAAACTGATGCTTCCCCAACTACAACATCATGACCCGACATAACAACTATTTCATGAACAATTATATACTGAGTCGAACAATCAAAATATATGCTCTAATAGTAATTATGCAGAAGATGTGTTCTATGTTGGAATATCTCTCACATGGGATGTCTTAGTATACGAACTTATACACCCTGACACAAATATGTTCCCATAAAATACAATTAATGAAAAAAATCAACAGAAACAATTAATGCATTCCCAACATCAGTTCCTGAGTATAGTATGATATAAGTATAGAAGGAGATATAAATTCACAAAAACAATCCCAACAAATAGTAAAAAATGAGTCCAATCTGATCATATGGAGGGGGCTCTGTTATAATGATACACATAATACTATCCTCTATATGTCTGTCCCAATCTAGGCTCCACCAACTATTGTTTATCCTTGGATGCCACCAAATGTAATTTCATCTACGTAAGTCATCAAAAATGTTCTAAAATCCCATGTATGGTTGATAATAAAAATAACAAGTAGGAAAACATGAAATAATTGAGAAAAAATCCATCATGTGTTGTCATCTATACAAAATACACATCAAAAAAATTACACAACCATAATGAACACCTTTATATAATAATAATATATAACTTGTCTCATCATGTCTCAATCATAACTTATATCATTAAAATTATTCTTGTGGACTCAAGGTAATTGTTTTATAGGAGGGATCACTCTTCAGTCCAAGAAATCACTAATGAAAAAAATTCTAGAGGTCTGTCTTCGTTAACCTCACCACATTTTACTCACAATATCTTATAATATCACACTTTCATGATTTGGGATCACATCCAGTACTTTTGGGAGACTCCACAAAACATACTAGGAAAATATACTAGATAGGGTATCAACACTCTATGTATAGCGGTCAAAAAAACCATATGCCTCACCTATAAATGTTATGATAGTGTATCCTTGCATAGGCATCAGGGATGAATACTATAAAATAAATCTAATGAAGAACCTTTAGATGGGATCAAAATCATTTTTAGAGGACATAATTCCATGAAATACCCTTTTTGGGTGGAACAATGGATAATAATCAACATAACATAACATAAACATAGGAGGTGATGGTATCCAATCCATCTCGTAGGATGTACATGGTGTGTACTGAAAGTACACAACATGTATGTTCACCACGGTATCTATATGTTTATCGTTATATTATATAGAATTTAATACTCTGGATGCATGGGATGTTTGCATGTGGAACACCACATGTAGAAGAAGGGACATGGATCGACATGCAACCCATTAGTGAATTTATTCTTCAGTTCATGGCCATGTACTCTAGCATACATTGTCTTCATGGTTTCTCCCATAACCATTAATGACAGAGTATATATAGGGATTCTATCATCAGGTCACAATATAAGTGACATGTGTCACATGGGTAGTCATATTTTACAATTTTTAGAAACCATAACATGTTAGCCTGGGTTCCCACACACTCAATGTTCCTACTATGTACACACCATATACTATGTAATTTTCCCTGACATATAGTTCCTTCATGCATCTTCTCATGTGTCATTATACATTGACATGGACATATTAGTCACTCGATATCTTGTATATTTGTTGATTAACAGTCTCCATCACCACTTGTCTGATTCGGGCAATTGTTCCACTCTATGGTCGACCACCATAATATGAAACAATCATCAAGAGTCAAACCATTATGTATGATAATCAATAGAACAATATAATCCACCACTAATAATAATTCATCATCACTCCTCTATCAAATACTGTAATTTGAACCACACCATATATATATTTTTATTTTATTTTAGAATGGTCATGAAACAATTAGAAATTGATTATTCATAGAACTAGGGGAAAACATATTAACCTTGAAGATCATTTATAGAAATGGGGAAGAAATGTTCCAACACAAAATTGAAAAAAACCTTATATTTTGATAAATTTGGATAAAATTCATTGTTATAATAATAAATAATAAATATAAATAAACCATCATTAATTCTACTATAAAATAAATCAATGTTGTTGAGAAAATCATTCCATACTTCTGTAATTGATCCTTGTTTGAGAATATATAAAAATGGGATGATTTATTTAAAATTAAATGGTATATAGTAGATTGAATCGATTTTAGATAAATAATTATAGAACCTCCATGTTTCTTTAGGATCAATACCCTTTTTCGTAAAAATATTCTTTGAGCATGATCTGAATCCTTTTAAAATTAAGAGATATTTCTAAAAAATCATATCTCAAAATCATAGTATTCTATAGATTACACAAATATTTTTTTATAAACATGTATTTATAGAGGGTTTATAGGTCTATATGTTTAAAAATAATAAAATTAATAAAATATTGAAAATGTAAAAATTGTTCCTATGAAAACAAATTCAAAAATTTATTACTCCAAAAAATCGGATATCATTCCCAATGTTAAAAACATGTTCTAAACACAACAGAAGTCCCAAAAGTTTCATATATATCTCTTATATAGTGTTATATTTTATTTTTTTTAGGACTTCATCGGTTCTATATTATTATATTTATTATATATAGATTATCATTTCTGATGTCACAATGCCTCTCTTTATAATACTATCATTTCTTTTAGCTCCAATTATATTATGAGAATCATTTGAAAATATTAAATATAAAAATATATATTACCTGAAATTATATAGATTTCAAAAAAATTAATTACTTCACATCATATATAGATTTATATATGATAGTGGATTCTAGTTCATTATTATACATCCCCTCAAGGTATATATATATGTTGTTGAAACAATTGTATAAATTAATAACTATGTTCCTGATTAATGAGAAATTAAATGTTTTTATAAAAAAGAAACACACATAAAAACATAATGAAAATATGAAATTAATCAATAACATTGATTGAATATATAAGACTTATGGAATGGGTGATATAAAATTGATAAACACCTCTAATTTTCTAAATATATTTGATGATTATTATGTATTAATTTATAAATATATATATTATAATATTAGACATGATCTTGAGTATACAACGGTTTTTGGGCCTGTATTGAGATCATAAAATATAAAAAAACATTGAATATTTTATTTTAGTTTCCTTCCACAAAGAAATATAAGTGATAATCTATCATATGTAAATAAAAATTATGAAAAAGGTGATAATAACATTTTCAATCAGTGTTTAATAAATATTATTGGAATAATAAATAGTCAAATTGAATATATGATGATTACATAAAATTATGTAAATTTAATTTATGGGTTTTAAAATTTTTTTTGTAGTTTATATCAATTGAATACTAGTGAAAATTTAGATTCATTCAGGAATAATGGGTTCTCATTATAATATAGGACCATATGATGGATATGGTATATGTATTCTTGAGTGATAATAAAGAGAATTCTTGGGAGACTAGTAGAAACCCCATATCGGGTGAACATGTTCGGTATGAAAAGTAGGATGCTCAAGGGAAGTGAGTTGAGTGTAATCTAATGGATGATAACCTAGAGCATGTTGGTCACAATAATCTCTTACGTATCGATGTGACGCAAAAAGAAAATATATCAGAGCCATATAATTATTAGCGACATGGATCTAAGAAAAATTTCTCAAACGTAATAAAGCCATCATTGAATATATCTTTCTGGCATTTTGATTCCCTTTCTAGGATATGATTTATAAAAAAACGTCAACCTTTCCATGTTTCAACTAATTAGGATGTTGTAGAAGAACATGTTATTCTCTACATGTTCCCAACTATAACACATGTTTTGATTCTTAAAGTCATTAAGGCATGAAAATTCAATTATTTCATTTGTATTATTATAATTATCATTGGATGTATAGATATATCGATGAATGTTATGGGTTGTGGATTTTACTATTTTGTATTTCTTTAGATGAATAAAAAATGAGATAATGAAGGAAAGGATAAGTTTTTATGAAACTGAGATATCACTGTATTCAAAAATTGGATTGGTACGTTGATACTCTCAATGTAATTTATAATCATACCACGGTTTGGATTCGAGTATGTAAACTAAATTTTCATTACATGCATCCAAAAATCCTTTCATACATTCCTTATTCTGTTATTAATAATATGCGATTGAATAGGATGATGAATAATCCATGTATTGGTCATTATGCAGGGATCCTTATTGAGGATGATATGTCTAAAATTCTATATAAGGAGGTATTTTTAACCACCATAGATGATAGTATCCATATGAAAATATTTTATTATAGGAAGTCAAAAATAATTTTGAATTCCCAATTCATCATGTAGGTTATATCTAATAAAATTTAAAAAAAATTATAAATTGAATAATATCAAGGGGGTGATGATTGAACTAGAAAGAGAAATAATGGGAAGGATTGGAATCCCCTATATAGAGTTAATGCCATGGATGTGACCCTTCTAATGTTAAAATTATAGATCACTGTCCAAAGGAAGGAACCAAGGATGGTAATTTTAATTGTGTCATTAAACATTTTCCTTCTTCACTGGTTGTGACTAAGGATATCAATGTGGGGCATCCCTCTTATGAATCATTAATTTAATATTCACTGATCAATAAATGTAGTCCTAAAATAGTGGTTGTGGTCTGTAATTCTATTGATTTGGTTAAAATTGATGATGAGATATTTTCTCAATATGATTATGATAATGATATCGAATATCTTTTATTCTGTGAATTTTTACCACTAATTTTCCAACAACATCATTACCTTTTTAGGTTTTTGATCATGTCACTGCTTTGGAATTCAAAATGGCTCATTTTTAGGTAGTTGTTTTTATTCTTGTTTTGATATTAAGGATACACTTTTTTCTTCATCTGAAAAAGAAATTGTTCCTCTACTTGGCCTCCAAGTAGATAGTTTATCCATAATATCTGATATTCCTTCTACAGATAGCTTACTATATAGTGTGATGGGTTGTTATGTGGGTATTTCTATTCATCACACTACTGATTTATTTTAACATGTTATATCATACAATACATTATGTTGGAAGCTATTTTAATGGTTCAATATCATTATGGATGAATCCCTCATATGTTTAATTCATGAATTATTTACTATGTTATTGAATGTGAGGAAGAATCACCCTCATCGAGGAAAATATAATGTGTTCATTCTCGTACTGATGAAGTGGTAGGTAGGGTGATAATATTTTGAATCCAGTGCTTTCTGATCAAGATTGGACACAACTTCCTGAGTTTCCTAGGGCTAGGAATATGACTCTTAATCAATGAATTTAATATTCTAAAACTATTTAGGTAATGGTTACTATCCCACATTCAAATATATTAGGAGAATTATTATAATAAAAAACCATTTATTAGAGATATTTCAAAACCAAGATTGAAATTTCATTATTGTAAAGAGTTCAAGTGTCATTTCCTTTTCTATGATGTTGTGTCAAATAATCAATTTGAAGGTTATATAGAGACCTTATGGGTTCTTAAACATGAACATGTACCTATTAATTCCACAAAAAATGATATTAAATTTGTGACTATTTCTATTTCAAGGAATGTTATTTGTTATTTATATGAGAATTATTTATTATGTCATACTTCATAAAATATAATGATATATTTGGCTAATGCAGGAATCTATATTAGATAATATGTTTCGTATTTTTATTATAATAAGTGATTTTTAATATGTTTTTAAATGTTTGAAAAAAATAGCAGGTGTTTTGGTATAACATCAACCAATTAATTCTATTATTGCATTGATAATTGTGTATTTCTTGATGTCCCCAAGACTAGAGATAATTATACTCTGAGTAGGTATTCAAAAAATGTGTGGCAGGCGAGTAAATTGGATAGATGTTTTGTGTAAGTGGATGAGAGGAATAATGTTTTTGATTTATCTGGTCTCCCTAATACGAATATCATTCTGATCATAACCCATTGTTGGTTGGTCATTGTTTTAATAAAAATTGTTATTAAACCTTACAATTCAATTTTTACAATGTTTGTTTGGTTATTAGAGGTTATATAAATATTATTTTGGATTCATGGAATGTTTTATACATGGGTAGCCCTGTGAAAAATTTTTGAAACATGTTAATGAATTTTTAGGAAATACATAATTAATATAGAAAAAAATCCTTCTCTAAACCTGATATTAATACATAGGTTTCTGAATATCATTTTGTTTCATTTCCAACAATGAAATATAATTCATGATGTGCCCCCTAAAGAGGTGATTCAATCCCTCTCCCAAATTTATGGCTGATTGACCCTTAATGAGAATATTTTACAAAATCAAGTGAACATTCAGTGGAATAATTAAGGGGATAATAAATCATGATTATTCAATTTCATTCACTAAGAGAAAAATGGTAAAATAAATCTTACTACAATTAATTTTTTTGGAGTTTGTTTAAAATTTATAATGAAATTTGAAATGATGTGGCATGTTCTTTTGAGGAACTATACATCAAATTTGGGTAGGAAAACACTAAAAATGGTCAAACTTTGTTGACCTAAGCATTGATGAAATCCCAAATAAGATTCTTTTTTCGTGACATATGGAAGATTATGTTCATTGAGAAGCTTTTTATTTATATATTTCAAGTTCTTCTAGTCATGATCCCTTCACCAAAAAATTCATCATGTTCTAGAGAGAAGTTTTTAATGTTGTGGTAATTAATGCAGTGAGCTAATTCATTATTCTTTCCCCAATTCCATATGATATGGCCTCCAACTTCATTATATTGAGTACAAAGAATGATATTTTATTATATATTAGTGGAATTTATCTTGTTGATATTGGAAAATATATTCCAAAAGTGATTATCAAAATTTTAGCTCACAAGATGGGTGAGATCTCTGAGGAAATTATATTTACAAATCAGTTTGGGTTTTTCATTTGAAGGAATATTCAGAACTACCTCTATACTTATTTAGAGTGTGTGACTATTATGATAAAAATGGAAAAAGATTGGAATATTTTCCTAAAGATTGATTTTTATAAATCCACTGATACAAATATATAGATTTTCATCATTTATATTCTAACAAATAATGGGTCTTCCCTGATATATATTAATTTTATTAGTTATATTTATAAGATATCCTAGATATCCATCCCCATCAATGGGTACTTGGGGGTTCTTTCAATGGTACAGGGGGATAGTAAGGGGGGACCTTTATTAGGTCTTCCCATTATCATTACTAAGGATCGCTTAAGTTGTTTTCTTACTTATCTCTTTAATGTATTTATTTAATATCAATATAGTTTTATGAGAGTTTTTTTACCATAACATTTGATTTATGGGGATGATATTATCTTCATTAAGAATGATGACAAAGTCGCCATTTATTTAATAAATTATAGTTTTGGGCATTTTGATGATTTTGTGGGCCATGTTATTTGATGGAACTAGTCCGTAGTTATGTTTCAAATGTAGAGAATATTTATAACAATGAAAAGGTGGTTAAAATTCATGGTGTGAATATAGGGTTATTTACTATAATTTAGTTTTGTAGTTACCCTTTTTTTCCAAGTTGAAATGATGTTACTAGTGAAACAATTTTTCAATAACATTTAATTAGTTGGAATCAGGGAAGGGGGAGACTAAGTCTCTGGAAGGTATAATATTTGTTATTAAATTTTTTGATCACCTCATTGTTTTTATAAGATTAATCATTATTATTTTTTCCTAGATACCTCATGAAGGCATTTCCAAGAATTATTCAAAATTTTATATGGACTAGTTTGATTCATGAAAGGTATTTTATCATGGTTTCTTTGATAATGTTTTTCAAGCCTGTTAAAATATGATAATGGGTGTCCAATATCCCAATAATTTCCTTGATAATTTTATAAAATAAATTTAACATGGAGGCTATGATAGTCATAGGATTCCACATCGAAATTCCACTACACTATATTTTTTAATAACCGCCAATATGGGCATGTCGTATGTGTTACTGCATCCTTTCGTATATATGATAATAATTTATATTTTGAGATAATTACATTTTAAAATTGGGTAGTTTATTAGAATAAACATTTTAATTTCTAAAGGAATCCATTCATATTAAAAGAATCATTAATTGTGTTTATATTCACGGGTGGAATGATAAAATTTCAGAGCTAAATGTTTTTTATTTTATACATGATCTGCTTCTCACTCACATAAATGTGGGTTTCCCTTAGTATGTGTATTATAATAATGAAATTAATATATGGGAACGTAATCATGATCTTAGCTTTGGTACCATGAATTGCAATAGGAATTACTGTGGTTTGTCAATCAGTCTATATTCATGGATTTCAGGGTTTAGAAAGAATTTTTTCTCCCTTAATGATATACTTTTATTGAAGAAAATAAGGAGGAATAGACACCATATTCAATGTCTCATTCAGCGTATATGGATTCATCTTTCCCCTTATTATTATTCATGTATTTTAGATGAGGAATCATATATCCATATACATATTTGGTATTTCTTTACATTCAAATTAGGGACCTCTATTTAAGATTTTTTTTCAATGTAGCATTTCTTTTCATAGACGTTTGGAAATAGTTTCATCAATATGGTGATTTTCCAATGGTGAGAAGGTTCACCCCCTCTTGTTGGCAACAATAATTAGAGTGAAAATTATACATGGAGAGAAATTTATTATTTGTTCATCAATAATCATTAAACTTCTCTACATGCAGGAGTTTATTTTATTCATTGGGAGATTATGATTCAATTCATAATCCAAACAAGGTCAATGAATAATTATTTTTTGAAATTATTATTTTTGATCAATTGGTGTCTATGGCTTGATGTGGAAACCAATATTGGATAGAACTATTAAATGTATACCTCCAATATCATTGTGGTTATATGATAACATTTATGGGGATGCTTTAGGTACACCTGCTCCCTTGGGATGTGGTGGTATCATTCTCACCCATAGGTGTCTTGTTGGGACATTTCTATCATTTCGTTTGTATTAGTTATTGAACTGAATCTAAAATGCGGCATATGATCATGGATTTCAGGTATGTTTTCTATTATGGTTGGTGTATTCTATGGTTGGAATCAAGTACATATATTATTTTAAGAATACTCAAATCTCACTCTAAGAATGTCCCATAAAGAATTGGGACATTATTTACTGATTTTTTTTTTCATATTTGACACTTTGTTTCTCATTATTTTACATAGGTATTATAGGTGGTAAATCAAGTTTCTATTTATCTTTTTAGGAGAGAAATTATGGAGGCCACTTCAAGATGGTCCTTTATGTTACCATATATTTGTAAAAGTATTGTTGAGGTGACCTCTCACTGATATATTCATACCCTACATTGTATATTCCATTTGTAATTTAATTTTTAGAACTGTATTTTTATAATAATATTCCAAATTGCTACATTTTCCAATCTCCTAAACATTTTTCCAAAGAATGATATAAAATTTATCAATAGGTTGAATTGAATAATTGATAAATAATTTACTTTTAAATAATGTGAAAATATATTCTCATAGTATGATTTTCAATAATAAATGTAATAATAGAAAATATAAATTGTTCCAAAATATCATCATATTATTCATCCTTTATAATATCGTGTTATTTCTTTTAAATCTCAACTAGGAATAGAAAAAGCATTATTACCTATTCAATGTAGTGAATCTGGAGATAAAAAATTATAAACCAGTGGCTGAAATAACAATAATGGTACTTTAAAAATTTTATAATGATATATTTGGAGCATTTATTTGGAAATTATATTACAATGATATATATTTAATTAATTTTATTGTCTATATAAATAATAAAACATATTTTTAACTCATTTTTTATAAATCAATTACTCAATGGAGGTTTATAACCAATCGGTGGGATGTTGGGAATAAGATATTTTATATGATTGATATATTTTTATTGGATAATGTATTTTTAAACCAAAGTTAAGAGATTAATGAATATTGCCCGAATCTGGGAATAAGTAAAGAATATAGATCTGAATACACACATAAACATAATTGACTCTCTAATTATAATAACCAATGATTGTTGACATGGAATGAATGATGTAATTGAATCATTGAACATAATGATAATTATATATATAGGAACTAATTGTGTCTGAATATCAAAAAAATTAGAGCAATACTTGACTGAATTCACCAATCATGTATTTTATTTTATTATTTATGAATAAAATGTATATTAATATTATAAAATTCTTATGAGAGACATCTTTTTATCATGACAAAATTAAGTAATTTTGTAAAATTTATTGAACGAGATGATGATGGTGGTACTATATTATTAAATAAATGTGGGGGTGGAAAATATATTTTCTATTACATGAATATAAATAATATCATAGATAGAATTTATTTTATTTTATTGGAAGGGTAGGAACAAAAATTAAAACGTTCCCTGTGTTGATGATATTGATGGTGTTCATCAAGGAAATAGTGATAATAAATGAAAATCGTTAGTGGTTGTGTTATGTTTATTTTATAGATAAGATATATAGAGGAATTTCTTTTGGTGTAGAATTCTTTAAACAATGTTGATATTTGTTATCAAGTATTTATAAACATGTATTGTATAAAAAATATAATAGTGACTGATAAATCCCTTTTTTTATTTTGTAGATATTTTTTAATATTATTTTTACATAGTGAAACATGTTAGATTGTTTTATTCAATATGTGTCTTCATATTGAAATTATATAATCCATGAAAGGTTATTTATTCCATTATTAATATAACATAATTGATTTTATAAATATATAATTATGTGCCAATATTTTTTCAATATTATATATTGATTTCCTTACTAATTTGTAGAAATTTTTCATTTCGATAATGAATATGGAAATAACATTTAATGGTTTGAAAATTTGCAGCAATGAATATACAATTTGTGTTAGATATTTTGTATTATTCATCAGTGTTTCGGCCATATATTAATAATCATTTTAGTGAATAGGATGACTGATTTTTCATCTCCTATAGTATTGAATTTGATCATTTCATTCTTCTCGAGTATAATCTCATTGATGTGGGAACATGGAGTTAAAGGAATATCAATATATAGTCAATTATGGAGGTAGAATTCATCATAATCCCTTGTGGATCATTAAGACCCTAGTCCAAACAACTCCATTTAAATAATAATTTATTTCATTTAGATGGTTGGATAATGATTTAGGATGTTTTGTATGAATGAGTTTTTCAAAAAGATATCTTTATCATTTTGGAAAAGTAAGGATTTTAGAAATTAACACTTCCAAGAAGGTGGTACTATCCCATTATAACATTATTTTTAAATTAATCTATGCTTATAATGTCATAGAATAGTCAATATAATATCCATGATTCTGAATTTCAATTTCTTTTTTTTCTATTTAAAAACAAATTAGTTGGAAATTTTTGGTTTGGTTTCAATCCAATTCTTTTGAAAAACACCTCGTTGAAGGAGATACCACACAAAAAATAATATTTTCCTTTCATATGTGATCATATCCATAAACCACTGAATTATTTGATTTGTATATTAATACATAAAATTCATAAAATTTTATTAATTAATTAATTCCTAATTACTATGTAACATTAATGATATAAAATTAAAATAAATAATAGATTTTTTTTTGAATTTTGTTAATGTAGAATTAATATTCGAATATAATAAAATACCGATAGAATTGTAGCTTTCAATTATAATCCAAAACCAGAAGTAGTTCTTATTTATATTCGAGAGATACCTCTATAACAATAAGTAGTTCATAAGTTATATTTTTGAAAACAACAGTGATGTCTTCATTTATTTTAAGTCTCGATGTTATCATAGGGTTCATTTCATAATAATATTTTATCGAATTTAGTTTACCAACGATTAATAGTTGATAGGATTATTAGATCATTATTACGTGTATTTTAATCATATTTAATTAATATGAATGAATGGATAATGGTATATTTTATCGATTATATATTCTACTATTAAATTTTTAAATAAATTAATTCTTTGATTTTTTTTGTTTTTTTGTTGTCTAAAAAAACTCCACCACGCCCCCAAATTCCATTTCATTCACTTATTTGTTTTAATTTATAAATAATTCTATATTTTTGTATATTTACTTCATAATAAGAATAATGACATATGTAAGCTAAAATAGTGACCTAATATTTTCATAAATTGATATTTTATCTTTTTAGAGGAATATATGTAAAACTATAACAACATATACATGCATACAATATTAGTTTAGTTCCATTGGACTATTGGAACAAAATATTTTTAATTCATGATTGTTTTCTAAACATTTACCACAACAGTGATCCACTTTAGTAATCCAACAAACACCCATTGTTCATAACCATGGGAGACGAAACATTAGAAAGGGTGATATCAGAAGCAAATTAAGGTTAATATGGGAGATATTTAAGATTAATGGTCAGGAAAAGTGAATGAGAAAATGTTCATAAATTAAAAAACCCACACAATCTAAATTTAATATCATAATCTTGATTCATGTAATAAATTTGGGGAATCCATATGATATGAATTGTATAGAAGTAAAACTACATGATCCACGAGATAATGGCATTAGAATAAGACATAGAATTGTGGAATACACATAACACTTGAAAATATTCCATCAAGGATATATAAAAATTCTTTCATATCATTTTTGGATTTGAATAATAATTCATTTACCTACATTATGCATGAAATGTGTTCATATGAACCCCTATTTATCTCAAAATAACCTCCTGTGTACCCTCTTATTTTGGGAATATTATAAAATTCAATACACCCTCATGATTTTGTATTGGGATGACCTCTTGTGTACCCCTTGATATCATATTACATTAATCATTAGAAATTTAATTGGAGGAATAAATAGGTCCCACCCATCACATAATGGAGATAATATAACTATATATATGTTCCACAAGATCCTAAAAATTTCTTCATACCATAATGCTTGATATAAAATAGGGTTCAAAACCATTTCATCATAAAATAACATATGGAAAAGGGAATGGTTTCATTATCATTTCATCATATCATCATTTCATAAATAATGAAAATAAGTGTGATTCAGAAGAGTAGTTTCATTGTATAAACTTATGATTATAAAAAAATTTCATAACCAATATGCAATCAATAAAATAAACGAACCCCTCAATGATTAAAAATAGTTAATATAGATTATATGATAGTAAAAAAGTATCTTTCAAATGATTTTATCATATATTGATAATGATTTTCAATTAGAAATCACATATAACATTTTTTTGGTAATATAAATTCGGTGAAAACCTCATTTTAAAATAATCAATATAAAATATTGTTGAAATTATTTTCATTGAAGATAATATTTATTACATATAATAGAATCATTAAAAAATTTAAATATATCATTGTAAAAATATTGTTTCTTCATTGAAAAAACAAATAAAAATTATTATTACAATAATTTTCATTGAAAATAACATTGAAAAAATATTAATAATGAAAATGGTAAAATTATGTTAATTACATATAAATTTATATCTGGTTATTTTCTAGAGTTCTTATGATAGAAATCTATTTTACATTCATTGTTTTCATGTATTGATTAATGTAGTTTTGACATGGGTATTTTTCGGTGGAGTTCTAAGAGAAATTTGAGGAAAATGGGTAGTGCACTGGCGGAGGATGTATATAGAAAAGTATACACCCAAAATAGGTAATTTTGATACCCTAGATTGTTGGGTCAACATGGTTAGAGAATATTTTACCTAAATGTGTGCCCCTATCCCAAAAACCAAACATGTCTTTTCATTTCACCTAAAAATTTCTTTTAAAATCCACTAAACCCTAAAAAAATCTATATTTGACAATGGCTTGTGAATAATCATTTAGGGAAATCCATAAGCTTTTTATAAGGGTTACAAAGACGTTAGACCTCCATTATTAATGATTCAGAGTTCGAATAGAAGATCCACTATTCTCTTGGAAATTGCATCTCATTTTTACGCATATAATGTACATTATTCTCTCCTTCCATAATCGTTTGGAGAAATGTATCCTCTGTATATTTAAATATAAAGCATTATGGTGGGATATAGACCATGGATTGTATATCTATATTTATTTTTATTAAATACATATATAATTGATCATAATTTTAGGATTAAGATAATGAACATAGATCTATGTCATTATGGTTATTATATTTTGGGAATTTCTATTGATTTAATTTCCTACTATTAATTGAGGTTGGTGGTCTAAAATATAATTACAATAATTTTAGATTTAATGCATGTGTGTAAAATATGTTCAATTTATAACATTATTTGACAAATTAATTCCTAAATTGGGTTAATTAGATTGAATAATTGACTTCTCAAAATTTTTTGGAATATATGATTAATTAAAGAATTTATCCTGAGACTAACAAGTTTTGCTATTAGATAATTAATATGGGGAATATTGATTATGATAAAGAGGGTTTTTTATCAATATTATTAATCAAGAGATTGATTATGAGATAATTAATTGGCTTGTTTGAGGTAATTAATCATGAATTAATTATATTCCTTGATATTATGTTGTTGATAAATAATTATATAATTAATTATTAAGAGGGATGATTTAGAATGAGATATTTAGTTCTGGAGAAATTTATTATTGGATTAGAATTGTGTTATAGATTAATTAATTAATTAGTTAACTAATGGATTTGTGTGCTAATTAATTGTGGATTTAATTTTTGATAATGATGTATTTATATCAATATTGGAATAGTAATTTAATTGAGTTGAATAATACATTATTAATTAATTATATGTGAAGGAATGATAATTATTTCATTCTCAATTATGAAGTACAAATGGTATCATTGTCATTGTACAAATGAGTAATGGAATTAAAAACTAGTCATTCAAATGGGAAATTAAATGATAACATTTTCCCTGTTCTTTTGGTTAATGGAATTAGAACATGTTAATTCTATTATGAAGTAATAATTGTGAAATGGTCAACTTACATATGGATTTGATATTGGTTGCTTTGGATATTTTGATTGAATTTAATAAATGGTTATAAAGGAACATCAATAAATGGACTTACATAATAATACATTGAACTTCAATATGAATTTAATGAACCACTTATATATCATATAACCTCTGAATACATAATCAACCAGAAAGATTTGAATTATTTATTAAGATATGATATTTCTTAGGGAACACATCAGGGGCCCGAGTAAACCAAATCTAGAATTGAGGTATAGGTATCCCCTAGAACAATAGAGTTAATATGACTAAATACTCAATAAATGGTATGTTGAAAACTATTTATATATCTATTATATTAATTTATTTAGTGAAATGATTAAAAAAATTACTGGAATTTATTTTGACATTGTTAGTGGTGTACTACAAATTCATACTCACAACCGACTCGAACTTATTGATTAGTACCTTAAAAGAGTCCAAGGATAGGTGAAAGGAAAGGTCTAGGGATTAGACTGCTAATTTGATTATGAAGCATGAATGATGGATGAATATGTGGTTTGGGACCCACATGGATGTCATTAGTGTGTCTATTTTCAATTTCATTTTATACACTTTGGCAATAACATGAGCCTAGTATTTTTTCCCTTTCAGTTCATTATTGTAATTTATTATTTAGTTATATTTTGACATATATGTTTTTTGTTATATATGTTTCTATTATTTATTATATACATCCAATAGGTCTTTAGTCTGATAAATGAGGGTATAATCTCCCCATGACTATCTTACAAGAACGTCACTTCTACTCAGTAGCATCTGGCATACATGGGTGGCGCATCTAAGGTCAAGTGAGCCACCGTCTTGGGGCACCGTCATGTGGTTCTTGGGATGGAGTGTTAAAAAGTGTCATCCAAGGAAGGGTTATTTCTTCTTCATTTGAATTAATTTTTGGGGATAGGTATACATGATTCTAATAATATTTAGGGTTTCGAAATGAGCTTGTCCATGGTAGTTGAAAACCCAGGTTTGAGGGAAAACATGAGTACACAGGGTGGGATTGTTGTTATTTCATTTTTACTATTAATGTTGAATATTGTTTCACCTTAGGTGAAAAAATTATGATTTGATGGGATTATTGTTTATTAATATTTATTTTGAATATTGATTCATGGACCAGATTGTTATGGGAGTTTAGTCTTCATTCATTATTCTAGGAAATGACGGTTATTGTGAAATCAATCATTTTAGGCACACTCGGAATGAACAGGTTATGGGTATATTGTTGAACATAAACTTTATTCCTTCATTGTGAGTATAAAATTAAAAATAGGTCCTAACATGATATAAAAGTGTTTTTTTAAAAAATTATGTGACATGAGAATAATAGTGTGTATAAATGTAAAAATTGTTATGATAGTTTTTATACCATTGTCAAAAAAAAACCTATGTGTATGATGGTTAAGGGTAGTGAAAGAATGTAGGTTTTTACAGTGTATAGATAGGGGGGAAACAATTTTTTGGCCTATGGTGTTTATTCCTCTTAGGTAAAATGAAAAAATTTGTGTTATGAGATCTATGACGTGTGTTTTCAATTGTAGGGAATATGTTTCAATTATTCTTGCCGAGGGGATGACCGAGGGGCCTAGCTAGGAATGGTCTTCCATTTTGTGGAACATGAATTACCAATGGTCATATATGGAGATGATGTAAGGATTTTCTATCAAAACATAACTGGCTTCATTAAATTCATATAAAGATAAACAATGCATGTTCTAAAAAGCATGTCTTAATTTACAATGGATTTCCAGTTGCACCACCCTTGGACTTTTATCGGGTTCGATGGGCTTGAGGGAGATTAATTCTACTTATAGACCATTGAGAAAATACCTGACCATTTTGAGACTCTGTCTAAGAGGAATTAATTATAATAACTTATATTCTACGGGGATAAGAGATTTCATGGTTGAAGATTTAGGTGGGTATAATTCAAACTACGGATACATTATGGAATGACTTTTTGAAGTGATTCTTGTATCACATCAATCCAGCAACACTGAGACAAGAGATTGTTATATATTTATTTATTAGCTCCGAGGGGAACATGTATATGATTGATTATGTTGGAAGATTCATATATCTACAACACTTTTCTCCACCACCTTCCATATATGAGGTAACATGGGGGAAAAGTTTTAAAGAGGAACATATATGTGAGGTTAAGACTCAATTCAATATTTCCCTATTACTGAATATTTTAGATGTTCTGGATCAGAATCTCATAGCTAAATGGAACCTATTGGAGGGTTCCAATAATTGATAGGTTAATTTTATTGGAAGATCTTGAGGTGAAAATTCCTAGTTAGGAAGTCATGTTAGGACAAAATTATCCATGTAAGTGGGACGTAGAATACATAGATAGGATGATCAGTTAAATACAACCATACAACTGTTATATGTCATCACTGATATAGTAGGGGACACTTTCATAGACACTATCCCTATCGAATATAAGACTGTCAGTCCTCTGTAATGATGTGAAACCTATAGAGGTTCTGCAAGATGAAGTGATAGTCTAGTTCTTTGGGAGTAGGTGGGTAGATTTAGAGAGGTGGACGGGGGGACTTCTTACACCATATCATTCTATTAGTGGGAGTTATACTATTTGAGGATGTAGATGAGGTGGAAATGGCGCTACATGTATAGAGTTCACTTATCAGTACATTGGTGCTACTCAGGGGATTCAAACAAAATCAAAGAGATGAGGGGTAGTATATTTCCATATAGTTATATCTAGACTTCTAGAGAGAGATAATGGACCATCAATAGTGAGAGGTACTATTTTAGTATCTTCTACTTTTTCAAGTGCCTAATTTCCCCTTAGTGTCTCTCATTCCTTTATATCTGAATTTTTTTTAATGGATTGATCTTGGAAGTGGAGTTTGTAAGAATAGTAATGACTATCAATACACCTTTGATAAAATATTCAAGGGAAATTTTTCTATGAATGGGATGTTCACTATATAATGATGAATAGTTCTTCCTATAGAATATCTATATTTTGGATGTGTCATTAGTTGACATAATTATGGGAATGGATTGGCTAGTCACTTACTGATCCCACATAAACTATTACCATAGGAGAGTTACATTTAGAACTCCTAAGTTTGACCCATACATTAACCATGCTGAGTGGGATATAAATCTGATTCGAGTAGGTTTAATTACTCAGGAACTAGGAGAGAACATAGCCCATGATTCTAGATTAAGGATAGATTATAATGGTTTTAGGAAATATGTCTTTCAACAAATAATAGAACTGTTTTACGATGTCATTCCAGAAGTCTTCTTAGGGATACCACTTAAGAAAGATGTGTAATTAAATATTGAGCTTATGTTTGGGGCTAATATTGTATTTATAACACTAATGAATGGAACTGACAAAGCATCCAAAGGTCAAGACAGATTTTGAGTATTTGAAGGATGCAGAATTTATCCATTCACATACATAGCATTGCAGACCATCAGTATTTATTATAAAGAATGCATATGGGTGTTTATGTTTGTCTGTCAATTAACATACACTGAACAAAATGAAGGCGAAGAACATATATCCCCTTCAATGAATTGATGATATGTTTGACCTGTTGATAGGTTATTTTGTGTTCTCAAAGATTGATTTGAGATCAGGGTATCATGATTTGATAGTACAAACATCTGATATACTGATGACTAATTTTTGGAACATGTATGGAATTTCAGATTTTTTCATATTTCTATTTGTTTATAAAAATGATTCAGTAGTGTTTATGGATATTATATACATGATCATTTTTCTGTATCATGATCAGTTTGTGTTGGTGTCTGTAGAAAACATCTCATTTTACTACAAGACTCATCATGATAATTCCCAACATCTTGAAATCATCACGAGTACAATGAAGGAGGATCTGATATAGTTCCAATTTATATAAGATTTATTTTTGGATTTACCATGTACATTTTGGGGGTGACATCATTTTTTGGAAGTTGTCATGTTGGACCCGGATAAAGTTAAGGTAGTTGTTTTTTTGATCGTCCAAAGAATTATTTTGTTATCGTAATATTTTTAGGATTAGCTGCATATTATCTAAGGATCATCATAGAATTTTCGTATTTTACTAAATATTTTTAGCTTTACTATGAATGGGATAAATAATGAGTGGAAGGAATCATGTGTTAATTCTTTTCAAATTATTAAGAACCACTTTATGAGGTCAGCTATTTTGACCCCACCTATGTGAGGTGAGTAATATATGGTTTATTGTGACTCTTATAGGATCACACATGTAGATGAGTTGATGTAAGGGGACCAAGTCATGTCATATGTGTCATGGTTGTTGACACCACATGAATATAACTATCATACGTATGACCATGAGTTTGTTTTAGGGGTTTAAGAGCTCAGGTGTTGGAGAAACTACCTTTTAGGAGAAAAATTTATAGTTTAAACTAATTACAAGAGTTTGAATTATTTCTTTTATCCTCAGGATTTTAATCATCAGTAGCGTAGATGGGGAGAATATATGAAATAATTTTATTTTTAACATTCATATACCCCCTATAAATTAAGTAGTGTGGATGATTCCTTGACCAGGGATGATTAGACTATGTTGCTTTATGATTTGATGGAAGAGTGGATAATGGTGACTTTGCCAACTAAAAGGCTTGTGGTGGTTTAGGATAGTCAAGTTAAGATTACTCAAGATCCATTTGGAATGGAGTCCACAATATATATATTGATTAGAGATTGATAGTATAATGATATGGTGTAAATAGACTTAATAGAATGAATTGATGGCGGGGAGACACCATCAGACTATTTGATATAACAGGTAGAGATGATCAATGTGAAGAATCGAGATGTTGTGCCTATGAGCATAAGAGAGGAGATAATGTAATAATTTCTATACATTATGTGTAAATTGAACCACAATGTGACCAAAATGTACCGTGATTTACAATAATATTTTCGGGGGCCAAGAAAGAAAAACGAGATAACATGGTTTGAAACAAGATGCTTCTCCTATTAGTAGGTGAAGCTATAACATCAATGACAGAAAGGTTTATTATAGATGATTCCTATTACAGAATGAAAGTGGGATGATATGATAATGGATTTTATTGTAGGTATTCAAAATAAACATATGAATAGTTATTCTATTTGGGACATTGTGAATTGACTGAAAAAGGTAGAACATTTATTTCCTATAAGGGAAACCATAATAGAAGAGAAGTTTGAATAAACATATGTTCATGAGATAGTTCATCTGAATGGGGTGCCACATACTATAATTGCAAATTGTTATTCACACTTTACTTCCTTCTATTAAAAGGCCTTTTAGAAATTTCAGGTTACACAAGACTTATTGAGTATGGCTTTCTAGCCACAGACATATGGGTAGTGGGATTGTAATATACAGGGGTTGAAGATATTATTCGGGAACGTGTTCATGACTTCAGTGGGTCATGGTAGAAGAACTTCGAACCCCTCTGAAAATTCATTAGGATTTAATGCCTAAACCATTATTTATTCACATTTTCCTTAGTATTTTGTGGGAATTAATCCCATATTTATATTGACCTAAACCGTTTTGGTGGATTATAGATCTATGATTATTGATCTAGATCTATATTGATTAAATATATATATCCATGATATTGATTTAGGGATTTAGATCGTATACTTTGATCAACATCGTTGTGCTGCTCAGATTTAGGGAATTTCAATAGAGGGAACATCCATTAATGAATCGAGGATGGTGGTCTGAAATATAATTCCATAGGGGTGGATTTGACGTGTATATGTTAAAAATGAATAATTTCTAGCTTCCATTAGAAATTTAATTTCTAAATTATGTTATTTATGTTTCCCAGTTGAGTTCTCAAAGAATAATTTGAATTAATGATTAGTTGATTAATTATTCATCAGACTAACAGGATTTCCTATTAGAAAATTGATTTTGTTGAAATTGATTATGAGAATTACCAGTTCTAATCTAGATAATAAATCATTGGATTATTTTTAATACATGTAATACTCTAGATAGATATAGTTATTCATGAATTTATTATGTTCCTTGAAATTATTATTGACATAATTAATTGTTGAATTAATTGTGAAATGATTCTCTTTAGAATGAGGTAATTAATTCTAAAAAAATTAATAATGGATATGAATTGGGTTATTTATTAATTAATTAATTGATTAGAGTACCCAATTAATTGGGATGTAAATTACGGATATTGATGTATTTAATAGGTTGTTAAACTAGTAATTGAACTTGGGTGATTACTTAACTATGAATTAATAATATGTTAAATAATTGGAACATGTTCATTCATAATTGATATGAATAAATGATAACATGGTCATTTATCTTGTGTGTAAAATGCTATGAACATGGTAAATAAAATGATAAGTATAAATGGTCACAGGGAAATTTTACATATGCGTAATTTAATGGTAATATGGTCATTATATTGAGAAGTAAGAAAGTTAACTTGGCCATCTTACTAATAAATTTTATATTGGAAACATTGGAATTACTGTGGGAATTTAAATAATTATAAAAATAGAACAATGTGATATATCCTCACATGATAATACTACTATCATTAGCATGAGTTAAACCAGATTCATAGATATCATATCACATTTGAATACTTTATGCTCTGGCATGATTCAAAGTATGTATTTAGATATAATATTACCAAGGGAACACATCAGGATTTGGTATGAGCTGAAGCTAATATAAAGTTAATAGTATCCCTAAGGAACCTAGGGTTAATGTGTCTAAATAAATTATTGATGATAATATGACAAAAGTGTATTTATGAATTGCCTTCTTTTATTTATATATATTTTTACACTATCTTTATGTTGGAATTATTTTAGACATCATTCATGTTAACCTATTGAGTCGTACTCATACCATAATTGTGCGGCAAGGTTGGTACCCAAATAAACATTAATTTTTCTTAACATTTTAAGGATAAGGGAATATATTATATTTATGATTAGTGGATATAGAATATATAAGGGAACCAGAGATCGTTCAAGACTATCATGGGAGTCAATAGTGCCTATATTTTCAGTTACATTTTAGGAACTTAGGCATTTTTGTGGGAAGAGCAAGATTTCCAAATTAGTTTATATCCCCCGGACCCTAGTTCCCAAAGTGGGTTCATTATTACATAACATTGGAATGATTACAACGGATCATATCCTAAAATATCAATCAGTTTAGTAGCCTTGGAAGTACTACATACATTCATAAGTTTTTCATTACATTATAAAATAAAAATCAAAAATAACATTGTCTCCATTAACCACATTAATATCTCTTAGACTATACCTATGACTATCCATGTAGGTCAGTCAATATATAATTTTTCTCATCCTGGAAAAAATATAAAATAGAAAGGGGTGATCTCAGATTCTCAGTAAGGATAACAATATAGAGGAAACATTCAAAAAAAAGCATTAATGTTTATGTCAATGTATAAGACTAAATCATAATCCTTTTAAACATAAACATCTATATAATATGGCCAATATAAATAAAATAATTTCATTTATGTATTCATATGAATATTCTACTAGTCTAATAATCACATGCAATATCTATATCCAATTTCATAATGATGGAATACATAATGCTAGATATCATAACCACATAGTCATGGTCTTGTGCAAAAACTACAAATATGAATTTGAGAATGACTTTTTCCCACACACTAGATTGTCTAATGAGACCTATCAATGCATCGTGGAGTTATAGCGGGATACACCCGTCACTTACTAAGTCTAATGTATTCATCGTATGAAAAGGATTAAACATATCATAAACTGTCATATTCAAACTAGAATAATAAATGTCAATACATAATTTATAACCCTAAAATGGTGTAAAAATAACACATCCATATTCAAACATATCACAAAACCATCAATAAAATATGGATGCTTTGTATCATAATAAATCAACTTCAAAAAAGCTTATAATCCATCAATGGATGATGACATAGAAGAAATCAAATCTTTTTTAGAGAAATATCTATTTCTATTTTGAAATCATTTAAACGTCATATAATTATAAATGAGAACATTTATTTTGAAAATATTCATATAAGCTATAATGAGAAGCTTTGATAATTTTACAATTGTGGAAAATAGCTGCACCCACTGTATAAGATAAACACAGACATCTTTACCTTGTTTTTTCAAAAAGGTCATAAGGAACCATATTTGGAAAATGATTGAAAGATTCCTTTCAAAAGATTTATGATAAATAATGATATAAAATAAATTACATCATTTTCTAGTAACTAGTAATAATGTTTTCAATTAAATTTTTTTAAAACACAGATGTGGATGATAAAGAGGTCGCAATAGAGACTGACGTATAAACAACCTCCGATAAGTAAAGACATTATATAATTAACTCTTACCTTTTAAATTTCCGTGGTATATGGTATGCGGACCTCCTATTTAGTATTTAAAATCACGTTATTGTATTATACAATAACTATATACATAAATATGATATCATATATGATCCTCTAATATTTCTTTGTTAAAAATATTTCATTAGTATCTTGGTTTCAGGTGTTAACTGATTTGTTTTACTTTATATAAGTTCTTATGAAAGCTTTTTTGTTATTATTAAAATGCATTTTATTTATATAGATAATGATACTATGTTCTTAAAAATTATTTTTAATCATATAATGTAAATTATTCTTAAATGTTTACGATGGGGAATGAATGTCATCGCGTTCGTGGAGACGGTAATATGTACGTACGCACGAGTGACAATATCATTAAATTGATGGTGAAATATTATATAATTAGATTGTATATAAAATTTACTAAATCATTATAATGTTATATTTATTATTTACATTAGTTATACTCATTATTATACCCATCCAAATAATGAAGTGTTTGAATAACAAACTACACCACGACGTGGAGACGATAAGTTGTATGTACACACGTATGGTGACATTGTCTTTTATAGGATGAATAGAATAATTAATATTCTTGTATCATATTTATAATAATAATAAAATTATGTTGATGGTACTTTAGATTTTATTTTGGTATGGAAACAACCATGAAAGAGAAAGTGGAAGAAGAAAAGATCATAAAGAGGGTGGTGAAATTATTACCCCTTCTTCGTGTGATTTCTATTGAGTTGATCAAAAGGGCTCCATAGGATGGAATTATGATCAAATTAATGTCTCTATGTTGATTTGAGGTATTTTGGGAAGATATTTTGGTAGGGGTTAGCTGAGAAAAAAAGGCTTTGGAGGTGTGAAATTAAGAAAAGGGGATGTACCCTTTTATAAGAGCGGTGAGGGTCATATTAGGAAACGATTGAAATATTATTTTATAATAAAATCATTATAGTTTTATAATGGCTCCCAAATGATTTATTTAAACGATAAGGTGGGTATGGGTCGAAAACCTCTCAACCAATATGTTTTTGACAGGGTTAGGTCACCATATTTAACATATCCTTAAGATTTCACTATTAGTAAAATAGGTAGACATATACCATGTTTCTTTTTATTTTTATATTATATGGTTAATAAACATTTTATAACAAGTCTTGCGAGCCCCATGTGATTAATTTTTAATATATATTTCTTTATTTATGTCCTTTTTCTAAAACATAGATTTTTTGGAATATTATATAAATTAATAATATATGATTTTTTAAACACAATTATGTCAATTATGACATTATTTATTATTTGGTTTTTGTGAAAATCATAAATTCATGATTACGTAAAAAGATAATCATCAATTACATGTAATATTATAATTTAAAATTAGTGGAATTCATATTTAGTCTCAAATTAAATTCATTTGAATATTTGTAATATCAATTAATTTAATCACTCATTAATATGGTAATTATTGCATCATATTTGTGACATAAATAAATTAAATTATATAATATATAAAAATTAAAAATAAAATACCATTATCTAGGAAATATTTTTATCATTCTAATTATTATTTATATGAGAATTAATATTGTGTTAATCCCTATATTTTAAGTTGTTTTGTTATTTATCTTTGAATTAAACTCTTTTAACTCATTTTTAAATAAAATAATAATATATGTTCTAATCAAATAAAAGTTGACCAAAGGAGATAATATTTTTTTCCTAAGGTTGTTTTTGGTCTAATTACACAGATCTAATAGAATTAGGACATCTGTTAGGGTAATTATGATATCATTTTTACCCTTAATTTCTTTATTTACTTTTAACCGTAGGGAATAAAAGTCCAAATTTATTATTCACCAAAAATTATTTCAATCTTATTGAACAACATTATATATTCTAATATTATCCATGTCTCTCAGCTTTTTATATTCAACTCACAGAAGTGATAAAATTATGTTTTATAAAAAATTTCAAATGCTTCTAGAAGGTGGGTAAAAGACGGTAAAAAGATCAATAAAATTTTATATATCTAAACTTTTATAAAATGAATCCAATAAATTAAATTGAAAATATATTGGTATTATTTATATATATTCATCTAAAATTTATACAAATAAAACAACTAATTATTTAAATAAAAATCCGGTTTAAAAAAATTACACAGTGTGTTTTAATATTCATAAAAAATAAATGTTTTCATAAAAATACCATAAAAATCACCCTAAGCTAATTTTGATATTCCATATCCACAAATGAATTCCATTTTGGGAAAAACAATTAAAATATTACAACAAATGGGAATTACTATTCATAATGGATAGTTTGATTGGTTGGGGTGTGTTAGAACATCATGTTGTGTACAACGCAATATACAACATTATTCAAAGAGAAACGTACCATGGAAGCATGGGGTGTTGCATTATACCATCCGTAAAATAATTTAGTTCTCTAAATATCTAGAATGTTACTACATAAAATTATTTAGGTGGTTCTTTATAATAAATTCTTATGTTCCCACATTGCCTCTTCCATCTTACTGTTTCTCAATAGATCTTTTACCAAACGAGTCATCTGGTTTCCCAGCACTTGTTCTATAGTATCAAGAATATTGAAAGACTCTTCACAATAAGAGAGATTAGGTTCCAGTCCAATTTCCTCATAAGAGAGTATATGTGCTAGGCCATGCATGTATTTTCTCCACAGTGATACGTGGAACACATCATGAACATTGGAGAGACCTGGAGGCATTTCCAAATGATAACATATAACTCCAATTCGTTCTAGAATTTTGAAATTTCTGATGTATATGGGACTCAATTTACCCTTATTACTGAAACATATAACAGCCTTACATGGATTTTCCTTCAAGAAAACATTGTCTCATACTTGAAATTCCAAATCCTTCATTCATTTATCGACATTTATCTTTTGCTTTCTTCGAGCTTCATTGATGTGGGATTCGATAATATTCACTTTTTCCATTGATTCCTTAACAAGTTCATGGCCTACGTGTTTTATTTCACCAACATCATCCCTACAAGTTGGTGTGCGATATATCTCGCCATATAACTCTTCATATGGGTCAATCTGAATACTTCAATGAAAGCTATTATAATAGGAAAATTCTACTAGAGGTAGATTTTGATCCCACCAACCTTGAATGTCATGCTAGAAAGATCTCAACATTTCTTATATGGTTTGAGTAGACCATTTTGATTATCAATTGGTTTGACGGTTGTATGAAGTGATCAAATGAAGGTCAGTATCTAGATCCTTCTGATGAATTTTCCAGAATCGTGATTTAAAATGGGGACTATGATCAGAAACACTCTATAGAGGTACTCCATGATGTCTTACAACATCAATAATCTATAGTATTACCAAACGTTCAAGTATTAAATCTTTACTTATAGTATGAAAAGATGCTGAAATGGTAAGACGATCATCAATGACCATTTTTGAATCATTCCTCATAGGAGTTTTTGGTTTCTTTATGGAAAATTCAATTGTAATATTATCCCCTTTCAACTCATGTATGTGAAGAGGTTGCATGACTCGTCCAAGCTGTTACCTTCCATCATTCCCTTGTTGAAAAACCATATATCTAGACACATAATCAGTAATACATATCTTCATGTTCTCCCACAAAAAATGTTTCATCAACTATTTAAACATATTTGTTCTCCTAAGGAGTATAAATAAATTGCAGATATAATCATCTTATCTAAATTCCTTGTTTACATCAGGTATGTTATGAACACAAAGTCTCTTACAAAATTTAAAAATTCCATCTGCATATATGAAGTCCCTTACTCTCTCATCATTCACAACTTTAATCATCTTTTGAAACTCCTCATCATTTGTCCGAGAACACGTTATCCACTCTAGTAAATATGGTTTCGCAACCATTTGAAAAAATATTGATGTTTCAACTTTTAGGGTTATTTCCATATCTGTAATTACAAGATCCATTAAAATAGGATCCCATTCAACTCTCATCTTGGCCAAAACACCGTTATCTTTTCTACTCAATGAATCTCTCACATTATTTGACATCCCCTAGTGGTAGTTTATTGTGAAATCATAATCCTTGTGTAGTTCAAGCCATCCCCTACACCTCATGCTCTGTTCTTTTTCTGAGAAAAAATACTTTAATCTCTTGTGATCAGTATAAATCAAACATTTTTCCCATAGAGATATTGTCTCCATATCAGTAGGGATATGATTACAGCTGCTAAATAAAAATCATGAGTAGGATAGTTTTTTCTATTAATTTTTTGTTGTCGTGATGCATAAGAAATAACTCTATCATTTGGCATAAGGACACAAGTAATTTATTTCATTGAAGAATCACTAAATGTAAAAAAATTCCATCATTACCTAAAGGTAGAGTCAAGATAGGATAATTGACCAATCTTCTCATTATTTATTCAAATCATTTTTCACGCAAATTGGTCCAAACAAATTTAACCCCTTTACGTGCGAGCATTGTTGATGGGTTAGCCAACCAGGAAAATTTTTGGAGCAAACATAAATAATAACCTGCTAAACCAATAAAACCACGTACCTCAATTATACTCATCGGTGATGGGCATTCATGGATTTCCATGGTTTATGTTGGATCAAAATAGATTCCATCAATGGAGACAATGTGGTCGAGAAAAGAAAAATTTTGAAGCTAGAATTCAGACTTGATAAAAATTTATGTAATTCATTTTTTCTAAGGGTTTTCAGTATAGTACAGAAGTTGTTTTTTTGGTCTTCCTAGATTTTCAATATACCATGTTATCATCAATAAATACCACTCCAAATTCATCAATATATTGCATAAAAACTCTATTAAATATATCTATGAAAACACATGGTGAATTAGTCAATCCAAAAGGCATTACTTTAAACATGTAAAGCTCGTACCTAGTTCGAAATGTTGTTTTTGGATTGTCTTCCTTCCTTTCACACAACTGATGATATCCATTTCAAAGGTCAGTCTTTGAAAAATATTGAGCTCCATGAAGTTGGTCGAATAAATCATCAATGTTAGGTTGGGGATACATTTTATTTATTGTCATAGCATTGATCTCCATGTAGTCAATCCACGACCTCATAGATTCATCTTTCTTCTTTAAAAAAAATATAGGGGCTACCCAGGGTGAAAAATATGGTAAATAAATCCCTTTTTCCTCAATTCCTCTAGTAGTTTTTTCAGTTAAACTAATTACAAAGTTGCCATTCTATAATGGGTCTTCGATATGGGCCTTGAACCAGGAGTTAAATCAATTGAAAACTCTATTTCACGTTCAAGAGTATGTCCAAGTCAATCCTTTGGAATAAAAACAACATTTTATTACACAATAGGTATGCCCACTATATTAACATCCTTTTTATCAAACACAGTTATTTCATTTTATTCATCCCTGAAAATTGAATTTATTAGATATACTAGGGGTAGATCATGATAAGAATCTGATGGTTATGTTTCCACTCTAAAAAAGGAACTTTTTATCATCATCAAAAATTTTAACCTCCTTTTTCTGACAATAAATATTCACACCATGGTCTGAATGAAAATCCATTCTGAGAATTATATAAAATTAAATAATGGTTATGATGATGAGATCAGTAGATAGAGAATATTTATATGCCCTAATGGGAATTGATTCACAAAAAATGTTGTGATGATACTTCCCTTAGGTGTTTTTGTTGTCAACTCCCTTGTTTATTCAAATTGAAAATATCTAATTTTCTTGTCAAACTGTGAAGATATGAATCAATGTTGTGATCTAGAATCAAATAAATCATTGGATAAACCTAAGGAAACCATTAAATTAAATTCCACCACATCTTTCGGATCTTCTACCTTTGCAGTTGTGATCGTATATTCTTGTCCTTGATCCCATGTACTTTTTGAGATATGTTTACCTGACGCTTAAGACATTAATTTGAATAATGCCCAATTTATCTACAATTGTAGAAGGCAAAATTGATAGCATATTTCTTCCCCTTGCAATCACGACCTTGGTGGATTTTTTTCAAAACACTTGTAATAGTATCTCATTACCTCTTTTCAAGTACCAAGGTGATTCTTCCCACATTTACCATAGGATTGATATTAAACTTTTACCTCCGTCCCCTTATTTCCATTTCAAGAGTGTTTAGTAGATCACTTTATCTCTTTCTTTGCATTAATTTCGTAAGACATAGAGAATTCCTTTTTTCTTGATTGTTCATGAGACAATATCATCATACGATGAGAACGATTTTGAGACTAATGCTTGATAGAGAAATGATTTTAACCCATCAAAAAATTGGTCAATATTACTCCATGGGTTATGTATATAATCTACTGCAATCCATGCTACCCTTGTAATGTTAGCCTCATAATTTGTGACATTATCATCCACTTATTACCTCATACATAGAAATTGTTCTTCCGTATCTACTCAATTATCAGGATGAATGTTTTTTTCAAAGAAACGATATTTAAACTCCCACAATTCCATGTTTTATACTTCTTCATCATCCTTTGTGTTTTTGTTTAATAACTACCAATGATCTTTATATCTCGTGATGTGATAAACTCCCATAAAATTTTTTCCCATTCGCTACTCCCCAAAGTATAAATTATTTTCTGTAAATATTTTATCCACTTCTCAACTATTAATTGATTTGTAATCCCATTTAATATTGGTTGTTTTTTACTCGTGAATCGGTCTAACATTGATCCTCCGTGCTTTGGAACAAGAAGATCCATTAGGGTAGTGTTATTATTCATAACACGAGTGAGTTGTCCCTGGATGGTGATAAGATTATCAGCACCAGTTGCTTCAACAGCTCCACTATAATTATCTTCAGTGTGGGGAAAATACCAACATGGAATACATGTGTTAATATGGTTTCCATTCCTTCCACTATGCGCCATTTCTAAAAAATGGAATACATTATATTAGTTTAGGAATTGTAATACATAATTCCAAACATGTAAAATAGTTATCATTAATTGAATAGTTTATGAATATAATCTACAATCATGAAATTATTTTATTTGAGGAGGCATATACTCATAAATTCATTATAATGGGTTTTACTGATAATGTGAATTATCAAGTGCATATCTCTCGGGAGTTCTGTATCCAAGAGTGCAGCAAGGATAGTTGTCATGCACTAGTTCTTGTTCAAGATTAGCTAAAAGCGGTGTTTTGGGTTTTACCTCTAGGTACACTTGTGCCCGAACCGCCTTTACCTGCTCATATCCTGACGTGGATGTACTACTTGTAAAACATCTAAAATCTCTAATTTACCAAAATTTTAGGAAGTTCTTATTTACTAATTTTCAAAGTCTATCTTAGGGTAATTTTCTGTAATCAGAGATTTTATAAATCTATCCTAAAAGGATTGTACTAAACAACCTCTAATACTAACTATAATTCCCCTACCACAGTTAACTCGAGTTGGTGAATTTTTATATAGTATTGGAATGATCACAAGGGACCAAATCCCGATTGACTGATCAGTTTAGTAGCCTTGGAATTACTAGATATATTCATAAGTATTCCATTACATTATAAAATAAAAAACAACAACAAAATTGTCTCCATTAAAAACATTAATATCCCTTATACTATACCTTAGACTATCCCTATAGGTCAGTAATAATATATTTCTTTGCATCCTGGTAATAATAAAAATTATAAGACTAAAACATAAGCCTTTTAAACATAAACATATGCATAATAAGACCAATATAAATTAAATAATTTTTTTTACTTATTCACAAGGATATTCTAGTAGTCGATTAGTCACATGCAATATCAATAGTCACTTTCGTAATTATGGAATGCATAATTCCAGACATCATAACTACATAGTAATGGCTTTGTTCGAAGAATACAAATAATATTATTTCAAGGCCTTATGAAAAAACACTTCATAGTCTCAATATAACTTTTTATGCATCAAGGATCAATAGCCAGCTCCTCTAGTAACTTACTTATTCCCATGCATTCCTCACATGAAAGTGTTTTTTAATAACATAAACATTCTTATTAAAAATAGCATATGAAATGTCAATACTTTATCCATAAAAAATGAATGCTGTAAAAATGTCACTTCCATTGTCAAACATATCACAAAACCGTCAATAAAATATTGACATTTTTTATGATAATAAATCAACATCATACAATATTAAAATATATCAAATGATGTTGACATAGATGAAATAAAATCTTTTTAGGGAAATACCTCTTTCTTTTTTGAATTCATTTAAAATTCATAAAAATATAAAAAAAAATTATTTTTTATTTATTTTTATAATCATGCATGGGATGATTAGACGATGTAATAATGGTGGAATCTAGCTTCACCACTTGTATAAGTAAAAAAAGTAGGCATTCTTACCTTATGTTTGATGAAAAGGTCATAAGGCACCTTGATTGAAAAATAACAGAATGATTCCTTTCAAAACATATAAGGGTTAAATATGTTTATAAATGACCTAAAATTATAGTCTAGTAAATATTAAGAATTTTTTTATTCACGTTTTTATGAATACAATGATGAGGATATTAAAGTGGTCCTAGTAAATACATACATATTAACAACCTTGAATAAGTATAGAGATTATAGAATTAACCCTTTCCTTGTAATTTTCCATAGTAGATGGTACTTTAACCTCCGGTATAATATTTATAACATTGTTATAAAATTATACAATAACTGTATACATATATATGATATCATATATGATCCTATAATATTACTTTGTTGATAATATTTTAGTAGTATCATCGTGTCAGGTGGCAACTGATTCATTTTCCTTTTTATGTTCGGTTTTGTTAGTCATGTTTGTTATGAATATGGTGAATTTAATTCATACATTGAATGATATTATGTTCATTAATATTGTTTATAATCATAAAATAAATGAAATTCTTAAAGGATTTCGATGGTGAATATATCTCAACGCGGTTGTGGATATAGTAATCCGTACGTACGCACGAGCGACAATATCATTATATTGATCGTGAAAACATATGTAATTTGAAGGTATATCATATATAATGAATAATTAAAATGTTGTATTTATAATTTACAACAGTTTTACACATTATTGTACATAACCAAATAATGAAGTGTTTGAATAACAAACAACACCACGACGTTGCGACGGTAAGTGGTACGTACGCACATATGGTGAATTTTTCATATATAGGATGGATAGAATAATGAATATTGTTGTTACATATTTATAATAACATCAAATTATGTTGAAGTCACTATATTTATAATTTTGGTATGTAATAAAAAATGAATGAGGATGTGGAAGAAGAAAAGAACATGAAAGAGGGTGGTGAAAAAATTACCTCTTCTTTGGGTGTTCTTTTTGAGTTGATCATAATGGCTCCTTAAAATGGATTTATGATTAATGTAAAGACTCTAGGACGATTTGAGGGAATTTGGGAGGAAATTTGGCCCGGTTTAGGTCATGCCAAATGGATTTGGAGGTGGTAAATTAGGATATGAGTATGTTCCATTTTATAAGAGTGGTGAGTGTCATTTTAGGAAAATATTTATATATTATTTTATAATAAAATAATTTTCGGTTTCTAATGGATAAAAAATAATTTATTTCTAGGATATGGTTGTTATGGTTTGCAAACCTCACAACCAATAGGTTTTAGACAGTTTTTGGTCATCATATTAACTGTATCATTTTTATTTAACTCTTCGTTAAATAGTTAGACATTTACCTTACCTCTTTGTATTTTTATATTAAATGGATAATAACAAAACTATAACAAGCGGAGTGAAACCCAAGTGGTTAATTAATAATATATAGGATCTTATCTATGTCTATTGGAATATCCTTATATTTTTAGAAATATTATATCAATTAATAATATAATATTTTTTTAAAAAACTCAATTATGTCAATTTTGATATTATTTAGTATTTTGTTTTTGTGAAAATAATAAAATCATGATTACCTCAAAAAAATTATTTAATCAACCCTAAAAAGTCATATAACCTATAAAATTAGAGGAATTCATCAAATGTGTCAAATTACATTTATAGAGATATTTATAATATCGATAATTTTAACATTTCATTAAAAAGGTAACTACTGCATCATCATTGTGATGTAAATAAATTAAATTATATAATGTCTAACATTATAAATAAAATATAATTATGTTGCATGTTGTTTTATATTTATTATGAATATTTATAGTTGAATATATATTTTGTGTAATGTTATATTAATTTTTTTAGTAATTAAACATTGAATTTAACTCTTTCAACTCGTCTTAAAAATAATAATAATCAATGTCCTAATCTAAACAATGTTTTTCAAAAGTGGTCATATTTTATTCCTAAGGCTATTTTTGATCAAATTACTCTTATCCAATATAATTAGGACACGCGTAAGCGTATTTATGATAACATTTTTTCCTTAATTACCCTATTTACTTTTAATTCTGGTAAATAAATGTCAAATGAGAATATTTTCCAAAAATTATTTTCATCTTATTGAACCAAATTTTACTTATTTATATTAACCATGTCTCTCTGATTTTTTATATTCAACTCAATGTTGTGGTAAAACTATGTATTATGCAATTTTTCAAATGCTCATAGAATATGGGTTAAAACAGAAAAAAGAACAATAAAATATTATATAACTAAAATTATTTTTAAATGACTCCAGTGAATTAAATTAAAAATGTATAGGTTTTATGTATGTATTTTGATATAAAATAAATTAAAATAATATAACTATTTATTTAAATAAAAAGACATTTTTAAACAATAACGTTGTGTTTTTCACTATTCATCAAAAATTGAATGTTTTCTGAAAAATATAAAATATTCACCCTAATATAATTCTGATATTTAAAATTTTAAATTTAATTCCTTTTTTAAAACTAAATATTATGACTGTTCAAAAAGTGGGTATTACATTTCACAACGACTAGTTGGATTGGTCATGGTGTGTTAAAACTCCATGTTGTGTACCATGCTGGCTACTGCATTATTCAAAGGAAAACGTATTGTGGAAGTTTAGGGTGTTACATAGTTCAATATTATATTTCATATTTTGGTTATCTTTAGTCATAGTTTTGGTTTTGGTTATATATTCTTCCTTTTTTGTTTATGTTTTTATGTTGTTGTTTTACTCTAATAAAAATGGTTATAGTCTCCCATTGACTGACTTACCAGTCAATTAATGATAGTCAGCGCCCTTAGGTGTCTAGGGAGGTGTACTTGAGTTAATGTGACCAACCAGATTAGGGAACTATTAGGTGGTTACTGGTCCATGATGTAACAATATAACAAAAACATTCCTTTCACATTATTAGTAAAATCTAAATTAGAATTGATTGCATAATTAAATGAATATTAAATTTAAAATATTTATGAAAAATATAAAATTAGTAAAACATATTTAAATAAATAATTTTATTAATTTGAAAAATATTTTTGAATTTTTCTTATCTAAAACAGATTTGAATGATATACATATTATTACCGAAGAGTGAAATAATGGATATCTTAAGGAAATTTTTTAGACAATATTGAAAAAAGTGTATAAATTGAATGGAAGAAATATATTATCAATCAATTAAATTAACTAGAGAATATATAAGAGTTTCATGACAAGTGGATCACACAATATAATCAATTGAAATAAATTATGAAATTGTATCAAAAAAATTATAGATCTTTGGAATCATTGATTAATAATCAACACAAATGAATGAAATAACAAGAAATAAATAATACAATGTGAATAAAAAATTTATTTATATTACATGTCAAATAGGATATATATGAAACTCATAAAGAAGAAAAGTTCATGATATATATGTCTTAATGATAGAAAATATAGGCAAAATCCCTTACCAATTTTGTAGCATTTGGACCATAAACCACGTTATACAGAGATCATAAAATTGATATGGAAATAAAAATAATAATCTTGTGAATAATCATAAAATACAATCATGGGATCTATATACAACTAATTAAAGAAATATGTGGTGAATATGATTTTTTTTTCAATTAATAGGTATTATTAAAAATAACATAAACATGGATATAAATATAATGAAAATCAGTATAGTCATGATATTACTTATTAATGTAGAATTATATACACCCCAAAAATAAAATGACTTGTGAATATAGCACAAATATATAATAAATAAAAGAGATATTATAAATCCCATTCGATATAAATTTTCATCCTTCATACAATTTTTATCCTCCTATATAATAAATTTTTTGTTTATTATATATTAATAAATGAACAAAAATTATATATCACATACCATATATTAATTATTTATGACTTTATATTGCATTTTTATTAACAATTCATTGAAAAAGTAACATTTAGGGTAATAACCTATCTTTTTTTCTTACATTTTTTGATATTTTGTTTTTAGTTTACATTTATCATGTTTAATTCATTTAAAGAATAAAAATCCGAAAATATTTATCATTTTTATACATCAGTATTAATTTTAATATCAATTTTGAGAAAAAATTATAAATGAACTATGTAACGATCAAGAAGACGGTTGGTCGTACGCACCTATAAGTAACATTTAGATTTTTCAATGATAACTTTGGTATTGAGATTAATAATTTATTATTTTTATAAAATGATCATAATATAATGAATATTTTTTTAATTATGTATATTATACAAATCAGCCATGTGTTATGGTGTGGAAAATAATGTCACACCTATTTGTGATGGTGGATTTCCACACATAGATGAATGATGTTATCATCATTAAATGAGTGAAATTGAATGAAATATAATAATTAATTATATTTTAATAATGATAAATATTTCATCAATATTATAATTATTTAATATATATCATATATATTAATATTATTATCCTTATTATATTCCTTGTTAATACATTGTAAAAATGAATAAAAGCTCTTCACATGGCGGTTGTTAGCATTTCACATAGAATACTATGTCATATCCACTTCAAATTGAATTGAAAAAAAGTTTAATTAGTTATAATTACTGAATAAGAATAATTTTTTTTTAAATATAATATAAATAAATTAGATCCATCTTCATATAAATACGTGAGAGGTTTTAATGGAAAATCTGACATTGGTTCATTTTTAACAAAAGGTAAACCTAATGTTGTGTGCAATGTAATATAAATTCAATGTTTTATGAATCTAATAATATTAAAATGAATTCATTAATTGGAAAACATATTTCATAATATCTCAATTTTATACATTATTAACCCCATAAAATTAATTTATCCTTTGAAAATTTTCTAGACCATCAATGGTTTATCATTTTATAAATCCTTTAATGAATCCCACTGTATATAAATGTAAAATAAACATTCAATTTCAAATGGGATTCTTTAAACATAAATCATAAAAAATTAACTCATAACTAGTTTTACATGTATGATAAAAAATGGCGAAAATTAGGTATTTAGACATGGCGAAATAGTGTAAATAATTATATAATGTGGTAGAGATATGTGATTACGAAAAATTGTGTAACCTAATAATGATTAATGAAAAATATAAAATACTAATTATTCTTGAAAGGGGTCATTAATATCATCAAAATTGGTTATTATATGATTTTTTTATTTTACATTTGTTTTCCCGCTTTTTAGGAATACTGGTAAGAATTTATACTTAAATGATTTCATTCTATTTTGTAAGCACAATCAAACCCTTTCGTTTTTACGTGATAAATTTCAAATTCCAATATTACTACATGAAATTAATGTAATTTTTTTATGACTAAAAACTAATGAATAATATGATCTATAGTTAAAATCATAATTCATTACATCAATCATTAATTATCATCATAAGAAAATGGTTACCACAAGATATCTAATAATCATAAATAATCATTTTTGAATAAATTAATTATTCTAAAAATCATTTTTCAGTGCTCCACATAAACCATTACATAAATGTGTAAACATATTACCAATAAAAAATATTAAAATCTATATATTTAAAATTTCAATATATGTCCCAAATAAACATATCGATAATCCACCAGACGATATAAATATGTTTTTTAATTATAACATAATAATCATGTAAATTCCATTATAATGTATTCTTTTAAAACATGTAAATAACATGTATTAAAAATAATAAATTATTAACAACATACACAAATCTTCTTTCCTTATATAAAATAGTGAATAAATAATTCCTTCCTTAAATACTAAAATTATGTATACTCCATCAATGATATAATAAATAACACTGTCATAATGCATTAATAACTTCTAAGGTAATCATTAATATCTATTTGACTTGTTCATATACATCATATTCTTATCCAAAAATCATTATATCGACATCCAAAATATATTAAATGTTATACTCCTATAATAAAAATATCACCATTCAATTAAATAAGGTTTCTGCTATATCTATTCCATTATACATATTATTCAATAAAATTCACCAAAAAACATATACAGAATAATACATTTTTATTTCACGATTCATATAACCTAATCCTTTATTTCTAATAAATTAATAATTAAACAAAGACACTTCCTCCAAAAAACAATTTCATGGTTTTATCAAAAACTCCATTAATACATCATTCATAAAATATGAAATATGAATCACATCTTAACATTCATAAACCACCATTCAATCCTTCCTCATTTGATAAAAACAAAAAATAATGATATAACAATATGTAATAATTCATATTTCATTTTTTGTCACTTCATCATTAGTTGTATAACCATTACTCACAAAACCATGAAGACTCCCTTCATAGTAATTCAATATTGGACATCAATTTTTATAATTCCCATAATTTCTACAATTAATAAATTATATTGTTTTTGATATGTTTGGTTTATCCTATTTCAATCGTAGTGATCAACTATTTAAATATATAATTATGGTTCAATTTGTTTGAATTTATAATGAATACCCCTTAGGATTATCAATGTAGTTTTTGATTAAGTCCCATGGTCATGTAATATGTGTCAATTGAATCCATCTCAATGGAAAATTTATTAATTATTACCACTACGTATCTATATGATAGATGAACATCCAGTTGTATTATAAAAATAGTGATGTAATTTCTTGGAAACCACTTTTTATTTATTTTAACAAGATTATGTGACATTTTCCAACACATTGAATCATTATTACACTTATACATAAAGATATGTGTAACATATCCTTATTAATATTCCTTGGGATCTCAATAATGTTTTTTCATATTCATTTCCAATGTTCGAATAAACAATTCATCTAATACAATATATAGTGCTACAATATTTTCATATGTATATATATATATATATAATATTTTTAGAAGAATTTTAATTACACAACATGAACACACCCCTTAGGAAACTAATAATTTAATTACATTGTTTAAATTGAATAGATTATTCTTAATTTATGAAATATCACCCATGTAACCAAAACATTTCCCCCTATAGTTTCCGTACATAAAAAACATCATCACATAATGGGAAATCTAAAATTAATAAAAACTTGATCTTGGATTATCAGTAAGAGTATACTATGGATATATATAAGTATAACATGGGCATAAGGGAATGTTAAAATGGCAATAAAATTCCAAACCAAAATACCCGGTAAATAAAAGATATGAATCTTTTTAATGGCATAAATTTTGGATGTCTATTATACATGCATAATATTGTAAAAAATATGATCCATTAAAGAATAACATGGAATAAAATGTATATTGTGGCAGATATATATGAAAAAAATCATATATAAAGTATTTATAAAAAAATATTAACATGTTGCACCTATGTTAATATACAATTTTCCTACATAGGGATTGTAATGAATCCATGTACCCTATTGTTTTTATATTGTGGTATCCACATATTTACCCTCTTCTTTTGGGCCTTAGATGACCTCGCATGTACACTTTTTCTGGTTTTGAATGTCCTCTAATATACTATTTGATCACATAGAAAATTAATCATTATTGAATAAATTGATGACAGATATAGGTCCCACCCATTACAAACTAAAAATATAAATTTTTTCCAAAACATCATAAAACATTCATCATCCCATTACCCCGGAAATGAAAATAAATTCCATAATAAATTCATCATATCTTAACCTTTGAAGTAGAGAAAGTGTTCATAAAAATTTCATAATTTAATCCTAGAATAAACCATAAAAAATTATCCATAAGTTTTCAATCTTGGAATAACATTTTGAGGGGAAACAAAATTCTTATAAACTCCATCTAAAAAATTATAAACCATTTTTTGATAGAATAATAACTATATACCCAGATCATATCTGAAGTAAAAAATAATTAACCTCAAAGGATATCATTTTTGATGGATAATCATTTTGAAGAAAAAATAACATAAAATTATAATTTATACAATATATTTTCTTTGAAAATAAGTATTCAAAAATGAAAATTATAAAAATATTTTGGAGATAATTTTCCATCAATATATGAATGAAAATTTATAAATTAACCATTACAAATAATTTATAATATAAAATGACTAAAATATTCATTTTCATTTTAAGAGACAAAAAATAGTACAATAAATTTGTTTGATTTTCCATTTATTTTAATATATCCCAGAATGTTTATTATTAAAAATTAATCAATGTAATTTTGATTAACGTCGGAAATTTTGTTCATTACATACATGTTAAAAAGAAATCCTTTCATATCATTAGTAATGAGAAAATGAATCTTTATTTGAAAATGACATGAAGATTACATTAAAAATATCATTTTAAAATTAAATCAAATCTAATAATTTATTTAATAAATTTTTTTAAGAATATGAAAAACAATATTAGTATTTTATATAAAAACATGGTTTTGGAATAAAATGAATTTTTGACCTAAGAGTGTTTTGATGATTATTTCCCAAAAAAAATTATTTTGAAAAATTGAGTAAATAAATACTGGAAAATGAATTTAAACATGTATTATATAGAAATAATTAAGTGTAATGTCTAGGAATTTTTAGTGTATTATTTATAAATATTATATGGGATTATTACGAGACCAGGCGTAGAGACGACTCCTCATTATGATGCTCGGTGTGCTCGGAACGGTGGTTGGAAACTTTTTAAGTTAAGTGAGTCAGCACTCACGCGCGGTTTTGGCAGTTACCAAATGGATGCCCAGATTAAATTCTGAGGGCACAATTGAATATGGGATGATGACATTACCCAAAAATGACATAACCTCAACTGACGCGTGTCAAGGAAAGATGTTAATTTTCAGACACTTTGTATAAAATAAAAATAAAATAAATTTTTCAATGTTTATTTTATTTTTGTGGGAACATCCGCAGCAGAGCAGCGATAGGGGAACTGTTAAAATATTAAATTCAATGTCATAATGGCTTAAAAAAATAACATGACTCATTCTTGCTGCAATGTAACAGAATGTTGAATCATGTTTCCCTTTTTAAAGTGTTAAGTGAATTGTGGTCATTGAATAATTTTTGAGAGAAATCAATGGAGGATCCTCAGGAGCGCATGAGAAAACCCTCAACGACGAATGATAAAAGATAGAAGATGATAATCATTGTGCCAACTATGTTGGAGGATCTCGTAGATGATGTTCGCATGACACCTTCATTAGCGATCGATCCCAATTGCGGCAGGGGTTGTTATTTCATTAATCTTTCCCCATTTTGTAGTTTAAACGAATATCGCGGATCAACCATGAACAAGTTGATCTGTGGATTTGTATGTTCTTGTGGGAGGGTTTTATTGGGATGATTATGGGGAATTGATACATTTTGATTTCATTATTTTATTTCTACTCTATTTAAATAAACCAAAGGTAGCGCATCAATGTCGTGATGAACGACGGCAGAGGTTCGTTCCTCATATTGTTTTATTGGATTTTTATTCCCCCTTTATTCTTCAAGTTCTTCGCATTCGTCAAGGGTGACGAACAATGGATTGGTGCACATCCGTTTTGTGACTCAATGATCCCAAATTGATGACTCGACACCATAACAACCTTCTAGAGCTGCGACGACAATAGAGGATGATGAATCAGCTTGGATCGGATGAAGCCGTTCATCGAGAATTATTCGCGCTGGAAAATAAAAAATTATTTTCCTGGACGATTAGAGGTCCGAAAAAACTGGAAGCCGCTTCAGGGTGTCAGGATGACCAAAACCTGGGAGTTTCAGGGTGATGAGACGGCTAGATCGGGGAATGAGGCAGATCAAAACGTGCGATGGTGGAAGGTCAGGATTATAGAAATTTATACAATATATGGAGTGTACTTCCAAAGAACACACCGTGTAGTTCGGACAGTTGTGGCTAGGGTTTCAGGGGACAGAGAAGGATCACACTGTGTGTGACCCTGGTCACACTGCGTGTTAGACTTCCCTTGAAGATTGGCGTGTACATTGGGATGTACGTGGACACAGGATGATCTACACAGCTTCAGAGCATGACGTGTACCGTAAGGCAGAGGTGGCTACGCGAAACACAGAGTGTATTCAGGGGGGTATGCAGACATGGGATGGAGTACACGATCGTGTACTCCATCACACTTCCAAGCGAGGCATGTAATGTGGGTCACCCCATGGGCCGATTACACGGGTTGGAGTACACAGGTTGATGAACATGTACGAGCATATGGCCAGCGTACACATGGCCAACACCAGTCTCTCGGTCATGGAGATTACATATTACTATTCATCATGTAATAATTTTTCTGTACAATCAGCATTACGACATGGGCCATTGTACATGGGCAGTACTCGAGGTCATACAAAACGACGTGTAATTTTTCTACACGCTCTTTAATTTTTGGAAAAAGACATGGTCAACTTGTTCACCATATCTTGGACATATTTAGTTTGGGTTAGTTCCCCTCCTTCTCATTCCCATGAAGGTCAGGCATCGTTTCCTTCTACATGAGTATGATCCCTTCAGAAGGACATTCTGTGATGGAGTTGGCATCCCTCTGAGAGGCCTAGAGCGAGATCCTCTGTCCATTCCTAACCCTAGGAGGAGTCAGGCATCGACATGATCAACTCTACCGGGCGTTGATCCTCTTCTTAGCTGGTGTATCACCAAGCTGGTTAGTCTGGATGAGTCACAGTATCAGCCATGGCCCTGGGAGTGATCCTCATCTGTGTATCGTGATCTTTCCCAACCAGGAGTGTGTCGCCCATAAAGAGTACATCTATCTATTATGATCCTTACCACTCAAGAGCGTGTCTCCCATAATGAGTGTGTCTGCCTATCATGATGCTTCTTGATGAATATTACTTATCAGACGGACATCATCAGAGTTATAAAACATGTGGTTTGTGTTCTATCGGAAACATGTGCTTCGTGGAGTCATTGAACAGAATCCCTAGTAGGGGGTATGCATTTTTGTTACTTGTCCTTAGTCTATGAGAATGGGTATTGAGTATATCCGGTTTGTGTTATATGTTCTATTGAAATATACTATGCATAGCTGACTGTAACATTACTTTGTATACTGATTTGTGGTTTTCGGGGGCCTCTAATGAGTATTGTTATTCACAACCCTACACAGGCATTGCTCGCACGTGTCGTGTCTTGTGCAGATGAGCAGCCTTTTGACATAGTCCAGGGTGGACTCAGACATGACTGAGCTTTCTGAGTTCCCTACAGGTTGAGGAGTTCCTATAGCTTCAAGATGATTTCCAAGCACATTTCATGTTTACAAGTTGGACTTTTCTGTTTTCAATCTTGTTTTGGTGGTCTTTTTTTCTGGCCTCGTTCACATTCAGTACTATGCCTTTCGTCGTACTCTGTTGGGTGGGATTAGTTGTATGCATGCAATTTTCCCTAAGTGTTTTTACATTTAACCTTTTATGGGCTTGGAGACGTGTGTGTGTGTGTACTTGTACTTAGGAAATGCCACAAATGTTTAGTAATATTCCTACTCAGTGTTAGTCCCCAGCCCATCACCTATTATAGGAGGGCTTGGGGAGTCACGGCACGGGCCCACTAGGACGGGTCGTGACAGAGTGGTATCAGAGGGGGTCTATTATACCTTAGGACCAAGAGTCTATGAGAATGGTTTGGGGAAATAGTGTTAACTGTTTCAAGTTCGGAATTTAGGACAGAGACTCTAGTGTTGTTGCGGCGGTTGACATTTCCATACACCCAGACTTTGACAACCTGGTTTTAGTCTCAGTACACGAAAACACTTATTGCGGGGAAAAGAAAGTGTGGTACATGAATCATATATGAATGGGTTGGGTTTTCCAAGTCCTTTGTGTCAGCTATCCTGATATAATCATCGACAATTTTACATCTTGTGTCATTACATGATTCTCTGTAACACATACCCACTAGGATTCAACAACGCGATGAAAAGGACGACCCCCACAGTGACGAGGCTTCGATACAGGGACCAGTTCCCCAGGCGTTGCCACCTAGTAGTGCACCAGTTATGCCGCCACCAGTAGAGAAGGTTGTGATACCTACAGTACTAATCGACAAGGAGCCTATGTTTAGCGTGCTCCATGAGTTCCAGATACAGAGTCCCCTCATGTTCTGTGGCGAGCCCAACCCTCAGGCGGATGAGGACTGGACTGAGGCGGTGAACATATTTTTCCATATAGTGAGAACACCAGCACACCAGATGGTGATCCTAGGAGCGAGCCTTCTTCAAGGCTCAACATGATGATGGTAGAGTCTGACCCCATAGACTCATGACCAGGATACACTTTCATGGACAGAGTTCAAGTGACACTTCATGGAGGAGTTCTCTCTAGTTACGCTTAGATTTGTGCGCATCTAGCTGCTTCATTAGCTCTAACTGGGCCGTATGACAGTAGCTGACTATTCTTTGAGGTTCAACAACCTCGCTCGGTACTCAATAGAAATGGTCAGGGATCAGTAATTCAAATATCGGACCTTCGAGCAAGGTCTACAATGATACATCCAAGCTAGTGTCGTGCTTCTATGAATTTCAAATTATGCTGGAGAGCTCGAGCGGGCTATGGTGATCGAGAGCTTCTTGGCAGAGCAAAGATAGGCGACAGCGGTCAGCAGTAGGAAGACAGGTGTGGAGACCTTGGTGGCAGGGAGCCAGCGTCAGACACAGGGATCAAGATGTGAGAGACATTGGAGGAGGACCCCGGATAGAGGATCAATAGTCCAGGGCTCTCAGGATGGATCCAGTCAGCCTAGGGTGAAGAGATTCTACGCATGTGATGGTAGGGGACATATAAATATATACTGCCTAACTCGTCGAGATATTCATAGGGAAGCGGCAGATGGACCACCGAGGCAGAGGTAGAGAGTGGAGCAGACATACCCTCTAGGCGGCGGACATGGAAGTGGAGAAGATTGAGCTGTGGGTGGTGGTAGACAATTCGACATACTTCCACAACCTCCCCAGGAGGTCTGCACTAGGCTCAGAGAGTTGGGGTACAAGGGTGGGGACAGCTGCATGCGGTCGAGGCATATAACCCATGGTCTCTATGGATGATTCAAGGTACAATCAATGTCATTTCTACCTTAGCTGTAGTTCTTATAGACACACGTTCCAGTCATTCTTTCTTATCCACATGTATTTTGTGAATACTCGAGTTTCAGGTAGAACCATTGACTCCATCCTTATGCTTGGAGACACCTATGAAAGGAGCCTCAACGATCACACACCTTTTTAGACAATGTGATCTAACCCTTGGAGGCAAGACTTTTGGTTGTAACATCTTGGTGGTAGCATGGAGGCCTTATTACATCGTTCTCTGTATGGATTGGTTATCTTCGGTCCATTCCCAGATTGACTATTTTAGGCGAAGAGTGTTGTGTGTCTGCCATGATGGAACGTGGTTTTCTTTTGTCATAGAAAGGGTAAACCACATAGCGCAGGATGGGCTTATGCATAGGAAGGTGCAACCAATCGGCCATGAGTTGGCTAGCCTGGCACTCGGAGTAGTGGATGCTGTGATCTCCTAGTTCCCATCAGTAGTGGCAGAGTATGAGGACGTCTTTCTTGATGATGTACCAGGATTACCTCCCCATCTGGAAATCGACTTCTGCATCGACTTACTCCCTAGGAGGGAACCGATTTCCTCATCACCATTACGGAAGGCTCCCACAGAGCTTCGCGAGCTAAGGGTGTAGTTGGAAGATTTTCCTAGAAAGGGTTTTGTAAGACCAAGTGTTTCACCCTGGGCAGCCCCAATATAGATTTCAAGAAGGAAGAAGGGAGTACGAGGTTGTGCGTGGATTACCAGGGCATAAACTAGTTAAAATGAAGAACAATAATCCAATACCATGGATCCATGACCTCTTCGATCAGCTAATAGGGGAATAGTGGTTCTCAAAGGCTTACCTTCGATTGGGCTATCACCAGTTACGAGTACGGGACGAGGATATACCGAAGACGGGTTTTAGATGCCGCTACAGTCACTATGAGTACTTGTTGATGCCTTTCGGCATGACTAATGCTCCAGCGGTGTTCATGGGACTGATGAATCAGATTTTCCAGCCATACATGGACTAGTTCATAGTGGTATTCATCAATGACATCCTTGTGTACTCGGTGTGAGAATAGGAGCATGCGATCCACTTGAAGATGGTTCTAGAAGTACTTTGGTAGAACTATATTTATGGAAATCTTTCAATGTGCCAATTCTGGATTTACGAGGTCCACTTTTCAGGACATGTCATCTCAGTAGATGGAGTAGCTCTATAACCAGCCAAGTTGGAGGCTCTGTTAGAATGGAACACACCTTAGAGTGTGACGGAGGTGCGGATCTTCCTTGGGATGGAAGGATATTACTAGAGATTCATTCCTAACATCTCCTGGATATCAGCACCGATGACATCCTTGACCATAAAGGTGCAAACCTTCGTATGTGCAGAGAAGTGCCAGAGGGCTTTCGGGTAGCTGAGATAGTGTTTGAAGAGCGCCCTAGTCTTATGATTATCGGAGGAAGGTGTCATGTTAATAGTTTTATGTGACGCATTAGGGACTGGGCTTGGCTATGTCCTAATGCAGAGGTAGGCTGTGATTTCTTATGGTTCATTCCAGCATAGGCCCCTTGAGAAAAACTATGTGACCCATGATCTCGAGTTGGAACCGGTATCCTTCGCATTGTATATGTGGCGACAATACCTCATGGGTGAGTGGTTTATCGTCTACTCTAACCACAAGGGCCTCAAGTATATATTCTCACCCATGTATCTGAATCTGAGGTCGAGGCATTGTCTAGAGTTCCTCTTGGATTATTATTTTTAGATCATATATACATCTTGGAAAGGGGAAGAAGGTGGAAGATTCTCTTAGTAGAAGGTCGAGCTCACAACTATTGAGTGAGGTGACACAATAGTTAGAAACGTTGTAGTTATCCATCGTGGATGGAGAGGATACAACATGCCTATAGTAGATGGTTTTCACCCCTCCACTCTTACAGCGAGATAGGGAGGCACATCTTGGGGATGTCGACTGTGTGGTTTTATGTGATTAGTTATCCACAGGATATGCTCTTGATGGATATTCACAAGGTAGGTAGCACATAATTCTTTTTAGAGGATTAACTATTGTTCTAGTTGTGTTGCAGGATGATGTCCTAAGGATGTTTCATACATCCCCCTTGGTGGTGCATCCTAGAGAGACAAAGATGTACCAAGATCATCGACGACAGTTCTGGTGGTCAGGCATGAAAAATGAAGTAGAAGATGTCATTTCTCGATGCCTTATGTGCCAATAGGTGAAGGTTGAGCACCAGGTTCTAGTGGGATTAGCTCAACCACCGGAATTTCAATAGTGGATGTAGGATGGAATATCGATGGACTACATGATGGGATTACCACGGACGTCCAAGGGACATGTTTCCAACTGGGTGATCATTGACCGACTCACCAAATCAGACCACTTCCTAGCTATTAGGGAGGAATGTACCGTATAAATATTGGGAATCCTCTAAGTGAAAGAGATAGTTCATCTACATGGATTCCACTTGACAATAGTCTTGGACCGATTTGAATATTTCTCATCCCAATTGTGGAAGGGATTACAGGAGGCTTTTGGGACTCAGCTATGCATGAGTGAAACTTTTCATCCCCAGATAGATGGTCAGATAGAGAGGACAATTCTGGTTCTCGAGGATATTTTGTGGGCCTATGTCTTGGACATTGGTTGTAGTTGTGAGTACCAACTACCACTGGTGGATTTTGCGTACAAAAATAGCTGCCACTCCACCATTGGTATGAAACTATTTGTTGCCTTGTATTAGAGACAATGTCGGTCAATGCATTTCTGGACCGACCCTAGAGAGAAATAACTCTTGGGTCAAGTGCTAGTGTGAGTTTCCACAGAGAAAGAGAAGATCATCTTGGAGTGGATGAAGACTGAACAAAGATAGTAGATGTGTTATACTTATAGAAGATGAAGTCCTCTGAAGTTCAAAGGGGGAGACTACGTTATTCTTTGTGTCTCACCTGAATGAGGGTTACAAAGATTAGGCCGAGGTAGAAAGCTATCTCTGAGGTTCATCGGGCCTTTCCAGATACTGTGCAGAGTTGGAAAGGTGGCATACCACCTAGCACTAGCGCCACAGTTGCATCGGGTACATGATGTTTTCTACGTGTCGTAGCTGAGGAGGTATATTCCTCGCCTATCACACCTCATCAACTGGGGCGAGCTGGACATTGAGGATGGAGTGACCATTGTAGAGTACCATATTGAGATCGATGATTGGTAGGAGATGATCTTTCATGGGTGATCTATTCCCTTGGTGTGCGTCTGGTGGCAGCATAGAAATCATTCAGAGAGCACGTGGCAGAGGGAGGCATAGATCTGTGCCCAGTACCCACATCTTTTTGAGTATCCTTCATTTTGGCTTTTTGGGGACGTAAATCCCAAAGGTGGGGAGAATGTAATGTCTCAGAATTTTCCGTGTATTATTTATAAAAATTATATAGAATTATTACAAGACCAGGTGCAGAGACATCATCTACTTCTGAGGCCCAGTGAGCTCAGAATGGTGGATTGAATCTATTTATGTTAGGTGATTCAACACTCGCGCAAAATTTTGGCAATTTCCAAACAGATACCTGGATAAAAAATATTAGGGCACCATTCGTCTAGGATAATGACTTTACCTAAGAATGAGCCTAACCTCAACAAGAGAGGTTAGAGGGAATAAGTTAATTTTTAGACTTTTTTAGTAAAATAAAGACAATATAAAATATAGAATGTTTATTTTATTTTTATTGGAATATTCGCTACGTCGCAGCAACAAGGCATCTATTTCAATATTAAATTCCATGTCATAATTTCATAAAAACAGCAACTAGACTCATTAATTCTTCTTCATAATAGAACATTGAATCATGTTTCCCTCTTTAATGGGTTATGATATTGGTGGTCGTTGACAAATTTTTGAGTGAAATCTCTAGAGGATCTGCGGGAGCATTGGAGAAAACCATGAATGACGAACGACGACACATCGAAGTTGAGAATCACTGCGCCAACGAAGTTGGGGGATCTCGATGATGACAACCACATGACACCTTCATTGGTGATCTATCACAGTTGAGGTAGGGGTTGTGATTTTATTCCTCATTCCCTGTTTTGGAGTTCAAATTACGATCACTGATCAACCACGAACAAGTCGATCCACTGCTTTGTACGTTCTTTCGGGAGGGTTTTATTGGGATTATTATGGGGAATTGTACCATTTGATTTTGTTGTTTTATTTTTTCTCCATTTATACCTTCGAACAGGAGCATATTAATGTCGTGACGAACGACTTTGGAGGTTAATTCCTCATGCTGTTTTATTGGATTTCCCCCCCCCCCTTCGTTCTTTGCGTTCTACATGAGTGACACACAACGGATCATTTCTCGTCTGTTTTTCGATGCAGAAACCCCAAATTGAATACTTTTCCCCATAATGACCTTCCTGAGGTGTGGCGATGAAGGAAGACGACAAATCGTCTTGGATCGGGAGAGGTTGTTCTTCGAGTTTTCATCGCGTGGGAAAATCAACACTTGTTTTCAGAGCCAATTGGAGGTCTGAAAACACTGGAAGCGACTTCATGGTGCCAGGTTGACAAAAACCTGGGAGCTTAGTGGCGATCAAATGACAGAATCGACTAACGAGGTAGCATAGAAGGCACGAAGGTGGAAGGCTAGGATTCATGAAATATCAAGAATACATGACGTGTTCTTCAGAAGAACATGCCGTGTAGTTTTGGATCTGGTGGATAGGGTTTCGTGGGCCAGAGAAGGATAACATGGCAGGTGTCCCTGGTCAGAAGGCTTGTTAAACTTCCCTCGAAGCTCGGTGTGTACTTTGTGAAGTACATAGACACGAGATGATCTCCACGGCTTCCGAGCACAATGTGTACAGCAAGGCAGACACAACTACGTGGAACTAGGCATGTATCAAGGGATACATGGACACAAGATGGTGTACACGACCATGTACTCCATCACATGTCCAGGAGAGGCCAGTAACGCAGGTCACCATATGTGCCGATTACACGGGTTGGAGGACACGGGTTGATGACTGTGTACGGGAACATGACCAGCATACATGAGGCCAACTATAGTCACTCGGTCATAGCATGTACATCATACTACATGCCAGGTACTCATTTTCATATACGGCCAGCCTTACGACACATCCCGTTGTACACAGACAATACCCGGGGTCAGACAACACGGTGTGCAACTTTTCTACATGCCGTGTATTTTTTGGAAAACGACATGGTCCTCTTGTTCACGGTGTCTTGGAAATATTTTGTTTGGTTTAGTGCACCTCCTTCTCATTCCCCTGATGGTTATACTTAGTTTCCTTCTACAGGAGAATGATCCCTTCAGTAGGAAATTCTGTGATAGAGTCGGCATCCCTCTGAGAGGCCCGGAGTGAGATCCTCAGTCCATTCTTGGCCCTAGGTAGAGTTAGGCATCATCCTGACCAACTTTATCATGCGTTGATCCTCTACCTAGCTAGTGTATCACCTAGATTCTAAATCCGGATGAGTCACGGTATCCGCCATGGACCTGGCAGTGATCCTCATCTTTGTATCGTGATCTTTCTATCTCAAGAGTGTATCTCCCGTAATGAGTGCTTCTATCTATCATGATCCTTCACACTCAAGAGTGTGTATCTTGTAATGAGTGCATCTACATCTCGTGATGCTTCGTGAAGAACATTACATCTCGGATGGACGAAATCAGAGCTATAAAACTCATGGAGTGTGTTCTCTCATAAATGAGTGCTTCGTGGAATCATCGAACTGAACCCCTACTTGGGGGTATGCGATTGTGTGACCAATTTCTAGACTACGGGTCCGGGATTTGAGTATATATGGATTGTTATATATGTTTTGTAGACATATACTTTCCATATCTGACTGTACCTTTACATTGTATAATGATTTGTGGTTTTCAGGGTCCTCTACTGAGTATTGTTAAACTCACCCCTGCACGGGCTTTGCCCGCACTTGTCGTGTCTTGTGAAGATGAGCAGCCTTTTGAAAGAGTACATGGTGAACCAGGACATGGCCAAGCTTTCTGAGTTCCCCATAGGCCGAAGCATTCCTATGGATTCAAGTGGGAGTCCCAGCACCTTTTGTGTTCACAGGTTGGACTTTGCAGTTTTTAGACTCTTGTTTTGGTGGGCTTGTTTTCCGGCCCGGTCTTCTTCCAGTACTGTACCTTTTTTCATACTCTGTTGGATGGATTTAGTTGTATGTATGCATTTTTTCCCTTTATGTTTTTACATTTCTGTATTTTAGGGCTTGTAGATGTGTGCTTTTGTACATGTACTTAGGCAAATGCCTCTCGTGTTTAGTAATATGCCTACTCGGTTCGAGTCACCTGCCCCTGGCCTATTGGAGGCGGGCTTGGGGAGTCACGACATGGGACCACATGGGCAGGTTGTGATAAAAAAGGTATTAAAATACATGTGTTTATTATTTTTTATATCATATTATTCAATCATTGGATGCATAATCATGAGGAATCATTAATGAGGATGATATTGTAAAACAAAAATCTTACAACTTTGGTAACATTGAATTGTACGAAACATGAAGGAATTATATTAATTAAAATTTATAATTTCATTATAATTAAAAAAATAATTATAATAATGTAAATGGTTATGTATAACTATAAATCATGAAGAATATAGATTCATAACATAACATACGCCTCAATGTAATAAAACTCAGACAAAAATCCAGTATAGATTTGCTAAATTTTAATCATAAAAAGGAATGAAATATATGTACCTAAATGTATATGCAAATAAAAATATTATTATTGTAAAATATAACTAAATTCATTCAAATTAGTTATATAGTCCGCATAAACGACTTAGAATTTGAATGTGGAATGTGTCTCACTGATGTAAAAAAGGTAAGACAGAAATACCATACCATATTAATAATATATCTAACTGTAATCCCCAGAAATAAATAACATACGAAAAATATATAAATATCATAACAATTTTAATAAGAATTATATAACAGATAAATGGTTCAGTTTATAAACCAAACTAAAATACAAGGGATGAATGAGGCACAAGTCTCCTAGAAATAAACGAGAGTCTAGAAATCCATTTCATGATGACTCGAAATCCTTCATACACATTTTTACCTCCATTATATTTAATATAAGTTCATTATATATACATATACTTTATCTATATATTATATATATAATACCATATATAAATTAATTATTTTCTTTTTATAGTTATGTATTAAAAATTATTTGTTAAAATCATCTTTCGGGTAATAACTATTTGATTTTTATATAGGTTATGTTTTTTTAGACATGTATAATTGAACATAAATATTTAATCAACAGAATATTATTCCTAAAATAATTATCATATTTATACATAAATGATACATTAATATGAATAATTCAATATGGGATTGGGAAATAAACTATGTTATGATCATTGAGACATTTGACCATACACACACCTGAGTAATATTTTATTTTTCAATTATGATTATGGAAAGGAAGTATGTAATATGTTATGATTACATAATGAGTGTAATATCCTATATAAAATATTATTCTTTTATATATTCCCATTCATTTTATCCCTGTGGTTTGGTGATTAAAAAAGAGTTATATCACTTCATTAATGTGGTATTAATCATGTTCATGAAAGATGTAATCATTGTTGTTCAGTGAAAAGGTATCAAATAAAATGACACATTATAATTTTGGAATTATATAAATTTAATTAATATCATAAATATATAATGTATATATTATATATCTACTTTAATTTTACCTATTATAATCTATGTATGTTGGTGAAAATATATCACATAGCTTCGTGAGGTGATGGACCATCACACACACAAACGAAATTATCAGATACCATTAAAAATGGAAACTAAAAAATTATATAGAATTAATTATTATAAAGTTATAAATTATTTATTAAAAACATTTTCTGACATTATATTCATCATCACACAACACCATGAGTGGCTGTAATGGAATAAATGAAAGACATTGTATCTCGAACTAGTAGTCCGCCATACACATGAATAATGATTTCATAACCTATTTGATGAAAAAAATATGTTTTTAGGTAATTCACTAGATATTAAAAAGTCATATTATATGTATAATATCGTTTATATTATATATTCATGGGTAAATAATAATTGAAAAAGGTAGAGGATAAAATAAATTAAAAATGAACATCGAATAATCCTTCTTATTATATGGGTAACATCCATAAAATTGAATTTAAATCCTTATGATGATCCATTTATTCCCAAAATAATAATTTTATTATGAGAATATGTAATTTTAATGTGATTTTTTATTCGACCCAAATGGCTGGAGATGTGTGAATAAGTGAAGGGATTGAGTACCTTTTTATAGTTTACATGGAGTAAAATTATTGCAAATAACATAAAGTATTCAATAATGTGAGAAAAATCTAACATCATGTGTCTTAAATATAGAAAAATAATCGAAGTATATATTATATAGTCAACCAAAACTACATGAAAAAATATTTTAAATATTTTATTCCTTAGCGTATAACATTTACTCACTTTATGCATTTAAATTTTTATTAACATAACTTATTAATTTAAACTAGATAACTTATATTTTAAGACTAAAATGAATATAATATTAAGAAGATAATTTATAATAAATTGTTATAAATGTTTAATAGAATTTATGAAATATAAATAAATGTGTTTAAAATAATTTTTAACATTGGTGCATATAATGCACAAAACCCAAATTAAAAATTAATCAAGATATTTAATTTTTAACTTATTTCACAAATAAATATTAAATAGAAATTAAGTTGAAATAATTAGATAATATTCATTATTATAATTTAAATTATAGAATCCAAATTTAAAAATTAAATTATCTAATGTATAAAATCATATTTTAAAAAGAATTTTAGGAATCAGATAAAAAAGTGTGATTTTAAAGAGAAAATGATCAGTAAATTAAATATTTTATAATACAATTTCTGTATATATATAATTTTAAGGACAAAAAAATTACTAATAAAATTATTAATAAAATTTATTACAATATAAATTTTTAAAATTTTATTTAACATTATCAATATTATAAATGAATATATATTTTACAAAATAATTTTTTTCTTTTTCACTATTCTTCATAAAATTAAACATTATAGAAAACTATAAAAAATATAACTTATATTACTTTTCAAGATATGACTCCAAATAACAGCCATATATTTTAAAATACATATTTTATAATTACATATTATTAGTTTTAAAATAATTATGAAAAATAAGTGCGATTTCATTTTTTTCAAAAAAATTATTTGTTTGAAGCATTAAGTTGTATTTATTCTTATCCCTTATATAGAAAAATATTAATATATTTATTGAAAATTTGGTTGAATATATAATATTTTACATTTATTAAGATAATGAATAAAAAATATTATTATTTAATTGAGGTAAATACATTTTTTTTCTTAAAAAAATTAAGACAAAATTTCATTTATTTTAAAAAAAATTATTTTCAATTATAATTAATTGGTTAACAAATAATTATTTTTTAATACATTTGTTATTCTTCAATTTTAATTATTTAAATAATTCTAATCATACCCTCCTTCTAATTACTAGGTGGTATCTATAATATTAAACAAAAATATATTAATAATATAACACATTTCAATTATTTTCATTGTTTCATGTAACAAAAGTTAGAATTAGTATGTAATTTAATATAGAGAAAAAATAATTTCATTTAACATATAGAATATTTTGTTTTGTGTGTAAGTAAACCATACTCAATACAAAGTTTAACCCAAATTATATCAATGACTATTGTAATTTGAAAAAAAATCATAAAATCTCAGTTGTAACATATACTATACATGATATATAAAAATCACAACTATTTTTTAGAATATAATTTCTAATGTGCAACCTAACTTCATCAATTCAAGTGAATAATGTGATTTCTACAATATCATTTAGGTAGATTCATTCAAATTCATTATTATTTATATTTCTTTTCATCCAGTCCACTTTTTCCTTATTTTTCCCATACCACATTTTTTTACATCAATTAAATAATAAATTAATTATATAATGGTATACATCTATATATTTAATTTTGAATATATAATTTATTTAATGATCTAATCATAATGTACATTTTGATGTATACTACACAGTAACATGATGATTTATCACTCTTATAATGAAATTTCTAAATTTTGGATGTATTGAAATTCCCAATATTTATTGTCTCAATAATTATAACTGTAGTGATCCTAATAGATCAAATCAAATCAAATTTTATTTTAGAAAAAGTAATTGCAATAAATAACAAAATTGAAAGAGTTATTTGATATTTGGTTATGTCTTATGTAATCCCTTATATAATGTGAAATTTCAACAAAAATAGTGAATAAAACTATGTACTCAAATATAGGTTTATTACGACTCTCATAATGTTAGGACCAAGAGGGTAATAATGGAGTTTGTTTTCATGTGTTGTCTATTGTTGTCATTAATTTTATTGAAGAATGGAATGTGAGTTACATTGTATTTGGTGAACATCGTATTCATGAAAATAATATTGAATGTTTTTTTAAGAAAAATGGGGCTCACATTTTTAAAAATGTCCATAATATCCAGATGGATGATGAATATAATTAATAAAATAGACAATGAATAATTATATAAGTAAATTTCTATAAGATTCACCATTCATATATTATGGATGTAGAGAACTTATTGGTAAAATCAAATTCTATATGACTCTGATTAATAATTATGATGATGATATGCATATTTTTATTTCACCTAAATTATATGTAAAATAAAATAACATATGATAAATGAACAGGGGAGTGAAATATATGTTTCTGATTGTTTTCAGGATGATCAGATATAGATTGAAAAAAAACGTGGTTATTTTTTCATGGATAATGAATTATTGAAAATCGTATTCTATCCCCAGAAACAAAATTTGATGGTGAGGATAATGATGAAAAATTTATACTAAATATTTCATATTTAGACCAATAATACCTAGAATAAACCTACCTCGAATGATTGTACCCTAATTAATTATATCAAGGAAAATCATACTCAGAATGATCGTATACATTCCAGTCATTAATTAAATGTTATATCCCAGAAAATCTTGTTTAGCATAATTATAGTTGGGTTAATTCTTTCTGGACATACATACTCAGGTTATGACTCTTCATTCCCCTGGTCCTTACATCTCTCTCTCTCTCACTCAGCACTCACATGATCTATGGTTTCTCCTTGAACCCCTTCCTAATAGCACCATTGTTTCTCATGAGCATCATTTACTTTCTCTATTCATCTCATTGTCTTGGTTCTTCCTTATCTGGATTTGTTTTCTCCATGTTTTATTCCAATTGCCTCTCAGGGAACCTCATGCCTTGGTTTTGAATCGGCGTTGCTAGCTGTGATATGGAGGGATTTTTTTACATTTCCTCCCTACCCTGTCGGCCTAACTCATCACATTTCCCCCAATCTATGGTCAAGATGATGGTGTAGATGGAATATTTGGGATTATTGAGAGGGATATGAGGCGATCTCTCATAGCATCATTCCAACTTTATGTGCAACCTATCCCCATGATCATTCTTTTCCCATTATTCCCTAAACCATCGCATCATTCTCCACTCCAATAGGGCGCGACTGTAGAGTGGGAGGATTGGGATGGTGTTTATTGATTTTCACGGTGGTGGGTCTCACAATGGTGTTTTCCTCTTGTATTCTTGGATGTTTGGTTTGTTCTCCTATTGAATTCCTCAGGTTTCATTGTAGGTTTTTGTAGATGCTCTTATCTTATTCATATAGTATCCATCAAATGATTTGTCATAGTGAGATATTGGTTGGGAGGCTTTGTCAATCTGAGGTCGTGACATAGTGTTTTCTAATTTCGGGTGGATTGGTATTCATGTACTGATCTGAATTTCTATTATATGATTAGTGGTGGTGACATGTCTGGTTTTTAGTTTTGATTTGATGTTGAAATAATGATATGTCGATACAGTGGTGGAGGTGTCTCTAGTGTTGGTTGTTTTAAGCTTCATTGTTTGACCCCTATTATTTGGATTGTTTTCAGTTTTCTACAATGACGATGAAGATTGGTTTCCATGGATTCTAGATACTAATGATGTGATGACGATAAATGGTTGATTGAGAATCATGGAGTGTGGATCGAGGTTGATCATGGCTATTGTGTGTGATTTTTTTGGATGTGGGCTCAGTTTTTTGAAGTTTAAATTTTTATTTGAAATTTAATATTTTGAGGTGGATGGTATTGTGAGTGGTGTTTCAAATTTTGTACCAGTTTGGGTGGTTTCCACTTACCCAAAAAGTGTTTTATTCAAAAAAAAACATACCTAGACTGGGAAGGAAAGAACAATAATGGAAAATATGAACTATTATAATACCTTCCATAATAAATTTGAGGATGCTAAAGCTATTGTCAAATGAATTCAAAATCATGAAGGATGGTATGATACTAGAACATGTTTTGGAGTGATGAATTTTTTAAAGATGAATCTATTGAGAGTAGTCCATATAATTTTTAATTTCATCATATTCAAAAATAATTTCATTCAATAATGACCAATGGAAAAAGAATTTATATAAATTCATTGAAAATTATTATGATAGAGTCCAATAAAAAATATAGTCAACCATTTAAATGGGTATGAATTATGTTTCTTTCGCACATTTTGTGCCAAAAGATATATGAACATTGATTTGATCTCAAATTCATTTATAAAGTTATTTGAAGAGAATTGTTGAATGAGTTCAGAAATATTTCTTCAAGTGGTCCATAATTCATTCATACACACAATTGATATAAAGCCTTGTTTTGAAAAAAAAAATTAAATTCTGAAAATTGAATCAATTATTGAAATCAGACTTGTTTTTGAAATTAAAATATAAAGTATATATGAAGGTGGAGGAAGATATGAGAATATTAGATGATGGTTGATAATGCAATAATAAACCTGACATTTTAGTGGAAATTGAGATTTGGGTAAATTATTTTGAAGAGGAAATATTTTATAATTCCTTTCAACATCATTTATGAATCACCTATAGAAGGCGACTATACCTTCAATTTTTTTGGAAAGTTGAATTTTTAACCAACAAAGGGAGATAATATCCAATGTATATAAGATATAAAGAAGTATTCATACAGATCATTAATTGAATTAATTTCATTTAAATAAGTTAAATAAGAAGATACAATATCTTAACATTGTTTTTATCTTATTATCAAATTCAATTTTTCTCATATAATGATAATTACCACATTCTAAATTTCAATTGTGAACTTCTGATCGTATTTTTGGAAAGGATAATGGGAATCCAAATTTTCATAGTAGAATTTATAGACATGGGATGAATCATACTATGTTTTCCATAATCAGAATCAAAGTGGTGAAGATTTATCTCTATCCTTTTTGTATATTGTTATATATTTTATATACATGGATTAATTGTACCTAGAAGAATCATACTAGTAGGAATCATATCAATAGTAATCAGAAATAGAATAAATCATACGATGAAAATTAGACTGGGATTTCATTAATAATGAGTATGGAGTTTATAAAAACATCATTGTAATAACATAATGTATTATTTTTCAATTAAATACATTTCAGGTTGGGAAAATGTATGATATGATACATGTAACATGTTCTGATACAAAATAATTGTATTACTATATTAATTCTAAAAGATTCCACACACATTTTTGTATTGTCTTCATTTTGCTACATGATGGAAAGTTAATGTCCTACTTGTTGTTATACAAGGATTTTTTTCCTAATAGAAAGTATGGTATTAGATTTTCTCCAAACCATATCCATGATAAAATCAAGGAAGGGATGAATTTCACAGTACTGTAGTAGCAGAGGAATTGTAGCAGAGACTAAAATGGTTGTTGTACTATAGTAGGTACACTAGCAGTACTACTACTATAGAAGTAATAGTCACCAAAGGGTACTTTGGGATAAATGAAAAGTCTTTCATGACTTGTATTCAGACAACTAGGACGTGGGACTTCGGGTTATTTAATGTGTATCCCTCTACCTAATTTTAAAGAGGTCTTTGATTTAAATAATAATTAAGGCTTGACCCCAACCATTAAAACAAATATTGAATAATAGATCCTGTAAAATACATTTATTCTCATTGAAGTGTGTTTTAATTGTTTTTAGGGGGAATAGAATTTCTATCAGGATGTTATTGTTGTTTCATTTTTAATGAAATGAAAAATATACAATATTATTTTTCCCCTTCTCCCCCTCTAGGTGATATAATTATCCTGATTGGGGACATACAAATGGTCTTAGAGGGCTGGTTCAATTCATATATTTTTTGTTGATGGAGAATTATAATTGTGTGGACAGTAAAGGTATTTGGGATTTATATTGAAATAATTTTCATTTCATGATTAATATTATTTTGTTTATAATGTGACTAATGGATATGAGGTTCATGAAACAAAAACAGACAAGTTTCCTCCCATTTATTTTAAATATCATCCTACATATTTTGAGAAGAATAATATGGTGAATGATGGAAGGGCCAAAAATGAAATATTGTCACCACATTCTAAATGATAATTATTATGTGTGAAGGGTGATGCCACAACCAAATGTATATTGGATAAATTGAAAAAAAAAACATTAAGATATTAAAAAGTGATGAATAAAAACCCATAAATCTGGAGACTAATGTATGAATACATGAATATGGGTGATTATGAATCTACTGTGGTCTCCTTTTACTAGGTAAATGGAATTGTTAGTAGAATTTGATTTCACGAGGAAATATATATGATTCAATAGTAATTGAAAAGAGGCTTAGAATCATTCCTCAAAATTTCGATGTAAATCATTCTTCATTAGAAGATTGAGATCCTAAAACAATATATCTTTATGTCTTCCATAACACTTTCATGGAGAATAAACTGTGATTGACAGGGAAATTTCATTCAAGGAGGTGATGAATGAAAAGTCAAAGAAGGATCTTATTGAAGATGAAGTTGGTGAATCTGATTATGCAAATGAGGTACGTAAATGTTTTGATGATATAATATTATTTGTTTCTAAAATATTATAAGATGTGTTTTGAAATATAAAAAGAAAATTTACATGAATTTATTTGAATATGGAGCCATTGGTAATTGTGCAGCTGTTGTTTCTATATAAAAGACAGAACAGAACAGTGATAAAAAATAATGAGATAAAATAAAATTATATTCCACTATGAATGAATGAAATTTCTTTAAATACAAATGAATAATTTTTTTAACTAATGTGAATGAGGTGAATGGAATTGATGTTGAATTAGAAAAAAGAATTGATTATGGGGATAAAAATACATTTGTTGCAATAATGAATGATTAAGAGTTAGAATTAGTATTTATTAATTAAATAAACTCAACATGAATATCATTAGAATGAAGTTCTAAAATAATTTGAATGGATGATTATAAGGCTTGAATAAGAGTGGGAATAGTAATCTTCTTCTACCAAGAACCAATAATGATTTGTAGATGAAAAAAAGGCTGGTAAGAGAGATTGATGATTTGAAAAAAAATCTATTGCGGATGGAAACAATAATATTAAATATCTACAAGTGAAGATGAATTTAAAAAAATAATAGATGGAAAAATCCTGTAAAAAATTCTAAATTGGAACAGAGAGATAAAAGTTTCAAACTCTCTATCTCTAAATATGGTTAATGTTCACGAAAACAGAAAATATTGAAATATAAACATATGATATCATAAAATAATAAGAAGAAATGTATTTTTTTTCCAGAAAAATATAAATATGAGAACATTATATATTTTCTTAAGACCCAAAAAAGGAAAATTAATACGACTTAAAGAACATTGAATTTGTAAATATTTTCAAATAAGATGAATATAGAAAATATAAAAATACTAATAGTTATTATGAAACATGAAAGTAAATTAAGACACTAATAAAAAATATAATGGATGTCAGCATAAGGAATAAGATGACAGAAGAAAATATTCATAACTCCAACCAGTATAAATGTTTCTGAAGAAAAAATTATTTTTATTTCTATATGTAGTCTTGTTCTAAATTTAGACATATGGAAAATATTTTTAGGTTTAACCATCAACATTACTAATATTACAAATGTTATGAAAGGAATATATTTAAGGGTAGTGAATTCAATCCAATGATTTAGTATGACAAAGTTGAATTGAAGAAACATAAGAATGGTTGAGTAATCATAAAAAATAGGCCATAGAATTTGGAAAATATTTTTAAATGATGTGAATAACCTGGGAACCATGGAAAATGATTCCTTATTTTTAAACTAGCATAAAAAATAGATTCATTAAAATTCATAAAAGATTATGGTGTTGAAATAAAATAATGAAGAAAAATATATTTTTGTTGATACCTCATTGAATTATTCAATTGGATAACAACAATGGATTCATAAAAGTGCACGATCTTATCATTTTACAATATATTTGAAATTGTAGAATAATTTGAAATAATATAAATTATGAACTATGAAATTTGGCAATGATGATTCCCTGAAAATCAAAGGGTTGGATAAGCAATCATTTGGAAAAAAATATGAAATCCATGAAAACATTATATATTGATGAGATGAAATAAAATTTTCTACATTTTACATAATTGAGTAATAAGGAAAACAATGTAATCTTCAATAAATATGGGTTTGTTGTTAAAAGTGAATAATATGGAAGGATTTTTACAGGAGACCAACATAAAAATGAAAACACGTTTTGAGGTTGTTGAAATAAAAAACTCTTGTTATTATGTATGGTGGAAGTGAATCAATTAAATTATAAAAGATGTAACAAATATGTCAAATAAACATGAGAAAATTTAAAAATCTATATAGTGGTCACATCATTATTTTTACCATGAGGAAGAGATTGGGGGTTTCATAATTTTTCAAAAAGGACTGATTTAAAATTATCTCCATAAGAAAGTTGATATTTATTCAATGAAACACCTGGATATGATTCAATCTATTTTATATTGGTGAATAAGAAACAATAAAAAATGTAGATAAGAACATAATAACTTTTATTTAGGTTTTTACATGAAATAATTGAGTTATTTATATGAAACATAAGTAATGTGAATATAATTATTAAAAAATCTCAGAATAAAATGTGAAGAAGATTGTGATTATTTTGTGAAGATGTTGAGAACTAATAATGGTGGATAATATAGAATAAAAATATATTAAATTAATCTAGAAAATAAGTTATTTTTTTATGAGTGTATTTCCCCATACACTGCTTAATAAAATGTGGTAACTAAAATGATGAATATATGTTTGTTGAAAATGAGAAGAATTATGTTACTTGATTCTGGTCTCTACCATTACATTTGGAGGAATTCCATTATTAACTGTATTTATATCATGAACCATTTTTCTATAGGCCTCATTCACATATGGCATTATAATAATTGTTTGTGAAAAAAACCCATGTATGAAACACACGAGTTTTTGGGATTACATGTATTATAATGCTGAAAGGTGGAAAAAATATAATGTTTTAGATGAAATATGAATATTGAATCTTTCATTGGAATACAATTTAAGGAATATGTTATACACGAATCAAAAAAAATAAATACATAGAATTTTATATTCTTTTGAGTTTAAAGTAATTAAATTAGATGAGAGATAAAAACATACATATATAGATTAGAATGTTGAGTGATAGTAGGAATACAATTTCAAAAAGGAAAAATACAATTATTATCATACTCAAAGGGTATAATTAGATTCGGTTTTTTCCATCGATGAGTATGATATAAAAAAAATATTCCTAGGATCAGGAAGCTAGTTTAATATCAGAATATCATTGGGGGTCAAAATTAGAATGTCCAAACAAGATGAAAAACAAGAGATATTAAAAATGCATATTTTTATTCTAATGCGGGGTTGAATGATGTGAATGAATCACTTGAGTATTGGAAATTGGTTCACCCCATGAATGAAATGTTCGATAAGATTGAACAGAATGATATATTGAATCTTGCACCAAATATCGAAAATAGAAATTATATTTCAACATTGTTTGTTTTTTGGAATAATATGAATGAAAAAGATAAACTGATTAGAAACAAAGAATGATTTGTTTTTAAAGGGTATTCACAAACTGATGGTCCTTATTTTTGTGAAACCTCTTATCTAGTGGAAGAGCTAAAAAAATTAAATTTATTCTTGTTATTTCTACCTAATGAGGATACAATATTTTTCAAATTGATGTTAAATATGTATTCTTTAATTGTTATATTGATTATATAGTATGCATTGAACAACCCTGTAGATTTATTGTTAGTATAGATGAATGTTATCTGTGTCGATTGAAAAATTCAATATATATGATAAAAAACATCTGATAGCTTTGTATTCAAAACTAGATACAGGCCTAAAGACGATTATTTTTAAAAATCTAAAAGTGGAAAACAATCATTATATGAGATACGGTCAAGAATATTCTATCATTATAATTTTTTATGTTGATTACTTTAACATTTTGGGGAATGATGAAAGAACATGTGAAAGGTTTTCTATTGAAATGAAAAATATATTTTAGATATCCATGATGATGGAAATGAATTACATTCATGTTTTAATAATCATTAATAATGAGAAATAAATTTTTTCCCACAAGAATAGTATGCTAATGAACATCATAAGAGGTTTGTTAAAGAAAACTCAAAAATTACTCCATAATTATTTTAGTGGGAATAATATTGTGTAAATAGAGGGATGAAAAATAAGTTGATAAAATATTATTTTAGATGATTGAGGGAAGTATTTTATATTTTACTACATCAAGACATGACATTGTTTTTGTTATTACGTTATGTGAATGATTTCAGAGTTCCCCAAAAGAAACACATTTACATGCTATAAAAAATATTCATAGATACATCGAAGGAACAATAGAATTCAGATTCATGTATGGAAGCTCAGATATTAAGGACATGTTTGGCTATTTAGATGTTGATTGGGAAAGGAATGCTGATCATAAAAGGTCTATGTCTAGTGGATTATTTTTTTTGGAAATAATTTTTTATATGGTATTCATAAAATTAGAATATTTTAACACATAGCGTGGTTGATGATGAGTTTGTTGTTTCCACTCAATACACCACTCAACATATGATGACAAAAGGTCAATTTTAATATTTACAAGATGAAGGGATATTATACCTTTCCTAGGGTTGAAATAAACAAAGTACAATCAATATCATAATTAATGTAGTTCAACATTTTCATTCAAAACGATTTAAAGAAAAAAATCAATTCCCCAATGAAAATGTGGTGAATAAAGAATTGAATACTTAATTTGTTCTAACATTACACCAAGTTGCTAAATTTTTTAAAAAATCATCACTAAAGGAGTTATTCTCTAAATTGATGATAACCTTAGGTTTCCAACATCATTCTCTTAACAGTTTTGGTATTTGATTGTATCCAATATATCATATTAATGTTGGATTCTGTTTTATAAGGGGAAAATTTTTATGATTAATCTATCCATAAAGACATGTCAAAAAGGGGGAGTCTTATGAATGATATGAATTCAAAATTTCATTATGTGAAAAATATTCTAACTATTTACAGGTGTGGTTGTAGTAAATGAAGTGTTTTGTATTCAAAAAATGTTGAATAGCTGTGGAAGAAAGATATTAATGATGTTATGAATATAACTTGTTTTTTCTAAGATATGGTTTTTTCTATAAATGATTTTTTTAAGATAGCGAGTTTGCTCACGTACTCCTATAATTGTTGATATGTGATCCACTAATTGCCAATACAATGTTTAGTGATTAATGAAACTAGTATGATAATGAAATTAAAATGAAGGTATTATTAGGAAAATGATGATAATGAATGTGGTTTTTTTTCAGGTGTTTAACTTATTTGTCAATAGATCGGTTGAATAAAGGATATGACATCACATTTTATTTGGTGAAATTAATTTTCACGAAAAGTGTACTCGAAATTTTTTTCATAAAAATCAGTCTCACATCGATAAAAGAATTATATTTTATCAAGACTGTTTAATTAATGTGGTCGATTGTATTTAGAATTATTTTTAATATATATAGAAGGACCTCAATTTTTCTATAATCTCGGAATGGAATGAGTTATAATAATGGGATAAACAGATTATGCATGACTACACAAAATAAATGTGATATAAATTTGCAGATTTTAATTTCACATAAATCATAAGTTAATAGTATAGATTATAATATTGTAATGGTGGTGTGAGTGTGATGTTTTTATTATAATTCATATTGATTGAATATAGATGATAATGAATAGGAGTTAGTGATAGTATTCAGGAAAAATAAATTCATGAAAATCATATTCATGAATAGGATGGAAAATATGTTTGTGAATAGAATGAGGAAAATGTTGGTATAGATGAATTTGTATCCATTCCAATCATACCCAGAATAATTGTACCCAGAAAAATCCTAAAAAGAATAATATTATCCATTGCAATCAGAATAAAAGTGATCATATCCAATACGAACTATACATATTATGATCATAATTAAGAAAATCATATTAATCGTAATTTATGTTAGGATAACTGAAATATGAAAAAATGTACATGGCCTAAGAAGGTATGAAATAAGTTAGATAGAATGAAATGTTATAATATGATCCAATATAAATCTGATTATTTTAATGAAATTCTCAAAATAATTCTAAATCATGAATGGATTCATGATAAAAGAACATTTTTTAGAATAAATAATGTTTTTAAATATGATGCTATTAAAATTGTTCTATTGTATTAGAAATTCTATCATATTTAATAAGAATTGATTTCAATAGAGACAGATTGAAAAAATAATTATATTGAATCCAATAAAAATAATAATTATAGAGGACAATAAAAATATAAAAACCCATTTAATAGGGATTAAATTATATTGTTTTTATCTCAAGTGGTTCCAGATATTGATTATCTACAAATTTTTTTTACTGATTTTATGAAGTAGGTCAAATATTAGAGTTTGAATGTGTTGAGTATTATTTCATATTGTGGGTAAAAATTCATTCATATATCTAATTGATATAGAGAATGATTTTGAATGAAATCAGATTGAAAAAAAAAACAGAATCATAGAATGAAATAATACTTGTTTATAAATATAATTTATGAATATGAGATGAAGGTTGAATAAGATTTGATAATTCTGAATAATGTTTTATGATGTAAAAATACATCATATATTTTGGGGGAAATTTAAATTAAGTTATGTTTTTTTTAGCAGGAAATATTTTGGAATTCCAAAAAAATCTCTTATGGGTTACCTATAAAAGTCATGTTAATATTTCACTTTTTTTATAACTGAACCATTCACAATAGAAGAGAGATATGTTTTGAATTATGAGGGATGGTAGAATATTTTCATAATGATCATTTTAATAAGACTTTTTGTCAAACGAAGTGAATGAGAAGATACAAGATTACAATTTCGTACTCAGTTGTGGCCGTATTTAGTGATTATAATATTCTTCTAAGTATTTTATTCATCTTATCAATCATATTTGGTTAATCATTATATCAGGATGGATAATTTTCTTTAGGATTTTATTACTAGGATTTCTAGACTAAGGAATAATCATAGTGGGAGAATTGTACTGATATTTCCTTACTCAAAATATAAGTGGTGCATATTCATATTTATGATATTTTAAAAAATTTATATAGTTTATCTAATGGGGAAGATAATATTGGTAATAATCATACTAAGGAGAATCTTACCCAGAAGAATCATTCTCAGAATAATTGGTCTGAATAAAAATGTACTAGGAAAATCTAACTAGGTTTTCCATAAAAACTCAGGGAGATTATACCAACTTCTAGGTAAGAATGTGAAGAAGTTTGTTTCAATTGAATGTATTTGTGAAATTTTAATAGAAGAACATGTATCTAGTTTTGATACATAAATATTTTTTTACCCTATGTGTGCTATAAGGGTGCACAATCACTATTGAATTTTCTAAAATGTTCTACATGAGTGAAAGGTAATATATAACTTATTGTAATGCATGTATTGTTATCTAATGGATGGTTTTTTATAGAATTCTATCCAAACCATAGCACATATGTAGCTATTCGTATTTAATAGTGATCATTATAAATACTTTTTTCACATAGATTTTTGTTTGAATGGAATTTAACAAGAAAAAAAATTAATAATAAATAATGTTATATCATTTGAAATGAAACTTAAAATAAAATAAAACAAAAATTCCCCCTCCCCTATTACAGACACAATTATATTTACTGGAAAATTACCCCAAATATTCCGTAGCCTCTTGAGTGTTTATCCAAACATTACATCAAATTAATTGAATATTTTTTCCAAAAACTAAAAACTAACTAACGTCTTATGAGAAATAATAAAACTAATAGATTTCAATTACTCATCAGTATTAATAAAAAATTCATTTTTTAGATACAACATGATTATTTTATATCTTATATTTTATTATTATTTATTTTCATGGTGTGATACATTATTTAATAATGTTCCCTATAAATTCAATGTATATATATAAGATATATATATATACAATATAGGTTTAATATATATGTTTTGGTTGTGGATCAAAATGTTATGATAATTAACCAATATTTTCAATTATTGAAAAAATCCCAATCCAATACTTATTTTAGTTCTAACTCCCACGGAGAGATGCATGGTGAAATTTCTAGTCAAATGATCAATAAATGAAAAAAATGAAGATACGCTAGCATTGATTGTAATCATGAAAAAAAACTATGCAATTCAATTATTTATGGAAAATTACCATAATGGGATTGAATAATGTCAGACAATCTTCTCTATGAAATCATTTAATTGGTACTAGTGTAATGGAATTAAAAATTATGGTGGGATAGATATCCTTATATCCAAAATCCATTACACACAATCTAATGTTTATATGTGAAATTTTTATTTCCCTATGCCATATGACGGATTATTTCCCAAAACTGCATGTGATAGAGGATTATAATATTTGGTTATTTGGGATACAACTACTAATATTAAAATTATAACCCCAACTAAAAATAATGATTCCTTTTCACCAAATTATAATCATTTGGGGAAATATCACTCATATATGTGGTATATCCTTGAAAATAAGAAACCTTTTTTACAGACCCTGAATTACAAATAGCTTTTTCAATAACCTATATGATATTTAAATCCAAATAATCATATATTAAATAGTTAGTTTATCCCCATCTATAGGTATATACTAAACGATGTGATTTCATGGACTATATTTTTCGTGATCAATGGAATGAGTGGTTGTTTCATGATACAGAGATAATAGATTTAATAATTCAAATAAGCCAACATTAAACTACCATACATGAAATGGTAAACAAAAAATTGTTGATAAATACCCTCCCAACACATTCAAAATCAAATGAGGATTGATATTTCTATCACATTGTGGATTGGGAAGAAAATGGTGGCCAAACTATTCACATAGTTTCCCATGATTCATCTAACATATGATTATTCAACCATCACCCTAGATCATTGAGAAACCAAATTATAATGAAAAAATGTGAAATAAAAATTGATTATATTCAACAGAAATATATTCATTTTCGTTACCATGTTATTAAAACAAAAAAATGACTGATGACATAATGTATAAAGAGGAAAGAGACAAATTCTTTAACATTTAGATAAACACCCGTGATTTAATCCATTAATGAAATTCCATGGAATGATAAATTATGAAAAGAAAATTTTACTAGAAAAATTGGGATTGAGGGAAATGGTAGGATATTCCATGGAAGGAATTTGTCAACACTCATTAGTAAATCCCATTAAATTACAAAAAATGTGTAATGATACTTGGACATTCCACATCCCATGGTTTTTAGTGGGGTTTCAATATTCAAATTTTCAATGACTTTGGAGGATCTATAAATGTTTTTCCATATTCAATTTTATCTTCTTTATTAGTTGGTGAGTTAGTATGATGATATTGGGGTTTCAATTATAGAATAGAGCAACAATATATCTATAAATTTTCTTTGAATATATATTTAGTATTTTTAGAGGCCATAAATTTTATGTAGATTTCAATCCACCTATCATTGTAAAAGATCAGGTAAATTCTCATACTATCATTACCTATATATTCCCTTCAACACAACATCCAAAATGATTATAAATTTATGTGAGGGTATAATTTATACAGATTTTGGAAAATAAGTTGTGAAATTTAATGTTATGGACTCTATGAACTACTACATTGAGTATCATAATACTTTGGTAATCTTCGATTATAATTCATCATATAAATAACCTATGTCTTATTATTTTCATATTTATAGAGATATTTCATGTATTGGTTATAGTCTGATATATGGAATTATATTAAAACTAATATATAGTGAATAAAATGGTATCAAAATTAATTTTATATGGAATAATACTCAGAATCTATGATTTTTAATCCTTAATATGAAATGGATTTTGTGTATTATAATGGATTTGATTCATTATTATTTTATTCTAATAGTTTATATAATGATATTAAAGATCATTATGTACAAATTTCAAGACAATTGATGTATCAATCTATACAGCACCCCAGGAAATTTACCTAAATAAATTTCCATGAAATCTAAACATCTCAATCCGGAATAGTGGTGGGAGATTACAAATTATTTTTTATAAAAATATATATTCATCTCATGAATAAATTGAATTTAATATTATCAAAGTAAACATAAGTGGAATAATGTGGACCATGACCAGAATATCTGGTTTTTAGATATTTATTTTCATGCATTGGATTCATTTGATAAATGTGGATAAACATATATGATAACAAAAACAGCAAATTAATACATCACTTTGGGAAGATGGAGGAAAATGTTGATAAATGACCTGATTTCATTTTTTATGCCATATCAGATACCTAATGGTTTTTTCCTACGAATGATGTTCCTTAGAAAATTAGTTTTATTTCTTTTATAAGTTAATTATAAGAGATAATTATAATAAATGAACACAATATTTGTAATGTGTTCATTGATTATGGGAAAAAAATTCAGTAAAATATATAGGAAAATTCCCCCTCCCATATATTGATTTAATGATTTAGAATCATTTTGGAAGACCACACTCGATGGATTTTATTAATATTTTTATATTCCAAATACTCCGATGGAATTGTGTAATATTATCTTCACTTATTTATTTGATATATTTTCATTGTGTGGGATAGAATTTTTATTTTTTAATTCCATGGGTACCTTCAAGTGAATCATATTGAATATTTTTTTTATGATTTTAAAGAGACATTCATGGAGGTATTTATCGATGAATTTATTATGATTAAATGATCATTATATTAATGAATTGTAATATTTTAAATGTTATTTCAACATTGTATTGGGAATAATCTAGTTTTAAACATTTGAAAATATTATTAATTATAGATAGTGGATTTATATTATTAAATTTAGTTTCAATTTTATAATAGTGAATAACATATCAATGGTAGATATTATTTCTTCATTTCTATAATATTCACATTTTCATGAAGGTAAATTATTCTTATGGAATGTAATCATTTATAGTTCCCTTGTAAATTGTTTCAATAAATATAATTTTCACTTTTGTTGATTTATTTATATGGATTCAAAATATTTATTTGATGTAATCTATAATGGTTCATCTGATGATATAGAAAAATGTCTATTAAAACCCGCATTTGTACTACCCCCACACTTGGATCTCCAATTTCAACATTTCTATGATGCTTAAATAATGAAATGGGGAGATATCTCATCTCAATGTGGGGAATGGAGGTCCAGTTTAATTTCTTATACATAAAAGACTTTAGATTTAGTCTAATAAAATTACATAATAATGAATAATTAAGATTCACTCTGTCATAACTAACATTGGTATATTATAAACTGATTTATTATGATTTAATGTTTTTATTTTATATGATTATGTAGTTTATTAGTATTCCCCCAAAAATTCAAACACTAATATACAATAGATTCATTCGATTATCCTTATTTAGATGTTTGAAATGAATATGAGGGATAATAATTTCCCAAGCAACATAGGGGATTAAAACATGTGTAGGATCAATCAACTGTTACAGAAAAATTCTACAATCGAGGAACTACAATAGTACACAATATTTTGGGGGAATCTATATGCATTCCTAGGTACACATCCTTGGTATGATGATTTATATAAATAGAATGTTACAATTTAAATTGAAAAAAACATAAAGAGTCACCATGATGTAAAATTAGTGAGAAAATCTTTGTATAATATGTGGGAATGTCATTACCTTTGAAGTAATTTTAGGTAACAACTAATTTCGAGATATTTTCTTGAGGATGAGTTTGACACTATTTTTTATATTTCTCACACACATTCGTGTCACATACACTAATGACCCTAGTGGAAATATAAGAATGGTTTAGAAAATATATAATATTTTCCTTCCTTATTCTATGATACTCATGGGTTTTCTAATCCGTTCTCTCATAGAAGATTTCATCACCCCATTAACATTCTGTCACGTATCTTCTAATCTTATCTTATGTAATCATTTTCTCATCTAGAGTTTGATTTGTTACCTCATTTGGGAGGATATCTCTAATGGTTACATCATGGATTTATTGTTTTTATCATGAACTTGTAGTTTTTGCATTTATTATGGAGTTACATAACATGTGATTTGAGTGCATGATGTGTATTTGATTCTAGAGAAATCCCAATACCATAATATAAAAGATGGGTTTTTATGGTTTCATACTAGTGTTCGAGGTTTCAACCAATCTTAAAACATTCTCTTATTCTCCCAATAGAATAAAAATGTTATTTTGGGTGCCTTCAATTCAAAAACATCGATTTATTCATCGATTTATCATAACTGTTTGGAACATTATCTCTCTAATTAAGAAATTATCTTAATATATATCATGTTTGCTTGTTCCAACTTTGTTTTATGATATTTGAAATTGGATTGTTTTTCAATAAATAATTTTTATGTATTTGGCCATTCCTTGTATTCTAAAAGTAAATCTTAGTTTTATAATAACCATTTACTGGGGAATATTGGTTATAAATTCATTTATTGTAGGTAGATATGTTCAATTTTTAAAATTTCAGGAATATCATGTTGTTAATTATATTTTATTTATGATTTTAGTGAAATCATATGTTTAGAAAATTGAAAGGGAATGGATTCATGATTGATAAGGTATTGTTCATTGAAAATGATATTTCCGTGATTTGAAAAAGAAAAATGGAATTTACCACTTTTATAAATATTTAATTATCATTGAAACAGTTTTATAAAAAATCATAGCATGGATTTTATAATAGAAATGGAAAAAAATATCACAATGGGAACCATTTGTACATCGGGATAGAGACATAGGTATGTTAAGTGTGTGTGACACCACTAGGAGGTCAAAAATGGTATAATGAAGTTCTATGATAGGACTTAAGATTATTTGGATCCATACTTATTCATTATCATTCTTTTTAGTGTCTAATAAATATTTTCCAATTGGACATATCCCAATTGATATGTGCATTATTGCTCCAGGTTTTTACTGACATTATAGTTTTTTTCATTGTTAGTGGATCTCATGTATTTTTATATTTCCATATCATTACCTATTATATGTAAATAAGAAAAAATGGTTGCACTTTTTTTTAAAATCATTCATTATTTTAAAAAATATTGCTAATTTAATTATTTAAATAACTACTTTTGAAATAATATTTTTAAAATATTAACCTTGTGCATTCATTTTATAAGAACATGTATAGAAATTATGTGTAATACAACTAGGATTTATTTATAAAACCATACTTCAAAAATTGGTCATTTTGGACATGTTTATAGTATTTAGGTAATGGGAAGAGAGTTTTATATCATTTTGTGTTCTCTTTACATTGTAGTTATATTTTGGGATAGTTTTTTTGGAGAAATTTGGTCACACATGGACTTTTTGTCTAGAATTTATTTTTTAACCTATTTAGACCATTTTATCCTATTTTTTCCACTACGTACAATGGTTTTATGAAATTTATTTCTTATACAGAATACTAGTTTTGTTAACTTTGATTTACATAACCCAATATTTTGCCGACACGGTTTCTTATCTGGTTGTTTGTTGATTCCTGGTTACAATCTATTTTGAAAGGGTTACTCAGCATGAAGTGTGTCAACACATCTATAGGGTTTTCATTGTCTTGGGTATAAATTAGTATGATCCTCGGAATATATATAGTAGGTGCTGAGAAGGCTCTCATCTAGATGAATCCCATTACTGAATTAGTATTGCCATGGGAAGCCAAAAATATTTACTGTGTACATGAATGATTATTTTGGTAAATTTAAATAAATTATATGTATTGTATGTTTAATTTATCATATATATAATTTTTATTGACTCATTGTGTGTAATTATCATTTAATAAAATATTCAAGTGTTTACTTAGATAGAAATTTCACTTTAAAATCTTTTTTCCTTAATATTTTATTATTCCAAACTGATTTAAATTCTTATTTTTTAAATTCAATGTCTTAGAAACTTATTTTATTAAATGTTTTATTATTTTATATTAGATAGTGTGATTTTTATATTTTGGTAAAAAGAGGATACCTCATAGAATATATAATCTAAATGCAATATGGGATGTTGGGAGGTATGATCTGAAGGTATATCCACCGGTGTAACCTTCATTGGTTCATGAAGTGATCCCTACCATTTATCCTTAATGGTCAGTGGGTGAAGTGAATCCATTAATTGAAGAGGATCACAGTTCAGAATTTACAGAGAAGCATCCTACTATATTTCATGGGGAAAAATGATCCCAAGTGTCTGAGGATATTCGAGATCAAATATAAAGGATCCTCAAAATTTTGATGGTTCGAAAGGATTCTCATGTGGTATTTTTCCATGTACATGCTCAGAGGACATTGAAGACACTGGTGGGACATGATTTGGAAAACTAAGGTAGAAGAAGATCTTACATGGGTTTTTATCATGAAGATAGTAAATCCACAATTTTATCTGAAGAAATTGCGTGTATAAAATCCCTTGGATATTATGAAATTAATGTAAGTCGAGCATACTATTCTAGAGTAATCCTCCCAATTTGCTGATTTGGATCATCTGGCACTGATGCATATATATGATTTCTAACATATGTCTCAATATTTTATGATAGCTATGAGGGCTGATTTTCTTCCAATGATATATCTTTTTCCTCAACATCCTTTTTGGTTGTACTGGATAATGAAACATTTTATAATCAAACCATATCTTGAAGGTAATTATTTAGATGAGATTTAGTAATTGAAATAGTTAGCCAGGGTGATTCTTCTTGTAATAAATATAGAGCAAATGTGGTTAATTTCACCATGCCCATCATTAGGGGATTATATAGGGATGAAACATGATATTTACTCTATGTGTGTGAGACATGTTCATTCCAATCCTCTCTATATGGAGGCTCATAGGGTTTGACATCATTTTTGGGAGATCTTATTATATGATAAGATTTCATGATAAGATGTATTATGTAATTATGGTAGGATCCAATATCACAAAGGGGTTGTAGGTTCATTTTGATAATTCCAATGGTGGTGGGTCTCAGTTACATGCCATGGGGTATGCATATGTTTTTTCACCAGTTTGATTTATGTTGTTGTGTGTGCACCAGAAGAATCTGAACCATTTCTAGCCACTATTTGTGGTCCAATATATGTTTTTTCTTCTATGGATAATTATTTATATATATATAGGTTCTCCTCATTATTTTATATCATCAAAATATTTTTATGTGATTGTTATGTGTTTAGATCATGTTTAGATATCCTTTGATATTTATATGACATTTTTAATGATGCATGAACAAGGATTCAATATCTCCCATGTTAGGTGGTGTTAGGAGACATTGAGGTGGTTTGGGACTTCATTGTGGTTGATCGTGAAATATTTTACATGATTATCGACATGGATTGGAAGATTATTATAATGGAGGAGATAGAGTATTACTTATATTCGATGTACTTCTTATATACTGACAGGGTCACTCATGTTTTTAGTGTGTTTTAGAATATAGATTAGGATGGGAAGGGTTGACATTATTTTGTACCAGATTAATAGGAATATAGCTCATAAATAAATTTCTTTGATTTAGTAAACCCATGAATGGGTGGGTTAGCAATCTATTATTGTCTGTGAATACTCATAGGTCTTCTTGGTTGATTTTTCTATATTGGTTTCATATATAGATATCGATTTTACTATTGTACATTTTTCTATAATAATCCCAATATCATTTACATCATATAGAATTGAACCTACTGAGCTAGTTTATAATAAATTCTATTATAATAACATATAAATTAATGGATTTATTCAACCTATCCTATAACAATGGGATTTTCATGTACTCTTTTCTGTGAATAAATTCATATTTCTTAGACTTTGTATTTACTATCATATGTTGAATCAGGTGAAAATTAATAACATGTATTCGTTTCTAATAATTAATTATCTAACTAAATGTTTTAGGTGTTATTTTTATTTTTCAGGGATGACCTATGACATGGGTGCCACTAGTTGAGATTATAAGAAGAGTATATATACGGTAATGTTTTATGATGTCGATATGTTCATTTGATGATTTTGGTTATGCCTTTCATACTCACTAAATCTCAAGTAGTGTCATTGGATTTTATTAAAAAAATAATTCATCAGCTCATGGAATTTTGTGTGTGTCGCTAATCGATAATATAATGGTGTACTAAATGATAGATGAGGAACATAATAACCATTTGAATATCATTATCTAGAAATTCTGGGAGGATCATCTGTTTGTTATTGAATACTTGTGTGACTATTTGATCCGAGAAGTAAATTTTATGGGGAATGATATATTTTAGTTGGGAATCTCTATTGTTATGGAAATGGTTCACGTTGTTATGTCTTTGGGGAATTACAATAACTAGTTACTGATTTGAAGAATCTTGGGTTTTGTATAATACTACATATGGTTTGTTTGAGACTTCTCCAAGATAGAATATGTGATGAAGGATATAACCTATAGGTTTCTGTTTTTTGAATGAACTAAATTATGATAGATATATTTTATGTAATTGATGTTGAAATGGACATGAGAACCCGTTTTTTATTCTTATATAACTAGGTTAAGATTATGATTCATTTTCTGATGATTTTGTTATGGGAAATGGAGGTTTTTTTATTTAGGGAAAAATATATGGCTAATAGATCACCCCAGTTACACCCTCACAAGAATAATTTCCCAACCCATTTTCTTGAGTTGGATACTATTGTGAAAGTTCACAAAATGAGGCATCATTATTTCACGGGGGATATTTTTGTGGTATATTATGATAGGAAAATTCTGATATATATTTTCACAAAGAGTGTTATGAACATGAAATTGAGATGTTTGATTGGGTACATTAGGGAATTTAATTTTAACATAGAATATACCAATGGTAATGGGAATTTTTTGTTTGATGATGTGATTGGAAAATTTCCAACAAAATCCATGAGAGAATTAGTCGAATTGTGGTATCTAAAAAGTCTACTTGCTGAGATGTTTATGGAAATGGAGGTGGTAGGTGGACATGTGTTTTCTTAGCATCAATAGACATTGAATCACTGTTCAATGAATGAGTTCAACATGAGAATACAATAGATATTGAGATTCAATGATTACTAGAAATCCAAAATAGTGTGATTATCTTGTTCATGTTGTCTAATTCTCCATTTTGAACATTTTACTTCTTGTACCAAGTTGATTGTTCTATGTGCCATGAGTCAGGAGTTTCTAGATAGTGGGAAACCATCATGTTGGTTTATTGACCATGGGGGTTCAAATATGTACCATGATCTGATGTGTCAGTATTAGTGTATAAGGTTGAAGGTTGTTATGGCATATTTTTTATTGTGGTATGTCACTTGTTAAAGGGTTATTGGGAAACACGAAAGAGTAGTAGGTCTATTGTAGCATTTACCCATTCTAGTATATAACTAGTATGAGATTTCTATATAATTTATTTATTTATTATAAGAACTCTAAATGGGATATATGTTATTTTGGATTGATTATAGACTCACAAAATAATTGAATTTCATATAAAAAATGGAACTACAAAAGAGGAATAGAATTGGGAATTTTATGCCTATGATTTTGTGAAGATACATGGGGTTTCCTGTATAGTAATTTATGAAAAGTATTCGAGGTCAAAATATATATTCTAAAAAAAATTTGTGAGGTAATTTCTACCATATTGATATTGAGAAAAACATATCATCTATATATTTATGGACATATAGAGAAGTATATCCAGGTAATAAAGTATATGTGTTAGGATTTTTTTCTATATTTCAGTGGATCATGGGTTATAAATTCTACATTTTTTTAGTTTTTTGTAACAATATTAATCCATATTCGATTAGGATTGATGCCATTGATTGTTTGTATAGATGACCATGTATATCCCCCTTATGCTCGTAAAAGTATTGAGAGTAGTACTTGTTTTAAATGAGTGTTGATTAGTAGACTAAAAATATTCAGAAGAGGATCTAGAGGCCTTTTATCATGGGATGGAATTATCATAAATCATATGCAGAGCATTGACATCATACATTGGAAATTGAAATTGGTGGTCGATTCTTTCACATTGTTTCACCTATATTGTGTCATCGTTGGTTGAGTTATTAGGGTATGTTTTCATTGAGTGTTTTGTACTCATTTTAGACCATCTAGATAATGTGGTAAATTGCCTATAATATTTTATTTATGGTCTTCTTAACATCAATAATTGATGTGTTTTATTTTTCCTAATTTATGGGTTGTATGACATATGATTACCATCAGATTTGATTGGGGTGTTTTTATTGATCATGGTAAAAAATTTGTTAAGTAGCCCTCTAGGATTATGGAATAACAATATAATGTACTATTTAATAACCAAATTCCTCTAGTATATGTATTGTGACATTGGAGACACGATCACCAAGATATCTGGGGTCATTCGTAATATATGAGGTAGCAGTTGCCTTCTCTTTTTAAAGATCAAATAACATAGTCACTTTCTAGGGACATAAATCATTTCAAAGAGGAGATTATAAAACCTCGTTACATTTAATTGTTGTATGTTTATAAATTTTATGTTGGATTATTATCCTCATCTAGAATTTATTTTCAACCATGATATAATACAATTAATGGTAAGTCATAGATTTTGTGGATTTTCAGCATAAACCTGTGTTTTCTTTTATTCTCAAGGTAGTGACATGATTAGTAATGGTATTAAAGAACATTTTTTTTGAATTCAAGAGACAACCCATAAAATAATTACACTTCCTTATTTTTTTCACATTGTGTAATGGTTAATCATAGTGTATGTTTAAAATATGTGATAATATTAAAAATATTACTCATAATTTGGAATAAAATAAATAAAATGGTTTTATGATGTGTAAAGTATTTCAATCCATTTAATTCATTGAGATCATGTTTTTAGGTTGTCCATCCAGTGCATGATGCTTCAACTTATCTTGAAACATTCTTCTCTCAGCCAGATCTCTTATATGTGGAGATTTGTAGTCTCTTAAATCTACTATATTCATTCATTTAGTGATTAATCAATATTGTTAGAAACTTTACTTATTTGAGTAATCAATACTCTTGTTTTCTATTCTATTTGTTTCTATGAATCCTTTTTTAAGAAATTGTAACTATATATTGTTTTCTATAGATCAATGTTCTGTCTTGGGTCATGCCTTATCTTTTTGAGTAGGAGTCCATAGTTTCTAATCCTTATTGATAATGGTCTTTATTTTTTCTTGGCACTAGAGGTATTCGAATGTGTTTAATAATTACAAATTTCTTGAAATTAATTTTATTTATACTATTTATTTTATATTATGTGTAAAACCTCATGTCTTGGAATAAAATAGGGAATGAGACAACATTTAAAAAAAAATCATTCAAAAAATAATGTCCATTATTTAAAATGGTAAAAAGACATTCAAACCCAGAAAAATATTTTTGTGTAATAGATATTGTTTTATAAACTTTTGAGGATGATTTCTAAATTAAGAATTGATAATCATTTCACAGTGGGAACATCAGGTATGTTGAGATAGAGAATCGGGTACCCTTACTGAGTCTAACACCACTAATAAGAGACATATGGGGTATTTATGGTCAATGGAAGTCCTTGATATCATATGGATACATATTTTTGACTTTTTATTCATGTGGGGGTCTAGTACTTGTTTTACCAGAGTATAGTTCCTGACATGTATATGAGTGGTTGTTTCTAGTTGTTTGTTACAAGATAGAATATTTCACTGATGTTCAATCACATGTGATTATATATATATTTTATCTTTATATTTTCTGTAAATATTTGGAAAATCTTGGCATGAAATATTTCAAAACTAACTAATTTTATGAACAATGATGCCAAATGTTTTTATTTATAAAAATACTGTAGAAACTGTATTTTTAAAATGTCGAATTTGTGTATTCTTATTATTAGACCATTTATAGAGATTTTTTTGGTATCATACTGGTCACTGTTTCTCAAAACATAAATCTCTATATGGGTGACTCTAAAACATGTTTTCATGATTTAGGTAATGGTATGGGAAATTTTTACGATTAAGGATTCCCTTTAGCTTAATTTTTAGTTTCGAGATAGTTTTGAGGTGGTGTTTTATAACAAGGATACTTATTGCCTATAATTTTTTGTTCAGCCGGTATGGATCATATTAATCTCCCATTGTTTTATCTTTTTAATCTTTTTGTATATATTATTATTCAAATATGAAATATTAGTTTTTTTCTTTGTTTTAACTCACAAAATGATGGCTGGAGCTAGGAGAATCTTATAGTTGTCCATGGCTGGTCGTTCACAACACTAAACTGTTAAAATTTATAGATTATAGTAGCTTCCCGAACAACCTGTATTATTTTGTAAAATTATTGATATATTCAGAATTATTTTTATGTGTCTTTTTTTATCACAGTTTATTTCATGTTCATTAATTTTTTTTGATTATGATATCAAATAGTTATAGGCTAAGGACTCCGAATCATAAAATTCTTCTTTTATAGTGGTTATTTTAATGAATCAAATTTTCATTAGTTTTGGAGAACCAAAAGATAGAATTGGTGGAAATGTGTGACAATTTGGGAACCAAAATATGTCTTTCATTCTTTGAAATTTTGGAAATACATGAAAAACATCAACACCATATAACCCTAGAAAGATGGTCAGTCTAATTTGTAAAATCGTTATTTGGAGAAGATATTGGATAAAATAGTGAGACCTTATAGGAATAATAAGATACATATCTTGGATGATTAAATGTTGTAATATTGGATATCAATTAAAAAACTAATTGTAATTTCCCCTTCAATATTGTTTTTGGGAAATAATTATATAATTTCATGTAGTTTGAGCTATGAAAATATTGATATTTGTAAAAATACATCATGGATAAATCCTTTATTTTAGGTTTAAGGACGAAATATATTGTAATCTTGGGAAGAATTTATATTTACCATATAAAAACTCAATGATCTGTAAATAATGATATAAATTGGATCATGATATAATTTTCTAAAAATATAGAGTTTATGGTGGGATAAAAAATTCTATTCCAATAGTTTATAATTATACCAAATACATGGTATATTGGGTTTTAGATGATTATAAACTTGTTTTTGTCGCCTTTTTTTCAAAATAACGTAGTTTAGGTCACCAAAGTGGCCATATAATGGAAATATATATTTTACAAAGTGGTTTATGTTGTATGATTAAGGATTACATACACATATATTTTATTTCATCAAACTAAACAATATATTTATCACATGAAAACATTTTCTTTCAAAATTCCCTCAAACTTTTATTTCATTCTCTTAATTTTAATATTGAATATCACGATCATCATTCATCTAAAATAGTTAAATTGTGGAAAATGTCTCATTTGTTGGGGGGTGATAATTTTTTTATATTTATAAGGATTCTTATTCTTTTTTATTTCATCATTAAAACGTTTATTTAATGTTATAAAAAACAAAAACGATAGAAATAAAAATCAAAAATAAATTAAAATAAAATAATGTCACATATTCAATACAAATATGGAACTTATTGAAAATTAGTTTTTTTACTTTTTTAATATTTATAAATGAAGGTAAATAATGATGATTTTTTCATCAATTATGGATAAAATAACTGAAAATGTATGTCAGTCATTGATATGATCAATTGTTTCTATATAAAGACCTCAATGTCTATTAATCTTTCATGTTGGAAATTTTTTGGGAAATTTTATCATTTAATGTATCGGCACAACATTACACAAAATAATGTCTGGTGAGTATATATTACCATAATAAATGTATATCAATGTTAATAATCATTTCCATTATATAATATTTTTTGAAACATATTTATTTGAGTTTAATTAGTTATATTAAAGAATTTTATTGAAAAATATGTGTGTGGATAATATCATTCTTTTTTAATCCATAAAACCACAAAATAAAACAAATAAACAATAATTTTGTGGGAGATGAGTTATTAAACATATGTGGATATCGAGGTCATAATTGTAAGGACAATAATATTAGAATGACTAAATTAGTGTATTTTTTTTATAATTTCAATGATTTTGAATTGGTTCATTGTAAATGAATCAATGATGATGGAAAATTTTAATTTACTAGGATATATTGGATTATGGTATGAGATATAAGCGTCTAATTGCTGGAACACATTTTGAGAATTGTTTTTGTTGCCGATGCATAACATGTTTCCACCTAATCTAGGTCATTGATCTCATAATATTATCTTTTTATTCAATTTATTACATGTTTATATCATGATTTTTTATATTTACAAATTTTTTTGATTATCTCTATTATCATATTATAATTATTAATTGATAAATTCCAATATGCATCATTTTCTGTATTTCATGACATGGATTTTTCTTAGAGGTTAATTGGGTTAGGTGTGTTGGAGTTTATAAGGAAAGTTTTAATTAAATATTTTGTATATTATATCTACATTATTTTCTCTACATTGATCATTATTATAGGATTTGATGGAAAAAAATTTTGTGTGTCTTTCTATGAAATATATTTTCCCCATTGTAAATTAAACAATGTAGTTTTCTCATTATATTTTCTCTGTGGTGAATTTTTATTCACAATTTTCTGTATTTATTAAATATATTATATATATATATATATATTACTCACTAATTTTGGGTTACACATTGCATGGAAAATAATTGATATTAATGAATAACAATGATGTATTAGATAGATTATAAATTCTATATTTATTTGAGACATAACATTTCAACCCTAAAATAAAATTGGATAAATATTTTTGGGGCATAAAATGGTGAAATTACATGTATTTTATTCTATTGGAGTAAATTATAGTTCACATGATTTTATAATCAACAATGAGGCTCTAATTGGTGGAAATGTTTGTGGTATAATTTAATAGGATACGTTATGTAAATTTCAAATCATAACACTATCACACTAAATTTGGAGTATATTTTTATACTTTGGGAGGGTTGGTTAGTGATTTGTGATAGTTTTGAGAGATGTGTAATTCCATTAAACATATGTTACAATATACTAGATTTAGTGGTTTTTCAAAAATATCGTCAATGAAGGATATCCTTTCCCACTTATTCTTTTGTGATTTATTCATATTTTTCTATTAATCTTTTTAAATAACCACTCAAATGCCTATATTCTACCACAATAATTTTTTTGATTTTATACCCAGCGTTATAATATAAGATTTTTGATGATATTGGGTTCTTATCATTAAATACATTAATAATATAATCCATATATACAAGTAAATCTCCACAAATGAATGATTTTCTTCCATTCATAGTAGAAAAAATCTATATACCATTCATTTGTTTCTATGAATAACTTATATAAAAGTAACTTATAAATTCAGACCAATTAACTTAGAATTTAATATTTTTATAACTTGATTTATTTTGACTAAATTGTGAGTTCATAATAGTGTGAATTGTTACAGAGAAACGTTTATATCCAAATATAATCATTTTCAGGTACAATTGTATGGTTCAAGACTAATCCACTAAATCAAACACTTCTTCTTTAGATATAGTATTTCCATCCTTATTTTTTCATTGATACAAAGATTCTATTTAGATGAAAATGAATGTAGTGAGATATGATTTGATTTCCCAAATTTATCCTTGGATTCCTTTTGTCCAATAGTTCTAAAAACATTAATTTATATAGGTTTTGGGGGATTAGTGAAACATATTATCTTAATTAAATTTATTTAAATCAGATCAGATATTGATGGTCCAATTTGATGGGTTTTATTAAAATTATTATATATTATCATAATTTTGTTTCTAAATAAATTTCATCTTTTTTTATATTTAGTTTAATATACTGATTCCATGAAATTGTACAATCTAAAACTCCCAAATAATTTCGTTGTTTTAAATACCTTAACTGGTTATTTATTCGGTAACGTTATGTATTTTTTCATTCTCTTACAACGTATAAAAATACTATTTTTGAGAAAATGAGGGATAACTCACCTCAAAGGGAATAAAAAATGCGTTCAAATAATGTGTGCATTGAGGATTAAGAAATAATAAAAAAATTTCGGATGTGAAATAAAAATATAAATATATCATTCCATAAAATAATAATATCTGATAGCTTAAATAGAGGTGTAATTAAATAACACTATGAGGAATCATAATTCCACTTTACCATTCTTTCTTATATTTCATAATCATTAATTTTGGATTTATTTTTCATCGGTGATTATTAAAGACCATAAATTGGGAGGATACTATATTGGTGATGTTGGGGATTTGATATAATTTTTACCATAAAACCATGAATTTTCATATCATTTTTGGTCACTTATAAATCATTAATGTGGTGAACACTTTGTGAAATAGTTGTTAGGATAAATCCTTGATTAGAATATATATAATGAGTGAGGGAATATCCCAGAAATATGTACAAACAATATAATGAGAATATACAAGGTTTAAATCAAAATGATGATGTGGTTTTTGACACATATAAGTTTTGATATTTACAAAATATGTAATTTCATTACAATCCTTGAATATTTAAATAGTGGTTGATTTATATTTGTTAATTAGCTCATATTATTTTTCCTTTAGCATTATTTTAGTCTATATTGACACATAGGTAACCGTTCCAAATTTAGATGACTCCATTCTCCACAGATCACTCCATTCAGTGGTCGATTATCATGGATATTCATTTTATATTTTTGAATAACAAAATTTTTTGTTTAATCATATTTTAGTGATACAAACGCATTTTTGGAATTGTTTTGTAATTTGATCAGGTTTTCAATCTATCCATTTTAGAATATTATATTGACTTATCTTCTACTATAATAAATATTGGACTCTATTATCTATTTTAATTATCATTTAGGATTCTTACATCTATGGGGTAGGTGGATCAATCCAATAATTGATATTTTTTTAATATTTTTTTTAATATTAATTATTTTATTTTATAATGGAATTTCATGTATTTAAATAGATTAGAGCATCAATTCTTATTTAAAATGGTTTTTTTAAATAGAATTTCAATGATTTAAAAAAAACCAATTTTCAAAATTTGATGGATATTGGATTGGATTTGAATATGGTTTTTAAATATTATAGCATTATTTGTAAAATGTAAATTTAGAAAAATTGTACAGTGGAGACCTAGGATGTGTCAAGAAAGAGACGTTAGTGTAATTATTTTTTGTGACTCCATATTGATATAACCTATTTAATATAAATGGACTATCGAATGAATAAATATTATTTGGTTCCAAAAATATTTTATGAAGTTTAAATTAATGGATGTTAGATCCCATGTATATTTATATCTCGATATGTTTACTTGGTTTTTTTATTATTGATAGCTTTATAGAATCCGAAAATTGGAAATGAAATTTTATGAATAACCATGGATTTTTTGAGAATTTTATTCCATATTATATTATATAAAATATTTATTATAAATATTATTATATTATTGTTAGATCCTATGAAATATTGATATTATATCTTTAATATAATACATAGTGATTTCTTAGTAGGCTATATTCTTTACACACTGCATCATCATGTGGTATCATGTTAATAATTTTCCTGGATGGAGGTAAATTAATGTTAATTATAAAAAATTATGGATTCACTGAATGTCACTCATTCTATTTGAGATGGGTTTGAGATAAGGGCTAGTCAAAAAAAAAGATTTTAATATGGGCATCTCATACTTCCTAGTTTACACAAAATCTTTGTCTTATATCCTGTTTTTTCTCATTATACGCTCATTGTATATATATTTTTTCATATATTAATGAACATAATTTTTATATTTTTATACCCCATCCCATATTGATTTATCATTGTTGAATGTTCTGTTTTTCCATGCATGGCCAGTTATAATTTCGTAACAAATTAGATATTATGTTTGATGTATAGCAACACTGCATTTATTGGATCTATGTTTTGGGTGCACAATAGTAGAATCGTAATAATTTGTATTGTATGTTAGGAAATGGGTCTTTTTAAAATCACTCTTGATAATGAATCCATGTTAAAAAGGGTGGTCCTAAAATCATTAATAGATCCAAGATTAGGAATTCAGGTTCAATTGAATGAATTGTAAGTTAAATATATTTAAAAATACCAATCTTTGGTGTTTGGGGACTGGGTATTTTTATGGACTTTTTAATAAACTATTTGTTGATTTTATTTAGATGGAACCGTTATATACAAAATGTTTTTTTATTTTGTGGTATAAAACATAGTTTTTTAATTCATATCATTTAAATAATTTGATTTATATTCTAGATGTTGGATATTTTTATTTGTTTTTTCATAGGACTAATTGGTTATTGTATTTTGTTAAAATGAAGGTTTATCTATTATGATATCTTAATATTTAGAGAGGTGATTCCATAGGTCATATTTGGTAGGTGGGACCTCTTGTGTACCCTTGTTTGGTTGAAAGATTGATTTTTACCATCTAGACTCTTGGTACACTGGGTATTGTGAACTAGAGATGATTATTGGATCATTGATAATATTTTACCATGAATTATCCACCTATCTTATATAGTAATAGTGTCACCAAAGAATCAGAGGCGTGGATTTAATTGATTTATAGGATGTACAAAGTCATTAGTACTAATGAATATTCTCTTCTCTTTTATCCAAATATATTCATAAGGGTCCAAGAAGAAGGTGGGATCCTATTGTGTCAGTTTTGTTTCAAGAGGGTCATTCATGGGTTTCATTCATGAAAATATTTAATAAAATATTTTATCATGAGGATTCATGTGGGGAAAGGACCTGTGAGTTTCTGACATGGTATCATAGGAATCGTACTATTCTAGATTACTCCAACCATTTTGCAATGTTAGTGAAACTGAAATCATGGATTTTCTAAAATTATTACCTGAACCCTATGTGGTTCTAGATGAAGATATGAGACGATATTTATTCAATAAAAGTCATTTTTTATATATTACGATAGTAGATATAGTATATAATGAATATTTGGGAAAGGAATACATAACTTTAAAGACATGGGGATTCATGGGAGGCTTAGCCACAAGAGTGGGAGGCTTAGTCATATTATCCCTATTGTATGGAGGTTCTTTAAAAATTTAACCTTTATTGGTAATCTTCCCATCAAAAACATTTCAAAAGAAGGATATCCCATGGCTGTAATTTGATATCCACATTGAACATGTGATCATAGGTATATGTAAATTTTCTAATGTGGGGTAACAATCCTTTATATTCTAAGGGTAAGGTCCAACTCTCTTTGATTGGATGAATTTATATAAAAGTGTTTGCACCATATGATTTAAAATCATGGACAACTACTCTTAGTGGTCTGGTGTTTTGTCAAATTCTATGGTATTATCTTTTTTTTGACACAATATCTACTCATTATATTATATCATCAATGTTGTATTACATGTTGGGTTATGTTCAAATTATTTTATTCTTTTTTAATCATTTCATGCATTTGGAATTGATACATGAATAAGGTTTCAATTCCCTATGTGGATAGTGTTGATAGCTAATTTTGAGGTGGTTTGTTAATTCTAATTTCATAATATTGAAATATATAACATGATTAGTATCCTAGAATTATTGATCATCATGGTAACCAAGATTATTTTTAACAGCATTGTAAATATTTATTATCTACTGATGTGGTGACTCATTCTTTTTAGGGTGTGTGGGACTCTGTACTGGTAAGGGTGTGGAATTATGTTCCCTCATCCTATATAATTCATATTAGTTATTATAAGTGTTTCATGATATAGTTTCCCCATTTAGTGGTAGTTAGCACCCTAATGTTGTGTGTGTGTATACTGAGGTCGTTCCAGATGATTTTTCTTGCTTAATCCCATATATAGAGGTTGTTTCTTCTATTTAACTACTCCCTTGAATGATTCCCATTTATATTCAATCATATAGAGTGACACACACAATTCATTTGGAGCTTGTTTTGCTAATTGTAAATCTATTTTAAAATGGATTAATTCATCGATGTGTGTCACCATGGGATTCACAAATAAACTCTTTTAAAAAGAATTTTAATGTCTTGGGCTTTTTATATACTAATAAAAGTGGATTCATGTGGCCATTATGAAAATAATTATTAAAATGGAATTGATCATATCTTTGATTTCAATAGATGATCTTGTTGGTATTATATAATTGACCTAAAGATAGGGTACAAGATATTGATTGTTAGGGATGAGTAAATTCATAATACAACATTTTAGAAGCAATAAGATAATTTTGAGTAACTAGTTGTGCGAATCGGAAAAATAAAATAATCAACAGTATTAATAGATTTGATTAACCCGATCTTAAATTGGTTCTTCGATTATTTTTTAGTTTTCGTAGAAGATATCTTGGTGTAATCATCGTTAGAGGTGTAAGATATGGAAAATTTTGATGTAATTCATTCACCCTTTAGTAAACATCATCAACATGGAAACCCTCACATGTTTGATATTAGTATCATATAAGTAATGATTATGTGTAATGTGAACTCTATGTGAGGAAAATTTTTAGTCCATGAAAATTAGTAGGTAGTTATGTTCTATAAATATAATATAAATTTTTTTCAGATCTGATGCTTCTGGAAATTGGTTTGTCATTATAACAGTTTTTTGGACATCTCCATGATATCGTCTCTGATGACATATTCGACATGTAATGTTTTGAATATTGAGTTGTATTAAAAATAATGTAGATATTTTGATCTGCTAAAAGTGATTCTGACTTTAGAACCAATGTTAATTCTCCCATAATAAGGTTTAGTTTATGATGTTTTGTTAGATTCCTTCAGTATCAGTTTTGTCTATATATTGATTCAATGGGAAATTTGGTGGGGAATCAATCATGGAAGTTTTTTTATTATTAAAAAACATCCTACAAATTAAAATGAGTTTGAATTGGGTATGCATGAACTCAAGATATGACAAAACAATTTTTTGAGTGAATTTTTAAATTTATTCTAATAACAATATCGTAATGTATATTATCATTCAGAGGGATTTGAACAATTGATAGTGATTATGGGATTACTATCATCAAGCATTTTATGTTGATATTGTATAAACCCTTAGGAAATGAGATACGGCTTCTAATGATCTGATCAAAGGAGTATCAATCCATGCGATGAAGGGATCAATTAAAGGGTTGACTCTAATGATTTACTTGTTGAGATGATGTTGGTATTTTAAAGAGGTTTGTGGATAGTTGTATAATGAATATATGAATGTTTAATCTCTTTTTATGAGAAAGTATGAAAAGAGTAAATGAACAAAAAATGAGATCAAATGATTATACTAAACAATACATATTCTTTGGGAAAGTGGTATCAGAATACCATATGATATTTTTTTCCTTAAAGTAAGTTGATTGATAATTTATTCATAGTACAACAGTTTTTATACAATGTACAAAAATCGTGTTGGTCCCTGCACCCTCTAACTACAATAATGTTCCACGATTTGAGGCCTAGGTTGAGGTGGCTGGTGATGAAGTATCGAGTTCTATATTTTGTTTATCACGATGGCTCAATTTTTAAAATGTTAATACTAAACATGGGACACCATCATACTTTTCCAATCGTTGACCATTATTGAATGCAATTGGGATTAAATTTCAATAAATTTGTTTATTGGTATACATGGAATCATAGTGGGATGTATGAGATGTTGGGGATTATTTAATTTATCACTAAATAGACACATTTTCTTCTAAGAATGTAGTTGATTAAATAGTGAAAACATGGGAAAATATGTTTCTGAAATATATTTTCACTTCATGGGGTTCCCTCTGCGTTTTTTTAAAGTAATTATCTTTCCCATAAATATTAAAAATTTGGTTTTTGGAGGAAATGGGATCCCAATTTATATTGAGTGTGGATTATTATCAATTGATGGATAGGAATGACAATATAAATATCTTGGTTGGTTATTATATTTATTAAGATTATTTTCATAATTTACATGTATCATGGAACATGATTTTTTCATAATTGTTTCCTCGAACATATGTTATGAGGCCTCAATCATAATGTAACCCATTGAGGATTTTTATGGGTAGCCATGCTGATCTTTCTTATGCTAAAAATATATGGTATAGTGCTCCATGATTGGGATGAGTCTTGTTCAAGTTATCAAAATAATAATGTGGCTTATCCAGAGGAATATGATCATGGAACAGAGTTGTGAAAAATATTATGCAGTCCATTATGAATGACTGTTGTAGAATGTGTTTGGTGATGGGCTTTTTCTCAATGATTCAACTTAGTTGAGACATCATCAGTTCAGTAAGAAGAGTCAGTTTTCACTAATGATTGTGGGATCAATTGCGATCTTACAGATACATTGAAGGGTGGATTACTAGATGGAATTTCTTTCTATACTGAGTTTTATCCATGATGTGATTTATGTTTGCTAGTTGAATAGGTACATACCAATAATTTTACCTTGTGATTGGGTGGGCTGATATAGATCTTGAAAGTGATAAATCATTGGTTAAGTATCTATTTCAAAATATGGATTAGAAAAATAAGATACATTGTTGTATAATGATCCCCCTTGTTCGGGTAATGTGGCTACATAGACAGAATCATCATGAGACATGGGGGTGATATTTTTTGAGGTGACATGAATGACCGTATATATATGTAGATATAGGATCTTGAGAACATTACAGGGACATAATGATTTTATGGTGGGGATGCTATAACACCAAACTTAATTTATGTTAGTTTTTTTATAGTATTTTTATTTAATTTTATATGTCATTGGGTAAGTATTGTCAAACATGAAATTGGGATGATACCTATAATTGTGAATTCACCAATTTGTTGTAATTTTCAACAATAAACTTTTTTTCCTTCAACTAATTAGGCACTTACATGTCATGTACGTAATGTAGATGATATGTAAATGATTTTTGGTATAATCCATAAAATGAATTCACAGAGTGAATGAGTTAAAAATCATTTTCAATAGAAATTTTATATATGGGAATAATAGCAGTTTTAAATTTAAAGTGAAATGGGTTTTTTGATATATATATATATATATTAATATGACATAAGATCTACTAGATGTCTATATCCCTAAAATATCATTTTTATTTCATGACTGTGGTTTTTATGTAGGACTCTCAACTAATTGTATATTATATACAACATGTTTCGAGACTATCTCGACTGAGAACAAACACTAATTTTTTGGGTTCCTCCTTTCCTTAAATATTACATTCATCAGAAGTATATCTACAATGTTAGGAATTTAATATTTACAGGTATGTATTCATTTCATTTAATTCCCTTTTCTAGTTATGTAACCATTTTTAATAGGGTATTGTAATAGGATCATGATTTTTATCAATCTTTTTCAATATCTCTTGATTTTATAACATATTCTGGAAGATTGAGTGGTTTTAAATCCCGATAATCAAGGGTTGTTTTGTTTTCTAAATCCCTATAGTTGGTGGATTTATCCATGAGTTTCAATTTCCATACTTTCATGATTTTTTTTATAATTCAATTACATTTGAAATAGTATTTCATGTTTTGAAATTGAAAAGGAAATGGGTTTTTAAATTACATGGGTCATTCATCAAATATGGATTTTCATTTATTTATTGACAAAAGGATTTTCAATACATGACATTAATAATATTTTATTTGAAATGGATTTTAAAAAAATAGAGATTTTTTTAAATTTTAAATAGAATTAATTTTTCGATAAGATCATGTTTGCATCAATAATGTGACACATGTATCCATATTCTGTGTGTGGCAGAACATGGAGGTAACATATTATATGCTGATAAAATTTGGAAGTACATGATGTCAGTCAAATCCGGATTTATCTATTTAATAATTGTGAGTGTCTAATATGTATTTTTCTATTGGATAAAGATTAAATTAATTGGGAATTGTTTATTAAACATTTAATTACATGATATAATTTTTCATGGATGTTGGATTCCAATTATGTTTTTATATTGGTATGTTTACCAAATCTATTTAATGAATGGAATGGTTCTGGATTATGAAAAATTCACATGAAATTTTAGGGAAACCAAAACATTTTTTTGGAAATGATATCATATTTTTTTATTTGATATAAATATAAGAACAATATATTTTAAAATATATAACATGTTCATTCATGATATTAAAACATATATAGATTTGTTGGTGGTTTCCTACTTGTTCTGGTTTTCATAACTAAATTCCTAATTTCGGTGGTTGTGACCCTTGTTTTATATAACATACGTAATGGTGAATTAATTCTATAGAATATTTGATTCAGTTTAATTTACTAATTTGTTTTCATATGGTATGGAGTTTACAGTAAATCATAGGGTTAATTGTTAGTATATAAATGTCTTAATTTCTAGTTTAGCACTTTTGGTTTTGTAATATATACCTTTGAATCATCTTTTTTTACTCTAGTTCTTTGTCTTGTATTTATTATATTCAATACATGTTTTTTATTCTTTTTGATACCTCAATGCATAATTCAATCTTTTAGGTGACGGGTATTGTTGTCCCAAGTTTTTTTACAATAATTTTAAAGGAGATATATTTTTTCCTTAAGAAGAAGTGTGTCTCTATGATGAGATGTTTTTTCATAAATATTATAAAATAAATTGTAATGTAGTATATATAAAATATATTAAACCATGTGTTATAATAAATTCAAAAATAATTATTCTTGTTGAAATATCAATTATTGGAATGTTTTAATTTTTCATCATTTATCAATTAATTAATGATGATGAATATATAATATTCACTTAAAAATGACAGTGTGACTATTTAAAATGATTTTTAATTGATGAATAAAGAGTGGAATCAAATCTTATCAATAGTGGTATAATATATTAAATGGATAAAAATATAATTATTAATATAATAATGTTATGATTTTTGTTAAGGATTATCAATATTTGAATCCCTATTGACCAAATACTATGTTTGTTATTGCACATCAGTATTAATTCAAATAAAATGAAGAATAATATCAATATAAGATAATAACGAATATATTTATCTATGTATAAATAAAATATACCTTTTATTTATAAATGAAAAATTATTATAAATCTAGATATACAATATACATATATTTGTTAGTATTTTGGCATTAGAGAGTGAAATATTACGTTTGTAGAGGACTTCATTATTTTAGGATGATGTGTCTCATGTATCTATAAGAATAAAATTACAATTTCTCATTGAATATAGAATGTAGAGTATGTTATATAATTAAATCATAAAAAATCATGTGGTAGATATCCCAACATTTAAACATGATTTTTGAGGTTAGATATCAAATTTTATTTTATGGAAAACCAAAAGCACAATCAATAATATAGAGTGTACATTAATATATTAACAACAAAATATATACACAAATCACCACATTATCATTTATAAGACATGTTTTCTGGATTATAACATTGTTTATATTAAGAAAAAAAAATTTCTAATATCATAGATATCCCATAGAGAAATATACCTTGAAATATTTTAGTTTTTTGGCAGTGTATAGTCCCCCAAAATCCTTGTGATCATTTATTATGTTATTTTTTTAAATTTATTTGATTACATTAAATGTAAATGGTTTTTAATATAATCATTGTTTGTCTATTTAATAAGACGAATTCAGTTATGATGGTGGAGAATAATAAACGAGAAAAATTATTTAGGGGGATTTTCATTGAGGTTCGGGATTGATTGTATGTTTTTATATTTATTTCATTATTTAATTAATTAATATTTTAGAATATTAAAAAGGGTAAGAGTTATTACTAATTTATGAGAGAAAATTATTCGTATAAAATATTTAGTAAAACTAAAAATACAGTTTTCAAAATACAATGAGTCCTCCCCAACTATAATAAAATGATATAATATGAATGAAGACATATTAATCACTTTAATGGGGTTACCCATTGATGTAGGATTGTATGGGTATGACTTTTTAGTCACCCTTTTTGATTTCAATTTCTTGTTATATGGATTTTTTGTTAAAAATATCATTTTTCTAACAAGTTGTGATCGTTCTTTATTACCCGTCATTTGAAACCCCATCTTCAACTGGTACAATAGATCTCATTGTGGATTTGAACCTTGTAAGTGGGGAGTGTCAATAGATGTCCCATTAATAGTGATTACATGTTTTTTTAAAATATATTCTTCATTGTGTGTAACAAAGTCACATGGAGAATGTATATATATGTTTCAAATATTACATTTGATATTTATTACAAATAAAAATAACCTCACAATACCAATAAATTAATTATTATTGTTTTGAGTACAAGATACATAAAAGAACTAATTTTATGATACTCATCAAAATTCATTCATATGGAATAACAATATAAATACTTGTAGATATATTATAATTTATATATTTCTAGTGAAACATATAATTAAAACAAAATAAGGCTCTGATCTATTTTGATTAGTAATGGAAAAAATTAACAACACTTTATCTAGGATAAGATCGTATGAATATGTGAACAATACACAATGTTGAAATGTTTTCATAAAAGAACATAGTACACCATGAGTTAGCCATATGTTATTATGGGAGGATATGTAATACTAAATGAAAAAACATTCATTTTAGAAAAATGTTGGAGAAATGAAATGTGATTGTGGGTGAATAATAGCTAGAATGTGACATAAAATGTAACATAAATTTAGTATATTATGATATTCTGTGGATAGAAAAATGTAATAATATGATCATGCAGTCTTGTCAACAAAGATATATTTGATAATATCTATACACCTTCATGGGAAAATGTAATATGAAGACATGTAAATGAATAAACATTAAAACAAATTTAAATTTGATTATGTCCCCACATAATCCTGTGAACGGATCTATAAAGGATCACATCTATATAATATAAAGTAAAAAACTCAATACATAGTCGATTCCATACCAGATCATGTCTACCAAACTACACATAGTCATGTTTATTAAAAAAATTAGACCATTATATATGAGATATCATCAATAAAAAAATGTGAAATTTTATATATGATCTTGTCAATGTATTGTAATATTCCTAGAGTAACAAAAAAACATGTCCTCACATACTCATGGGAACCTTGATATACATGGTAATCACTATGTGTGACATTATTAAATCCTATTATATAAAAAAATAATAAATTTATGGATATATATAATGCCAAATTTCAGTCATCCATATGTATGTGTGCATCTTGAAAAAAATAAAAAAAAACATCATAAATTTCCCATTGAATGTGAAATAATTTTCACAACATATTTATATGTTTTTATAAAATCCAGTTTCAAGAATGCCAAAAATATATACTCATAATCCAGTTCATTCAATTGTTTATTTCAGAAGAAAAATCAATTCATGGTTCATAAAAGACAAATTATATGGAAATATGGAAATTACCGATATATATATTAAAATGGAATCTCAATCATAAATATCCATTAATATAGATAGAGTTTTTCATTTGAATATGGGGTTAATATATTTTAGTTTGTGATTGAATTTCTATAAATATCACTTTTGATAAATTTAAATGAAATATTTTTCAATAAAAAAATTAGAAAAAAAATAATACATCCTTTTAAATGATTAAAATGTTTAAAAAAAGTATAATTAAAACTAGTATGATCACATTAACCTTTAAAACAAAACATTAATAATGGATACATTAATTCGAAATAAATAAATGTATTTTTATTTTAAATAACTATAATACAAATAACATTTAATTTTTTTTATAATATAACAATTAAATTGAATATGTTATACAAAAATTAAGTATTAAGATGAAGATACATCATTTTATTTTATATTAATGGAAAAATATTTTCATATACCATTTTTGAGAACCCACATTTTAAAAAAGTGTAATTAATGTTTCATTTGAAAATTAGAGAATAGAGACAGAATGGTAACATGAGGTATCATATAGTTTGTTGTAAAAATAAAATAGAGAGAATTTTTTTGAACTAAAAATATATTCAATGAGGGGAAACCATTACATAAGATGATGATCTTTATTATCAATGATGATATACATTTCGTGGTGAATAAATTCATCTAGGTGAAATATTTGAAAAAAATGTAACAACCTCCATAGTGAAGAAGATATTGTAAAATGAAAAAAAATCATACGGTGGATGTATCCATACATAGAAAATATGTCTCCATGAAGAAGTATTCTAGCACAATTAATGGAGACTATTTGATAATGAACTCCACATTCTTGGATTCACTTGAATATATTTCCATTTAATGAAATTGAATAACATGGAAATTAAAACCACATGAAATATATAAATATAGAATAAAAATATCATTATGTTATAATTACACTTTATCAATGATGGCATGGTGAACAATAATATATTTATCTGAAAAAATGGTAATTTACTGAATGAATATTCTTAGTAAATTTGAAAATTTTAATCAAACCCCATTAAAGGAAAATATTGCATATGAAAATTTTATAACATTAATAATTATAATACCATGACACAATATAATTAATGATTAGTAGATAAACCATTAAAAATTAATCATATTGTATAATTATAATTATGTCTCATGAAATTAATTTGGAGATAAAAACCCATTTTATTAAATAATGACATTCACTAGAGTACATAAATCATATATATAAGAAAAAAACTATATTAATAACCTTTTATAGAAAATTACTGAAATATATATATCAATTTATAAAATTAATTTCAAATTATTAACTATATTTATTGTCATTATTTTTTTTCTATTATGAATATTATGTTTGTTTTATCATTATGGTTTATAACTACATTCATAACAACAAAGTGGTTATAAATTATTATAAAAAATAATCATTTTTATATCATAAAAGTTAAATTAATTTAGGTATTATGAAAATTTCTAAAGTTTAAATTTCACATAAATAGAATTTAAATATGGTAAATTTATGGATTTTATAGACAAAATCTTTTAGTTATTTTTCAAATTTTAAAAGTCATAATATAAATAATGATTTTTAAAAAAAATATTCCACTAAAAAGAAATATAAAATCAATTTTTATATATTTATATCACATAAAATAATAAATCAATATCTCATAGTCATCTACCACATTATTTTTTTGAAATTATCACCTAGATATATTATTTAACAAAAATATATAAAAAATCCATATTTAATTGATGAAAAAAGATATAAAAGTGGTAAATTTTTGATATAATAATAATATTAAAAATTCATAATGAAAGAATCAATAATTGTTATTTTTTGGAACCATATTTTATGGTTGATTATTAAATAACAATAAATCATGATGAAAAATGATACAAATTATGTTATTGCGGTGGTAGTACAAGTAGTGGATCATTTACATTTCAATGTCCCAAAGGATGAGATGGAAATATGGTGGATTAATTTTCTCTTCATTATCACATTTATATTACTTCATTAAAATTTCTTCAATATTTTTCCATTAAAACAGTGATTATTTGTGATGGAGAAAACCTAATGTAATTTATTCAAGGAGGTGGAATTTAACAAAAACATAGGACTTATGATATTCTATTTTTCTAAGATGACAATTGGGAGTTAATAATGTTTTTAAAATTTATAACAGAATAATTTAGTATCATATATTCAATTATTCCACTAAATAGCTGGATATGGGGAATATTGAGGATATAAATAGAGATAGTATAATGATGAGGATGAAGTAATGGCCAATGTTTTACAATGTAATTTCTATTGAATTCATCTTATGAAGTCTAGCGATTATGAATCCAAATTTAAGAATTTTTTTAAATTGTAGTTGATTATTATCATATAGAAATAGACGTTCTGGATGATAATATATGGTATATGGATGCAATGAAGTGGTGAAATGTTTCTTTATATATAAGTTGAGAAACTTAAATTTTTCGGAATATATATTCATCTTTAATTAGATAATAGGATTATTATGCTGCAATTTTATAAACAAATAATGAAATAATTGATTAAATTATAATAAATGGCTATGGTGTCCACTTCTACAAATTTTATAACATGATCAATCCTTCCAGTCTAATAAATTTTAAATTCTTCAGTTTCTATTTTCTTATTAGTTACTAGTTTTTATCCATGATATTTATATTTTATAAAAAAATTAGTTAACCACTCTGAAAATAATTCTCTATGATATAATTAATTATAAATCCTATATAATAGTATTAATTTTCCAATTAATATATTGTAAATTTTAATATTAAATTATTTTAATATAGAAATATCATTTCTTAAAAAAAGAATTATTTTCACTATTATGTGTTTGAAATTCTGTTATTTACACATTACCAATTGATTGAGTTCTAAAATATTTATTTTCATAATAATTAACTTAATAAAATTATATTTTGAGAACATATTAATTAATTTTATCAGTAAAAATTAATAAATATTAATAAAATAATTCATTGATATCTTTTAATATTATTGTGTTCATTACTATTAATCATGTTAATCATAGTTTTCTACCTAACAATGAAATTGTACTTATTTTAAATCATGAAAAATTGTACAAATATATAAAATCTATATATTTATGTTCTTTTTATTTTGGTGATGGAAAATATTTTTTATTATATGGGAATAAAAAGTCTTTGTTGAATAAATTACTACATTATTTTCTAAAGTGTTAAAAATTATTTTTAAGAATTCAACATTTTGTTATTAAAAGATTAATAATAATTGTTAATATATATTTAGTAATAAATACATTATTTCAGACAAATTTATTTCATTAATTTTTTATGACCTTTTTATTAAAGTGACTTAATTAAATAAAATCAATATTTTAAAATATTCAGCTATAAAATTAATTTTATTAAAATCTGAAAAATTCTTCTCAAGCTAATTTCAATATGTAGAATAAAATTATTATATTTTATAAAATTAAAATTATAAAATATATTAATTTTCCAAAAAAAATTATATTATGTAAAATTAAATCACAAAATATCTTTTTAAAAACGCTATTTTTAAAAGAAATATGTGTTTTCATCATAATCTGTATTCATTTACTAATCAAATTATATCAATTTTAGGATAGAGGTTTTATTATTCTTAGATTTTGGTACACATAAATATGTTGTCAATCATTTCAGTGTTTCATAATGTAGAGAAATTTCTTGTTAGAAATTTATTTTAGTGAATATATATATATACATATTTTTATTTAATAGTCATTAGATTTTATTTGTCATTAGGTGAGTATTGTAGAACATGAAATTGTGATGATTCCTATAATTGTGAATTCACCAATTTATTGGAATCTTCAACAATAAACTTTTTTTACTTCTACTCATTAGGAACATACATGTCATGTAAGTAATGTAGATGATATGTAAATGATTTTTGGTATAATCCATAAAATGAATTCACAGAGTGAATGAGTTAAAAATCATTTTCAATGGAAATTTCATATATAGGAATAATATCAGTTTTAAATTAAAAGTGAAATGGGTTTTTCGATATATATATATAAGACATAAGATCTACTAGAGATATATATCCCTTAAATAGAATTTTTATTTCATGATTGTGGTTTTTATGTAGGACTCTCAACTAATTATATATTTTATACAACATATGTCGAGACTCTCTCGACTGAGAACAAACACTAATTTTTTGGGTTCCTCCTTTCCTTAAATATAACATTCATCAGAAGTATATCTACAAGGTTAGGAATTTCATATTTACAGGTATGTATTCATTTCATTTCATTCCCTTTTCTAGTTATGTTACCATTTTTAATACGGTATTGTAATAGGATCATGATTTTTATCAATCTGTTTCAATATGTTTTGATTTCATATCATATGCTGGATGATTGAGTGGTTTTAAATCCCTATAATCAAAGGTTGTTTTGTTTTCTAAATCCCTATAGTAGGTGGATTTATCCTTGAGTTTCAATTTCCATAATTTCATGATTTTTTTAATAATTCATTTATAGTTGAAATGGTATTTCATGTTTTGAAATTGAAAAGGAAATGGGTTTTTAAATTAAATGGTTCATTCATCAAATATGAATTTTCCTTTATTTATTGAAAAAAGTATTTTCAATACATGAAGTAAATAATATTGTATTTGAAATTGTTTTATAAAAAACAGAGATTTTTTAAAATTTTAAATAGAATTAATTACATAATAAGATCATGTTTGCATCAATAAAGTGAAACATGTATCCATATTGTGTGTGTGACACAACATGGAGGTAACATATTTTATGCTGATGAAATTTGAAAGTACATGATGTCAGTCAAATCCAGATTTATCTATTTAATAATTGTGAGTGTCTAGTATGTATTTTACCATTGGATAAAGAGTAAATGAATTGGGAATTGTTTATTAAACATTTAATTGCATGATAGATTATTTCATGGATTTTGGATTCCTATAATGTTTTTATATTGGTATGTTTCCCAAATCTATTTAATGAATGGAGTGGTTCTGGATTAGGAAAAATTCACATGAAATTTTATATAAACCAAAAGATTTTGTGGGAAATGATATCATATTTTTTTATTTTATTTAAATATAAGAACAATATATTTTAAAATATATAACATGTTCATTCATGATACTACAACATATAGAGATTAGTGGGTGGTTTCGAACTGGTTCTGGTTTTCATAACTAAATTCTTAATTTCAGTGGTTGTGAACCTTGTTTTATATAACATACGTAATGGTGAATTATTTCTATAGAATATTTGATTCAATTTAATTTACTATTTTGGTTTCATATGGTATGGAGTTTACAGTAAATCATAGGGTTAATTTTTAGTATAAAAAATTCATAATTTCTAGTTTAGCCCTTTTGGCTTTGTAATATATACCATTGAATCAACTTTTTTTACTCTAGTTGTATGTATTGTAATTATTATATTCAACACATGTTTTTTATTCTTTTTTATACTTCAATGCATAATGCAATCTTTTAGGTGATTGGTATTGTTGTCCCAAGTATTTTTACAATAATTTTAAAGGGGATATATTTTTTCCTTAAGAATAAGTGTGTCTCTATGATGAAATCTTTTTTCATAAATATTATAAAATAAATTGTAATGTAGTATATATAAAATATATTAAACCATGTGTTATAATTAACTCAAAAATAAATATTCTTGTTGAAATATCATTTATTGGAATGTTTTAATTTTTCATCATTTATCAATTAGTTAATGATGAAGAATATATAATATTCACTTAAAAATGACAATGTGACTATCTAAAATAATTTTTAATTGATGAATAAAGAGTGGAATCAAATCTTATCAATAGTGGTATAATATATTAAATGAATAAAAATATAATTATTAATATAAAAATGTTATGATTTTTGTTAAGGATTATCACTATTTGAATCCCTATGGACCAAATACTATGTTTGTTATTACACATCAGTATTAATTCAAATAAAATAAAGAATAATATCAATATATGTTAATAAAGCATATATTTATCTATGTATAAATAAAATTTACCTTTTATTTATATATAAAAAATAATAAAAAATATAGATATAAAATATACATATATTTGTTAGTAATTTGGTGTAAGAGAGTGAAATATTACGTTTGAAGAAGAATTCATTATTTTAGGATGATGTGTCTCATGTATCTATAAGAATAAAATTACAATTTTTCATTGAATATAGAATATAGAGTATGTTATATAATTAAATCATAAAAAAATCATATGGTAGATATCCAAACATTTAAACATGATTTTTGAGGTTAGTTATCAAATTTTATTTTATGGAAAACCCAAATCACAATCAACAACGTAGAGTGTACATTAATATATTAAAATATATATATATACACAAATCACCACTTTATCATTTATAAGACCTGTTTTCTGGATTATAACATTGTTTATATTTAAAAAAAATTCTAATATCATAGATATCCCATAGAAAAATATACCTTAAAATATTTTAGTTTTTTGGCAGTGTATAATCCCCCAAAATCATTGTGATCATTTGTTATTTTATTCTTTATTTATTTATTTATTTACATTCAATGTAAATGGTTTTTTATATAATCATTGTTTTTCGATTTAATAAGACGAATTCAGTTTGGATGGCAGAGAATAATAAATGAGACAAATTATTTAGGGGGAGTTTCATTGATGTTGGGGATTGATTGTATGTTTTTATATTTATTTCATTATTTAATTAATTAATATTTTAGAAAATTAAAAAGGGTAAGAGTTATTACTAATTTACGCGAGAAAATTATTCTTATAAAATGTTAAATATAACTCAAAATACAGTTTTCAAAATTCAATGATTCCTCCCCAACTATAATATAATGAGATAATATGAAAGAAGACATATTAATCACTTTAATGGGGTTACCCATTGATGTAGGATTGTATGGGTATGACATTTTAGTCACCCTTTTGGATTTCAATTTCATGTTATATGGTTTTTTTGTTCAAAATATCATTTTTCTAACATGTTGTGATCGTTCTTTATTGCCCGTCATTTGAAACCCCATCTTCAACTGGTACAATAGATCTCATTGTGGATTTGAACATTTTAAGTGGGGTGTGTCAACAGATGTCCCATTAATAGTGATTACATGTTTTTTTTAAAATATATTCTTCATTGTGTGTAACAAAGTCACATAGAGAACATATATCTATGTTTCACATATTACATTTGATATTTATTACAAATAAAAATAACCTCACAATACCAATAAATTAATTATTATTGTTTTGACTACAAGATACATAAAAGAACTAATTTTATGAAACTCATCAAAATTCATACATATGAAATAAAAATATAAATCCTTGTAGATATAATATAATTTATATATTTCTAGTGAAACATATAATGAAAACAAAATAAGTCTCTGATCTATTTTGATTAGTAATGGAAAAAATTAACAACACTTTATCTAGGATAAGATCGTATGAATATGTGAACAATACACAATGTTGAAATGTTTTCATAAAAGAACATAGTACACCATGAGTTATCCATATGTTATTATGGGAGGATATGTAAGTCTAAATGAAAAAAACATGCATTTTAGAAAAATGTTGGAGAAATGAAATGTGATTTTGGGTGAATAATAGCTAGAATGTCACATAAAATGTAACATAAATATAGTATATTATGATATTCTGTGGATTGAAAAATGTAATAATATGATCATGCAGTCTTTTCAACAAAGTTATATTTGATAATATCTATACACCTTCATGTGAAAATGTAATATGAAGACATGTAAATGAATAAACATTAAAACAATGTTAAATTTGATTATGTCCCCACATAATCCTATGAACGGATCTATAAAAGATCACATCTATATAATATAATGTAAACAAGTCAATACATAGTCGATTCCATACCAGATCATGTCTACCAAACTACACAGAGTCATGTTTATTAAAAAAATTAGACAATTATATATGAGATATCATCAATTAAAAAATGTGAAATTTCATATATGATCTTGTCAATGTATAGTAATATTCCTAAAGTTGAAAAAAAAACATGTCCTCACATGCTCATGAGAACCATGATTTACATGGGCATCACTATGTGTGACATTATTAAATCCTATTATATAAAAAAATAATAAATTTATGGATATATATAAAGCCAAATTTCAGTCATCCATATTTATCTGTGCATCTCGAAAAAAATAAAAAAAAACATCCTAAATTTCCAATTGAACGTGAAATAATTTTTGAAACAAATTTATATGTTTTTATAAAAACCAGTTTGAAGAATGAAAATAATATATACTCATAATCCAATCCATTCAATTTTTTATTTCAGAAGAAAAATCAACGCATGGTTCATAAAAGATAAATTATATGGAAATATGGAAATTACCGATATATATATTAAAATGGTATCTCAATAATAAATATACATTAATATAGATAGATTTTTTCATTTGAATATGGGGTTAATATATTTTAGTTTGTGATTGAATTTCTATAAATGTCACTACTGAAATTTAAAGGAATTATTTTTCAATTAAAAAATTAGAAAAAATAAAAATAATATATCCTTTTAAATGATTAAAATGTTTAAAAAAATTTATAATTAAAACTTGTATGATCAAATTATCCTTTAAGAGAAAACATTAATAATGGATACATTAATTTGAAATAATTAAATATATTTTTATTTTAAATAACTATAATTCACATAACATTTAATATTTTATAATATAAAAATTAAATAGAATCTGTTATACAAAATTAAGTATTAAGATGAAGATACATCATTTTATTTTATATTAATGGAAAAATATTTTCAAATACCTTTTTTGAGAACCCACATTTTAAAAAGTGTAATTAATGTTTCATTTGAAAATAAGAGAATAAAGACTGAATGGTAACATGAGGTATCATATAGATTGATGTAAAAATATAATAGAGAGAATTTTTTTGAACTATAAATATAGTCAATGTGGGGAAACCATTAATTAATATGATGATATTTATTATCAATGATGATATACATTTCGTGGTGAATAAATTCATCTAGGTGAAATATTTGAAAAAAATTTAACAACCTCCGTAGTGAGGAAGATATTGTAAAATAAAATAAAATCATACAGTGGATGTATCCATACATAGAAAATCTATCTCCATGAAGAATAATTCTAGCACAATTAATGGAGACTATTTGTTAATGAACTCCACATTCTTGGATTCACTTGAATATATTTCCATTTAACGAAAGTGAATAACATGGAAATTAAAACCACATGAAATATATAAATATAGAATAAAAATATCATTAAGTTATAATTACACTTTATCAATGATGGCATGGTGAACAATAATAAATTTATCTGAAAAAATGTTAATTTACTAAATAAATATTCTTAGCAAATTTGAAAATTTGAATCAAAACCCATTAAAGGACAATATTGCATATGAAAATTGTATAACATTAATAATTATAATACCATGACACAATATAATTAATGATTAGTTGATAAACCATTAAAAAGTAATCATATTGTATAATTATAATAATGTCTCAAGAAATTAATTTGGAGATAACAAGCCATTTTCTTAAATAATGACATTCACTAGAGTACATAAATCACATATATAAAAAAAACTATATTAATAACCATTTATAGAAAATTACTTAAATATATATATCAATTTATAAAATAAATTTAAGATTATTAACTATATGTATTGTAATTATTTAATTTCTATTATGAATATTATGTGTGTTTTATCATTATGGTTTATAACTACATTCATAACAACAATGTGGTTATAAATTATTATAAAAAATAACCATTTTTATATCATAAAAGTTAAATTAATTTAGTTATTATGAAATTTTCTAAAGTATAAATTTCACATAAATAGAATTTCAATATGGAAAATTTACGAATTTTAGAGACAAAAAATTTCAGTTATTTTTCAAAATTTAAAAGTCATAATATAAATAATGATTTTTAAAAAAAAAGATTCCACTAAAAAGAAATATAAAATCAATTTTTATATATTTATATCACATAAAATAATAAATCAATATCTCATAGTCAACTACCACATTTTTTTTTTTGAAATAATCATCTAGATATATTATTTAACAAAAATATAAAAAAACCCATATTTAATTGATGAATAAATTAATAAAAGTGGAAAATTTTTTATATAATAATATTATTAAAAATTCATAATGAAAGAATCAATTATTGTTATTTTTTGGAACCATATTTTATGGTTTATTATTAAATAACAATAAATCATGATGAAAAATGATACACATTATGTTATTGCGGCGGTAGTACAAGAAGTGGATCATTTACATTTCAATTTCCCAAAGGATGAGATGGAAGGATTGTGGATTAATTTTCTCATCATTATCACATTTATATTACTTCATTAAAATTTCTTCAATATTTTACCATTAAAAAAATGATTATTTGTGATGGAGAAAACCTAATGTAATTTATTCAAGGAGGTGGAATTCGACATAAACATAGGACTTATGATATTCTATTTTTCTATGATGACAATTGGGAGTTAATAATGTTTTTAAAACTTATAAAAGAATAATTTAGTATCATATATTCAATGATTACACTAAATAGCTGGATATGGGGAATATTGAGGATATAAATAGAGATTGTATAATGATGAGGATGAAGTAATGGGCAAGGTTTTACCATGTAATTTCTATTGAATTTATCTTATGAAGTCAAGGGATTAAGAATCCAAATTTAATAATTTTTTAAATTTTTGTGCATTATGATCATATAGAAATAGACATTTTGAATGATAATATATGGTATATGGATGCAATGAAGTGGTGAAATATTTCTTTATATATAAGTTGAGAAACATAAATTTTTTGGAATATATATTCATCTTTAATTAGATAATAGGATTATTATGCTGCAATTTCATAAAAAAATAATGAAATAATTGATTAAATTATAAGATATGGCCATGGTGTCCTCTTCTACACATTTTATAACTTGATCACCCCTTTCAATGTAATAAATTTTAAATTCTTCAGTTTCTGTTTTCTTATTAGTAACTAGTTTTTACCCTTGATATTTATATTTTATAAAAAAATTATCTAACCACTCTATAAATAATTATCTATGATATAAATAATTAGAAATCCTATATAATATTATTAATTTTCCAATTAATATATTGTAATTTTTAAAATTAAATTATTTCCATATAGAAATATTATTTCTTCAAAAAAAAATTATTTTCACTATTATGTGTTTGAAATTCTATTATTTACAGATTACCAATTGATTGAGTTCTAAAATATTAATTTTCATAATAAATAAGTTAATAAAATTATATTTCTAGAACATATTAATTAATTTTATCAGTAAAAATTAATAAAAATTAATAAAATAATTTGTTGATATCTTTTAATATTATTGTGTTCATTACTATTAATCATGCTAATCATAGTTTTCTTCCTAACAAATAAATTGTACTTATTTTAAATCATGAAAAATTGTACAAATATATAAAATCTATATATTTATGTTCTTTTTATTTAGGTGATGGAAAATATTTTTTAATATATGGGAATAAGAAGTCATTTTTGAATAAATTACTAAATTATTTTCTAAAGTGCTAAAAATTATTTTTAAGAATTCAACATTTTGTTATTAAAAGTTTAATTATAATTGTTAATAAATATTTAGTAATAAATAAATTATTTCAGAAAAATTTATGTCATTATTTTATTATGACCATTTTATTAAAGTGAAGTAATTAATTAAAATCAATATTTTAAAATATTCAACTATAAAATTTATTTTATTAAAATCTTAAAAATTCATCTCAAGCTAATTTAAATATGTAGAATAAAATTATGATATTTTTTAAAATAAAAATTATAAAATATATTAATTTTTCACAAAAATTTATATTATGCAAAATTAAATAACAAAATATTTTTTTAAAAAAACGCTATTTTTAAAAGAAATATGTGTTTTCATCATAATCTGTATTCATTTACTAATCAAATTATATCAATTTTAGGATAGATGTTTTATTATTCTTAGATTTTGGTAATCATAATTATGTTGTTAATCATTTTATTGTTGCATAATGTAGAGAAATTTGTTGTTAGAAATTTAATTTAGTGAATATATATATACATATATTTATTTAATAGTCATAGGGCATTAAAGTGGTGTTAGGACCTATGATATTTTTTATATTGATTAGGAATCCATGGAGGTTACTATCCAACATCTATATCATCGGAATTGTATCTTTTTAAAGGTTTTGGTGTATTTTTTAAATGTTCGTAAGACACATAGATTTTAATAAAGAATGTAAACTCAATAACACACATGAAACGTAAAACTAATCATAAATAGTTTAAAAAATAACATTACTCTAAAAATGAACATGATTACCTATATTATAAATAAGAATGTATGAATTATAATAAATATATTTTGATATATATATATATATATGTATATTAATCAATAATAATTTAGTGTCAAATTATATAAAAAAACCATAATATAATTTTAGTAGTTTATTTTTATTCATAAAAAATGTATTATTCAGAAATGATTTCAATTTCTTTTTTATGAGAAGATTATTTAATAAATTTATCAAAAAATATGAAAATTTTATTAAATAAATACATTATGTTGTAAATAATATTTTAAAAAGTAACATTTGTTGAAATAATTTTCATTTTTAAAAAATAATGAACGTTCGTTGAATAGTGAAAATACGGGTTTTTATAAAATAGTTATTTTATAAATAAATTATGTAATATAAAATTAAAATATTTTTATTAAATTTTATTTCATGATAAGTAATTAATAATTATTTAAATTTAATCTAAATATTTTCATTTAAATTATAATTATTTAAGATTTTAGTAGAAGTGTATTTTTTGGTGTAAGAAAATGTGTTTCTCTAAAAAAATGTAAAATGCATAAGGTTAATCCATTTTAGTCAATGAAATAAACACAAATTTGGAATGATATAAATTAATAAATATATATATATATATATATATATATTATAAATAGAATCAAGCATATCCTATAATAACTATTTATAGTCATAGAGTAAATATTAATTAATGTTTTTCATAAAAATGCACTTGTTGAAAATCAACATTCTCATCACGTATATGGGTTTTATTTTAAATTATATTATGTAATTAATGGGAATTAAAATGAGTAAAATGGATTAAATATTATAAATCATAATAATTTATATTATATAATAAGTTGAAATATATTTTTCCAAATAAATAATAAAAACATCAAGAATATTTTACCAGGTTTAATATTAAAAGGGGGTTTTAGGGAGTAAAATTAAAAATATAATAGTTAAAATAACACATATAGGATTGAAATATATATTTCAGGGTGTTATCTCAAAAAAGAACCATGGTTTAATTTACAACACTTGACCTGCACGATAATGTAGTGGGATTCATGTAATTCATTGATATATATTTATAGGTAGTTGTTATTGATGTATTTGAGTGATCAAAATTCATTTTGACATTTAAATAAGTAATACATAGAAGTTATTATCAACCATATGCATGAGTGGATTTGCAATTGGAAAAGAATGTTTTTATAATTTGGAGGGAGGGTTGCCCTGAAAAACAGCGTACTTACATCCATCTGAGTACATGTATTTTCAAATATCAATCCTCTTAAAGGGGTTTCAAGGATAATGGATAAAAAAATTCTATGTTCCATTGGGATGATAATCAGGTGGGGAATTCAGAATGGGATTCATGGTGTCAGTTGGAAAGAAAAATAGAGTAAGTGGGAGTGGGGATTCACGATCTGTATGAGGTCATGAAAAGAAATCAAGGATGGCTGGCCTGGGAAATTTTTTGGGGGATTATTTTTGTGAAAAATTCTTTAGGTCACGATATGGATGACATGGATATATGAGTGGGGATCATGGCACCAAAAGTTCAAGCCATTCATGGTGCATGTTTTCTTACATAGAAGTGAAACATGATTCCTCTTGGTGGATTATCAAGAATGGCGATGTGAGCTTCTTGGACATGAACTGGGTGGTAGAGAGATTGGTGTATCGAGGCAGTAATGCACTAGATATTTCATTTTTAGAGGATAGTAGGAAACCTGATTACATTCTTTCGGTGCTCTAAACCGATCATCTGATGGTATTTGAGAGGATTATTTTGAACGATGAACCAGAACATTTTGGCTTCACTGGGTCAAGTATGTGGAGGTTTATTTCTTGAGAATGTAGTAGGATGATTCCTACAAAACATGCCCATAATGGGTTGTCAATGAATGTATGGTGTGGTGACATTCGTAGGAAAATCATTTTCCTCATGTGCCACATCAGGAAGAAGGCGTTACCTATTGATGAAAACATCTAGAGGAAGATAATTTTTTTGGATTCTCGTTCATTCTATTGTGAGTATCTGAGTGTGGATTCAACTATGCACCTCTTTTTTCAGAGTAGTTGGGTGGCATTTCCTACATCATTCTCCCCAAATACACATATTAAGAGTGAGAAACATGAAATTAATGGCTTCATTGCATCAGAATTTCAAGGCTTGGAAAGCATGGGTATTGAATGTAGAATAAGTGTTGTGATTCTCTCATCTATTTATTAGACATTATGAGAGGCACTCAATAATGTGAATGTAGATATTCATCATGAATTTTTTATATATGTGAGGCCTACGGAGTTGATCTCCAACCAGGGACCACTAATTTTCATCCACATTTTCAACCTTCTCAATAGTCATACCATTCAGCGTAAGGGTGTTTGACACTGGATCTGGTAGAAACATCCTCATAACTACTAGAAACTAATCATTGATGGTTTCCTAATGGAAGGAATAATGATTGGAGAGGGGTTATTTTACATTTATTATGTTTATTATTGTTTAGGTTCAATTCCTTTTATGTTCTTCAAGGATCCTCGAGGCTAAGACATGAGCGCTTCTTTCTAGGTTTCTGGTCAACTTGAGTCGTGGTTTTACTGTCTATGAGGTTGAGGACGACTCATAATTTCTGGTGAGGACTTTCTATGGGAATTTTGAGGATATTTGGGTGTTGTTTTGTATGATTGTTTTATGAATGGGTGAGTGTAGTCATGGTATGATTGTTCATCCTAATGGGAGGGAAAAGAATTTTGTAACTGATTCTCATGCCCACATGGGTTCACTGGAAGAGGAACATGTTGTCTATAATAGTCCGAGATCTATCTTATAGAAATGTAAGGTATTAATTCATGGGGATTCCCAATTAATTTATCATTTTATTCCTCCTTGAGGGTCCTCTGTGTCCCTATGACTTTGGTTTCTTTTGTGGAATTTATCTTGAAAATAATAATTTTTTGTGAATGATATTTTTTAATAAATATTTTTTTATTAAATGATTTAAATATGATAAAAATGTTATACTCTACAAAGTATTTTTTACATTATCATAAATATGAATGATGATCTATAAATTTATCCATCATACTTTTATAATAATTTAATTGACCCCTAAATTGTAAAAACCATTGTTACCATGATAAGTGTACAATGTGGTTTTCTACGTTTCAGCTAACTATGTAAAAATATTTTTTGGACAGACATTGGATTTTAATTTCATAAGTTAGAAATAATATTTATTTCCTTTTTGTATAAATTATCTTATAATCCTCATTTGATTTATATTCATAAATTATAAAATATCTAGATAAAAAACAAAGTTACCGTAGTGGAAACTTTTATAGTAAAAATAGAAAATCCTAAATGTAATTGGACAAATTATTTAGTTTTTTTATTGTGGATTTTTTGGTCGGCCATATAATCAAAATAATATTTCAATTATATATTTTTTGGGATATGGGCTGAGTGTTAATTCTATATATTTAATATTTTTGGGTATCAATAATATTTCAATCCTACTCCATTATAGAAGTCCACCTCCTCCCCTCACATCATCACAACGCCTAGGCCATATATCCAATCCAATCCCTAAATAAAACCTTCTAACATCATTATACATTTTATATAGCTTCTGGTCCTCCCAAAATTACAACCTTAGGATCCTTAAAAAGTGATCCAAAGTGTGTTGTTCTTAGTAATGGTATTTGTCTTCACTAAATGCATTCATTGTTACTTATTCAGTTACCACCATCATTCATGTCAAAATTATTAAAATACAATAAATCTTGATTCTAAAATTTAATGATATATTATTATAACAATATAATATCCCATATCCACATCATATTCCATTTAATAGGATATGAAATTATCATTCATGCGTACTAAGGACTACAGCATTATGGATCATTGTAATTCTTTTTCCATTGTAACCTCTCATGACTACTTGGAAAAATTAATTCAATATATATGTTTGTGTGAAAATGATATTATTTAAATATTATAATTATTTAATTATTAAATCACATATATGTTCTCACTTTATATTCAATTGGGGATATGATAAGGTCAGTCATATGTACTGTGGACTTCTTCCATGTGATGTGATGTGATTATTTTTCAATAAAATAATCATGGTTGGTAATAATGATAAATTTCAGGAAACATTACATCTATATATGATATCAATTATATATTAATTAAATTTTTTTCATTATGAAATGAATATATATATATATATCATTTTCATTCATAACGTTCTACTCCCTGAAAAATCATAATGTGGTGCGTACGTGTGGCCTACTACCTCCATGAAAGGATTTATTTAATTTTTTTAACCACATTTTCTGGAAGTTATATAATATTTTTCAATGAATTAAAATATTACTGACTATATTATTGACATTATGGAATGAAAAAATAATATATAACATATTTCCATAATGATCATTGAATACATGAAACATTTATTATGTTTATATGTGGCCTCCCATCTCTAGGATTGTAACATATATCATTTTTCAAAATGCAAATGAATTGTATGTTGTAATATAAAAATTTATAATTATTATAATTATTTAAAAATTACTATTTTATATATAATGTAATAGTGAACAATTTTTCTATTTTAAACACATAGAATACCTTTTATAATAATTAATTAGACATCCTCAAAACACAAAACATGCAATTGACATATTAAGTATTTAAAAATGACGTTAAAAAAATAAATGATTTAAAAATATTTTACTAGATATAGAAAAGGTAATTTTTATATAAAATAGTTGATTATATATTTTTAACAATATTTATTTTGTAAAGACCTGGAATTTCCTGGAATAATTTTTACATTAAATGGGAATATTATGAGTCCATTAAAATTAACGGTGCTTGATTCTGATGCCCGGAGTGCTAGGAACCAATTTCTGAAGTCTTATTCATGTGCGTTCATTAAACATGCAAGTGAGTATTTCTAACTATTGTACCAGTTCTCAGAATTGAAATAAGAGGGCACTGATGAACTCACAGCACCAGTATTCATTTAACAAGAAATTCACCTCGACGACAGTTGGTTGATAATGAATGTTAGATTTTGGGGTTTTTAATGGAAATAATAAAATAAATTAAATGCATGTTTTATTTTATTTTATCTTTTATAACCACCCATGTGGAAGTTGTAGGTGGGGACCACCACACATTAACCTCCAATGAGATGTTATGGTGGTGGGGCCCACCCAAACCTAACCACCCAAGAGAGGATACGGTGTGGGGACCAACCTGAACATAACCCCCCAATTAATCGAGGAAAACCTCTCAAATCCCTCATAAATGACGAAGAGTCTCTTGACCTCCCTTAACATAATGGTGACACCACCCCCCTCTTTTATTAGTGTTAACCCTCCCTATTATGTTATTGAGCTATCTCATTTAATTAAATGCTAAAATTTTTATTTTAAACCAATCAAATTAATAATAGATAATCTATTTTTTGGATGGGCTATCTATTAATTTATTGGGAAAATGATGGAAAAGGAGGATAAGTGAACTTGAGAGAAAACAATCTAATGAATAATGCTTCCTCCATAAAGAATGCTCCACCGATGAAGAACATCGACCTCGATTTTGACCTTATTCCTCGGGAATTCATGTGATGTAGGATGTCTTCGACTATGATGAGTCAGCGCACAAACTGATGATTGTGGAAAATGCCGATGACACTAATGTCTGTCTTTTCCTGATGATCCGTCTTCTTCCCCACGACTCCATCGGCAAACAACGAACAAGGTAGGGGTTTAATTTTTATTAATATATGATTTATTCCCATGTTCTTACTTTCATTCAAAATGAAGTACGAGGATGTTTCCCTTTTGCGAGAGGGTTGTTGAATTTTTTAATGAACCGATTACTACCACCATAAACACGGAGGGTGCGATCCAAAATAACATTTCCCGACCCCTGCCGATATTCTTTATGGTATTCATTGAAACTACGATGAAGGTGACGAAGGCGACGAAGGAAAAGACTGTTCCACCTATAGCCTCATTGAACTACTCTACCACCATCGTGGTCTGACCGCTGATCGAACCGGACCTCGTGACTCGGCTACACCGCACCCCAGCTACGCCTCCCATGTCGGTCGCGTCGCACCACAGCCACCCATCACCCCAGTTGTGCTGCCCTCGGTGGTCGCGCCACACCCTGACCGCTCCGCACACCAACCGCACCGCCTCCTCGGGCATGCTGCCCATGGTGGCCACACGGACTCGCTAGTCGTGATGCCCTCGTCGGCCGCGCTGGTTGCGGCCCCCCGGCCGAACCAGCCCTTCACGATGCCCTTCCAGACCGGGCCAGGTCGATTTACCTCGTGCCCTTGCGGTTCCTCGCGGCATGCTGGGTGGTGCCCAGCGGGCCAGGACAAACCAAATGAGTTGGTCTACCCAAATGGTTAGGTCGACTGGAACTGGGTCATCCCTGACTGGTTCGGACCGTGTCGGACCAGACCTGGGCCCACTACGAACCTTTATATTCTTTTGGCCATATCATTGGCACCAGACGTCCATTTGATGAACCTCCAGCGGTGCTGGTAATCTTGGAGTGTGGAGGTACCTTTGAGTATATTCCTCTAATGTTTTTGGTATAGTTAATAAACAGTTAGGTTTGATCGTGCACGAATCCAACCGGGACCCCAGAACTAAATGGCTAATAACTCAGAGACTGAGAATCTGATTGACGCGTCGTCAGATGCGTTGAGACCCCTATGACATTGAATACATTTGGGATACTTAATCACAGGACACATGGTTAGTGTAGAATCGACCAGTTTCTTGTGTAATATATCATTTAGAGACGATAATGCATTTGTGTGGGAACCTAGTATATTTCTGAGACATGACGACTGCTAACCGATTGACATGGAGTGATGTGTCTAGCAAGTGGGGAGCACCTAAATGTGGCGGTATAACCACTTTACTCGACAGGAGAAGACGTCTGCATACTTTGAGGGGGAGCACATGTTTGTGGTGGAAGACCCACGGTGGGGAGCGCCTCTCTGTGATGAAGTTGACCCATGGTACCCGACAGGAGGAGTTCATTAGTAGTCCAATGTTAGTGGGAAGCTCCTAGTTGTGGCAGCTAGCCCATTGTACTCGATAGAGGTGGAGTTATCCAGAAGCCAAGGGTTTGATATGTTACCCAACTAGAATAAAATCGTGGTTGAGTTGAGTTAGTAATTTTGGGTTTTGCTCATGATTGAGATGGATTACATGAAATATTTGGTACATGTATGGGAATATACCTATGTGGGGTTATCTGTTGGTTTCATACTTTTTGGGTTATCATTTTTGGATTTTGTTAGACATTGTGAGTCTCGGGGACCCTATTGAGTATCGTTATACTCACCGCTGCATGGGCTATGCCTGTACCTCATTGTGTTGGTTGTAGATGACGGACAGAGCCCAGACCAGAATGTATGAAATCAAAAGATATCCTTACTTAGATATATGCCCATTCATATACCTAAGTTATCATTTGATCCATCTCAATCATGAGGCAGACACAGAAAAAAACTCATCTCAACCGAGATTTTATCCTAGTTGGGTAGTAACAATTCGTACACTAGGCTACTGGATAAATCCTCCTCTATAAAGTACAATGGGCCTGCTGCCACTACCATGAACTTCCCAGTAACCATGTACTACTAGGATACTCCTCTTGTCGAGTACCGTGGGTCATCTACATCACACATAGGCGCTCTCTACCATGGGTCTGCCAACACAACCAGACGCTCCCCCTAGAAGCCTGCATAGGTACTCCTCCTTTTGAGTATCGCAGGTCTACTACCACAACCATTCGCTACTCCGTCATGGGTCTACCACCACAACCAGGCACTCCCCACTGGGCTAGTCGAGTCAATCGGAGTCAATTAGTTAGTATTCTTCACGTCTCAGCCAGCTATGAGGTTCCAACAAAATACTCACTCGTATCCACAAGATTCACTCCACAAGCTACTGGTCGATGCTCTAGTTCCACCAAGTCCCACAAAGAAGTATATTAATGGTCCTCCACTTTATATTGGTCTCAACGCAATTGATGGTGTGTCAATCAGATGCCCATTAAGTTAGTTATTTACCATTTAGTCATAGGGGCCTGGTTGGATTCGTGCACAATCCAACATGATTGTTTCTCAACTATACCCCAAAATCTAGTGGAATATATTCAAAGGGACCACCACACTGCAATATTAGTAGCACCGCTAAAGGTTCGTCAAACGGACGTCTGGTGCCAATGATATGGCCAAAAGAATGTAAAGGGTTATAATGGGCTCAGGTCGGGTTCGACCCGGCCCGACCTAGTATGGGCCGTGTAAAACCAGAGATTTTATAAGAAATATATTGTTTTTATGTATTATGTTATTTAAAGGTTTCTTTCACTACACACAACACTGTATTGTCTTGCGTTACACACAATAGAAACCTTCCTCGACACCATGTGTTGTACGCAATACCAAGTTTCACTAAACAACGATATGTTATTAAAATATTATACAAGCTAGCCGTTATAAATAGTAACACCCAATTTTTGAAATTTTATAAATTTTATCTTTCAAAATGGACTTCATTTTTGGATTTGTAATATCAAAATTATCCTAGGGTGAATTTTTGGTATTTTTCTGGAAACATTCAATTTTTGATGAATAGTGAAAACACTAGGATACTATATAAAAACCGACTATTATTTATTTAGTAATTAATTTATTTTTATTTTAGGTCAAAATTGATACATAATACAAATATAATTTCAATTTAATTCATTGGAGTTATTTTATAATAGTTTTTGATATGTAAAAATTTTATTGAACATCTCATCGTCTTTTACCCACCTCCAAGGAGAATATGAAAATTTACATAAAATATAATTTTACCACTTTTGTGAGTGTAATTTAAAAAATATGAGAGACACGGTTAATATCATGGAGTAAAATTTGGTTCAATAAGATAAAAATAGTTTATGGTGAATATTAAATTTTTACATTAATTTACCACTTTTAAAAGTAAACAGGGTAATTAGGGGTAAAAATGGTATTATTATTACCCTGACACATGTCCTAATTCTATTGGATATGTATAATTCAACCAAAAACAACCTTAGGAATAAAATATGAACATTTAGGTCAGCTTGGATTAGATTAGTACATTTAATATTATTTTATTTAAAGAAGAGTTAAAATAGTTAAAATCAATGTTTAATAAATTAAACATTTTTAATATAGGGTTATAGTTAAGATAAATTAGACAATAAATATCCATTATAAATCTAAAAATATTTCCGACATAATGGTATTTTATTTATAATTTTTAATAATTAAATATGTTATTTTATTAATGAAACAATGATGATGGAGTAACTACCTTATTAATGAATTATTAACATATTTTATATTATAAATACGCAAATAAATGTAATTTTGGAGTTTTTACAAATTCCACTAATTTTATAGGTTAATATGACATGTTTTTAATGATTTAATTAAATTTTTTCGATCTAATCCTTCTGGTATAATTTTTTTAAAAATAAATTACCAAATAGTGTCAAAATGGACCTAAAATAGTTATTAAAACAAATATTATATTATTAATTGTTATATTATTTCTTAAAAATCTTTGGTTTGGCCCAATTAAATAGATAAATTTATATATATTAATAGTAAACAACTTTGGGTTCAGATTTCTTTTTATAGTATGTTTATTAACCATATAGTGAAAGAAAACAGGAAGACACAATAAATATTAAATTATTTAACTTAGATTTAAATCTAAATGGTAAGGTTTAAATAGTAACCTAGACTTGTCAAAAAACCCATTGGTTGAGATTATTTCTACCCATAACCCCCATAGCTTTGATATAAATCAATTTGGATCTATTAAAAATCTAATATGACTTTATTATAAAATAAGATTTTATGTTTTTCCTATGGTTCCCCTCTCCTCACGTATAAAAAGGCACCTCCTCACTCCCCCCATCAGACAACTTTGAGCCTTCAAGATAGGCCAACCCATTCCAATTTCTCTTCTCCACTTCCCTAGTAAAATTCTATAGTTCATTTTCTTCTTCAAAGACCAATTTTAGTTCCCTAAGATAAGGTTTCAAAGAGGCGTGTTAAAGAATATGTAATATCTGTTACTGATTCTTTAAAATTTTATTTATTCTTCTACTTCATTTTCATTAGTTGTTTCATTTTGAAGTAATAAAATCAGTATCACTAATATAATGTTTGGTTATTATAAATATGAATAAATCCTATTTCACCTTCTATCCATCCTACGGAAAATTAAATGACCGCACATGCGTACGTACAGAATACCGTCTCCACGTAGTGGTGTAATATATTTTCCATCACCACATTACATGGATGGGTATAATTGTGTAAATTATAACTATATATTATTATTTTAAAATGATATTGATTCTGAAATAGTATACATACACTTAAATACAATTCCACAATCATGGGGAGGATATCATCGCAGGCGTGTACGTATGACCTACCGTCTCCACAATGTGATGCGACTCATTCTACATGATCTCCATGGCATAATGATTATATAAATTAATTTAATGAATAAATATTATATATATTACACTAATACCTTTATGTAAATGAGGTATCTATAACCTAAAAAGAAGAAGAATAAATTAGTCGACAAAACATGCATAAGAACAAAAAATAATAAACCCCTGAATAACAAGTAGCAATGAAATATAACTAATAAGAAGCTAAGAATATGACCATATATGACATCATAAAAAATGAGGATGATTCTGGAATAAGTCAATGACATTATTTAGATAATTATACAGGATGTTCGGACACGTATGAAACTAAGCAGACCTAAGGTAAGGTAAAATTTCGCAATCTCATTTTTATCCGAGATTATTTACACTTCAAAATTTACTTGGGAATAGTTATCATCCACATCCATGTTTCCTCAATATTTAATTTTATTTCTATCCTCCTACAATTTTTAAAATCTAGTTTTACCCTTCGGTGAGTTGTTAGTAAAAGATATGAAAGGAATCGTTTGTCTTATTTAGTACGAGGAACTTATTTTTGACATTTCCAGCCAAAGTACAAGAAGAATGTTTTTCTTTAACTTATATGGAATGAATGGATTTTTAGAACATTATTTCCATGACGCTTACTTTACAAGTTTTCATGTTTATTTTTAATCAACTTATTTTAGTTTTAAATTGTACGACATGTTACGATAGGAAAAATATTTTTGAAGTAGAAAAGATATTTTCCTCAAGAATGGAGTTCATGTGTTTTATCAGTTTTATTTTCCATCAAATATAATATAGGGTTCTATTTATATCCCTATTTTTACATTGATTTGATTATGTTATGATGGAATTAATTTTATGATGTCCTTTTTATTTTATATGATTTATTTTATGATTTCATGATGTTTAAGAATCCCATTTTTATTACATGGGATATGATATGATATAAGATTTATGATTTTGTGGCACACATAAGAATGGTATCATTGTGAGATGGATGGGATCTATATCTCCCTCCAATTCATTGTGTAATTATTTATATCTAATGAGATAGACATCGCTGTAATGGCAGGTTAATCTGGTTCAGTGATACCGGACTGAAACAAGGAGTGAACTCGGTTCAGAAATGGACTTTGTCTGCTAGGATAGTTTTGGCAATTAGTCTTGACAACTAAGAAATGATTATCTATGATTATGTGTGTATTCCACAAAGATTCATGTTATTATTATTGGGATTTACATTGCACTACCATGACTTATCCCATGTTATGATATTATGATCTCTTTTGTAGGTTAATATTTTTAAAATGTTATGTTCATATGAATATGATATGATTGGTATTTCTTTTGTTTATCCTTATTGAGAATTTGATCTCACCCTTTTGTTTTTTTTTCTTTTCCTTAGGTTAGGAAGAAGGGTATTAAGTAAGATATACCAAAAGGGACCCTCAATATGATAAAATAAAAGGGAGACAGTGTAGATGATTTATGAACCAGCTGTTTATGTCACCCTGTTTCTAAAGACGCTATACCTATACGGTCCTTTTATGGTTTTGTTATATGCTTTAATAATTGTGCTTCAATTTTGAATTAATAACAATGTATGTAATGTATGGGTCGTTATAGTTGGTATCAAAGGAATGGTATAGTCAACCTTTGGAAACTAGGATGTGAAAGACTTAGTAAGAAACCTAAGGATATGTCTAAGCATTGGAAAAAATCGTTGTGTTTTAGAAATCGACATAATAAACCTATCATAAGACCTAAAGTGTGAAATTTTATTCATGATTATGTGGTTTTTCTATTGTGATTAGTGTTTCTCACTCTATGCTTATTAGTTTTAGTCAATGGATGGAACTCGAAGGAACCGTGTCATTGCTGAATGCGATGGGCAATGCAATTATTGTCTCCCTGAGAAACCAAAAATTATGGGAGATGGAATTAAAAATCTTGTAGCCATGCTCTCACAACTTTCTCAAGCTATTAATCATGCAGGACATCCAAATGATCAATGGAGAAACATTTTGTTGAATCCTTTAGGAGGCAGTGTCCAACCTCATTTAGTGGGTCTACTGATCCATTAGTAAGTGAACAATGGATCAGTAACAATGAAAAGATATTTTCTGTTCTTCAATGCTCAAAACATGATAAAGTTTCCCTGGCAGTATATCGTTTGGAAGGTGAAGCTGCTCAATGGTTGGATCTTATCAAGAATACAAGGCCAATAAATGAAATTGAGTCCATGGAATGGGATGAGTTCAAGAACATATTTTTCAATAAATACTTCCCCCGTATTCTTCGAACAAAGATGGGGAAAGAGTTTCTTGAACTATAGATAAAAGATGATGAATCTGTTGGTACCGATGAAGTAAACATTACAAGACTTACAAGGTATGCTTCTTGGATTATTATCCAAACTGAGAGTAAGATCGATCAATTCTTTAGTAGCTTAAAACCTTTTCTTCGAAGGGAGTTAGCCATAAGGGACTTCAATAGCTCTCAAGAAATCGTTCGATGTGGTCTCAAGGTTGAGATTGAGATTGGAGTATCCCATCAGTCATGAGTGTTATATAAGAAGAATAAAATTGAATTCAAAGGAAAATCTAAAGAGCATAAGGAAAAAAAAATATTAGTTTCCCCTTATGCTCCAAGTGTGGAAAGAAACATGGAGTGAGTTTTCATAAATGGACATGTAAATGTTTCAAATGTGGAAAAGAAGGTCATCGAGAATTTGAAGGACTCAATTATGGGTAGAAGATTCCTAGTGATTCGTACAAAGAAAAGGCTCCATAGAGTGAACCTCCTACACTTCAATGTTACAAGTGTAAGTAAATTGGTCACTATGCTAATCAATGACCAAATCCAATGGATGTTGATGATGATAGACGTCAACAAAATCTTATGGATAAAGACAAAGGAAAGTCACATGCAATTTCTATCAGTGATGTTGAGTACAATAACGAAGTGGTGAAAGGTACCCTTACCATCCACTCTAATGTACCAAATGTTTAATTTGACTCTGGATCCACCCAATATTTTAGTTCTAAATAATTTTATAAGGGTATCACTATATTACATCAACCATTAGATGTTGAGTTAGCTCTGACAACCCCTAATGGCACAACAATCGCATCAAAATTTTACAATTCTTTTCCTATTGATGTTTCTGGGACTGTGCTTCCTGAAAATATTTTGATCATTCTTATAGTGGAATTTTATGTGATTCATGGATGGATTTGGTTTCTTCATATGGAGCTCATATCAATTTCCAAATAAGGGAAGTCACATTTCATATTCCAGATCAATCTATGATCGATTATCGATGCATGGATGAACATTAACTTCCAGTGGAAATTTATTCCATCTTATGGGTCTTGATTCCACTAAATGAAGGATATTTATATCAAATGTTGGTTGAAAAACTCACGATTAAGAATATTACCATCGTATGAGAGTTTGATAATGTCTTTCTGGAGGAATTTAGAGGTCTTCCACCAAATCATGAAGATGAGTTTTCAAAAGAAAACTACCTGTTTCTTTGCCTATTTCAAAGAAACCTTATAGAATGGCCCCAATTGAGATGCAAGAATTAAAGAAGAAACTCGAAGATAATCTTGATAAGGGATTCATAAGCCCTAGTGCATCACCTTGGGGAGCACCTGTTCAGTTTGTTAATAAGAAATATGGATCAATGAGACTCTGTATTGATTATCAAGAACATAACAAGATCAGTATCAAGAACAAATATCCTCGTCCATGCATTGATGACTTATTTGATGAACTACATGGATCTATATACATTTCCAAGTTTGATCTTAATTTAGGATATCATCAATTATAGTTAAAAATGCTGGATATACCAAAGACGGCTTTTCATACAAGGTATGGACACTATGAATTTATAGTGATGTCATTTGGTCTTACTAATTCCCCTGCTATCTTCATGGATTAAATGAATAGAGTCCTTAGAGACTATCTTTAATAGTTTGAGGTAGTCTTTATAGATGATATTCTTGTATAATGAAAGATCAAGGAAGAATATGAAGATCACTTAAGAAATGTATTAAAGAGCCTGAGAAAGGAGAATATTTATGCCAAATTTATCAAGTATGAATTTTGGCTTTAAAAATTTTTATTTTTGGGTCATATAATCTCAAAAGTGGGGATATATGTGGATCCATCAAAAATAGAGGTTATCAAAAGATTGTCGAGACCAACAACAGTAACTGAGATATGATGTTTTCATGGTTTGGATGGATATTATCGATGATTTTTGAATGATTTTTCATGATTATCTAATCCACTCAGCAGGTTGACTCGAATAGGAGTTAAGTTAATTTGGACAGAGGAGTGTGAATAGAATTTTAAATAGATAAAAAAAAGATTATCCAGAGCACCTATGCTCACAGTGCCTTGTAGTGGAGAAAGGATTGTGATCTATAGTGATGCATCCAAGAAGGGGCTATGGTGTGTTATCATGAAAAATGATATGGTGACAGCTTATGCCACACGACATTTGAAAATCCATGAGAAAAATCACCCAACTCAAGATTTGGAGTTTGATGCGGTAATCTTTGCATTAATGATTTGGAGGCATTATCTTTATGGTGAAAGGTGTGATATTTATACTGATCATAAAAATTTAAAGTATATTTTCACACAAAAGAAGATGAATATGTGTCAAATAATATGGTTGGAGCTGATTAAGGATTACGACTAATCAATTCATTACCACCATGGGAAAGAAAACAAGGTGGCCGATGTATTAAGTCGACAAGACCGTGCTAGCTTATCCATGATGAGGATCACAAAAGATTCAATATTTATGGATTTACAAAGGATGGATATTTGAATAATAATGGATGGGGAAAAATATTATCTTTCTCAAATGAATGTCCAACCATCTATACATGTGAAGATTAAAGAGGAACATTACGAGATGTAGAGTTACAAAAAAGGTGAGAAATTTTCCGGAATTAAACCTTGATTGTGATGGAATAATAATGTTTTGGAATCAGGGTTTTGTTCCTCCCATAAAAGAATTAAAGAAGGGGCTACTGGATGAGGTTCATAGTTCTTCATTCTCTATTTATCCTGGAAGCACAAAGATGTATAGGGACCTGAAAGAGTACTTCTGGTGGGATGTCATGAAAAGAGATGTTGCTAAATATGTCTCTTAATGCTTGGTTTGTCATCAAGTTAATGATGAGAGACAGAAGTCCAAGGGGATGTTACAACAATTACCCATACTAGAATGGAAATGTAAAAACATCTCTGTGACCTTTGTCACTGGACTTCCAAAAACATCCAAAGGCAATAACGCTATTTGGGTCATAGTTGATTGTCTTACAAATTCGTCACACATCATTGCTATTAGAGAAGATTTCTCTCTAGATCAGCTTGTCAAGATATATGTGAATGAAGTGTTAAGATTTCATTGAGTAACACTTTCCATTATATCTGATCGGGATCCAAGGTTTACCTTATAGTTTTGGTGAAGTCTTCAACATACTCTGGTTACTGAGTTGAGTTTCAGTACTATTTATCATCCTTAGACAGATGGTCAGTCTGAGTGGACAATTTAAACTCTAAAAGATATGTTAAGATCTTGCACTATGGATTTCAATGGGGGTTGGGATCAACACCTACCTTTGGTGAAATTTTCATATAATAATAGCTTTCACTCTTGTCTTTATATGACTCCTTATGAATCTCTCTAAGGAATGAAATTCAAAAATCTAACTTGCTGGGATGGAGTTTCGGTAAGAAAGCTATTAGGACCTGATCTTTTTGATGAGATGGAAGAAAAGGTCCGATCTATTTAAAAACACATAAGAGAAGCTCAGAGTCGAAAAAAACGTCACGTCGATAACCGAAGAAATGTCCTAGATTTTGAAGTGGGTGATAAAGTGTTTTTATGAATTTCTCCTTGGAAGAGAGTAATGGGATTTGGAAATAATGAAAAACTATGACCTTGGTATATTGGTCTTTTTGAAATACTCGACCATGTTGGGAAGGTGGATTACCGATTGGCACTTCCAACGAATCTCTCTCAAGTTCACGATGTGTTCCATGTATCTCTCCTGAGAAATTACATACCCGATTATTCACATGTACTCAACTCAGAAGTTGTACCGCAGGAGCAAGAGCTTTCTGATGAAGAATAGCCAATTGAGATTGTGGATCATGCGAAAAAGTCCTACGGAACAAGACAACTCGCTTGGTGAAATTTTTATGGAGGAACCACCAATTAGAAGCAGCTACATGGGAACATGAAGAGATGATGAGGGAGAGGTATCCTCATCTGTTTGTTACAAAGTGACGAATTTCGAGGGAGAAATTCATTTTAAGGGGGGTAGAATATACCACCCAATACATTATGATAAATATATTATTTATATGTATTATGTTATATAAAGGAATCTTTCACTATAAACAACATTGTCTTGGCTTACATTACATGCAAGAGAAACCTTCCTTGATACCATGCGTTGTATGCAATACCGAGTTTCACTAAACAATGATATGTTATTAAAATATTTTATAAGCTAGATGTTATGAATAGTAATACCCAATTTTTGAAATTTTATAAATATATCTTTCAAAATGGACTTCATTTTTTTATTCAAAAAATCAAAATTAGCCTAGGGTAAATTTTTGGTGTTTTTCCGAAAACAATCAATTTTAGATGAACATTGAAAACACTGGGTTACTATTTAAAAACAGACTTTTATTTATTTAATTAATTATTTTTTTTTATTTTAGGTCAAAATTCATACATAATACCTATTTAATTTAAATTTAAATCATTGAAGTGATTTTATAATAATTTTAGATATTTAAAAATTTTATTGATATTTTCATTTTCTATTACCCACCTCCTAGGAGAATATGAAAATTTACATAAAATACAATTTTACCACTTATGTGAGTGGAATTTCAAAAATCTGAGAGACACAGTTAATATCAAGGAGTAATGTGTGGTTCAATAAGATAGTTTTTTTGTTAACAGTAACTTTTTACTATTATTTACCACGGTGAAAAGTAAATAGGGTAATAATGGGTAAAAATGGTATTATTATTACCCTAACACATGCCCTAATTCTATTGGATAAGTTTAATTTGACCAAAAACAACTTTAGGAATAAAATATGACCATTTAGGTCCACTTGGATTAGATTCGGACATTTAATATTATTTTATTTAATGAAGAGTTAAAATAGTTAAAATCAATGTTTAATAACTAAAACATTTTTAATATAGGGTTATAAATATGATAAACTAAACAATAAATATTCAATATAAATATAAAAATATTTCCTACGTAATGGTATTTTATTTTTAATTTTTATACATTAAATAAGTTAATTTATTTATGACACAATGGTGATGCTATAATTACCTTATTAATGAAATATTAACATAATTGATGTTATAAATACCCAAATAAATGTAATTTGAGACTTTTTATAAATTCCACTAATTTTATAGGTTAATATTACACGTTAGTATTTATTTAACTATCTTTTTTCCAACTAATCTTGCTGTTATGATTTTCACAAAAAAAAATTACCAAATAGTGTTGAAATTGACATAAAATAGTTTTTAAAACAAATATTATATTATTAATGGTTATTTTATTTCAAAATTCAAAGGTATGGCCAAATGACAAATATACGGTTATATATATTAATAATTAACCACTTGGGATTATTTTGTCTTGTTATACTATGTTTATTATCCATATAGTATTAGAAAACAAGAAGACACATTAAAAGTTAAATTATTTATCATAGAGTTAAATCTACATGATAAGTTTAAAATAGTATCCTAGACTTGTCAAAAACCCATTGGTTGAGAGTATTTCGACCCATCCCCACCTTACCTTCGAAATAAATCAATTTGGAGATATTAAATACTGAATATGACTTGATTATAAAACAACATTTTATGTTTTTCCTAAGGTGCCTCTCTACTCCCTTATAAAAAGGAACCTCCTCCCACTCCTCCTCACAAAATATTGAGCCTTCATGATCAGAAAACCCCTGAAAACTTATCTTCTCCACTTATATAGTAATATTCTAGAGGTCCTGGTATTCGTCAATGACCACTTTTAGTGCCTTAAGAGGAGGTTTCCAAGAGGTGTGTTGAAGAAGAGGTAATATCTGTTACCGATTCTTTCAAATTTATTTCTTATTCTACTACCTCTTCATGAATTTTTTCATTATGAATTAATAACATCAGTATCACTCATATACTGAAATGTTATTATAAATATGAAACAAACCTATTTCACCTTCTATCCATCCTACGAAAAATGAAATCTTCGCGCTTACGTACGTATGGAATTCAGTCTATGCGTCGTGGTGAAATCTGTTTTCCATCACCACTATACTAGGATGGGTATAATGCTGTAAATAATTACTATATATGATTATTGTAATGTGATATTGATTCAGAAATTGTATACCTATAGTTCAATACAATTCCACGATCATGGGAACGATATCATCGCTCGTCCGTACGTACGGCCTACCATCTCCACGATGTGATGCGACTTCTTATACATGATCTTCATTGCATAATGATTATATAAATGAATTTAATGAATAAATATTATGTTTGATACATTAATAAAATTCTGTAAATGAGGTATCTATAACCTAAGAAGAAAAATTAGAATTTATTCCACAAAACACGCATAAGAACAGAAAACAATAAAAACATGAATGACAAGTAAAAATGAAATATTACTAATATGAAGCTAAGAATATGACCATATATGAGATAATAAAAATGTGGATGATTCTGGAATAAGTCAATGACATTATTTAAATCATTATACAGGAGGTTCAGACACATACGAAGCAAATCGGACCTAAGGTAATGGAAAATCTCGTAATCTCATTTTTATCTGAGATTGTTTATACTTCAGAATTTACTGGGGAATATTTATCATCCACATCCAGGTTTCCTCAATATGTAATATTAATTATATCCTCTTACAATTTTTTAAATCCAATTTTACCCATCAGTGAGTTTTCAGTAAAATATATGAAATGATTCTTTTGTCGTTTTTAGTACGAGTTAATTTTTTGACTTTTCCAGCCAAAGTATGAGAAGAATGTTTTTATTTAACATATACGACATGAATGGATTTTTAGAACATTATTTATAGGAATAATCCTTTAAATTATTTAAAGCTTATTTTTAATCATCTTCTTTTAGATTAAAATTGTATGACATGTTAGGAAATGAAAAATGTTTTTGAAGTATAAATGATATTTTTCTCAAGAATGGTGTTAAAGTGTTTTATCAAAATTATTTTCCATCTAGGATAATTATGATTCTGTTTCTATCCCTATTTTTACATTTATTTGATTATGTTATGATGGAAATAATTTTATTATGTACTTTTTATCTTATATGATTTATGTTATGATGGTATGATTTTTAAGAATCCCATTTTTATTACATGGGTTATGCTGTGATATATGATTTATGATTTTGTAGCACACATAAGAATGGTATCATTATGAGATGGGTGGGACCTATATCTCCCTCAAATTCATTGGGTAATGATTTAAATCTCGTGATATAGACATGGTTGGAACGACAGGTTAATCTGGTTTCATGATACAATACTAAAATGAGGAGTGAACTCAGTTCAGAAATGGACATTGTCCCGTTGGATAGTCATGGAAATGTGTATTGACTACAAAGAAATTATTCTCTATGATTATGTGTGTATACCACAAAGTTTCATGTTATGATTATTGGGATTTACCTTTCACTACCATGACTTATCCCATGTTATGATATTATGATCTCTTTTTTAGGTTAATATTTTCTAAATTTTATGTTCTTATGAATATGATATGATTGATATTTCTTTTTTTTACCCTTACTAAGCATTTGAGATCACACTTTTGTATGTTTTATTTTCCCCAGGTTGGAAATATGGGTATTAAGTAAGATATGCCAAAAGGGTATCTAGGTATTATAAAATAAAAGGGAGATATTGTTGATGATTTATGAACCTGTTGTTTATGTTTCCCAGTTTCTAAATACACTATACCTATATGATCCTTCCATGGTTTTGTTATATGTTTTAATAAGTGTGCTTCAATTTTGAAGTAATAAAAATTTATGTAATGTATGGTTCATTATAGGCCGACCTGGTTTGGGTTACATGGCCTAACCCATTGGGTCTGGCCCATCATGTTGGGCGGGCCAGACCGTCAGGTTCGGCCCGTCCCGCTAGGCCTAGCCCAACCGGCCACGAGGAACTGCCGAGAGCCGCAAGGTCGCGGGGAAGCTCGGCCCGGCCGACGGTGGCTCGACCCGGAAGGGCACCGTGAAGGCTTTGTTTAGTTAGGGCGCGACCGGCGATGGGGCAGCACGGCCGGGGTGAAGGGGCACAACCGGTACGGGTGCACGGCTGGAAAGGGTAGTGCGGCCGGCGATGGAGCGCGACTGGAGAGGGCAGTGAGGCCGGAGAGGAAGTGTGTCCGACAATGGTGGCGCAGCCAGTGAGGAGTGGCGGCCGGCGTGGCGGCGCGGCCGGGTTGCGGGGTGGGGGGCAATGGCGGTGCTGCTGGGGAGCAGCGGCCAGTTTAGCTGACGGTTGGAACTCTACGGGAGAGGAACTGGTCACTCAGGCCGCGGGTGGCATGGCCATTGCCTTGGTCGCCTTCATCACCTTCATTTCCATTTCGAAGAACACCACAAAGAAGAACTACGGGGGGTCAGGCCATGTTATTTTGGCTCACACCGTCCGCGTTTAGGGTGGTAGAAATCGGTTCATCAAGAAAAAAACACACTATCCCTCCCGCAAAAGGAAAACATCCTCATTCATCATATTGAAAAAAAGGATGAACATGGGAATAAATCATACTTAACTAAAATTATACCCATACCTTGTTTGTTTTTCACCGACAGAGTTGCGGGGAAGAAGAAAGATCATTGGGAAAAGATGGAAGTCGGTGTCATCTGTGTTTTCCTCGATCTTCGGTTTGTGCACCAACTCGTCATAGTCGAAGAAGTCCTACGTCGAAGGACGTCCCATGGAATAAGGTCGATGTCGGGTTAACGTTATTTTTCATTAGAGCATTATTCATAGAAGAAGTGTTCATTGTTTGAGTGTTTTCTCTCAAGTGCTCTAATCCTCCAATTCCAACGTTTTTCCAATAAATGAATACATAGCCTTTCCAAATAATATATTATCTATTATTAATTTTTATGGGCTTAAAATTCCAATTTTAGTATTTAATTAAATGAGATTTGTCAATTAATTAAAGGTTGAGGGTTAACACCATTAAAAGAGGGGGGTAGTGGCACCATTAAGTTAGGGTGGTTCCAGAGACTCTCCCATATTTATGAGGGAGTTGAGAGGTTGTCATGAATTATTTGGGGGGTTTAGTCCTGGGTGGTCCCCACACCATTACCTCTCGAGGGAGGTTAGGTTTGGGAGGGCCCCAATATGACCCTTTACTTTATTTTGGTCATATCATTGGACCTAGATGTTCATTTGAGAAACTGTCTACAGTGATGGTAATCATGGAGTAGGGCGGTCCCATTGAGTATATTCCACTAGAGTTTGGGGAATATTTGGGATATGGTAAGGTAGGGTCGTGCACGAATCCAATTTGGCCCCTGGGACTAAAAGGCTAATAACTCATAGACTGGGCATCAATTTGATGTGATGTTAGTTGCGTTGATACCCCTATGACATGGAAGACCATTGGGATACATTTTCGGGGGACATAATGGAAGTGGATCATCAATAAGTAGCTTTTGGAGAAGATCCTTCAGAGATGAGCATATATTTGTGTGGGAACCGAGAAGCTGGCGGAGACATGATGACAGCTGGCCAATTGACTCGGAGTGACTCGACTAGATTGTCTGGAGGGCCTAGTTGTGGAAGAAGTCCCGAGGCATAGGAGCTCCTTGTTGTGGCGGCAGACCCGTGGTGCTCTACAGGATAAGTTCCTATGCAAGATATAAGTGGGGTGTATGGTTCTAGTAGTAGACACACGGTGGGGAGTGTCTCTATGTGATGCAGCAGACCGACGATACTTGACAGGAGGAGTAACTCAGCAGTCTCAGATTAGTGGGAAGCGCCTGGTTGTGGCGGAATGCCCACTATACTCGATAGAGTAGGAGTTCTCCAGCAGCCAACGGTTCGAAATATTACCCCCTAGTATAAAATCTTGGTGGAGATGAGTTTGAACTTTACTATTTTCCTCATGATTGTGATGGATTACTTGATAACATAAGTATATATATGGGAATATACCTAAGTGGGGTTATCTGTTGATTTCATTATATAATGTTTATCCTTGATGGATTTTGTGAGACCTTGAGGGTCTCGGGGTCCCTACTGAGTACCATTTAACTCACCCCTTCACGATCTATGACCACACCACATTGTTTTGGTTGCAGACGTTGGACGAGGCTCATACCAGAATGTATGAAATCAACAGATAACCTTACATAGGTATATGCCAATACATATAACTAAGTTATCAAGTGATCCAACTCAATCACGAGGAAAACACAGAAAAAATGTCTCAGCTAAACCATGATTTTATTTTAGGGGGGTAGTAAGATTTGAAATTATCGACTACTGTAGAACTCATACTTTATCGTGTACAGTTGGCCTACTGCCACAAACAGGTGCTTCCCACAATCCATGGACTTTGGAGATACTCGTCTTGTCATGTACCATGGGTCAGCTACGTCACACATAGGCGCTCACCACCGTGGGTCTGCCACCACAACCAGGAGCTCCCCCAAATATCTGGCAGAGGTACTCCTCCTTTCAAGTACTGTGGGTCTGCTACCACAACTAGGCACTCCCTTGTTGTGGGTCTGCCAGCACAACCAGGCGCTCCTCACTGGCCTAGTTGATTCACTCCGAGTCAATCAGTCTGCAATAGTCATGTTTCTCCCAGCTTCTAGGTTTCTGCACAAATTCTCACTCGTCCCTGGAAGATCCTCTCCAAAAGCTACTGATCGATGCTCCACATCCAAAAATTCCTTATAAGATGTATCCCAAAGGTCTTCCAAATCATATGGGTCTTAATTCAGCTGACAGTGTGTCAATCAGACTACTGATCTTTGAGTTATTAGTCTTTCAATTATATGGGCCGGTTTGATTCGTGTACGATCCAACCTTACTGTATCTCAACTACACCGCAAAATCCAGTGGAATATATTCAAAGGTACTTCTACACTAAAAGACTACTAGATTCGTTGAAGGTTCGACAAATGGACGTCTGGGGAAAATGATATGGCCAAAATCAAGTAAAGGGTGGTAGTGGGCCTGGGTCCGGTCCGACCCAGCCCGACCAAGTCTGGGCCGATCCGGTTCGGGTCGACCTGGCCTAACCCATTAGGACTGCCTTGGTCCATTGTGCGGGCTTGCCTTTAAGGTTCAGGCCTGCCCACTGGCGCCATCCCAACCAGCAGTGAGGAACCGCGGAGAGCCACTAGGCTGGGGGGCAGCTCGGCTCAGCCCAAGGCGGCTCGACCTAGAAGGGATCCACGAGGGCCTGGGTCAGCCGTGGCACTATGAGTCCATGGCCTGTGGGGGGGGGGGGGGCAGTGCGGCTGTGGCGCGGCCGACGGAGGGGAGTGGCTGGTGAGGCCGGCGCAACGGGGTAGGGGATCACTGCATGGCCGGGGAGGCGGCTTGACCGGGGCGGGTATCATGACCGACAAGGGCGGCGTGGCCAGAGATGCATTCTCCACACAAAATTTAAAACACGTTATAGATTAATTATCAGGATCAGTCATAATAAAATTTTCATTACATTATCAGGCAATATGTCCAAACATACCACATCTAAATCACATCCCAGTTTTGGTAAGGCATTCCCCTGGTAGCTTTTTCTCCTCACTTTTCATAAAATGGAAATTGTAATTTCTTACCATCAGATTTCATTGATTTATTTTTACCCAAAACATTCCACATGTACTTCTTCATATCACTGTTTTCAAAGAACCTGTGACCATAAAAAATGTCTATTTGTACCCACTCCGCACTTCGAAAATGTTTCACATAAAATTAGAATTAATGGGAGGCCAATTCCTTTCCATGCCTATGATTTAATCATTCATGAAAGCAGTTGATTTTGATATCAAGATACAAAATAAGGTTTAAAGGATACCTACATAATTGGGTGAAGTGTACAACATAAAAATCCACTAAATCAACCTACATTTGATTCAATTAATAGAAATTCTTCTCAATCCTATGTCACACCACTATAGAAATTATTTTTAAAGGAAAGTACTTTTAAATTTATCTAACTCTACGGAATCAAACTCCAATATATCCCTCATATTGTTTTATAATTGCACACAATTTAGCTACATAAATATCATAATGATAAATTTAAAACATAATTTTTTATTAAATGAACATCCATTATCATTGAATATCATTTCATTGAATTTAATCCATGCTTTAGCTGCTACTATGTAAAAAGATCCATTGAAACCATGAGGGTGTTGCCTTATAAAATGTTCAAATGTAGTCATTTTACTTTATGGTAGCTCTAGTTGTTCTCTTTAAATGATTACACCACCATTTATTTCATGTGTTATCTGAACAATTACTATCACAAAATGTTCGATTCCAATCCATACCATTTCGAGCTGTAGATTTGTAATGATATCATTCACTAGGTATCTTTCAACTTTAGCATCCCTATTTCTCCTATGGAAAACCATTCTAAACAATCATATTTAGCTAAATAAACCTAGTAATATTTTAAATCTACAACAATTTAAATTTAACATACAATAAAAATCATGTGTGGTATTCTATTATCCTCATCCAAACCCCTATGGTAATATAAACCATCCTCTGATAATAGGTATAAGGACCAATCATTGTTACATTATATAATCATGAATTTTTTTTAATAAATTACTTCCTTTCACAATTTGGAAAATTCCATGTTTATTTTTTTAAGTAATTTTAATATAACACATAAATAAAAGAAATTATAAAATAATGATGCCCCAAAAATAGAATCTATTTCATCCAAAATATAAATCTTTTCAAACAAAATATATTTTATTTTTAAAATATTCCAAACATTTAACATGGATTCATTCATTTTAATACACACCCATATAACCTTTGGAAATCATATAAAAACATGGGATGAGAACAAAAATCTTAATAAGGGATATATGAGGAAATACTGAAAAAAAAATTCAACGAATTCTTGTATCGTATGAAATCATTTCAAAAATTCATTCTTGTCTCCCATGTAAGATTACCTTGTAAAACTCTAGATTTTTATTATATTTCCACAATACAAATAGAACATAAATAGAAACATAAAGATATAATGGTAAATAAATTATATAATCATTTAACCCTCTCATATACCTTATAATTTTCAATACTCATGACTACATTACAATGTAACACTCGGGATTAAATTGTTGTGTATCAATAGTTGTAAAATTGGGTGTAATCATACGACTGAACTCCAACATGCACATACCCAATCCATTGGATGTATATATAGGTCCCCCAATACAACCTAATTAATTTCAAAGAACAAGAAAATAATCTCACAAGATGAATAATTTAATTATATAATTTCTTTTCTATTTATAAAAGAGGATTTAAAAAGTGTATTTTAACAGAAAGGCCCCTTCAAAATATCATATAATTGATGTGCGACTTAATGGATTAGATAAAATATGTATATAAATAGTTTATTAAAAATATATAACATAATATAGAAAAAATTCATCACACAAACTAATTTAATACCACATAAATAATGAAGTAGAAGGTTAACCAAATGAATATAAATCGGGTATAGAATTCCTCATTTTTAGGGTTTTCTTACATAAAACATCACCAAAAAACCTGTATTCTAGTTAAAAGAGTCCAATTAAAGTCATAATTAATCATAATAATTTTTATAATACCATATATAATTATTTAATAACTTCATTTCACCCATTTATTATTAGTATTGTTTTCCTTCCACTGTTTTGGGTGCATTCATTACATTATTTCCATGGCTGTTTTGTATTAGATTTTTCTTGTCGTATGGAAATGAAATTCTAGAAGAGAAATGAAATTGTATGAATATTTTTATTGAAAATAAAATTATACATTAAATAATATTCTATGATATGTGATGATTGATATTTGTATAAAACCTTAATGATAAATTTTTAGATCGTTTTTGGTGGTTCATCGATAATTAAGAACTTGTTTCATTACATAATTTAATGTCACACAATGAATTTAATTCTAGAATATATAAATCGTTACATTATAAAATATAAATTTTATTTCAAAATTTAAAAGGGTTTTATGATTATCTCTAACGTATATAATAAAATTTTAGAACACATCATCCACAATTTTGGTAAATCGGTACATCACAAATGGTGTTTTTATTTTATCGAATAAGATAGAGAGGAGAGGAAGAAAGTTGAAGAATTTTTTTAAATGAAAATTATAACATAAATAGTATATATGATTCAGGAGATTCCTTACATCCTAGATATGTGGATGGGAATAGGTAATAATAATATTAACGAAAATAAAAATAATACAGTTGCAAAAGGAATATGATTCGTACCCCTTGATCTATTAACCTTGACATCCTCTTTAAGGCCTTTACATTTTACCTTTTAGAGAGACAAAAAGCTACTAGGCATGGGTAATAGCCTTATGAAGGGGATTTGGTAGAAAAAATAAAATGATAAATGGTTTAGATATGTGATAAGAAGAGGGTAATGAGGGTGGTAATTTTAGAGAATGAGATGATGAATTTTACATTATTATAATAATTATTATAATATTTTTTCTAAGGACTATAGATAGTATTTATTCTTGTAAACCAATATAATAATAATTGAATGTGATTTAGAACCATTTTAGATTAGATCTTCGTTGTATCACCAATGATGTAGGTAAAAAAGTATTTACCATTTATCGTAATTTAACAAATTTTACTATTCATAAAAAAATCCCGAATTTCGGAAAAATCTCAAAAATTTTCCCTAAATGTTTTTGATGTTTATAGTACAAAATTTAAATTCATTTTGTAAAATAATATTATTAATTTAATTTTTTTAATTTTTACATAAAATTATAATTTATTCAAAAATATAAATTGTAAATCTGTAACTCCTTTTTTAACACCGTTAATTTTTTTTCAACATCTCACTATCTTGTAACATTATGAAAAAAAATTATAATATAATTTACTATTTATAATGTTCATATTACTATTCATATTAATATTCATAATGGTATAATTTTATTTACCAAAAATAGTTAGTTATATTAGAAACCAAATAACATATTGATCACAACAGTAGATGACCATTTTTTTAAATTCAAATTATAAAAGAGGAAAAATTAGGATTAATGGATAGTTAAAACTATATACATATGGCAATGTTTCATGAATTTCAATTTATTTTTAAAACATTGGGATGTCATAAAAATCATATAAAGAAGACTAATTATTTTATGAGAACATAATACATCATGCATAAATCAAAATACCTACATCTAATCATAAAAATGACACACACACATTTTTAATAGTTTTTCTTAATAGAATATATGTTTAATTAAAAAATGAAGATATTGATTTTTCAGAAAAAAATTATAATTTTTAGAAATTCTATATTTATAATAATAAATTAATTTATTATGAATAATGATTATTTTAAAGAAATTGTTAGATTAAAACATCCATTTTTCCATGAAAATGATAAAATAATATTATTTTTAATGTGTTTATGCATTTTCACTATGAGTTTTTTATTTTCTATTATTTTTAATAACTAAGGATGATTATATTTAAATGTTACATTTATCATACATAGAATATTATTTTCATAAAACAAAAATCATTTTTTTAACTCTGAATGTAAAGTTTATTAAGGGTGAATTTTATCTTTTTTTTTATAAAAATTTACATTTTTTATGAATAATGAAAAATAATGCATTTTAATTATGAAATTTATTTTTTGGTTTAAAAAATTATAATAATTTAAATTGATTTATATTGTAACTAGAGATAAATTATACATAATTTAATCAAATTTAGATCATTGGAATCTTTTTTATATTTGACATAGATAAAAAAACTTATTGAACATTTTAATGTTATTTTTACCTACCATATCGCAACCCCAGTAGGAATAGAAGTAAACATAATATTACTCCTCATGTGAATTATAATTTAAAAAATAGATAAACATGATTATGATTAATAAGATATTTAGAGAATAATATGATCCACATAATTTTCTGATGAATTCTAACTTGACACTTTGAAATAGTAATATTAGACTTATAAATAGTAATATGGAAAATGGAATTGTAACCTCAACTATGATATTATATATAAAATTTTGGCTTCTTATAAATATTAATCTAATATAATTATATCATTGTATATGTAAATAAATTGGTATATAAATTATTAGTTATGTATTAATATTTATATTAAACATAAATGTTTATTTAAATTTATAATTAATATAATTATTGGAAACAAAATTTAATTTCAAAACATATAATATAAAATTAATATTTTGTTTTCATATGGTTATAAGATAATTTCATGAGACCGTAGATCGTTTTTCATAGTGTTATAAAATGAGTGAGAATTTTAGAATTGCTAATTTTCAAGTAAATAATGATTTATGTGAAAACTAAATATTAAATATTTATGTATTTATTTTCATAAAACAGAGTTCATTTTTAATTATAATAATATAATAATGGATAGGGTGATTTTTTTTAATTAAGAAGAAATATTATATTTTGTAGTGAATTTTAATTATACAATTATGAGTTATATGATGTTTAATGCCAACATAACTATGTCGGTATGAAGTAATGAGTAATATAAAATATTTTTCTACTTTTTTGGATAATAATAATATAAGAGATGTCCCATGTGTCCAATATCATTGTAAAATAACATGTGCAAACCCATGGTTTTGAAAATACCACTATTGAGGTTTCTTGGAACATTAATAAAAAAACTCCCTCATTTTTTCTCAAAATACCCATCCATTACTTCATTTCTGTTCATTTAAAATTATTCTACCATGAATTTCGGATAGTCTAGCCTTTAATGGATTCATCCCATGGTGTCCTTAAGCCCCCATCTTCCAGATCCTCATGTCTTCAGAGTCACTATTTATGGCAAGGGAAATCTCAACATATCATTTCCTTTCAATATTTCTCTTTATGTGGTGTGTCATTAAAATTTCCAAGATATGTTATTATATAAATTTTATTCCATCAATTTACTATGGTAATATTATTTTATGAGTTGTATTACCTTTTCCCCTCTTTTTTATTGTTTTTTAAATGCATGTTTCATACCCATTATAACACAAATGTTTCATCTCACAATTTTATTTTTTTATCATGAAATTATTTTATATTATTTTTCAAATAATAACACATCCTGATTCTAAAGGGGTATTCACCGAGATGTAAAAATTATCTATTTTTATTTTGTGATTTTCATATGTTAATATGAAATTTCCTTTTGTGGGGTTAAAATGACAAAAAAATCTAGTTATTATGGACTTTCTAAAACACTAGTTTTTATATAAAACCTGTTTATTTTGTTCTCCATTGGTTAATTTTAATTTTTATTATTGTGATCAATGTGGAAAAAATAAATTAATACATATAAATGGGGTTCGTTGATATCCCTCATTGTATTGGGTAATGAATTTAATCGCTAGATATAACATGTTTTATAATGCCCTAGTGAAAAAACTCAACAATTATAATTTAGGACACCTTGGGGATGTAACGTGGTTAAATAATTATGAATGTCCAAATTAAATGTTACAGAAAAATTTAGATGTTTTTATTTCTCATGTTTTTATATTATTCCACATTTTATATGTCCATTCTGGATTATATGCCTCTTCTTCACATTCTACATGTTTATTTTTCCATTTAATTGTTTTATTATTACCCCATTCCTTGATGTCAGTACCCAGGTTATGAGATGAGGTCATTATACTTATAATGAACGTATAATGGATCCATTAACGGAGAATAAATTTTTAATAAGTTTTAGTAAAATATGCAACTAATTTCCATGACACTAAACTTACAAAAATCATCTCTTGGTAAAATATAATGAAAGGTTTTGTAATAAAAAGTTGTGATTCAATAGTTGTTATCAAATGATGAATTATTTATTTTGCGAAATTATGATTTAAAAATTCTAGGAAGAACCTTAGGTAATAGAAAAAATATATGAAAATATCCTGGTATTCGGGCGAAATATAAAGCGATTTTTGAAAAATTAAATCCATGTCCAGATACGAACAAGTAGATGTGGAAATGGCATAGATCTATGTAGGGGTAGAACCCAAAAACAACACATTGAGATAGAATCTAATGTAAACTAGTTAAATGAAATTGTTTATTCTGCACACATTGTTTGACACTCTAGGTGGACATGTTTGTTTAATCACTAGCTTTTTCTAAACAATTTTGAATGCTTTATAGTGAATGTATATATTGTTAAAAACTAGTTTTTTTTCATGAGGTATTAATAAATTAATAAATTTATAATTATAAAATTCATAATTGTAATTAATTTCTAATAAGATAATATTATGAAGATACAATTTCTTTAGGGGGGGATATGGTAATGACCTAAAAAATATGCTTTTATTTATGGATATCATTCATCCAAATATATTTTGATTCAGTTTTACAATAAAATATCATAGAAATAATTTTTATTAAATGATAAAATCATACATCATGAATAAATATTTATTGGTAAAACTATTAAAAAAATTATATATACAGATTTAAGAATATTTATTCTTAATATAATATAATATTAATTGAGAAAAATTTTATTAATTGAATTTTCAGACCGAAATTGTAATTTCTTCAAATGATATAATTTTTATTATAAATTGACTTATTATGAATAATTAATATTTTAATTTAAGAGTGTGATTAAAAAAATATTTTTAAATTTATATGATAATATATTTTTATTTATTTAATTGTTCAAAATTTTACAATGCAATTTCACTATTCAGTTTCTATTTGGTATTATTTTCAATAACTATGGATTTGTATATTTAAAAGTAATCATTATTATAATTAGAGAAATATTATTATTAAATAAACATTAATTCTTATTTTATAATGTCATAATTGATTTAGGGTGAATTATTAGTTTTTGTTTGAAATGCTTTATTTTTTATAAAGAGTAACAAATACTCCATTATTGTTAAAACCAATGATTTTAATTTAGAAACATATTTCAATATATATAGATTATTAAATTCACAATAAATATATTTGGATTATTTTAAGTCAATATATATAATTGGAAACATTTTTATATTTTAATTTGATATAAAAACTTATTGATCATTCAAATATTCTTTTCACCTTCTTTCTTAAAACACCTATGGAATTGTCATTGAACACAATTTCTCTTCTTCTATGATTTCAATTTTAAAAAATGGATATGCATTGTTATGATCAAAAAGTTATTTAGAATTTCATAGTATCCACATCAATTTTTTGTATAGTTACCTGACCCTTTAGAATTGAAAGGTTACCCTTTATAATATTAATATGACCAAATAATAGAAAATTCACATATAAATTTATATATAAAAATTAGTTATATTATAAATGGTAATTAAATATAATTATATCATTTTATAAGTAAATAGATATTTTACAAATAGTTATTTAACTATTGGTATTTTATTAAACACATGAATTATTGTTTAAAAAATTATAATTAATATAATTATTTTGAATTTTTTTTTCATAAAATTGAATCATAAATAAATATTTTGTTGTATTATTGTTATATGTAAATTTTATGATACCAAAGTTCATTTTTAAAAGGGTAATAAAATAATTTATTGTTTTAAAATTGATATTTTTTTATTAAATGGTGATTTTAAACAAAAATATAATTTCTCAAAATTAGAAATACATTTTCATAAAATTATGTTATACTTTATTTATACATGTCAGATAATGGTTAGGGTAATTTTTATTTTTATTTTTATGATATAATTAAATTTTCAGTAAAGATGAAAAATAATATTTCGAGTTTTTTTATGTTTAATGAGATCATAACTATTCTACAATAATTAAATGAGTAATATAATATGTTTTTTGAATATTTTAGATTAAAATAATTAAATAGGTGTCCCATGTGTCCAATAAAATTTTAATATACAAGGGGAAATCCCATGGTTTGAAAAATACCACTATTGAGATCTCCTCATAAATTAATAAAAGACCCCCAATAATTAAATAAATACCCCCCCATTATTTTTTTTCTATTCATTAAAAATTGATTAAACACGATGCTATTGTATTATTACCTCCCAAGGATTCCTCCAATGGTGTCCTCAATCCCCCAAGGTCTCGATCTTCATGTTTTTGGAGACACTCTTTAAGGAATGTGAAATCTCAACTTCTCTATTAATTTCATGTTTCCTCTTTATGAGGTATGTATTTCGAATTTCTAAAATATATTCTTAATTTAATAATGTTCTATCTAATTGTCTTATTATGTTACTTTTATGATTAGTATAACCTTTTCCCTTATCTTTTTAATGTTTTCTAAGACAATGTTTCATACCCGTTATACTATATAATTTTCTATTCCAAATTTATCACTTCTTCCAATGAAATTATATTATTTTATTTTATCAATACCCAAACATATTTATTATTTAGGTTATTTACATAGATTTAAATATTTTCAATTTCTATTCTTGGATTAACATACATGAATCCCTCCTTCCTTTTTCATCGGTTTAAAATGACAAAAAAAACTTATTTTCATACACATTATAAACACCATGATTTTGATATGAAATTAGTTTCTTTTATTGTTATAAAGTGATAATACACTATTTTTTTTAATATTTTAATGATAATAAATGATATAATTTCCTCAAATTGTTTCAATTATGATCAATTAGAAATTATTTGGGATTAGAGCATTCATTTTAAAATTTGATGAAAATTCCAGTTTTACCTTTTCAAAATCACTATAGTATTTCAATCATTAATATTTTTATTTGAATTATTTGAACTTAATATTTTGAAACTATGTTCTTTAATTCATGTGCTACAACCTTTATTCAAAACATATGATAAAATGAATGCATCTGGATGGAGTAATTGGGCCATAAATCAAAGGTGGGCTGGACACACCATAATGGAGAATTTTCTGTATTTCGGCCATAAATCCTTCATCAAGATTTTTATTGAGCCCAAAGTCTTAGAGGAGATAGAGTACCCATATCTGAATATTTGATATTTCTTGAAGGCTGGCCAATGCATGTGTTTTGGTGGTCAAATGGGCGGTGAAATTTGGAATAAAATATTTGGCCGAGATTTCCCATTCACATTTGAAACCACTATGAACCAAGACTACCCACCACTCTATATATTGGTTTTTTCTCCTTTTATAGTGTTGGGAAGTGAATTATGAGATTGTAGGTAGAGGAGAATTGGTTTCACCCAAATTATCCAACAACTGTAAGAGGGGTAGCTTTTGAAGCAAGGATCCCCTCATCGAAGCCTCCTTCTCTTCTTCATGTTGTAATATTTTCATTTGTGTTTTAAATTTTTTTTTCTTCGTTTATTTCTTATATTTTATTCTATTTTGTTTAAATTTATTCTTCTCCTAATCCTACACTTTGGTATTCAATTATTTAGTAGAAGCATTAGTGGGTTATACCCATTATAAACCCCTACAAATGCAATTCGCTTCTACGATGATTTCGCCACCCATGGAAGTGTAGTTCTTTTTAGTAATCGATCGACCTATATCCTTCTTCATTCATTTATTTTGAATCAATTATCTATATTAATTCACATATTATAATCTATTTATTGAGTTTTTAATTTAAATTAAACTATTCAATAAATTTAATAGTTAACACAAAACACACGAGGTCGGGAATTGTGTGAATTGTGAGAGCGCAACCTTAACCGGTAATTCAAAACCACGTGAGATTAAATTGTAGAGTTCAAACATAATATCTAAAATCAATTAGTACACATTTCCAGAATAGATATTTTCCTTAATTTACCAAGGAATATAATATAATCTTAGAACATCAATCAAAGTCGGGTGTTGCGATTGAATGTTCTGAAGGTCACCTAGGGTTAAATTCACTTCATCTTCGTTGTAAAGTTAACTCTCATAGGGTTCAGGATTTATCAAATTAAGGGATCATAATTAAGTGAATGTTAATTAAAATTATAATGATTAATAATAGAGTGAAGAGGTAGAGTTAGATCGATTACGTCTTAAAAAATATTTTCAAAAAAATAACTTATTGTTGGGTCTTTTTAATCAAAATTCATTTCAAAATTAAAAACAAAAAAATGCTATCTTATTCCAGAAAAATGCATCAAGTTTTATAAACTATAATCGACCACCCCATCCTTTAAAGTTGTGTTTTTATTTTATATTATTTTATTTCTATAATGCCTCTAAAAATTTGTTTTAATTGACTTCCTCCTTTTAAAGACGACCTTGTTCATCCACTCTTCTGCACCTAAGTACCCCAAAATAACACTAATCATTTGAGGGAACCCACGACAGTGCTATTTAAAATTGGCACCGTTTCCTGGGAGGCAAGTAGTTATTACAACCAATTAGAGGTATTTATTATATTTTACATTTTATTCTCTTCCTCTTTTCATTCTTCCTTCTTTACCCAATCTGATTTATTTTTTCTTCTTCTTCTATTATTTTTATTCTACTTATTTTAAGACTATCAAATAAAACATCTAATTTTTATTTTAATATGGTCCACTTTACTTCTATTCATCTTTCATTGATTTATGACATGAACTAAACCCAAGGATCTCTTAGATCATGACCCTGAGATTGAACGTAGACATAGGGCATGAATCAGACCTTCTCATTCTATGGGAAGTTTCAACATTTAACTAGTTGGAGAAATATTCCAATATCAGAACATTGAAATTGGAAGCAATTAAAATTCAACCATAAAACAAGAAAAAATGTCAGAAAATAATGGAAATGAACATTATAGAACCATTCTATAATTGGCTGCAATTAATATTAACTATCAACCAAATGGTCTTGCATATCAAAATCTCGAATCGGGATTTGAACTAAAACCTAGGTTAATTCACTTTAAAAGTTTCTTGGCCTCTCTGGTGAGGATCCCAATAAACATTTGAAAGAATATAATGTGGTTTTCTCAACCCTAAAAACTAGAAATGTCTCTGAAGATCAAATCAAATTATGAGCATTCCCATTTCCACATGATGGAGCTGTAAAAGACTGGATGTATTATTTACAACCAGAAGATGTAACTTGTTGGAACGATTTGAAATGTCTTTTCGTGAAGATATTTTTTCTAGCATCGAGGACCACTTCTATTTGTAAGGAGATCTCAAGGATCAAGAAAGCACAAGGGGAGTAAATATATGAGTATTGGGAGTGATTCAAGAAGTTGTGTGTGAGATACCCACATCACCAAATAAGTGTGAAACTCCTCATTTAGTATTTCTATAAAGGACTCACACCAATGGAGATAAGCATGGTGGATGATGCAGTTAGACGAGCATTGGTTGACAGGACACATGTAGCGGCACTCGCATTGAATGACAATATGGCCCAAAACTCTAAAAAATTTGGCGATAGAGGTACACCACATGTTAGGGGAGTACATCAGGTAAGTCCTTCTTCTCTTGAAATTCATTTGATTGATACCAAGTTGTAAGAATTGACCACTATGGTGAGGCAGATTCCATTGGCTCAAAAGACATCCAAACCCTCTCCTTCAAGGAATTATGGAATTTGCACTGAGACTAGCCACCCAACTGACTGTTTCCCACCACTACAAGAGACTGAAGATTGCGCAACTGTATTTCCAGGGAGACCATATCAGCAGCAACAACAGACATACCCCTAAAAGTAGTTTGACTCATTTTCTCCAACATACAACCAATGGTGGAAGGATCAACTGGACATGAAGTATGGCTCTGGACAACAACAAAGGCCCTCTTTTAAACATAATTTCCAGCAGCCTCCACCTTACCAGTAGGGTTTCCAACAACCCCAACGGAGATTTGAATCTCAAGCATCAACAAGACAACAACAAGGGAATCCCCCCACCCAAGGTAGACTCTAACACTGATGAACTTTTTAAGAAAATTATTCTTAATCAACAGAATGAGTTGAAAAGTTACGGTTCAGAGTTGAGGGAGTTGAAGACTAAAATGAGCCATATTGCCACTTCCCTCCATGAACTTGTAAGAAAGAATTCTGAAAATATTCCTTACCAACCCAATCCAAATCCAAATGGGAATTTCAGTGCCATCACATTGAGAAGTGGGAAGAAAATTAAGGATACATATATACCTACCATTCCACCAGGATTCACCTCAACTCTATAGAAGCCGCATTCCATACCAACAGATGAATAATACAAGGAGAAAGATAAAGGTACGAAAAATATTGATGATATTCCTCCTAAACCTTTTCTTTTTCCAAACAGGGTTGTTCAAAACAAGAATATGGATAAATATGCAATGAAAAATAAGTTTTTGGACACATTCAAGCGTGTGGAGATCAACATTCCTCTACTTGAATCCATTAAAGAAAAAACAAGGTATAAAAAATTCTTAAAAGAAATTTGTACCAATCGAAGAGGGCTCATGGGAAATGAGAGGATCAACCTTGGAAGGAATGTATTAGCACTCATTACACCAACTCTAGTAATGCCAAAAAAGTGCAAGGATCTCGGGACATTTACCATCGCATGTACCATTGGGGAGTTTCACTTCTCTGATGCTCTTTGTGATTTAGTAGCTTCAATAAATGTGAATCCTCACTCTGTATTCACTTCATTACAGGTTGGTGAGTTGATGTCGATGAGATTAGTGGTTCAATTAGTGAATAGACATACCACATATCTAGTAGGAGTCCTTGAGGATGTACTTTTCCGGGTAAGATACATGATCTTTCCAGGAGATTTCTACATGCTTAACATGGGGAATGATTACGTAAATTCTCATACCCCCATTATCATAGGTATAACCTTCCTCAAAACAACAAAATCTATCATAAATTTCAATGAGGGTACACTTTACATGTAATTTGGAGATCAAGTTGTGATATATAATGTTATGGACTCCATGAAGTACCCCTCTGAGGACCATTCTGCTTTTTTATCTCCCATTTTGATCCACCATGTAAATACTCCATGGATTTTTATTGTAATATGTTTATATAGATTATGAGTATTGGTTCTAGATTGATGTCTTAGAGTAAGTTCACACCTGTTCTTGATGGAAAAACCTCTCTTGAATTTGATTTTGATGTGGATTCAAATTCTGATCATATAAACTCTGATTATGACATGGTTGTTGATTATTCAGATGGACTTGATGCATTTATTTCTAATTTTGATGATTTTTTTTTTCTGATAATGATTTTCATTATGCAGATATGTCTTTTACATCAATTCCTCCATCCATACATCACCCCCTTAAATTGGAACTCAAGCCATTGCCCCCAAATCTTAAATATGCATACTTGTAGATTGGTGATATATTGCATGTTATCATTGCTATCAATATCTCTTTTGAACATGATGAAAAACTTTTGAATCTATTGAGAGATAACATTAGGGAAATTTGTTGGACATTGGCAGACATATCAGGTATTAGCCCCTCCATTTGCATGCATAGGATTCTCTTGGAGGATGGGGCTAAACCGATTAGGCAGCCACAAAGGAGACTTAATCCAACACTCTTGGATGTTGTTAAAAATGAAGTTGAAAAATTAGTTGAGGCAGGTATCATTTATCCTATTTCTGACTCACAATGGGTTAGCCCTGTCCAGGTTGTACCAAAGAAAAATGGTTTTATTGTTATAAAATATGAAAATGAACAGTTAGTTCCTGTGAGAGTACAAAACAGTTGGCGAGTGTGTATTGAATATAGGAAACTAAATCAATCCACTCATAAGGACCATTTCCCACTTCCATTCACTAACCAGATGTTTGAGAGACTTGTAGGTAAGACAAATTGTTGCTTCATGGATGGTTTCTCTGGCTATTTTCAGGTTCCCATTGCAGTAGATGACCAAGATATAAAAACATTCACCTAACCATTCGGTAACTTTTCATACCAAAGGAAGCCATTTTGACCATACAATGCCACATGTTCCTTCAAGTGTTGCATGGTGAGTATTTTCACAGATTTCATTGTGACCTTCATGGAGGTATTTATGGATGATTTTATAGTATATGGATCCTCATTAGATGAATGTATATCTAGTTTGGGGGATGTGTTTCATCATTGTATTGAGAAGAATGTGGTCTTAAATATTGAAAATTATCATTTCATGGTCGAAAAGGGAATTTTATTAGGTCATATAGTCTCACAACTTGGCATTGAAGTTGATAAATCTATAGTAGACATTATTTCATCCATACCATATCCTACATGTGTGTGTGATGTTCAATAATTCCTTGGACATCCTGGATTATATCGACGCTTCATCAGAGATTTTAGAATGATCACTCTACCCTTATCTCGATTGCTTCAAAAAGATATTGACATCAATTTTGATGATTCGTGCATGGTATCATTTGATGAGATAAAGAAGTGTCTGACCACTCCACTGATCATACAACCCCCATGGTGGGACCTTCCATTTGAGCTTATGTGTGATGCATCCAACTTCATGGTTGGAGCTGTCTTATCTCAAATGGATGAGGGACATTCACATGTGATTTCATATGCATCGAGGACGTTGGATTCTGCCCAATCATACTACAACACAATATAAAAGGAGTTTCTTGCTGTTATATTTGATTTAGATAAATTTCGTTCATATTTATTGGGATCTAAAGTAGTTGTTTTTTCTGACCATGCAGCATTGAGGTACCTCCTAATGAATCCAGATGAAAAGCCACAACATATCCACTGGATGCTCAATCTTCAAGAGTTTGACATCGAGATAATAGACAAGAAGGGTTCATAGAATTTGGTGGCAGACCACATGAGTAGGCTTACTCACACACCTGTGGGTGACACCTTGGACCAGGTACCACTTCGGGACACTTTCCCCAATGAGAAACTCTATACAATCTCTGGTAGGCATCCTTGGTATGCTGATTTATTTAATTACATTGTTTACTATGAAATCCCAGAAAATTTTAAGAAGCAACAAGTCCAAAAATTAAAAAGCGAGTCTAGGTTTTATCTGTGGGATGATCCTTACCTCTACCGCTTGTGTAGTGACTAAGTCATTAGAAGGCGTGTTCCCGATCATGAGTTTGAGTCTACATTGAATTTCTGTCATAAACATGCTTGTGGTGGACACTTTATACCCCAACAGACAGCTAGGAAGTTTTTAGAATCTGGATTAGATTGGCCTAGCTTATTCCATGTTGCCCATGTGTTTTGTAAGTCATGCTCTCGTTGCCAACAAACTGGGATCATTTCTATGTGACATGAGATGCCCCAAAAAGCCATACTATTCTGTGATATTTTTGATGTATGGGGCATTGATTTTATGGGTCCTTTTCCTAGTTCTTTTGGATTTTCTTATATTTTGATTTCATCTGATTATGTGAGTAAATGGGTGGATGCCAAGGCCACCAGGACTGACGATTCTCATCTTGTAGTGAATTTTGTAAAGGCTCAAATTTTCTGCAGGTTATGAGTACCAAGGGCCATCATCAGTGACCAAGGGACACACTTTTGCAATAGGAATTTTTCTTCCCTCCTTTGAAATTATGTGGTGACACACAAAACATCAACACCATACCACCCTCAAACAAATGGCCAGGCTGAGGTTTCAAATAAGGAATTGAAACAAATTTTGGAGAAAACCGTGCAGCCAAATAGGAAGGATTGGAGCAAGCACATGGATGATGCATTGTGGGCTTATAGGACAGCAGACAAGACACCCATTGGTATGCCCCCATTTCTAATTGTTTTTGGGAAATCGTTTCATTTCCCTGTGGAAGTTGAGCATCGGGCTTATTGGGATATAAAGAAATGCAACATGGATTTGGCACAAGGTGGAATCCAAATGAAGATGAAAATTCAGAGCTTGAGGAGATTAGATTGACTTCATATGAGAACTCAAGGATCTACAAGGAAAGATAAAAAGAATCAAATGATATAAATATCCAACAAAGGGAGTTTCATGTTGGAAAGAAAGTCATTCTCTACAGTTAATGACTGAAGTTGATGCCTAGTAAGTTGAATTACAGATGGTTAGGTCCTTATATTGTATCTAATGTTTTTCCTTATGGTGCTGTGGAGATCACACAAGAGGACACTAGAAGGAGATTTACAGTCAATGGGAAATGTTTGAAGTGATACATTTAGGGACTTTATACTAACGCAGTGGATTTTATCACACTGCATGACCCCATCATCACTTGAGCACATCAGGTAGTTCCTAACCCTTCCACTTTTATATTATTTGTCCTAATTGAAAATTCTGAATTTCATGTGCATATATCATCTCATGGGTTCACATTAAGGAAAATGCAATATTTTAATTGTGGGGGAGGGAACCTTTTAGTTTAGTAATTTAAATTGTTTTCTAGTTAAAAAAATTATATGTTTTTCAAATTTTGTGTGTTTATTTTTCAATTTTTATTGTGTTTTTGAAATTTTTGAGCTGAAATGATTCTCATAAAAAAATTTAAATGCATATCAATGAGTGAATAAATTTTTCCCTTGAAACTAAGATTAAATTAATGTTGATATTACTTTGTTTCAAGTTCAAATATTTAGTAATATCCTGAAATGTACAGTAAATTTTGAATCCCATGCCACATCTCACTATCTTTATATTTGAAATTACATTCTTGTGAGGCTTATGAACCATTATTTTCATATTCATTACATTCACCTCACTTCTTGAGAGAACCAAACCATGCTTGATTTAACTATAATTCGATCTATTTCTATCAATACTTTAGGGTTTGAGGTACTTATGTTAAATTTATTGAGCCATTTGTTTGGTATTAAAGCCCCTATTTCAAAGAATCCATTCTTTATAATTCCCTACAATGAACATTTAATCATATTATACCTTATAATCCATGCATATATTGTTAGGTTAGACACATTACAAGCCAATTTTCCCTATGCAACCAACTCTTGAAGTGAAATTTCAAAATCTAGTTGATCTTATGTGTGGGGGAATATATCTTGTGTTGTGCTACCACATTCTGTGATAATTTGGGTGGAAAATTAAATTCTGAAGAGATGTGTGTGCTTCTAAAGAAAGTAATTATATTGAAATCTGTGCCTTTTCTAGAGCTTCCATGACAAGTGAAGTTGTGCCTTTTCCGAAGCTTCTAATAGATGTCGAAAGTTGTGCCTACCTGGTGCTTTCAAGAAAATCATATTTGAGAAAAATGAAATTTTTTATGCTGAAATGATGAATGGTATAAATATTTCATGACATTTCATGATGATGGAGCTGAATTGATGCTATGGGGATTGAGGAGAAAACCATATTTATGTGAAAATTAGATTAATGCAATTTTACTTCAAAAAGAGTCAAGCCCTCCTCATTCAGCCTAATAATTTTTCACATCTAAATCCTCCAAACCAAAAGCCACAGAACAACCCTGAAAAGTCCTCATGATAAAAATACATCCTTGACTCACATCGGGTGGAGATTTAGGAATTTATCAAGCCTATGATGACCCTTGTATGAGTTTGTATGAGAAAGACATTGCAAAAAATTGATATTTGTGTGATAAGAGAAAATTCAAGGGAGGTAAGTGTTTTTTTCATGGGGGGATAAATAAAGTGAAAATATATTGAATGATATAAATGAAGAACATGAAATAATGGGTTTTTATCAGGAAGGATACATTTTTTTTTCTTGGTGTGTAATTATTTGATCTCAATGATATGTGTTGTAAAATTGGTTTTGATTTGATATTGATGTTTACTTGGTTTGAGGTTTTGCTCAGGAGTGAAAAACGGTATGTGTGGGGGAGTTAATATAACAATATTTTATTAAATATTTTATTCATAATAAATGATATAATTTCCTCACATTGTGTTAAATATGTTCAATTAGAACGTATTTGGGATTAGATCATTCATTTTAATATTTGATGAAAATTCCAGTTTATCCCATTAAAAATCAATGTAGTATTTCAATCATAAATATTTATATTTTAATTATTTAAACATAAAATTTTGTAAATGTGTTCTATTGTTCATTTTCTACAACTTTTATGCAGGAAACATGATTAAAATAATGCATCTGGAAGGATTAATTGGGACATGATGTCAAAGGTGGGCTGGACATGCCAGAATGGAGAAGCTTCTGTTTTTCGGACATAACTCCTTCATTGGGGCTTGGATGGATCCCAAACATTTAGGGGAGTTAGAGGACCTATATCCGCACATATGAACCTTATGTATGGCCAGAAAATTCATGATTTTTGTGGTCAAATGGGATGTTAAATTTGGAATAAAATATTTGGCCGAGATTCATCATTCACACATGAAACCACTATTAACCTAGCCTCCCCACCACTCTATAAATTGGTGTTTTTCTCATTTGGTGGGGTTGGGACGTGAATTATGAAATTGTAGGAAGAGGATAATTGGATTCACAAAAATTATCTAACCATTGTAAGAGGGGTAGCTCTTGAAGCAAGGATCCCCTCATCGAAGTCTCTTTCTCTTCTTCGTGATGTAATATTTTCATTTGTGTTTTAAACATCATTGTTATTATTTTATTTCTTCTCTTTTATTTTGTTTTGTTTATATTTATTATTCTCTTAATCTTTCTCTTTGGTTTGTAATTCTTGAGTATAATCGTTATTGGGTTATACCCAATGTAAACATTTTCAAATTCAATTCGCTTCTACGATGATTACGTCACCGATGAAAGAGTAGTTCTTTTTAGTAATCGATAGAACTCTATACTTATTCATTAATTTATTTTGAATTAATGAGATACAATAATTCACATATTATTATATATTATTTGAGTTTTTAATTTAAATAAAACTAAGAAAGAAATTTAATAGTTAACACAAAACTCGTGAGGTCGGGAATTGTGTGAACTGTTAGAGCGCAACCTTAACCGGTATTTCAAAACCACATAGGATTAATTTGTACAGATCAAACATAATCTGTAAACTCAATTTGTTCTCATTTCCAGAATGGATTTGTGCCTTAATTTTCCATGGACCATAAGCTAATCTTAGAACATCAATCAATGCAAGGTGTTGTGATTGCATGTTCCGAAGGTAGCCTAGGGTTAAATTAACTTCAACATTGTGGTAATGTTAATTCTCATAGGGTTCAGGATTTAACAAATTAAGGAATCATAATTAAGTGAATGTTAATTTGAATGATAATGATTAATAATATAGTGAAGAGGTATATTTAGATCGATTACACCTGTTATAATATTTAAAAAAACATCATCGTGTTGTGTCTTTTTAATCATACTTCATTTTAAAAATAAAAACAAAAAATTGAAATATTATTCCAGAAAAAATCCTGAACTTTTATAAAATATAATAAACCACCCCATACGTTGAATTTGTGTTTTTATTCTATTTTATTTTATTTATATAATACCTCTAAAAAGTTGTTTTAATTCACTTCATCCTTTGAGAGACGTCGTTGGTCAACCACTCTAATGCACCTAAGTACCCCGAAATCACATTAATAATTTGAGTGAACCCACGAAAGTGCTATTTCAACAGGATACATATGAAAATTTTTACTATGATCTATGTGTTTCACCACAATTAATAAATATGAAGGGTTCACCCTGATATCTCTCCAATGCATTGGATAAATAATTTATTATTTAGAGATGACATGTTTTGTGATGTCGTAGTGGATATCCACATTATTTTTGATTTGTGACACCATGGGGATAGACCATGGTGATATTATTATTAATATAAAAATTAAATGTTACATAACATTTACATGTTACAATTCATGTTATTTATATTATATTTTTCCTCATTTCCATATGATTATTCCTGGTTATATGCCTCTTTCTCACATTATATATGTGTCGTTTTCCTTTACTAGGATTTATTATCACTATGTTAATTGATGTGTGTCCCCCGTGTTATGAGATGTAGAAATTATAATTATGATGAACCTATAATGAAGCCTTTCATGGGTAATAATATAATTTTTTTTAATGTTTTCATAAAATATATAGATAATTATCGATACACTAGACAGTAAAAGATATTCTATTGGTAAAATGAAATGAAACATTATGGAATAAAAATAAAAATTACATAATATATGGCAATGAACTTTATTGTGTTTATGATAGTTCAATTAGACAATTTTAACCACAAAAACAATATAATTAAAAGTTGGAATAAGAGATGGTTGATCTTTTGTGAAATTTTTTAGTAATGGGTACCCAAAAACTAGATCATATAAGTTAGAGAATAACATAACATTATATAAAACATTTAAAAAATTAAGATAGGATGATGAAAAACAGCATAATAACCTCAAATTTGAATGGAAATTCAATTATTACCAAAGAAATCTTGTTATTTACATCACATTTCCAAAAGTGATCACAAGGCTTTTAAAATCCATGGATGAATAGAGGGAGACAATGATGATGATTTTCCCTTACTATGGCCATTAGAACATCTTGGATTAAGTAGAAGACTTTTTAGTAATTCAAAATGGATACACATTACCTCTTGGTCGAACTCCCTACTGGGGTTCCCAAGGAATTATTTATATCCATATTGAAATGTGGTTTTGCACCCCACTATTTTGAGAAACAATATTTCCCATGTTACAAACCCCAGACAGTCCTTTCATACATTATAAAAAACTAAATCCTCATAGCCTACCTCTTAACCATATACTATAAAAAATTGGAATCTTTTAGAAAACAACATCTTGAGATATAAAATGAACACATAACACAACTTTGGATATTTTGAATACTATATTGCCCAAACAGATCAGTTTTTATGTTTATCATAGTGGTTGAATTGGGCTTTGGTTCCTTGAAAAAAGATGTATGTCCCTATTATTTATATCATCCCACAAAATATAAACCCATTTGAACTCATATTAATATTATAACACTCAATATAATGTATATTTGTTCATGGGATCCAATGAAATTAGGCCCATTTTTTCTTTCACTTCATCGTAGGCCCTCAAAATTATCTCTACCTACAATAAAATTATAAAAAAACTATAATTACTCATTTTAATAGTGATTAATAAAATATAATTAATTAAAAATTTGAGTGAAATTTGTTATAATAATATGAATTGTCAATAGAAAATCAATTTAATTCTGCTGTGTAATGTGTAAAATTTAATAGTGAATCGTAGTGTGATCAAAACCCCATAACTAAATATTTGAACTCATATGAAAGGTAAAATTTATACATTTACATATGTAGATATTCCCCAGTTTATGAAGAGTTAACATTAAATAAAAATTTGATTCATAAATTTAGTGTATCGATGATAAAATCACACCATGTATTTACACCTAATGGTGATGAAAAAGGTGTCTTCTAAATTTTATCAGAATGAAATTAAAATAGAATTATTATACTGATATGATAATGTAATTAAATAGTCATGAATTCCACAGAATCTCCATGGGTGTGTGAAAACTATTACGTTCTAGTGTTTCCACTTTCTATAATGTATTTTTTTTTTGTAATTTTAACATTTTCCTCCATAATTGATTTTTTCCATCAAACCTTCACTGCATCATTTGAAATAAAATTTCTCAAAAAACTATGTTAATCATTACCTAAATTCAAAACATAATCTCTTGGCATAGATATCCCCATATTGGGTACATTTCAACTCAACCAATATTTATTAATATTTTTTAAAAATTTGAACTGAGGATAATTATCACATTCATCACTCAACCATTGATTAATCTCATCAAAATACTAATTTTAATTGTTTTGACAAGATCAAATGTGGACAAAGAGTGGTTTTTTTTACCATACCATGAGAGAACCCAATTTTAAGTGTTGTTGTGTTTTAGTTATACATATAGTTGGTTAGGTTGTACAATAGTCACATATCATGTACACACACATAAGTCAATACAGTATTGTAATGAAACATATTAGACAAGAATGATGATATGAATAATAAAATTAGGACGTTGAAAAATATTAAAATAACATATATTTACCTTCTCTTACAAAATAAATATCCCCACTTCATGGTTTGGTGAAAATATTTTTGAGATATTATGTGACACAATTATCCAATAAACTACATAGATAAAGTGTATCAATAATATCAATGGTTTCATAATGATATAACTATTTTTATCTTTGAACAACTAAAAAATAACTCGAAATAACCCCAACTGATAAATTCATTCCAAAAAAGACATTTTATTAGTGATTTTTTACAATTTCAAAACAACAGTAAATAGGTAAATTCCTCATCCAATTTCAATAACATCAATTTTTTTATGGATTGATACTCTATGATATAGTTGGAATTAATAATTAATAGTTAAACATATAAGTGAGGGGGAGAATGGGAGAGTAAAAATAATATTCACGAAGATAGAATTTATGATAAAAGAAATGAAATTAATATCCTAACAAAACAAATAATGTATCCCCACCCCTTCATCCCTAATACCTATAGTGGGATGTTTCATCACTGTAATAAAGGAAAATGATAGAATGATGGAAAAAACTGGGTGAGTTTCACCGGTATGTTTCTTCATGAATTTGGATTTACTCTACATAGTGGATTGTAAAATCCTCTTAAATATGATTATGTATCCCCCCCCCATTTTCAATAATACATCATTCACTCTGATTCTGAAAAACTATTACGACACATATTGGGTAAACGTTAGTATCCATACAAACATTGAGTTGTTAGGAACAAAGTTTACCAAGTTGGTGATTAAGACTTGAATTGTACATGAGAAACTTCTAAACAATAAGAATCTTCCACTGATGAATCATCCCTTCATGGATAGATACTATATTATCTTTATATATTTGAGAGTTCTCACATGCATAATGTTGAATTTACTCTAACTCATAAATATTCGACTACCTATGTTCTCTTGAATCAAAAAGATTCATATTAAATTTCTTTACAACCCAATATGAAAGATTATTTACATCTTATGGGGGTGAAAATCCATTACAAGTATAATCTTATTTGTAGAGATTCTGATGAGAGACTAAAAGTTGATTAGCAGACATAATATGTTTCATCCAATATTAAACTCCAATCATTCCTATTTGGTTATACCATTTTTATAGGATTCTAATAACTACTTGATTTTATATTTATTCATGTCAACTAGTTTTATGGTGAAATGAATTAATGAAATTATGAAAAACCCCATACTTATGAGGAAATGTTTTCTTGTTGTGATTGCAACAATTATATCACTAATCACAAATGATAAATTTCAGCAAACCAAACAGGCAGAAAATAAGGGACAATACAAATTCACCAACCAATAATGATTTAATGGTTTTAGGGCCCTTTTAATCCACCAAATTAGGGAAGTTTTTCAACTCCAGTAATATGAAAACAATACCAAATAAATTTTCATAAGACACCATAAATTCAGTACCCCCTGTGTCGAAGATCTCACCAAATAACATGGGTTATTGGGGAATTTCATTCCTCCCAGAAACATTTCCTATGAATTGAAATCAAGTAAATTATTTATAAAAAAATGGGAATCATTATACAATTTATTCCAGAAAATTCCACAATTCAAGTAACTCTTGAGTTTTACATTGAGATACAATGGTCCTCGACAATCCAATGGTTAGAAACAGTTCAAAATAGAGGTGAACTAATGGTTATGGACACAAATACAAACAACTTGGTTAGTAAAAATTATCCAAAAATATTTTTCATCACAAATTTAACATCTATAATAATGCATCATTATAATGTATTGTGAAGTACTGAAATTTTTAGCATCAGTTCGTTTTTCAAAAAAAAAAATCATTGCCCACATACTGGGGGCTATGGTCCACAACATCAAAACGGTTCTCATGAGGGAAGAATTTTCCCATGGTGAGGGGTGATTGAACATGATGTTCAGGTGGTGGGGAAATCCTACTAATGTGGAATGGTAAAATATTTTCCACTAGTTTATTATCATGATTATCATGGTCAGACTCTTATAGGAGGAGAAAATAGTATATGATATGGGGCATATTATCAGGTTCATATAGGAGAAGATATAGGGAATCAGGATCAGAAAAGACAATGATTTATGACCTAATAAGATAAAAATGTAATTTTAACAAGGAAAAATAAATACATATATGTCATTTTATTCCTTTTTTTTTGATGTTTTACACATATGGGTAAAGGGTACATGAGGAATACTTACTGGAATGATGTGTCTTCTAAATCCATTATGTCAAAAGTGCCCCAACAAAAATGTTTGAGGCATCACACATAAGATATAATTGAATATCCCACCATGGTGGATATTAATAATCCTTTTTCAACAAAAGAGATAACGGAAGTACCATCGTACTGAAGTCTTTAATAGATATGTGGTAAATACTATCATGAACAAAGAAATGTAACACCTCACAAACTAAAACTTTTTATGTATGCGATTAAATTCATTCAATTTTATATTAATACACTTGAATTTTTATTATTGGAAAGAACATTACCTATAAAAATCCCCAACTAAACTATGAAATGACATATCTTGTAATTTAATATGAGTTCTTTTCCAATGCAGTGATAAAGGACACAATCTAGGTGTGCCAATCAGTTATCAAATGAAGTTTCATAATCTGTGAAATAATCTATAAATATTTCCATTCATTTATCTAGGTAATCTAAAAAATAATCAACAACAATTGCTGAGAAGTAGTAGGAGCATTACATAGGCCAAATGGAATCATGCAATTAAAAAATGTGTTGAATAAGTAGGTAAATGATGCATTTTATTTATCAAAAGGAACAATATAAGTTTTGAAATAACCCATATAGACATAAAGGAATAAATTATAGGAATTAATATCCAATCATTCTAACATATTTTAATGAATGTTAATGGAAAGTGGACCTTTCACATTTCATGATTTAGTCAATGGTATTCAATATTAAACTTGCGAACTGTTTTGCACACATGTTTGAATGAATTCATTACATTAATTTTATAGTATTAGTAATTATGTTTTTTCCTGAAATATTTTCATGGATCATAGCCATTTACATTCATATATATGATAAATAATTCCAATATCAAGTAATTTACTCACTTCTAATTATACCTTTTCTATGAGATTGTGACTTTACTGGCATTGAGAATTCCTTTTGGGATTTTCCATATCATCTAAAAATATATGGTGAATAAAAATTAATTGGTTAATCCCAGTAATACGATCCAATTTATATATAATTATCTTTTTACACTCACTTAAATGGTCGATCAGTTTTGATTCATGCATTGAAGATAGGTTATTAGAAATTATGAAGAAAAATTGGTCAGTAACCTCAATAAATACATATTTTAAATTGGTTATTATTGGTTTTAATTCTATACTATTATTTCATTTGGATTTATGGAGGCAATTTAGTCTTTGGGAGGTCCCTGAATCTGTATTTCAACTCATGTTTATTCTATAAGGAATTAGAATCAATGGAAATTACATATTCAAAGTCATCGACATTCATGGGTACCTCATAATGAACACACTAGTTAATTAAATGGAAAAGTCTACACATATATGAACTCACACAATAATGAAATAATGAATCAAAATAGAAATCATCCAAGGGTTAAGAAAATGAAAATGAATTAGATTACGGTTCCAAGAAAGAATTGTGTTTTTTATAATGTTTGAGATAACTTCTATAAAATAGAAAAGGATAGTTTTTCTCTTTAAAGAGTTGATATATATACTCAAGGATGTTAAAACATATCATTTCTCTTCAAAATTCCATGTATAATGTATTATTTTGAGCATTGATGATCATCGTTACTGTTTTAAGGAGTGCAGTTCCTAGTATGATAGGTGAATGTCCATGTGTTTGGGTATCTTCCATATTAAGAATATGTAATTCTTTTTGAAATATTAGATTATTTACTATTATAAGGGCTTCCATAACCACTCCTACTGGGTGGGTTGTGATCCAGTTGGCTGGTTTCAAGACAATTCCCTTATATTGAAATTATTCAAACTATAGATAAATATATATTATGTGATGCATTATATTAATGGTAGTAACCAATTAGCGAATTTCATCAAAAAATAACGTCTCCCATATGGAATAAGGTATTGTAAATGTTCATGAATCCTGGAATTTTGGTAGAATTATTGGATGAATAAAGGAGACAACATTCCTTCTCAGGATTACGTCCTCATTCCCCTTGATTCACCATAAATGGGTGCAAGGATCATTATAAAATTTAGTTTATCATGGGATTCTCTAAACTACGTCCAATAATGTAATGTTAACATTTTCTTTTATAAATGTATCCATTATCTCTTTATCAATTTCATTATCATATTTTTTATTATATTTATGGAGTCTTTGATGTAAAAGAATAAAAATGGATTTTTTAGTCTAAAAAACAAGAATTCTTTATCATTTTTTCATATTATAAATTTTTTATGGATGGGAATGTCAATTTTCCAGAAGGAGACATATATTTTTTATAGAATAATTAGAAGAAAAAAGTTATTTACCACTAAAATGTGTGATTTTACATACGTTTACTTTTTTTATTAGAAATTTTTCTAGATGAATGTTTCCTATAAGCATGAATATTTACCTCACAAATGGTGTTATCATATTCTCCCACTTGTGTTTCTAGGTTTTTAATAGGTTATGGTTTGTCATATTGGAAGATGATGTTTTGGGATACCTTTTTCATCACTATACCTTCATGGATCAGTTCAGATTCGGGAGGTGGATGAAGTATTGTTGAGATATTAATGTATAAGAATGTTTAATATCATGGACTTACTGACACCATTTCTAATTATGGTAACTCAGGATGCCTCCTTATTGGTTCGGTGGATATTCATTCCACCTAGAATTTGGAATTGGTAATATTGGAACTTTTTTGGTGGTCGGTGGTATCTAAAAAAGGAATCCTAAGGAGTACTGCTGCACAAGGCTCAGATGAATCCTGAAGTTGAGAGTTCTTATCAACAAAATGATGGTTACCAAAACAAATACCCCATTGCAATGAAATAGAATAAGAGTGTGAGATTACATTGGATTGAGATAATTTCCATATAATGGTATGCATCCAATAATGTTTATAATCTATCGTTATTTATATGGATGAATGAATTACATCATGAAATCCTCCGATTTGTTCAATTTTTTATTTACCAAATTATTGTTCTTTTTGAACCATGTTGGCTATAAAGTCACTAGAATCAGGATGATATTTATCAACTATGGTTTCACCTGCTATAGCCTCAATAATTTCACAATCCATGGAGACATGCCCCTAATATTATTATTCAATTAGAAATTGTCCACAAATTTAGTGGTGGGGGGAAAATTAATAATTTCATTGTAATATACCCTATATCCATGTAGTTTATCACTTTTTGAATTCATCATTCCACGTAATTATTTTATTATTTATGTAGTTTAGGAGGCGAAGAAAAATAATCTAGATAGAATAATTTATGTTTATTCCACCCCCATATCATGGTAGGTAGACTGTATATGCTATCTTCGGCAACACCGTCAAGAATGAATGTGAATGCCCAAAATAAATACGATCATCAGAAACATCTTGGGGTTTCATGGTGGAGCACACTATGAGAAACAATATGTGATGTTTTCGAGGGTCCTCACTAGGATGATGATTGAATTTTGGATTTAATTGGACAAATCCTGATCCCAGCTTAATATTTTCTTCATTCTCATGAGATATGTTGTACGTAGGTTGGTACTCCACATATTGTGTTGTTAGTTCTTCTAATGATAGATATTTGATTCCATGATTTATGGGGTAAGTTTTATTTTAATTTTTGATTTTTTTGGTTTCAAAATAATTTCAAAAATGGTATCCACATTATTAGTTGATTATCATACTGATGATGAACTACATTGTATGTTAAGTGGCTTTTCAAATTCTGGTTCAAATTTAATCTGTCCTTTTATTTTTAATCGGATCATGAAAATAAGTTATGATGTTTATTTACCGGTGTTTTATTTTAAGATTGATTATTTATATAAATATCACTTCATATGGGTGAAAATTTAAAATAAAATCAAATTGTATTGCATATTTTTATCAAAATATAGTGACTGAAAACAAGAGATAGAGAAAATTAAGGCCCACAAAAAAACAAATGAAAAAATGAAAATAGTCAAAAGTAATGTTGCGATATTTTAAACGGAGTACTAATTATGATGTAAAAAAATAAATTAAATGAAATAAATATAAAAAATGATCTTGTATCCCCCACAATGGTATCAATATTTGACCATGTTTTTGAGTGCCTCAAATAAGATTTTTAAATTCAATAAATTTTTTTAAGTATAACAAGAACTCTGGGTCTTCACTCAAAGGATACTTTGATCATTAATCCAAAAATAATATTTCTGTAAATAAAATAAAATTGGGATGATATATTTTTAAAAAATGGGTTTCTTGATGAATTAATAAGACAAAATAAAATGGAATGTCATAAAATAGAGTCAAATTTTTCAAAATTAATTAAGGCTCATCAACTCTGTAAAATCTCATGATTCTCATATTTCATCACTTCAATAAATAACTATTATATAAATTATAAAATGGTTTGTAATTCCAAGAAACAAAATGTAAATAATTTTTTTTATATTAACTCAAACGGTTTCTTAGGAAATACATAATGATTCTTCACATACTTTTGATGGTTGGATGTTTTTTTATAACATCATAATTGAAAGTCACATGTTCAACACATGATGAACAAGATGAACTATCTACAAATTTATGTTATTTATGTGTAATATCATGAAATTAATGTGTACAGTCTTCATAGTATTTTATGATTGTATAACATATGAATACATAAATAAACTAAATATTATCTTATGATGATGGAAAAAACACGCAATCCTAAAATTTAAAATATCATTAAAATTTTAGGAAAACAAAGCATGGTCATTACATCACATTCCCCTAGAGTAATAGCATGGTGTTGAATAGTGAATTGGAGGAGAGAAAGATAAAAAGGACGAATTTGCTCTTATCATGCCATCCAGAACAACTATAATTCAGTTTACGACTCATATAGGATTCAAAAATCGCATCCCCAAACATATAGGTAGAACTCCCATATGGGGTTCCCAAAGTATCATTTTATTGGCAAATGGGATGATTGTTTTGATCCAAACTATTTAAATAATCCAATTGGACAATGGTTTTATATGACTAGACAGTCTTATATTTATTTATAGAAAATTAAAAATTTGTAGGCCTACCTATTTAATATCTAAACTAAATATTCTGCACCATTTTTGATAATACATCTCGAGACATCAATAGATTATAGAACACAAATTTTCAATTTCTGATGATTTTATTTACTAGACAGATACGCTATAATGGTATACTCTTAATGAATTGGGATTTGGTTCCCTGATATTATTTGTAGATAACTATATTTTGGGACTTCCCACCAATTATCACCATATTTTTATGTACACATTTTCTGTAAAATACAACACAGTGGACAACTCACCATGGGATCCCACGAAATATGGTACATTTTTTTCCACATCATCATAGTCCCTCGAAATAACCTGCAACTACATTTAAATTATTCAAAAATTTGAAATTACCCATTTTCAAATTAATTAAAATAAAATAATTAATTCAAAATTTATGTTAATGTTTTTATAATTGTTGCAATTTACAATATGAAATCAGTAAAATTCAATTGTGTAAGGTGTAAAAATGAATTGTGAATCACGCTGCAATAAACTACCAACGAGGTTCCATAGATAGAAATTAATAAGTATTTTTTATAAACTTATAAAAGAAATAATAATTATATAATTATGAATATTTGGTAATATTGTGTGAACATGGACACTAACCCACACAAAAATAGTTTCTCTGAATAGTAGTGGTGGAGAAGGACATTTCACTATATATAGAATCCCTTTCTTATATCCCATGTCTTGTAATTACCAATAGGAATCCGATAATACAAACAATTTAGTGGTGGGTCACATACTAAATATTCATTACATGGTCAATCATATACTACTACCATCCCACATAAATATAGGGAAAATTCTATATCTCAAACCACAACCCACTAACTCAGGAAACAATATTAATTATATCACAATAAAAATATCATACAACCGCATTATCACTATGAATAAGGTCTCATTAATTATATAAAATCACATCTAATATTTCAACCCTTTCACTAAGTGTCAATATCTATACCATAACTAATTCCATATCAAGTACAATGTCGCATACCAATATATTCTCTATAACATCTACAACTGAACCACTGAGTATAAAATATAGGGAAACATGACACCATTCATTACTCCCCGTGTGGAAGAGTATTAATTTTAGAAGTGAGGGTTTAATACATTAGTGGAGTGACTATTCCCCCACTATAAAGTAATAGAAAAAATAATAAAGAATATATATTAATAAATATCAAGAGTAAACATGTAGAACAATAACTAATGAAAAACAATCCATCCAATATAATTTGACATAAATGTGAGGAATATGTCATGTATATAAAGGAAAATTAAAATAAATAAATAAAATATAGGGATTTTTAGAGTCCATCATAGATTTCTACTTGATTTTGACTCCACTTCTGAACAATCCAAAACATGGCCCAATACCTTTTATAGATCCATAGCTAATAAATCTAATAGATAATTGATATTATTGAGTAGTTTAAGTCTACAAAAATATGTAGGAAACTAGAAATTCATACTTAAAATGTGTTATCATGTATAATAAGTGTATTTTAGGATTGTAATAAATTAATAACAAGTATAAATATATAAAATCCAAAACCAATAAGTTGTAAACTAACAAAGATTCTCTAAACCTCTAACCACACCTACATTGACTTCATGAATGAAGGATAAGATGACATTATTATAAGTAACATAACATTCCATTTTTCAATTTAAAATTTTACATTATAACATTATTCAATCCCATATATTAATAAATAACTTAATTTATAGGCACAATATTTCAGATCAAGTTGGAGTCCCAAACCTTAATAAAAATGAATTGAGTGTTTCCCAAACATTAAATTCCATTGGTTAGTCATATATCCATTATGTTATCTTCTCCACCATCACTATCATCATAAGAAATAAAACAGCCACTCCATAATATAATAATATAATTTGGTTCCAACTATTCCTAGTATTTTTAATATTACCTCACAATCATGGTAAAATACATACCTGGAAGATAATAAATGAATATAACATCATCACTAAATAATGTTGCAATACATAACATAATGAGATAAAAATCAAAATGGAAACATGATACACTACTAACACTCATGTAACCAATATTATAATGAGTCTCACTATCAACACAAAAAATCATGTGATCAATGTCAATCATGTTTATTAGTTATGTAAACCAACCATTATACAATTAAATCATCTATAGACAAGCACCCCAAAATTGAATGTTGTTCTTAACTAATGGTTATTATCATAAATATAAGGTATATAATACCCTTTTAGTTCAAATTTTGTAGTGGAAAACTCAAAATTCAAGAACTCATCCTCTTTAGCCATATAATCATAGTTGATGACATGTCAACATTCAAGGACCTGTAAGGGATCCTATCATAGGTTCCAAATATTTTATTTTAAAATGAAATAAAATATCAATTATAATAAATGTTAATATCTATTTGATAACATAGAATTAAGAAAATATTACTATGATCATGTTATACAATCTATATTCAATAAAAATAATAAAACAACAATTGATAAAATTGTATCTCTATTGAGAAATGAGAATTTGATAATCATTTATTATTGTTATTTTATATTTAAAGATAGATATTATTTTATTATCATTGATAATCTAGTATAAATTTTATTTTTAATTCTCTATATAATTTTATTATTATATTAATTTCACAATCTATCTTTCAATTTCATTGATACGATTCTTTAAAGATGCAAATTACATAAGAGAAAATGAATGGAATGAAAAAAATACGTTAATTAACACACACATGTGAAATTCCTAGTAAGAGGATTGAGGGAAATGGATTTTTACAACTCAAATATTGAAAAATGATTCTTAATTATCAAATAAGTGTCATAAAAAATGAAAATAGAAAATAATTGGTTGATTAGATTGAATATATCGAAAAAATGGGTAGAATAGATCAAGAATTTTAAAAAAAATCAATCCATGTACAACATTTCATTATTAAAAACACAATATTACGTACTATAATTTAATAAATGATTTTAGTGATTCTTTATTATGGAGTGTCTAATTTCATCCATAAATATTTATTTACTGTGAAGAAAAACAAATGACATTATAAAACACATGGATACAGTTATTTAGGTACATGTATAAACCTGGTTACACTTATGTTATCATAAGATATCATTTCATAGTTAACCTTACATGTCTAATTACCCATATAAATCAACTGATGACCATTATATATCTATCAATATACATCCATCTATCCTAACATATCACTATGTAACCCCAAAATAAGTACCTATATGAAATAGGAACCCTCATGCAATTCTAGATGGCCCTTATGGATGTATTATTACATAGAAAATGTTCTTATATAGTTCTTGTTGACCTTTGTGATGTTTAATAAAATTTTATAACCCATACGTAGTGTCTATAATATCATTATAATGCATGAAATATAGATAAAATTACATTCAAATGAGGCTTACCCTTATTCAGTTTATGTTAAATGCATTTTATCCTCACGAAATGGTGTAAAATATTTTTTTACCATTACATTAATCCTTCAATCACTATATAATGTTAATTTAATTGAAAATTTAAAGTCCCACACAAAGAAAATATTAAAAATAAAAATATTTTTTGGTATAATTTAAAAACATTAATTTTTTTTAAATTCTGCACCTTTAATTACTTATCTTCATCATGTTCTATCACTATACATATTTATCAAATAATCTCTGCCACTAAGATCGAACATCTGAATCCTTCTCCCACATCATGCCTATAAATATTCATTTCTACTTTAAAAGCAATATAAAAGGGAATTAACTGATTTTGTGGGACAATCTTGTTATAAAATATATTTATCCAGAAACCCATCTCATATGATCAATTACGATCCATCACAAAATCATTGAAGTCGACGAAATTCATGGGATTGAGAATGTACATCTAGAGTTGATATAGTAGAAACATATCATGTATACATTCAAAATGTATATGAAATTCTTGATTTTACAACTATATTAAAATCTATTCATGGATCAGGAAATATCCAACACACATTGGTTCATTATTCCTTTTATCCCCATATCATGATTCCAAAACAAAGGCGAAACATTCAATAAATATGTGTTAACAATAATGAATTCCAATGGTTGTCTACTATGGTATGCATATGATAAGTGACTTCAATAACTGGTCAAAATCTACATTCTGATCATCTATAATATAATTATGATCTCTTTCTCTAGACATGTCCCAAAAACATATTCCTCATCCACCTTGTTCAAACATATGGGTCAACAACATGGTTATCAATAAAGAGCCTCATCTATTTATATAATTATGGAACAATAGACATAATATTCATACAAAAAACAATATTCCTAGTTTCTCATCAGTTTCTCCACCATTGAATTGAATACAATATATATCATTTCCAATAGGATTTGTATATTCAACACTTATATGTGTCTTTCTATGGATAGTTTATTTGTCCATATCTCAACTATATACCAAATGACATTTCAAAGACCCAAAATAAGAGTGATGTGAAGCATGCATCTATTTCAAATAAAATTTTATGATGTATACCATGTAATCCTAAAATATATTATATATATATATAAATACAAAATAAACCACTGTGTTATAATATCATTTTAATGAAATGTGAGAAATCATTGGAAACCAATGGAAAATCACCCTGATAGGACATGAATCTTTAGGGTCTTTGTAATCCCCTAAAAATTATATCAAGAAATCCCCATACATTACCATGGTAATTATGAGTTGCTAGGTAAAACCACTAGTATTCTAGTGGTCATCCTTTTCCCTTTGTGTTTGTAGGGATTATGTAATAAAAAACCATATGATTTATCTCTTTATTCTGGTCCACAACAAAAATACTGTGAATTCTAGATACATCATTTTCTCAGTCAAATGTACCTATAATCTTACATTATAAAAGTATATCATTTCCACCTATTAGATGAAATGAACTTCTATAACTATCATATGAACATAGATCATATAATCTCTTTACAAATATCATCACATTATAGGGTTTCCTCAATCTTCCTATGATAAATAACAACACACTCTCTGTCTAAAATTTGTACATCCATCACCATGTCCACTAAAAATTATGTTACCATATACATGGAACATTTCAATCATCTCTAACCCTTGTATGTATCTATACATCAGTATGAAAATTAGTTCAGGAAGTAAAACATCCCTTAGTAAGGCCACTAACCAAAATCTGACTCCATTTACAAGTTCTATCAATGAGAATCCAAAATGGAGTTACCCATTCATAGACCATAATCCATATACATATGAAAATTATATATATACTCCACACATACACTAGATCATAGGTTAAGGTCATACATTCTAATGATATTGAGAGGGTTCTTATGGACAGTGTAGTCAAAAAAACCCCTGTTTGAAGAGATTGTGTGACCAACACACCATAGCATGAAACAAAAATTCTAGCTCCAAGTAAGATTACACATGTTCTGCTCATGGTTTCATATATGATATGGACTATATGCCACTACCTACTCCATCTGAAATAATAAATCTTTGAAATAATTCATAAAACATCATGGCATAATGGATATCAAATTCTAGTATCATGTATTTTTAGTAATAGATCTATAATCAACCTCTACTATATCTTATGGAAAACCGCTTCACACATTTATAAATATTATAAATTATCTCTCATTTTCTTCAATCCCTTCATTTTTCCTATAATTATTTGATGTATGGTATAATTAATTTTAATATAGTGATAAACAATAAAAAATCAAAGATTCTAACATGTTCTAGGTATGAGTACATTACATTAATGAATCCACTTTTTATGTTTCAGTTGATATAGAATTATAAAACACAACATTCCTAAGAACTTAATGTCTAGATTCTTGAAGACATGTAATGGCACATTATGATACAAATGATGTTATGTATGTGTACTCAAGAAATTCCCATAGTGTCTATCATGGTTGTATACAATCATTGAGTGGATAATTATGTCACTGAAACACAAAATGTTGAATGTGTGTATGTAATGGTATACTATTTTATTCATGAAATCAATTAAAAGTTTTGGGGTGTTATTTAGTCAGAATAGAATCACCATGTAATCGTACAAACTATTCCTAATCCAAAATTCCCTTTTCAGAATATCCCATGTAACATATATCATGTGATGGCCCAATCAATGAAAAATATTAGGGAACCATTAATCTATAGGGAAATAATTAATGAAATAATTAATACTAATAAAGTGATTTATATTATTAACGTTCACATGGTTATGCATTTTAATAGAAACTCAAATTTAGAAACTCTTTTAAACCATCATGTATAATAATAAATGTGCACTGAAGACATGTAGTTTCACATAATGAACCTTCATCACATCAACCACCATATGATATAGGGGTATCAAAATAGGATGCTCACCTAGAAAAGATGTATACTAAAATGATGTCCTCTAAAATGGTGGATTCATGTAATATAATGTAGAGAAATATTTTGATAGGGATACAAAATCAGAGTAAGATTAGAGGATTGTGTATCTGATCCTCTTGTAATAATAAATCTTTCAATCAAGGTTGTCAACATATCAAGAATACTCAAGTAAGTTACCACTCATCTTTCACTCCATTACAATAATTCAATCATCAGAAACCTCTATAAAATCATTGATCCCAATGAAAAACATCTCTGATAGAAATAAATTTGAGAAAGAATGATGGGCAGCCTGTCCTACCAATAATCAAGTAAATTATTTGGGAATCACTATATATAGATGACTTTAATTTCTAAGACCAAATCATCATAGTGTAACTCAATAGACAATTTCACATGTACATTGATTACAACAATGAAATTTATAGATAAGAAGGAATTATTATCCTCAATAATGAAAAAAATGGAAAGTCATGTTTTTAATCCTTCATAGACTCAAATAGGTCAAATTTTCTCCCAATTAAATCAAAAAATTCCTCAGCAACATAACGGCCAATATTCATTAAAATATATGGAACAATGGATTTTTAAATTCATGATATATTCCACACCATTTATGGGACAGAATTAATAAGACATTTAATATGGGAAACAAATCCGTAAGAAGTGTCCTTTAAACATAAATCATAGTGCTAGTATTGGAGCATGCTCAGTAAAATATTTCATTATATCTGGGGTTAAAATAAGTCATCATTTATACTAGAAGAATTCTAGTAACAAATCATGTCTAGTACCAAAATACTATGTGGAATAGACATCATCTATTATGTTATGAAAAAACATCAGATTTGAAATGGAGTCTTTAGGATAATAGTTACCTAGTATATGGAACTGCAGAAGGTTCTCTAATAGGTATAACATTATCTCAATGTAAAACCCACAATGAAATAAAAACAATATCATCCCTTTTTGTTAATATATATATATATTATAAAAATAGGATACATTCAACAAAATAGTTCTTCTAGATATATATACTTGATGTATGGAACAATTCTTGTGTCACAGAATATAGAAGAAATACCAAACATATAGAATGATTAAAATCACTAAATAATAGTTCTATTTTATATCCTACCAATAGTAATATAAATTTTATAATACCATACATGAAATAACATGCTTCAACAATTCACCCATAAAACTCATAAGAAGTGAAATAAAATTTCATTCCACATTGACATGGAGTCCCCTTACACATGTAGATTCCCATGACATTGAAACTCCATATCCTGAGAACCACACTACTACTTATTTTATACCATGTCTCAAGTTAGTCCAAAAGAATAAATTTTTCTTGGATATCAATTTTTAACATCTCATCTCTGGCCACTAGTTTTGAAATTTTTTTCCAGATGACCTCATTCAGACCACCACATATGATAGAGGCTACAAAATATCTTTGAGGGTCTTTAACTGTCAATGGGGAGCTAATAACTTCAGTATAATGTCATAACAAACAATAAATATTATTACATCCAATACATATCCTTAATATACATCTACAATCTAATTTTCTATATTCATTTCTTATAATAATATGAAACTCCCAATGTCGAATTGTTTCCAGTTTAGAAAAAAGAATAAATAAATACCAACATCATTTGGAGTGCATCACGTTCCACATATAGATTCATAGAACTTGACTAAACTATCCCACATAGGTCACTTTCCAATCATAATATCCGTTGACATGAAATCTATATGTGCACCGAAATTCTTTAGTTTTGTTTTAGTACAACTCTCTGTAAGAAACATGCAATGCATCCTTTACCAATTTTTCAGAAAAATAAAAATTGTATAACATGATAATGAAAATCAATTATTTATAAAAACCTTAATACATAATTTTTTTCTTTTTAATAAATTGACATGGATTGGCTCCCCAATCCATGCCCAAAGAAATTTATTAAGAACAAGGATTACAGTGAAGGTCCGAGGTGTAATGAAGCTACACCATCAAAAATACAAAGCCACAAACAAATAAAATGAAACATGGATGAGCAGAGCAATCTATCCTCTAGCAGTCTGAAAATAGTTGTAGCAAGAGACCAGCACCTCGATTGTGGGAGGAGCACCATAAAAAGATAGAGCAGAAGCAAGCACTTCCATATAAACCAGATTCATCCAGATGCAGGCTACCCCTCAGATCCAATGAAAAGAAGAATATGATCCAGCCTAGTTGCCAGCATTGGAAACCCCATCATAATCAATCCAGAATACAATAGGTAGAATTTTACTAGATCTAAAAATGAATTAGGTCCCAGTCCAGTTGAAATTCCAAAACAGTAGGCGATTATACATTATCAACTCTGTGCTGGACTGAAGAAGAGCACAGCCTAATCTGCAGAGCCATCCAGGATCATACATCCATGAAAAAGCAAGAACAATCCTTGATTCCAATAAAGTAATACCATGCTATAATAGGGAGAACCAGAGCCAAAGTAGTCCACATAATTGTTAAACTTCAAACAGAATCGCAGAGTCCAGGTGTGTGCATTCCAGAAAACCAGATCCAATATTCAAGTATAGAAGAAGAGCAAGAAACGGGAGAAATGTTCGAAAAAATAATTGATAGAGAAAACCAAAGGGATGAAACATCAAGAGTCCAGCAAGAAAGTATCTCCAGGAGCAAGATTTCCCATAAAACAAAAAGCCAGACAGGGAAAAATTGCAACGAAGGACTTAGAAAATGGCCTTAAAATAGACTCCAAACTCAGTAAAAATTGTGTAGGAAACAAAAATGAGCAAAACCCAGTATAATCTAGCTTGAAAAGGTAAACAAGGTCCAGCAAACAAGGTCCAACAAGGAGCACTTGAAACAGAAAAAAATAGAATAAATCAGCAGGAGATCAAGAGAGACCAATGAAGGACATCAGAGCAAGACTAAAACAAGAATTCTTTCCTGATTCTATCATTGAATATGTCCTGCTTTGCCACCAAGTAAATGATCTTAGTAATCTCCCCTTTTCTAAAAGAATTGTATAGGATATCATCTTGGAGTCTCATTGAAGAAGCAAAATATTCACAAACTGGCATAATTGGTTCATCAACCCTTTCAGATTGTTGTTCCTTCTCTATAGGTTTATTTGTAATATAGGCAGATATATTTTTTCTAGCAATATCCAAGGATCAAGTGACAATAGTCCTCTCTACATGAGAAAAATCCCTACGCTTTTTAGTTTTTTTAGGGTTGGGAGTAATAAACCCATCTACATCCACTATTGGTTTCTTACCCTTCCTGGCCATGTCCTTAACGTATTCTTCCTCAATAAAAGTAGCTTTATCCTCCTCATCATGTTGTGAGAGACTATTTTCAAATTCATCACACCTCTCTTTTTCCTCATTTTCCTGAATGTCATCTTGTATTGGCACTTTTGTCATTAACTCATGTGAGGGTGAGGGGTTATGATGTGTATTAGCATTCTCCATAGTGGGTGGAGACTCCTTCTCACCCTTATCTAGAGAAATATTACCATGATCCCCCCGGTTTAGCAAATAATCACAAGGATTTAGATGCACGTTGGTGGTCCCAGAGACATCATTGGTAATGGGAATCACAAAGTCCTTAGTAGTGGATGATTTAGGAAGATCCATGTTAATTTTAGCATTAGATTTTTCTACCCAAACTGTTTTGCAGTGAGGTTGAGGTGGTTCAAATTTTTTTGATTCACATTCCTCCAATGAATGACCCACATTACAGCAGCAGTTACAGTAGGGTGGGACATTTTCAAAAACCACCTCTTGAGTATAACCTTTATCACCATTCTGGAGCCAGAATTTGGAAGGAAATTCTTGTGATATATCAATCTCAGTGCAGATCCTAGCAACTGAGGGACGAGACAAGTTCGTGGTAGCAGAATCTAATCTAATCGGAGTTCCAAATAAACATGTAATGGCAGATAGAGCGCTTTGCTTAAACAGATGCAAAGGCAATCCTGGGAAACCAATCCAAATTGGAACAATAGGGGGCTCAGAACCTAATTCAAAATCTGGAGGCCACTTAAAGACCTTTAAAGAAGCCCCCCAAAATACCATGATCCACGAATCCAAAATCGATAATAATCGTTATTCGATGAGAACCGAAACACAACATAAAAATGGTTCAACTATCCAGTTTGAAAGTTTATAAAACCTATATTCTCACGTGATTTGCATAAGAAGAACAGAGAAGGGCAGTTCTTGGAAAATCAACCGATAAGAACAAACCGGAGATCCGAAGCAAGATTTAGTACCTCTTCTTTGGAGAAAGAAATCGCCGATAGGCCTCTGTGTCTGTAGGATTTTGGAGCAAGAATACCGGAGGTCTTCAATTCTGTGCGAGGGATTCTACCCGACACAATGTCTACAAAAGATATCTCATCTTGGAACCCTTGATCAGCGATGTTAGGGTTTTCCCTTCTTTCACCCGAGAGCATCGGCATCATTTCGCACCTAAATTCTCTTGAGAACCATACTATGTTCAAACCTTAATACATTATTGAGAGTTCTAGAAATATGAAATTCACATAGCTTCTTTAGAACTATTTCATAATATTAATAATAATATGTTAGAAGTAACCAAAATAATAATTGATATGCTAAAACTATCAACAAAAAACATTCATAATTTAGTGATTAAAAGTTATTGATATCAAGAAAATCATATTCAATGATTATACACCACGTGAATACAAAATACCAAATGAAACACTAATATAAAATTGTAATCAAGTATCATTATAAATAAGAATTGAGTGTGTCCTCAACACAACATTCCATGATATTGTTGTCTCATCACCTTTTTAATAGTTATATCATCTTCATTACCATAGGTATACCACCACCTAAATAATGGATATTACGTTCATGATGGTTTTCATGTTCTGATCACTATGAAGGATAGCTATAATTAACAGAATCATATATACAAGGTTTACGAAGAAAATAAAACAAAACATAATGAGAATAATGTATCAACATGTAACAATGTTAGATCATAATAAAAATTTAAATAACTTATTATATTATCTATAATGGAATTATGTATCACAATATATCTCAAGGGTTAATCACACACCCAAATGAGATCATAATCTTGTAAGATTATTAATATTTCCTATCCAAAATTAAATCCTCCCACCAATTTTATAAAACATTCTGAAAAAGGAAAGGAAATTACTTTATCAATGTAATCAATGTCAAAAATAATGATAAACTACCATTTGTTGTTATAGATATAGAGGATAAATATAAACTACCATTAAAACCTCCTCACAAGAATAATTAGTATAGTTATTGAGACATCAATATTCATCTATTTTCATATATTACAAGAACTATTATAAACAATTTTATTTCAAAAGAACATATAATATCACATGAGAAAATAGTATATTTCTCTTTGAAAATTTTAAATTTATCAAAACATTACAATACCATTATTATCAATGTAATCTTCAAGAATAATAATAAAAACAAATGTGATAATATTTTGTATTTTAAGAATAAAATTCATCTAATAATGTTTTTTGTTAATTTATATTTTAGTAAATTATGTAATTTTTTTATCTGATAATTTAAGATAATATTCCATTATTATTTTATGAATAATTTATAGATTATTGATATCAATGTTTTATTTATTAATTTCCACCTACAAATTTTATTTATGATACAATTGAAACAATGGGAATGGAAGGGAATCTAAACTTTCGTGGAATTACATTCGTAGTCACTAAACCAAAGAATAAAATATATATGTGAGGGTTCTATATGAAATTAATTTTTAGAAGGGGTTATATGTTTTATAATAGATTCCAAAATCTTGGACATAAGAAATACAACCCAAATATAATTAAAAATATACACTATATAAGAAGTTAAAAAGGATATTAAATGTTAAAAAAATTAAACTGCATTCATGTTCGAGTTATTTTTTGAATATATAAAATAATATTATAACAATTTATATTATATGATTTATCATTACTGAGGGTTTTATTTCATCCAAATTTTACGATTAAAAAATTGAATAAATAAAATTCCAATCTATGATATTTGGTGTTTTATGGAGATAAAAAAGAGATATTGATTTTTTTGGGGTTCTTGAATAGGAAAAAAAGGTTTAATAAATATCTTTATGTATGTATTGTGCTGTATGTATGGTTAACATACTTTTACTCTTATGATTCATTATATAACTGAATGTAGTGTTTTCTATATTCTAATAAATTCCATATAAACTGTATGTTACGCTTTTGAAACCCATGTATACACCTAAAATATAACCTTATATAAGATAGTATGCATAAACAATGCTTGTTGGTTCTTAAACATGTACCCTTACATAGTTGGGAACCCTTAAACAGTTCCTAGATACCATTAAAATAAAACACTTACATGGATGTATACCCTTCAAAAACAATGGATTCCCTTTAAAAAGGAACCAAAATGTGTCCTAATACTCTCAAAAATCATTTAAAAGTACCTAGATTGGTTCCCTTATTTTCCTATATATAGTCATGCATTTCTAGATGAACCATATATAGGTACCCTTATGTGTCTATAAACCTTACATATTATTGTATATTTCATATTAAGAATAAGAAAAACAATGGTATGATTACAAATATCATCCCCCTATACAACATGTATTACCCTTATTTACGACATTAAAATTTGTTTTTTGCAGTTTCCCAATAAATTAAAATTGGATCTCACCATTAGATTAGGCCTTTAAATATATTTTACCATTAAATGAAGCATTTAAGTCATATATATGTTTATATTTTTTGAAAAACTAAATTTCTCAATAAAACAAATATAAATTAAAAGATGAGTTTAGTTATTAATTTAAAATAATTTGAAAGTCGGTCTCTCGCTCAATGATTACTTTCAAAACCACATCAAGTGTCAGGGCCCTCTCAGTTAGGGTAATTGATTCCCTCATAGTACTTTTTAATTTTTTTCTCTTAAAAACATTTTATCACAATACCCAATCACTCATTATTACCCATGTTGATTCACTCTGTCTTTTGGCGAGGCATAAAATATTGTCTCATCAACATATTCTTTTTATGATTCAAGGAACATCTGTAAAATATTACACATTTAAGACAACCCATATAACAATCCCTCGAGTAGCCGATAATATCACTGTGTCACTCTACTACTGGGTAACCAACTAATCGACTCATAATTAATCACCCTATTTAACTTCATTATACATACTCAAACCATGTGAGACGATTGAAAAAAATATCCCACAAAAAAATTTGAGGTCCCTTAAAAAATAATCAATAAAAACTTTTATTGGTAAGAATATGGTACACTAATGAAAGTACAACTTATTTGTTATTACTCAACCATTGAGGAAACTATTAAGAGAAAAAACTTTCCAATTTTATAAATATAGAATAATTAATATCACTATAGGAATCCTTATCATATTTACTATATTCCTCATTTCAATATAAAATTCCAAAAATGGATATAAGGGGGATTTAACACTCTCAAATACCCTAATGTTAAACATTACATTGGCTACCCATGTCATGAAAAACAAGCGTCATTTCTCATGAATAAGTCATCCCCTGAATGTGTATGCCCCAATACATCGATAGTGTCTCTCTAATGTGAACTACAATACATGAAGCCCATCAATCAATATAATTTTTACCTAATGATATAATCACTTGAGTGATAATAAAAAATCCCTCATGAAATTAATATATGAAATTAATCACTGGATATAATATCAATAACCCCTACATCATTCATCAGCCCCAAAAGGGATCATTACCTAGGGTGGTTTAGTAGTTGTATAACACTGTATTATTTTATATGTATTTTCATTGATATAAAACAAGAAGTATTGAATACCGTGCCTTATACCAATAAAAAAATCTATATGAATTGTTTTATACTGCTCCATAACAACTTATCTATTAATGTTTTAGTTATGAACGTTAACTAATACATTATTAAAAATTTATTTTATGTATTTTATTATTGAAAATTGATTGATTGACATATAATATAAAATTAGTATATTTTTTTAATGTAATTTTATTCATTAAAAAATATTTCATAAAAAGAATTCACTTTTTTAACACATACATTATTATTAATTTATATCATATTTATAATTTTTATTAGAAAATTAATTTTTTTCCCAATCATCTTATCTGTCACAAACTAGCATGGTTACTCTTATAACATGATAATTGAGCCGACCATGACATAACCTGGAGGGAATTCATGATCCCCATGGGTCGGTGGCTAGCACCTTGAATCTAACAACTAATGGTGGATGTAGTGCTTCCACCATTATTATGGATGAAAAATAAACAAAGACAATTTACATAACAAAAGAAACATCACTTGGAGTAATTTACCATGTTACAACAAGGTATAAACATTCCCAATGTACTACAATCCAATTATCAAAAAATAGAAATATATACCATGTCCCTAAGGACAAAAATGACCAATTACAAGGTTTAATAGATGGATCCACCTCAGCAATATCATATCCCAAAACTCGATCCTAGAATAAGATAATCTACAAACACCTAAAGGAAAAAGTATGTTGTAACATAAAAAGATGAGTTGGGTCTCACCACGGAATCCATATCATATTCCAATAATTTATTTTCCAATGGATTAATTTCAATTTTCAAAATATATATATTTGGAATTTTAATTAATATATATTTGTATAATTCATTCTATAAAATTCAAATGATGTAAATAGAGGAAGAAAAATAATAAATGGTGATGGAATATTTCTAAAAAAATGTATTAAATAAAACATTTATTTAAAACTATTTATATAAATTAAGAAGGAATGTTAAATATTTTATCAACACTGTAATATATTTATATGTTGTATATAAACCAATTGAACAAAATGGGAATCAAACAAATAGGTACGTATGTTCCAGGATATTGGACTCTACACTCTCTATGTGATCGTGCAAATATGTGTCTCATCATTTTACTCTAACATGGGCTAATGGAGGCTCATTAGTATCCCATAATGGATGTATCCTCCATGATTATTGTTTTAGAACATTTAAATAGCATTGTGTGTTTCCAAATAACTGACAAACAACCAATTTATTTCAGGTTCTCATACAAAATAAATGATGGTAGATTTATTTTAATATAGTTTAAAATATATTCAAATAAAAATTTCCCGTTTCAAATTCCAATTTCATTAAAAAAATTATTTAAGGAATAACATGCCTTTTAATAGGATAAAATAAAATAGTTTATATCTAAAATTCATTAAGACATTTATTTTGTTTTAAATCAATTAAATACCAATTCCATCGATTTTGTAATTAATTTCCAAAAATAAAGTCAAAAATTTAATGGAAATCAATTAAATCAATTGTACAATTTTAATTAAATATTTTAAATAAAACATTTTCCTTAAATACTCCCAAATTCAATGTAATTGGGGGGAGGGTGTCCCAATTTTTTCCAAAACCATTTCAAATATCCAAATTCACTGAAATTACATTTTAATAGTTCAGTTGAAAATAAATTTGACAAATCAAATTTAAATATAAAATTGGAATATTTGAAGAAATTAAGAGTTATTAAATTTCTCCAAATAGGATTTAATCACCTACCATTTCCATAAAATCAATAGTCAAAACGAAACATGTCAATGACAACGAAGCAATAGAATATTTTGAAACTCAACCTTTAAATGACATCCAACACTACAGAGCACAAATACATCAATTTTAGATGATAAATTGAAATAAAAATGGAGGATAATGAGATAAATTATATTAAAAAAATAGAACACTTACCTAATAATCAAACAAGAAAAACAATGATGATCAAATCCCAAATGAAAGGATCTGGAAGGGCTGTAAGGCACCAAGATCATTATGGGTTGTTTTTTCTACGAAGGACATGAAAATAGAGTGCATAGAAAAGTGTTATAACAGACATTCTACCTATTTAAAAATAGGAGTTGGGGTATTACACGACATGTTATGTCATTTCACATTTTTGAAATAATTACGATTCATAACCAAAAAAAATAGACCACATTGTATGAAAAATTATTCAATTAATGAGTCAAGACTTGTACAGGATAGCCATGTCATGTAACAGTTATTAGTGTGCATCCTCTCAATACACGAATCTCCTCATTGTATTCACCTATTGACCATTACAACGAATGACACCTAGTTACACATCGTGTAACTCTACTACAACCTGCAAAGATGGATTGTTAAAGCTGGAAATCCCTGAAATCTCCAAATTCCCCCATTATAGAAATCCCATTAATCTATTCGCAATTCTACATAGTAAATTAAATGGAAACCCCATGAATGGATAATAGAGGACCTATAAGATCTGTAATACGATGTCACAACCCCCCACCACCATAGAAATTTTCTTCCCACAAAAATCTAATGCAAAAGATTAAATAGAAAAAAATATGAGGCCACTGCTCTCTCACCAATGCATCAAATTTTAACATCTCATTAATATTAGAACTCGGATACCATAGAACATGAACCAACGGTACCATCCACCGATGAAGTTACATTGTCTCATAATCAACTACCAAGTTTGGAATCTAATTCATATATAAATTAGGTTGAATATAATGATCATTCAATCTCAAAACATGAGATGAATACAATAAATATTTTATTAATTAGGATATATGTATTATTTTATGTGTTGATATCATAGATGATGAGAGTGATAAATTGTTTGAAACATTCCCCACCTACTCAATAACCTTGAAAGGCCCTATTAAATAAAGAGAAATCCTTCCTTACCTCCTAATATGTATGTGACTCTAACGTATGGAATGGTTCATGAACACGTGGGCCCCTATTTAAAACATCAATGTACTATATTGATAAACATAATAATACATATATCATATTTTTGTTGTCAGAATTCTATGAATAATTAAGTGTACATTTACTGTCATCTATTTCATGCTGCTTTATCCATCCAAAACACATTCACCGATCTAGGACCAACATAATGAATGTTTACAATGTCATCCATCTAAGGCCTCAAAGGGATACATTATGATCAAGGACATGTAAATATTGATATATGAAAAATAATCAACCCCCAAAGGATCATCCCAATCCCCACTAATGTCAACAACATGATCTCTAAATATATTTTCATGAATCTGTATTAATCTCTCTCTCTGGCCCTCCAACTGTAGATTCTCAGCCATGCTCATATGGACATCAAATCTAAGTGCCGCCTGAATATATTTACATGAGATTTATATTAATTGTGGATCATGTTAGGACTAGTAGGTCAAATATTGTGATATGAGGTGATTCTTGTTTTGAAAGGATAAAACTACTACCCCTTATGATCTTGTTTCATCCTAAAACAAAACACTCTTCTCCCTATGTCCCATATAAATGTTTGAAAAATAAATAAATCATTCACTAGTTAATGAAGTTTTACATGGTTCACCCTCAATAGGGAATATCCATGGAGCATAAAAGTATGATGTGTCATTGTACCAAATCCATGAAATCTCACTTAAAATTACATAGTTGAGGCAAGATCACTTTTATTCCCAGGATCTCTATCTATACAATGTGTAGGGTCTACTTACTCCATTGCCATGGGTCACTCCCTATGTAACTATCTTTGGTTCACAACTATTGCAAAAGGATCACCTTCTTCATATTATTTTTTTCACATCCCTTTGATAGGATCCACATACAATTTATTGACATTTATGTCTCTTAATTATATATAATGAATTCATCGTCTACTATTTTTATGTTCTAGGTTGAAGCCCCACTATCATCACCTTATAAAAATGATTTACCATAGATGAATTGGGAAATATAATTCATTCCAATATACATAGTCTGAAATGGGTAAAAATATAATTCCTTACACGCAACATTTTCATTTCACTAGGAATAATAACATTCTTTCCATGTTCAATGTGATTTCAACTCATACGCCCAACTCAATATATGCACACAAATTACATCTTACATGAAAATCACTATATTTTCTAAACGTACCTATTGCATTGAACCCCTACATTCATTGAAACTCACTATTTGTGTGGAACTCACTACATGCAAGATCTGAATCTCAAATTCTCCCTATGTGTTGAGATTTTTTAAATGAATGGGGTAGAAACCTTTTCATAGGCATATTGATAACCCTATATGAATATCATAAACCATTTCCTAAAGTGCTCTTTTAAATTAATTTTTTTCTCTTTATGAATATTTTTTGTCATTAATATCTTTGTAAGTCAACAAATGACCTTGTAAATAATCATTATCAACAAAAATAATCAACCTAAAAATCATCAATGTAGACATTGGGGATTTTTCTCCTAACAATATCGCACTTCGGGTCTGTTGGAAAGAATTCTCATTTTGATACCTCATTGATGATTATTCCGACATGTACCATCATTATCTTCTTGAAATTTAGATACCAATCATTGACTTTCTCTATACATACTCAATGACCCCAATAGCAATGGTTAGTGTGAGAAACAATAGTATATTGCCATGTTTATCAATGAATTAGTTATTTATAAAAAGTCTCATATTATTTTATCAAAGACTATATATGTTATGATATATAACCTTTTGTCTATCATCTATAGAATCATCATATTTAGAAATCTCCATATCTCATTGCTCCCCCAATATCACTACTATACCTATAAACCTCACCTCCTATCTTGACTAAGATATTTTCTCGCTTCTATAACCACATTATCTCCCCTTTGTCAACAAACCTGATGGTCACTTCATCAATTAACACAATGTCCACCTCATTGTGGTATGTAATAGTGTATATAAAACATACCAACAAATAATGTGAAACACTATATATCACATGTAGAGGGGTTCCCACATCCACGAAATTTTGGGTTATGTGAGTTGACTAATTCCAATAGCTAGTCGATCCTCCCAAATACTTCTTTGTGAAACACCATATTCTTAATTTCAATGACATGTAATTATGTAGACCCTTAATCCATCCAAAGAAGTCCCTACTATACCTTCTACTTCATAAAATGATATTTTATTACAATGTGCTTTTTCATTGAGTGATGGAATTATTTTTTTCTATTTTTTATAGAAAATGAAGTAACAATATGGATTCTAATTAGAGACCTAACATCAACTCCCATATCATCAATATGATGCCTCATCCATAATAATAGTGTTCAAGAATGATTGGTCGTAATATTTTCAACATATGTATTGCCCTAAGAAATGAAATAATGTTTTTTATAAGCCAAGAATTACACAATCTACCATGATAATATGCCCAACATGATGTTGATTTTCCTCCATCTAGTAAACCATCCTAATATGAACTTACATATCCCAATAACATTAGATGCCATATTTCATTATTCATTGAAAATAAATTCACCATTATATTGATATCTATAAGTATTCTTGTCACTATAAGTACACATATTTCTTTGGTGTTACATTGATACTATGCTTCTTGGAAGATACAAAAAACCATATCAGGTCTTTTCAATTTCATGTACATCATGCTACTAATAATTTTCCTTTATTCTGTTACAATAACTATATTTCCTTAATAATCCCTTGAATGTTTCATCCATGTAGACATTGGAGTCAAGATCTACATGGAATTAAACAATCCCAATATTGGAATAATTACTTTGGCCTAGTTATATTTAGAAATGAATGTTCCATTCATTCCTATTGTTACCTTATAAAAAAGGAAGTTCACTGATCATTGACATTTCTAACACATTTTTTATAAATTTGGAAAAATATTTTCATTTATATTCATCTAACCCTCCAAATAGTATTCTATATACATAGAAAAAGTCAGTCATCCTATATTACTATAATTTTTGAAATATACATTTTAATATCCTCCACCTTGTTGGAAATCGCGATTCATAAAAAAACAGCATAATCTTGAATGGCATGATATTACTACCTACACTAAACCAAACACCACATTTTTCAATTTACACACTCTGTTCTTATATTCATGAATGGGAAAACTATCTTATTTTTAAATCTAAAATTATTCTTATAAAACCACATTCAATTTTTTTTTGTTGATGTCAGTCTTGAAATCATTGAACACTCGTTACAATAATATGGCCATGAATAATATGATTGTCTCTAACCAAGAAACATGTGAAAATGTATCATCAACATAAATACCCTCTATATTAGAGTACCCTTTTACAAAAGTCCTGATTTAATTTGAATCATATCATCATATTAATTAATATTATTAAAATATAACCATATAAACCGAATGACATTTTTTTCTGTTGTCCTTGAAACAATCTATCTTGTTTAATTTTTATCAATCATGTTTAATGATTCATTCATTGTATGAATTGAATTATCATCTCCATCATCGTCATCAAATAATTCTGTCTTTGTCTTTAATGTGTATTATTATTATTTAAGAGTCATAATCATCTTTATCTGAAATAACACTATCTGATCACCTATAATGTTCTATCTATCAATTTTAGCACTTATGGTCAGTTTTTCTTAATATACTGATTTATTATCATCCTTCCCATTATCAAAGTCTTCTTCTAAATCATCATTTTAAAAATAATAAAACCTTATCTTCTTATATTTTAGTAACTATGATCCGTACTCTAATCATTTATTTACAGAATATTTAACTCATTATATAAAATATTAACATCATTTTTTCAAGAAACATTCCTTGATGCTTGCTGAAGAATTTATGCGCTTTTCATTTCATTGAGTCTCCATCAAATGTCCCTTTATATACAAAAGATTAAAAATTAGTTTTTTTATACTTATTTATAATGAATCACTTACTTAAAATTACATTAAATTAAATCATTCATGCTTACATTTAATAAAAATTATCATAGGTAGTCTTTTCCTCTTTTGTAAATACACTATATTCGATATGCAGATCGATGCCCTGACTGCATCTTTCCAAAACATCTCTGAAAGTTCATTCTTATTGAGAAATTTTTATTCCATGTTATGCATAATATGATATCATCTATAGACTAATCCATTATTCAATGGACTACTAATAGCTGAAACATGCTTCCTTATCCCATTTTTCTCAAGATATCCATACTCTTGGTAATTTGTGAACTCTATTACACTATTAGTTCACATATTCAAAATTTTATTTTTCTACATCTTCTCAAATCATAATAAAAAATATTCTACAAAAGTGATAACCTATTACTTGTGGCTAATGGTTGATACCCATTCCATTCTTATACAATTGTCTATGAATAGAACAGAGTATCACCTCCCATAAAGAGATCTTGGGAAAATTTCTCTACATGAATCTATACAAAAAAAATTAAAAAAATTGTTGATCTTTTATTTTGGTACTTATATATATTTCAAATTTTCATTCATTGTTCATAAGCATTATTTTTATGAGTATGATCATGTGGAAATATAGGGATCCCTCTAACATTATCATATTTCAGAAGTTATTCAAATGTGTTTTTCTCATAATTTCAAGATGTTTATTTTGTAGATTGTTTTTTCATTCCTTAGATAAAAACATATATACTCTTATCCACTAAAATATTTTATATTCCATTTCATATTCATTCCATATCAAACAACTATGTCGTCTCATTCCTCAATGATAGAAACTTTCATGGAAAATTTAATTGCCTATCCAAAGACACATAGTTAACTGAAAAAACCTTGTTTTGACTGAGACTTTCAACAACAACAACATCTTAACATTACAAGTCATTTTCCTCTATCATTTATTTTATAGAGAAAATAATTTAAAATCCTTTTTAATTTGATAAATTTACTAATAAATTATTTATCGTACATGATTTCATTCACCAGGTCTTTTTTTATCAAACATACATCCACTATCAATGATCCCAATTCTAGTTTGATCTAATACATTAAAAAAAATATCCGCAACCTTTTCCTGCTCATCTCTTTTAATCATGATCTATGATTGTGAATTTTTACCTATTCTAGTTAAAAGTTATTTATATTCCCTAGTGTATGGTGGTCCAACATCACTTTTTATTACAGAAAATGAAATTTTTTTTTTAGCTCACATTATGATTCATCAAATTGAGGATTACAACCAGTATGATTATTTTTTGGCCCAATACTCTACATAGATGACATAAGATATCTACTGATGTGACCTAATCCTCTATATTAAAAACAATGACACTTGTAAAATATAATGGACTATTTCATTCTATTTTTTGATTATAGTGGTTCTTGTACCCTTCAAAAGTACATTTATATAGAAAATTTGTTTTGTGACTGTCTAATAATTCCATGACAATAACGTATGATTTGATGTGCATTCCTGCATGTCACATGTGCACCAATCTATTCCACTCCATTTCTCTGAATATTTTGTCATTTCTTCATACCAAAAATCAATCATCATATTCAGAGAGGGTGCTTGTGGTATGATGTTAATCATAACACCTAACTATTTTTATTCAACCCAATTACCATACTAATCATTTAGATTTAATTATTATAGTTTATTGTGGACCTATATTCCCTAATATCATATTCTATATTTCCCCTATGATTTTCTATACCGATGTCATACCATGAGTTAAGTGTTTTTCCTTGTCATTAAAAAATCTTTAGAGGATCGCAACATCCTCTTCATGTTCTTCAATATTCATGATTTGAACTTTTATATTGTTAATAAAACAATCAATTTCAATTTTTTCTTAGAAAATGTTATTGCACTCATAAATCATTCTTCATATCATAGGAACAGATGATAGAAGATTTTTAATTTCATTATTAACCTCAGACTTCTCTTCTCCATTATAATATATATAATGTATTCCATCACAACCCACTTTGTTTATATTCTTCATTTTGAATCTCCATATATATTATCTTCTCATGTTTATCATCTAATTCAATCTGATGGTAAACACATTCATTAAATTATTCTTATTCATTGTCACTTTCTTCCCCTATATTAGAAAATACTGCGAACGGCACCATATCATTTGTAATATGATCCTTGTTGTACTTATTCTCTTTTTCTCAAATTTCTCTGAAGTTTCATCTACATATAAATATAGATTCTTCTCTCAGCTGAAAATTTTCTTAAAAGTTTTCAATCCTTTCACGTAGGATAAAGACATGTTCATGATAGTATCTACTTGTCCTCTATGTCTTCTTGAATCTTTTTAGTGAACCTTTCAGTAAGATGTACAACCATTCCACATCTAAAACTAGAAAAGGGTACTTTCCAATTTATATTTCATTTCCCTCTTCATAGATTTAAAGAATCAAATGACACGACCTCATCTGCCTCTTCATCATCATGAACATCATCAATGGTTATCTTCATTATGTCCTTGAACTCAAATTTTATGAAATTCCATTATTTCATAGACACATTATCAATGTTTCATATTTCGTATGCAATAACTATATTGTGCACGATATCCAGTTTCATATCCTTTAAATAATTATCCTCCAAAATAAAATCTATTCGATAAAATTTAGGTGGATGCTTTCACAAGATGTGCTTATCAATCATTGCATCTTCAATAATTACATTGAGATATCATATTTATTCCCTAAAATTATTTTACCTGTCAAAGAATGATTCAAAAAACTCTTTTTAGTTCTTGTAGATATCATTATATTTGTTCCATAGAACCATCATATTTTTTCTCCAACTATTGATTTGTCCTATTAAAAATTTAAAATAAGTTTCCATAATGAATTTAATGAAATAAATTGTATCAACATTGAATATATTTTATTTTACATATCTCCCCTAAATCATTTGATACCCTCATCATTAGCATCCATATCTCTTTGGTCAGCTTCTGATAGATCACCATGATCGATATTATCTGATATTATATGTATAACTTCTATAAAGATATCCATTCTTAATGGTTTTATGTATTGCTGCATCTTATTCCTTCATAGTTGAAAATTGTTCTCATCTACGATCAGAATCCCTTTATGATTGATCACCTATATTTCTTCTACTTGGAGATATTTGTGTCTTTTAACATCTTTCATCAATACCAATGGATGGTTACACATGGTCGAATACCCTAAGAGTGGGATGAATTAATATATGATATATTAAAACTATTTCTCATTTGGATCTTGTTTCATCATTATAAAAAAACCCTTCCCTATTTCTATCATTGAAATGTATTGACAATAATTATATCAGGCACATGAAACATGATTTTTAATTGGTTAACCATCACTGGGATATTTCCAATGTGCATTAAATATAAATTTCATGATATAAATATTCTAATAAATTTCACTAACAATTACAAGGTCTGGCCTAGATTGCATCTATACCAAGGATCAAATCTGTTCCAATCATAGGGTTCATATTACTACATTACCAAGGGAAACTCCATATGTCCCTTTCTCCAGATCACTACCATTTGAAAGGATAATTGTATACCTCTTCCTTTTCTCACTACTCTTACAAGGGATCCACTCACAATATATGTACATGTAATTTATTTTGATGTCTCTAATAAATGGATCATACATTATATTTAGATGCTATATTCAAGTCCCACTTTTATCCACTAATGAATACCTCTTTACCATTAATGTATGGGGACACATTAATCATTCATGCATCCTTAGGATGTATTTTAAACAACTCTAATGACATGAATGAAATTTTTTCCTTTATCCTAGAATGATATCATTCCCTTGATTTTTTATTTAAAATAAGCACAATACTTGCATGAAAATAACTTATTACAATCAAATCTCTAAGTTCAATAATATGTCTTCATGCTTACAACTACCCACATGCCCTTTTACTCACTACATGAACGACACTTACAAGAAGCACAATATAGAGCTCGAATTTTATCTATGTGTTTAGTTTTTCCAAATGGGGTGTTAACCACTTATTTATTGGCATTTTTCCTTCCGTTCAGGTCACCCAACTTTTCCTCAAGCATGTTTGTCTATTTATGTTAGTTTAATTTGCACAAACTCTGTAGCGGACCCGTATCCTGACATACATTGTCATTACATTACTTTTGCGGAATACTTAGTACATAACAAAAACACACACACAAGGACCGTAATAGTTTAGTGTCTTTGGAAACTCGGACTATAATCTTCTAATCGTGGTGAAAGATCTTCAACATCTCCCATAAAGATCTTCCTTTTTTTTTACCTAAAACCTTTCTTTATATCCTGGGGAAAAGAAAACATAAAAGGGTGAGCTCAAATGCTCAGTAAGGGTAAACAAAAGAAATATCAATCACATCATATTCATAAGAACATAACATTTTGGAAATCATAACCTGCAAAAGAGAGCATAATTTCATAACATGGGATAAATCATGGCAGTGAAATGTAATCACAATAATCATAACATAAAACATTGAACTTTGTGGCATACACACATAATCATAGAGAATCATTTCTTGTTAGTCAAGACTCATTGCCAAGACTATCTTAGTGGACAAAGTCCCTTTCTGAATCGAGTAATCCTCGTTTCAGTCCTGTTTCACTGAATCGGTATAACCTACCATTCCAGCCATGTCTATCTCATGAGATATAAAATCTTTACCCAATGCATTGGAGGGAGATATAGGTCCCACCCATCTCTTAATGAATCCTTTCTTATGTGTGCCACAAAATCATAAATCATACATCATTGCATAACCCATGTAATAAAAATGGGATTCTTAAACAACATGACATCATAAAACCATTCATATAAGATAAAGGAATTCATAAACATAATTCCATCACAACATAGTCAAATCAATGTAAAAATATGGATAGAAACAGAACCCTTTATTATCTTATATGGAAAATAATTTTGATAAAACACTTGAATTGAATTCTTGAGGAAAATATCCTTTCTTCTTCAAAATCAATTTCTTTTCAAAAAACATCATGCAATTTTAAAAGAAAGAGATTTTATTGAAAATAGTCATGAAATCTTTTAGAGGAAGCTTCATGAAAATAAGGCTTTATAAAACAGTATAAATCCGTTCGTGCCGTATAAGTTAAAAAAAACATTCTTCGTACTTTTGTCGGAAAAGTCAAAAAGTACCTCGTATAAAAACAACAAAAGATTCCTTTCATATATTTTACTAAAAACTCACCGAAGGGTAAAATTGGATTTAAACAATTGTAGGTGGATGGAAATAATATTACATATTGAAGAAACATGGATGTGGATGATAAAATACACCCCAGTAAATACCAAAGTATAAACAATCTCGGATAAAAATGAGATTGTGATATTTCCCTTACCTTAGGTCCGACTTGCTTTGTAAGTGTCCGAACCTCATGTATAATGATTTAAATCATGTTATTGACTTATTACAGAATCATATTCATTGTTATGATATCATATATGGTTCACTTATGACATTATATTCCATGTTAAAGAAGCGTTTTGGGTAAAATCGTTTCATTTATCGTAGGTGTTTTGACTTGTTTGTTCTTGACATAATTATTACTTATATCATGATTTACTTACTTCCAGAATATAAAATATGATTTATATATCATATATATTCAGTATATATATATATATAATAGGTAGATAAATAAAATGAAAAACACCGTTCATGGAGACGGTAGTCCGTACGTACGCATGAACGCTGTTTTTCTTTCCTTATTGTCTTGAAATGGAAGTAAGTAGATGACATACATATGTATATATATAAATAAATCCAGTAGCTTTATAATGTCATATATTTCATTATTATGTCTTATATATACATTATAATCATTCTTAAATGGTTAACATGGAGAATGAATCTCATCGCGTCGTGGAGACGGTAGTCCGTACGTACGCACGAGCGATGATATCATTTCTATAAATATTGAATTGAATTGGAGTGGATTATACAATATATCAGAATCAATATGATGTTGTAATAACTATGTATAGTTATTCTTTACACCATTATACCCATCCATGTAAGGTGGTGGTGGAAAATAGATTACACCACGGCGTGGAGACGGTATTCCGTACGTACGCACGCGCGGTGATTTCTTTTTCCGTAGGATGGATAGATGGTGAAATAGGGTTGTTTCATAATAACATATCAGTATATGAGTGATACTGATGTTATTACTTCATAATGAAACAACCTAAGAAGAAGAAGTGGAAGAAGAAATAAAGATGAAAGAATTGGTAACGGTAATTACCTCTTCTTTGAAGTGCCTCTTTGAGACCTCCTCTTAGGGCACTAGAATTGGTCTTTGGGGAAGACCAGAACCTCTAGGATGTTGCTAGGGAAGTGGAGAAGGAATTTTGGCAGGGGTTGTCCGAGATTGAGTGCTCAAATTGGTGTGAGGAGGAGGGGGAGGAGGTGTCCTTTTATAGGGGAGGAGAGGGGCACCTTAGGAATATCTCAAAATATTATTTTATATTAAAGTTAAAATCGGTTTATAATGGTTCCAAAGGGTCTTATTTCGAAGCTAAAGTGGGGATGGGTCGAAATCCTATCAACCAATAGAATTTAGACAAGTTTAGGATATTATTTTAACCTTATCAATTAGATTTAACTCTAAGTTAAATAATTTAACTTTTATCATGTCTTTTTGTTTTCTTTCACTATATGGTTAATACACTTACTATAACATGCCAAAAGAACCCCAAATTGTTTATTATTAATATATATATCCTTATCTAGGTCATTTGGCCGAACCTTAGATTTTTAAAAATACAATAACAATTAATAATATAATATTTGATTTAAAAACTATTTTGTGTCAATTTTGACACTATTTGATATATGATTTTTGTGAAAGTCATAACAGAATTAAATGTTCGAACCAAGTTGATTAAATCAACACTAATACATCATAGTAACCTAGAAAATTAGTTTAATTCATAAAAAGTCTTAAATTACATTCATTTGAGCATTTATAACATCAATTATGTTAATATTTCCTTAAAAGGGTAATTACTGCATCATCGTTGTGTCAAATATAAATTAATTTATTTAAAGTCTAAAAATTATAAATAAAATATCATTATGTAGGAAATCTTTTTAGCTTTATAATTAATATTTATAGTCGAATTTATCTTATGTATAACCCCATATTAAAAATGTTTTAGTAAATAAACTTTGATTTTAACTCTTTTAACTCTTCTTTGAATTAAATAATAATAAATGTCCTAATCTAATCCAAGTGGGCCTAAATGATCATATTATATTCCTAAGGTTGTTTTTGGCCGAATTACACTTATCCAATAGAATTAGGACATGTGTTAGGGTAATAGTAATATCATATTTACCCTTAGTTACCCTATTTACTATTAACCGTGGTAAAAAAAAGTAAAAAGTTACTATTCACCAAAAATTATTTTCATCTCATTGAACCACATTTTAGTCCTTGATATTCACCGTGTCTGTTGGATTTTCGAAATTCCATTCACAGAAGTGGTAAAATTAAGTTTTATGCAAAATTCAGTTTTTAACCTACCACTTAGTAGTTTCACTATTCATCAAAAATTGATGTTTTTCAGAACAATGCCAAAATTTCATCCTAAGCTATATTTCATATTCCGAATTCAAAAATGAAGTCTATTTTACCATATTCATAACATAGATGTTGCATTAATTAATTTTATAATTAAATCCCGCTGTTAAAACAAATAGCGTGTTTTTAAGAAACAATATCTATCAAAATATTGACACTTGTTTATGTCTGGTTTAAATGTGAAATTACATCCAATGACCAACATTGTATTAAATTGTAAAAATATATTCTAAATATATTTTAAAACCACTCAAATTAATGTTTTATCACTATTAATTATTTCGATTAAAAAAAAAGTTGTTTTTAATTATAATTTAGTAATTTTCACTATTCATCAGAATATGAATGTTATCTGAAAAGTACCAAAATTTCACCTTAGGCTAAATTCGATACTCCGAATCCAAAAATGAAGTTCATTTTGAAAAATAAGATTTACAGAATTTCAAAAAGTGGTTATTACTATTCATAACGACTAGTTTTAATAATATTTTAATAGAATATCGTTGTTTAGTGAAACTCAGTATTGCGTACTACACACGCTATCGAGGAAGGTTGTGATTGCGTGTAATGCAAGGCAAGTCAAGGATGCGTGTTGTGCAAGCTCCTTTTGGTGTAGCGTACAACACAAGACATTAATAAAATTAAAAAGAATATTTTTTTTTTATAAAATCTTGGGCTGTTACATTCTACCCCCCTTAAAATGAATTTCGCCCTCGAAATTCGTCGGGGTTATAAATGGTTTACTATTCGAAAGTTTCTTTAATAGAAACCCACATCGTAAAAAGGAATACCAAAACTTGGCTTTAAAAACTAAAGTATGAAATGTAACGATTACCCAAATAAATTAATCACTGGGTTTCCACATAGGTGAAAATATGGATATGGAAGAGAAATCTAATCATCATGTTCTGATGGAGAGTGGTAGAGAACATGGCTATGGAAAAAGCCAAAAATCCCAAATCCATAAATTTGTGATGATATAAGGTACCATCTGATTCCTCAGGTATAAGATCACTAGGACAACATTTTTGGTTTTCAAGATCATTTCCCTAAAGTTAAAAATTTGAATTAGAATAAATACTTACTTTATTTTGGTACAATCTAACTTTTGTTCGTGCCTTTAACAATTTCCACTTCATCTCTTAAATAAATGAAGTTGAATTTGTTATTCGTGAAGTGTTAGCAGATCATGTGATAGAATGACGGGTCATTCCATCTATCTAAAACAAAAAGTTAACAAAAATTATATACATAAGTCGATCTATAGTGAGATTAATCACATATGGTTCCTAAAATGGACTTATACTTCATATATCATGCTGCTTAATATAATAAAACTAGTTTCTACTAAACAGGGACTTCCTGTAGGTCAGTGGTAGGCGATAAAGGCCAGTCGCACTTCGGTTGTGGGTTCGATTCCCATAGCCTTGTCCGACGCGATGGGTTGTCGCTCGTCCTGCAGGTTGTCCTTTTTCTAAAGCTATATTACTATAACATCCCATCAATAATATCGAAAATCTTCTATCCTTAAACAATACTAACTTATGTCCAACATAATCCAGTCTAATCTTTAGGCGTATACATAATACTGCAGTCCACTCTCATAATATAGTGACAACGATCACCAGAGATTTAATACTGTCGTTGATCCCCATATATCATAAGATATGTCTTGTTGGTCACATTCCAAACATTCAAAGTCCTTAATCGTGTATTCTCTTGAATACCTTAGTGAAAACATGAATGCAGTTTAAAGTTAACACTTTCCACATACCAAAATCCTCAAAATTCTATATACTCAAACCATGATATCACTTAGTCCTTATATCAATCATGAGCTCATGAATACAATCAAACATCTCATTATCTTCTTATCCTTTCATTATGCACTTATCATCTACTTTCCAAAAGTATCTGAATAACCTTTCATGGTTACTAGTACCATTCATCATACACTTTCAAAACTTAAGGAAAGACAACAGTGTAACAATCCTTAGATGTCTCCTTATTCCATGAGATTACTTATACAACATTACACATGATAAACATGTAATCATTCCACTACATTCTTAGACCATTGATCGAGCTTCAACATTTCTTTCATCTCACATATCATTTGTAGTTTCTTCATCATCATCAACATAAATACTTCCCATACGACCTTACTGATTCTCTTCATGAGACTTTCCCTTAGGGCATTGGTTTGCATAATGCCCGTACATTCCACATTTAAAGCATTTAACCATTGTTGATGTCGTAGCAATACCATTATCCTCATCCATGGTGTTAACTGAACCTTTTCCTTTGCACTTACTTGCTTTGTGTCCTTCTTTTCCACACCCAAAGCATCTTCCAGTTCCTTTGAAACATTCCCCTTGATGCCTCTTCCCACATGATTTACATAGGGGAAATTGAACTTTCTTTCCTCTATGATCATCATAGAACTCCATCTTTCTCTTATTAGTCGAGTCAGGAAACTTACCAAATTTTACTTTATTGATCATGTTGTGAGATTGCTGATTCGGCATAATAATGATGTTTGGACATCCAAATCCCATTTCATTTGGTTGCTCATGAAGAATATCATTCCATTGTCCATCATATCCTCCATTATTGTGAATCATCTTGTTTCCTGCCATTTTCTAAAACCCAAACAGAATAGTGTTAGATGCAAAAATCATGATAAAGGGGAGGTAACTTAAATATCTATCATCTTTGGTTTAATCTAATATCGTTACCATAGTTCTAGGACTATATCCTATACGTATACTTATCCTTAGGGGCATCCCTAGACATACCTTAGAAATATCTCTAGGGATCTCACTAACGTTTTCGCATCCTAGTTTCCAAAGGTTGACTAAACCTTTCCTCTGATACCAACTATAGCGGACCCGTATCCTGACATACATTGTCATTACATTACTTTTGCGGAATACTTAGTACATAACAAAAACACACACACAAGGACCGTAATAGTTTAGTGTCTTTGGAAACTCGGACTATAATCTTCTAATCGTGGTGAAAGATCTTCAACATCTCCCATAAAGATCTTCCTTTTTTTTTTACCTAAAACCTTTCTTTATATCCTGGGGAAAAGAAAACATAAAAGGGTGAGCTCAAATGCTCAGTAAGGGTAAACAAAAGAAATATCAATCACATCATATTCATAAGAACATAACATTTTGGAAATCATAACCTGCAAAAGAGAGCATAATTTCATAACATGGGATAAATCATGGCAGTGAAATGTAATCACAATAATCATAACATAAAACATGGAACTTTGTGGCATACACACATAATCATAGAGAATCATTTCTTGTTAGTCAAGACTCATTTCCAAGACTATCTTAGTGGACAAAGTCCCTTTCTGAATCGAGTAATCCTCGTTTCAGTCCTGTTTCACTGAATCGGTATAACCTACCATTCCAGCCATGTCTATCTCATGAGATATAAAATCTTTACCCAATGCATTGGAGGGAGATATAGGTTCCACCCATCTCTTATTGAATCCTTTCTTATGTGTGCCACAAAATCATAAATCATACATCATTGCATAACCCATGTAATAAAAATGGGATTCTTAAACAACATGACATCATAAAACCATTCATATAAGATAAAGGAATTCATAAACATAATTCCATCACAACATAGTCAAATCAATGTAAAAATATGGATAGAAACAGAACCCTTTATTATCTTATATGGAAAATAATTTTGATAAAACACTTGAATTGAATTCTTGAGGAAAATATCCTTTCTTCTTCAAAATCAATTTCTTTTCAAAAAACATCATGCAATTTTAAAAGAAAGAGATTTTATTGAAAATAGTCATGAAATCTTTTAGAGGAAGCTTCATGAAAATAAGGCTTTATAAAACAGTATAAATCCGTTCGTGCCGTATAAGTTAAAAAAAACATTCTTCGTACTTTTGTCGGAAAAGTCAAAAAGTACCTCGTATAAAAACGACAAAAGATTCCTTTCATATATTTTACTAAAAACTCACCGAAGGGTAAAATTGGATTTAAACAATTGTAGGTGGATGGAAATAATATTACATATTGAAGAAACATGGATGTGGATGATAAAATACACCCCAGTAAATACCAAAGTATAAACAATCTCGGATAAAAATGAGATTGTGATATTTCCCTTACCTTAGGTCCGACTTTCTTTGTAAGTGTCCGAACCTCCTGTATAATGATTTAAATCATGTTATTGACTTATTACAGAATCATATTCATTGTTATGATATCATATATGGTTCACTTATGACATTATATTCCATGTTAAAGAAGCGTTTTGGGTAAAATCGTTTCATTTATCGTAGGTGTTTTGACTTGTTTGTTCTTGACATAATTATTACTTATATCATGATTTACTTACTTCCAGAATATAAAATATGATTTATATATCATATATATTCAGTATATATATATATATAATAGGTAGATAAATAAAATGAAAAACACCGTTCATGGAGACGGTAGTCCGTACGTACGCATGAACGCTGTTTTTCTTTCCTTATTGTCTTGAAATGGAAGTAAGTAGATGACATACATATGGATATATATAAATAAATCCAGTAGCTTTATAATGTCATATATTCCATTATTATGTCTTATATATACATTATAATCATTCTTAAATGGTTAACATGGAGAATGAATCTCATCGCGTCGTGGAGACGGTAGTCCGTACGTACGCACGAGCGATGATATCATTTCTATAAATATTGAATTGAATTGGAGTGGATTATACAATATATCAGAATCAATATGATGTTGTAATAACTATGTATAGTTATTCTTTACACCATTATACCCATCCATGTAAGGTGGTGGTGGAAAATAGATTACACCACGGCGTGGAGACGGTATTCCGTACGTACGCACGCGCGGTGATTTCTTTTTCCGTAGGATGGATAGATGGTGAAATAGGGTTGTTTCATAATAACATATCAGTATATGAGTGATACTGATGTTATTACTTCATAATGAAACAACCTAATAAGAAGAAGTGGAAGAAGAAATAAAGATGAAAGAATTGGTAACGGTAATTACCTCTTCTTTGAAGTGCCTCTTTGAGACCTCCTCTTAGGGAACTAGAATTGGTCTTTGGGGAAGACCAGAACCTCTAGGATGTTGCTAGGGAAGTGGAGAAGGAATTTTGGCAGGGGTTGTCCGAGATTGAGTGCTCAAATTGGTGTGAGGAGGAGGGGGAGGAGGTGTCCTTTTATAGGGGAGGAGAGGGGCACCTTAGGAATATCTCAAAATATTATTTTATATTAAAGTCAAAATCAGTTTATAATGGTTCCAAAGGGTCTTATTTCGAAGCTAAAGTGGGGATGGGTCGAAATCCTATCAACCAATAGAATTTAGACAAGTTTAGGATATTATTTTAACCTTATCAATTAGATATAACTCTAAGTTAAATAATTTAACTTTTATCATGTCTTTTTGTTTTCTTTCACTATATGGTTAATACACTTACTATAACATGCCAAAAGAACCCCAAATTGTTTATTATTAATATATATATCCTTATCTAGGTCATTTGGCCGAACCTTAGATTTTTAAAAATACAATAACAATTAATAATATAATATTTGATTTAAAAACTATTTTGTGTCAATTTTTACACTATTTGATATATGATTTTTGTGAAAGTCATAACAGAATTAAATGTTCGAACCAAGTTGATTAAATCAACACTAATACATCATAGTAACCTAGAAAATTAGTTTAATTCATAAAAAGTCTTAAATTACATTCATTTGAGCATTTATAACATCAATTATGTTAATATTTCCTTAAAAGGGTAATTACTGCATCATCATTGTGTCAAATATAAATTAATTTATTTAAAGTCTAAAATTTATAAATAAAATATCATTATGTAGGAAATCTTTTAAGCTTTATAATTAATATTTATAGTCGAATTTATCTTATGTATAACCCCGTATTAAAAATGTTTTAGTAAATAAACTTTGATTTTAACTCTTTTAACTCTTCTTTGAATTAAATAATAATAAATGTCCTAATCTAATCCAAGTGGGCCTAAATGGTCATATTATATTCCTAAGGTTGTTTTTGGCCGAATTACACTTATCCAATAGAATTAGGACATGTGTTAGGGTAATAGTAATATCATATTTACCCTTAGTTACCCTATTTACTATTAACCGTGGTAAAAAAAAGTAAAAAGTTACTATTCACCAAAAATTATTTTCATCTCATTGAACCACATTTTAGTCCTTGATATTAACCGTGTCTGTCGGATTTTCGAAATTCCATTTACAGAAGTGGTAAAATTAAGTTTTATGCAAAATTCAGTTTTTAACCTACCACTTAGTAGTTTTACTATTCATCAAAAATTGATGTTTTTCAGAACAATGCCAAAATTTCATCCTAAGCTATATTTCATATTCCGAATTCAAAAATGAAGTCTATTTTACCATATTCATAACATAGATGTTGCATTAATTAATTTTATAATTAAATCCCGCTGTTAAAACAAATAGCGTGTTTTTAAGAAACAATATCTATCAAAATATTGACACTTGTTTATGTCTGGTTTAAATGTGAAATTACATCCAATGACCAACATTGTATTAAATTGTAAAAATATATTCTAAATATATTTTAAAACCACTCAAATTAATGTTTTATCACTATTAATTATTTCGATTAAAAAAAAGTTGTTTTTAATTATAATTTAGTAATTTTCACTATTCATCAGAATATGAATGTTATCTGAAAAGTACCAAAATTTCACCTTAGGCTAAATTCGATACTCCGAATCCAAAAATGAAGTTCATTTTGAAAAATAAGATTTACAGAATTTCAAAAAGTAGTTATTACTATTCATAACGACTAGTTTTAATAATATTTTAATAGAATATCGTTGTTTAGTGAAACTCAGTATTGCGTACTACACACGCTATCGAGGAAGGTTGTGATTGCGTGTAATGCAAGGCAAGTCAAGGATGCGTGTTGTGCAAGCTCCTTTTGGTGTAGCGTACAACACAAGACATTAATAAAATTAAAAAGAATATTTTTTTTATAAAATCTTGGGCTGTTACAAACTCACATTTCATGTAATTACATAACATGCAAAAACATCTATCATTTTCAATATTTTTATTTACAAATCAACAAAACATGTATATGTGAATCTTTACAAGACTCCTAAATAGTTTTTCACAATTTCTTTTCTGGAAAACATTTTACTCCATTTTTTAATTAATGGACACCCAAATTTTAAAAATAATTGGAAGTCATGCCACTTTGTATTCAATTTTATTATACAACATTTATGGAATCCATTATTTTATCATGGTTCTTTATCATCATAGTTTTTCAACATAATATATGGAACTAGATACCTAAATATTGAAATATACTTTTTCAACAAACATAATCAATCCAAAAATTCATCAATGTTGCCTTGATGTATTTTTCCACAACCTATCCCATTCTAAAACTATACCAGACGGAACTCTGTGAAATTTTTTGACCGATGGTAGATAAAAGTTTACCAACTCCTAAAATATGCATTTATCATGAATGAATGTGAAGTGAGCTATCATTTTCTGTTTATTGGTAAAAAAATTTATATTATATATTCTCAAGGTACAAGGAGACCCCACTACAACTTCTATAGAAATTTCATCCTACATCATAGTAGGGATTGGATGTGGATGATGTAAACCCAATGGTTTTATGCACACAACCATCCCCATCATACTTGTATAATAACGGGAAAATAACTCACAAATGGGTTGTCATACAAAGGACCACCAGAACACCCAAAAAATATCATAAATCATCATCGTTATTCTTAGATGAATAATTCAATTAGAATTATAAAAATCCACCATCATAAACATTATTTCCACTAATGAAAAATTATATATTTATATCATCGACCACCCTATTTTGAGAAGGACCAATAAGAAAGTGTATCCACACCAAATAGTGAGTCTCAAAAACATATATAATTCATCATAAATATGTTAATACTAATGAATAATCTCTAGAATAGTGAATTTTGACATAATGGTGGCTAATAAACATCATCCCCTTTCTACTAATCTATAATATGATAATATTAAACTAGACCCAAATAATTTCACTCTTTCAAATATTAAATCATCATAACCAATATATCTCATGATATATAAGATTTGGTATATCATCTATGTAATCATCATATTTAAAACTCTCTATATCTTAGTCCTCTCTCAATATCACTGATCACCTATAACTTCTCCCCATGTATTGACTAAGACATTTTCTCCCTTCTATAACCACATTTCACCCCATTTGTCCATAAGACGATGATCACTTCATTAATGAACACAATATACACTTCATTTCAGTATGAAATAGGTTATATAACACAGACCACTAAATAATGGAAAAAACTTTATATCACATGTAGAGCGGGGTCCCACATCGACAAATTTTCTGCTGTAGTGATTTGACTAAACTCATACAACCAATCAATGCATCACAAATACTTTTTTGTGTAACACCATTTTTATAATTTTTGTGGAATATAATTCTATATACACAATCTCCAACCTCACATGCCCCTACTATACCTTCTCCGTGATAAAATGATAATTAATTACAAAGGGTATTTTCATTGTGTGAAGGAATAGTTTTTTTATGTTTTATAGAACATAAAGTATCAAAACGAAATCAAATCGGAGACATCACATCAAATCCCATATCATCAATATGATTCCTCAACCATAAAAATTATGTTCAATCATGAGTGGTCATAATGTTTTCAACTTCAGCAGTGCTCCAAGAAATGAAATCATGATTCCGTAAAAGCCAAGAATTACACAAACCACCATGATAATATCCTCAAAAAGATGTTTATTTTCTCTCATCTAGTGAACCGTCCTATTATGCATATATATATCCCAATAACTTTAGCTGAGATTGTTCATTATATGTTAAAAATAAAATCAACATTATATTCACATATAAAAGTATTATTGTCATTGTATGTATATGGATTTATTTGGTATTACATTGATACAATGTTTCTTGGAATATAGAAAGGAATATATCAGGTCTTTTCAATGTCATGTACATCATGCTACAAATTATTTTCCTTTATTCTGTAATAATAACATCATTGCCTTCATAATCCCATGATAGTTTCATCCATGTAGAAAACGGAGTAACAATATCCTTAAAATTATCCAATAATAATCTTATCATAATTAATATGGAATATATATGTTTAGAAAAAAATGTTCCATTCATTCTTGTTGTTACATTTAAAAATGAAAAAAATGATGTTCACTAGTCATTGACATTTCTAACACAATTTTCATAAATTTGGAAAAACTATTTTCATTTCTATTCATCCTTCCCTCCATGTAGTATTCCATAAACATATAAAAAACACCATATATCTTTAATTACTGTCATTGTGAAAATATACATTGTAATCGACTCCACCAAGCTGTAATCCAGGATTCATAAAAAACAACATAATCTTGAATAACATGCTCTTTCTATCAACAATAAACTATTCACAACCTTTTTCAATTGACACACTCTGTTCTCATATTCATTAATTAAAAAACAATATTATTTTTAAATCTACATTTATTTTTATAGAACCAAATTCGATTATTTTGTCGATGTCAATTTTGAAATCTATGAACCCTCTTGGCAATTATATGGCCAAGAATAATCTAATTGTCTCAAAACTAAAAAAATGTGAAAATATCTCATCAACATTAATACCCTATATATTGGAGTACCATTAAACACTAGTTATAATCTAATTTGAATCATATCACCATATTTATTAATATTATTACAAAAGAACCATTTAGAACCAATGACATTACTGTCGGTTGTCTTTGAAACAATCACCATGTTTAATTTCTCTCAATCTCATCTAATTCTTCATTCATGGTCTGAATTGGATTCACATATCCATCATATTCATCAAAAAAATGTGCCTCTACCTTTAATATTTGTGATTATTATTTTAGGGTCTTCAATATCCTTCTCTTCAATAGCTCTATCTGATCACCTATAATGTTATATCTATAAATTTTAGCTCTTCTGGTCGGTTTATCTAGATATACTAATTTATTATCATCCTTCAAAGTATCAAAGTCTTCTTTTTAATAAGCTTTTAAAACTAGAATAAAACCTTATCTCCTTATCTCTTTATCACAATACACCATATTACAATAATTTATTTTCTTAATACTGTACTCATTCTATAAATTATTTACATAATTTTTTCAAGAAACATTCCCTGAAGTTTATTGAATAATTTATGTTCATTTATTTTCTTCGAGTAGCCATAAAATACCCTTTTATATATAGTAGATTAATTTATTTTATCATTATTGATAATGAATCAATTACTTCCATGTACATGATATTTCATAAATGTTGGATACATTCCATAAAAATAATCATATGGAGTATTTTCCTCTTTTGAAAAAACACTCTATTTGAAATGTAGACTGATTCCATCACTGCATCATTCAAAAAATTCTATGAAATTTATTTCTCAATGAGAATTTTTTAAGCGATGTTGTGGATAATATAAAATATTCTCTCAACTAATCCATTATTCAATAGGATTCTAATTGTTGAAACATGGTGCCTTATCCCATGTTTCTCAAGATAATACACCACATGGGAATTTGTGAACTATATTACATAGTTGGTTCGGATATTCTAGATTTCATTTCCCTTCATCTACTCAACTCATCTTCAAAAATATTCTACAAAACATAACACCTCAGAATTTTTTGTTATTATTGATACCCATTCCACTCTAATAAAATCATCAATTTATAGAACACAGTATAGCCTCACATAAATAGATCATATGTAAATTGGTCTATATACATCCACACACAAAAATCATGATTTTTTTTATCTTTTATATTTTTTCCTTATATATATTTCAAATTATCTTTTTTAATTCACAAGAATTGTATTTATGATTATAATAATGTTTCAATCTTGTGATATCTCTACCATAACCATATTTCACTAGATCTTCCAAAGATTTTTTTCTCAAAATTTCAAGACATTTTTTCAGTAGCATGTTTTTTTCTTCCTTAGATTAAAACACATCTCTTCTTCTCCACTCAGATGTTAGATATTTTATTCCGTTTTCATTCCCTATGAAATAACTACGTTGTCATTTTCCTCGATAACACAAAATTTCATGAAAAATATAATTATATATCTTGAGTCAAATAGTTTACTGACACTTATCATGTTTTGACTGAGACCTTCAACAACTATGACAAATTATTGTTTCATGTCTTTTCCATAAATACATTATATTATAGAGAAAAAACATTCAAATCCTTTATCATTGTAAAATGTTATAATACATTCTTTATCATGCCTGATTTCATTCCCCAGATCTTTTTTTTGATCATATGTGAGGTGCATCCACAATCAAATGATCCATATTCCAGTTTGATATGATTCTTTAAAAAAAATATCTGTAACCATTTCCCGCTTGTCTATTTTAATAATGAATTATGATTTTGAATTTATACCACGTATAGATTTAAGATATTTATATTCCCAGGTGTATGGTGGTTTAACTTCATCTTGCAATACTGAAAATGAAATTTTCCGTTTTAGCTCACTTTATGTTTCATGAAATTGTTGTTTACAACCATTTTGATTCTTCTTCAGCACAGTACTCTTCACCAATGACGTAAAATATCTACCCATGTGACCAAATCATCTAAACTAAAACCAATTACCCTCATATAATGTAATGGAGTATTGTGTTCTATTTTTCAATCATTGCGGTGCTTATACCATTCATAATAATATTTCTATATAAAAAAAGTTTTGAGAGTGTCCCATCATTCCACAAAAATAACACATGATTTGAGGTGTATTCTTGCATGTAACTTCTACACCAATGTATTCCCCTTTGGTTCTTGGAATATTATGTCCTCTGTTCATACCCCAAATCGATCATCACATTCAGATAGGTTGCTTGTGGTATGACATTAATCATCACACCTCACTATTTTTAATCAACACAATTATCATTCTAATCATTTAGATTTTATTATTATTTTTTCGGGTGAACAACTATTTCCCAATAGCATATTCTCTTTTTTCACTATGATTTTCTATCCAAATGTCATACTGATAGTTAAGAGTTTTTCTTGGCCATTAATGCATCTTCAAAGACTGACAACTTCCTCTTCAAGTTCTTTGATATTATTGATTTGATCTTTTCCAATGTTATTAAAAATATCAATTTCATTTTTTTCTAATTTTTTTTCTTGTACTCAAAAACCATTCTTGTGGTATTTGGCATGAATGACACAAGATTTTTCATTTCTTTATTCAACTCAAACTTATATTATCTATTCTACTGTGTATAATTTTTTCCATCACATACCACTTTGTTTTGTTTCTTCATTTTGGATCTCCAAATATATTATCTCTTCATGTTCATCATCTAAATCAATCTGATAGTAAACTCTTCTTCTAAATTAGTCTTATTCATTTTTACGCTCTTCCTCATGATTGGGAATTACTGAAAACTATCACTATAGAATATGTAATATGATCCTGGTAGTCCTCTAGCTCTTTTGGCTAAACTTTTTCTAAATTTTCATCTACATTAAAATGTATACTCTCCTTTCAACTAATAATTTTCATAAAAATTTTCATTCCTTCCACATAGGTTAATGACTGCTTCATGATAATATATACTTATCCTCTTCATCTTTTTTAATTTTCTTTGGGCACCTTTCAGCAATATTTCCAACCATTCCACATCGAAATCATAAAAACATAGTTTACCGTTAATAATTCATTTCCCTCATCATAGATTTGTGGAAATGAATGAAACCACCTCATATTCTTGTTCATCATATTTACTATCATCTATGGTTATCTTCTTTTGGTCCATTAACTCAAATTCTATTGAATTTCATTTTTTCCAAGACATGTAATCATTGTTTCATAATTTTGATGAAACAAATATACTGGGAAAGCTATCCAGTTTCATCTCCTTCAAATAATTATCCTACAAAATAAAATCCTTTTCATTTAATTTAGGTGGAGGTTTTCACCGGATTCTCTTGTAAATCATTGCATCTTCAGTAATTTCTCTGAGATCTCTCATGTCTTCCACAAAAATATTTACCCACTCAAATAATTAATCAAAATACTCATTTGAGTTCATGATGAGATCCTCATATTTGATCCATAAAACAAGCATATTATCTTCTATAACTATTGAGTCAACCTCTTAAATATTTAAATACCTTTTCCACATAGAATTTGATGACGTAAATGGCATCAAAATCGTATATATTTCATTTTACATGGCCCCCTAAGTCATTTGATACCCTTATCATTAGCATCCATATCACTTTGGTCAGCTTATGATCTATCAACATGATCGATATTAGCTGATGTTATATTTATAACTAATATAATGACATATATTCCTAATGATCATATATAGTTCTTCATAAGATTCTTTCATAGTTTAAAATTGTTTTCATCCATGATCGGAATACCATTGTGATTGATAACCTCTATTTCTTCACTGAGAGAGATTCGTGACAATTATAATAATTCACTGATAATAATGGATGTGAACACTTTGTCGAATACCCTGGGAACGAGTTGAATTTGGATATGATAGATTGAAATTATTTCCACTTTAGATCCAGATTCATTATTATAAAAACATCCTTCTCTATTTCTATCAAAGAAATGTATTACCAATAATTAAATCTGGTATATGACACACGTTTTTTAATTGGTTAACCGTCACTGGGATTATTTCAATGAGCATTAAATAGAAATTTCTTGATATAATAATTCCAATAAATCTCACTACCAATTACAAGGTCTGACCTAGACCACATCTATACAAAGGATCACATCTGTTACAATCACAGGATTCAGATTACTGCATTACTTGGGGAACTCCATATGTATCTTTCTATTGAACACTACCGGTTGAAAGCATAATTGTATGTGTCGTCTTTTTCTCACTACTCTTAGAAGGGATCCACTCACACTCTATGGACATGTTGTTTCCTACATTGTCTCTAATAAAAGTATCAATATTTATATATAGATTTTATATGAAAGTCGTCCTTTTATACACTGATGAATACATATTTAACATTATTGAACTGGGCAATATTAATCGTTCGTGAAACCTTAGGTTGTCTTGTGCACAACTCTAATGCCATCCATGAAACGTTTTCCTTTATCCTGGAATGACATCTGTCCCTCCATTTTCTAATTTCAAAAAACACAATACATGAATGAAACTCACTTATTACTTTAAAATCTCTACATTCACTAATATTTTATCTTTCTCACAACTCTCTATGTTCCTATCAACTCACTACATGCATGAAACATACTACATGCATGATATAGAGCTCGAATTCTCTCAATGTGTTCTGGTTTTTCCAATGAGTTGGTAACCACATATTTATAGGATTTTTTTGGCCCTATGCGCTAGTCACAAATCATTACCTCAAGTGCACTAGTCTATTCATCTATGTCTCATTTTAAAAAACTCACTTTTTCTGTAATTCCATAAAATGAACAAACAACTTTCTTCTTCCTTATTTTGATGTACAAACCATGAAAACAGTTATTTGTGAATCATTACAAGCCTCCAGAACACTTTTTCACAATCTCAATTATTAGAAACATTTTTCTCTATTCTCTAATTATTGGACCCAAAATTTGGAAAACACTTGGAAACTGTGGAACCTTGAATTCAATCCATTTATACCACTTGTAGAGAATCCATTTAATTATCATGGTTTATTATCATCATAGTTTGTCAACATATCTGAAACTACACACCAGACTCTAGAAACATATTTTTTCAAAAAACATAATCAATCCAGTAATTCATCAATGTTTCCTTGATGTATTTTTCCAAAACATATCCCTATCCAAAACTATACAATATGGAACTTTGTGAAATTGAATGACTGATTTCACAAAAAAAATTACTATGTCATCAAATATGGGTTTAACATGAATGAGAGTGAAGTGATCCATATTTCTCATCTTATTGGTCAAAACCAATTTTAAATTATTCATTCTGTTGGAACAATGATACCCCACTACAATTTTAATAGACATTTCATCCCACCTCAATGTTGGGATTAGATATGGCAGATGTAAACCAAATGGTTTTAGATTCTCAACATTCACCATCATACGTGTATAATAATGTAAAAAATACTCGCATATGGATTTTCATACATAGGGCCCCATGAACTACCACCACAAATCATAAATAATCATAGTAATTCTTAATTGCATAGACCAGTTAGAATTATGGAAATATATCATCATATAATTTATTTCCACTAATGAAAAAATAGATGCTTATATCAAAGAAAACCGTCTTTTGAGATAGACCATTGAGAAACTATATCCCCATATTATAAAGATTCTATAACACATATATAATTCATCATAAATATGTTAATCATAAAGAAGAATATCTAAAAGAGTGGAGTTTCAAATAATGGTGGTAGAAGAAACTTCATCCCCTTTCTACTCAACTCTAATATTATACTATTCAAAGAGACCCATCAAATTTCACTCTTCTAATGATTCCTTCCATACCTAGGTATGAATTTTCCTAATTAACCCATATGGTGTATGAGGTGTCAACATCAATAGATTTTAGGTACTGCACTGAATTCTACATTATAATGTTGAAATCCTTTTTAGAGAATATATAACTTATGACATTGTGGTTTGAATGCACAAAATATCATTCTCACAAAAGCTATTTTAACCAATTCTTATGTGTGTGCATCACAACCACATTTTCAATGTCATGGGTTGGATATTTCTTCTCATGTGGCCAAAGATGATTAGATCCATGAAAAACAACACGATCGACCTACATAATAATAAATACCAAGCCTCCAACTGATGCATTACATAATACCACATAGTCTAACCCAGTCTCAAGATGATTCAGCATTAGAGAAGTAGTCAAAATATGTTTCATCTCAACAGATTAATTAGTCAAATTATCATTCCAAGAAATATTCACCCACATCTTTGTTTGAGAAGATATTAGAGAATCCATCATCGAGAAAACCTTCCTGTATAGTCAATAAAATAATCAATTCCCATTATGATTTGATTCTTGAGGACATTATGTAGTTTTACAAAAGTCATAACAACCTTTACCTTTATAGGATATACTAATATACCATATTCATACACCACATGTCCCAAGAATTTCAGTTCCTGAATCCATAAATCACACATTTAAATATTGGAAAAAAGAAGGTGATTTTTCAGAAGACTCATAAATTTGCTTAGATGATGCACATGATTATCATTAGACTTGGAGTAAATAACGATGTTGTCTAAAAAAACTACAATAATGGCATTGAGATATTTAGGTAAAATATTTTCCATCAGACACTTGAAAACTGTATGAGTAATTATTATTCCAAATGGTATAAAAAGGTACTCATAATAATTGAACCTTCTCCAAACTGTGGTATTTGAATTGTCATATTCCATTATCCCCTACTGATGGTAACCGGATAAATGGTTTATCATTGAAAATAACTTCACCAATTTAAAATTATTAAATTGATAATCAATATGATAGACCATACAATTTTTCATCACCATAACATAATTGACAATTAGATAATAAACACATAAATGAATGGAACTGTCATCATTCATAGTGAAGATAACTGGTTCCACCCAATGTGACCCACATAGATGTATAAATCATTTGTCAAATATATATTCCAACTGAAACATCAGATCCTTCATTTCATCATGGGATATATATTAAAATAAAATATAAACTAGTTAACTACCATCCATTAAGTCAATGGAAATATTAGTATTTCAAATTAGTGGCAAACAATATAAATTATAAGGAAACACATTGGGATACTTGAGGAAAATAGGGGGATATCACTGCTCAATTATTCCTTCTCCTCATCAAATGAAAACATCGATATTATATTACCCTGATTGGGATACAGATGTCATGCTCTACACGACCTTGGATCACATTCTCCTTGAATAATAATATACACACAACTTGTTGTAGTAACATAATGAAATCAGTGATATCAATAAATTTGGGATTTATTTTCAATTAACCAATCAATTCCTTAAATGTTGTCATGATGTCCCAAATCGAGAATTCAAAATATCATTCTACCTCAACTTTTGATAGAGAGATGAAATAGGTGGGACTATAAAAGCCCTACCATCTATTTGTACCAAAGGGTTTAGTAAAATCCATTGTATATGATAATAGATCAAAATGAATATTTATAATATTAACATTACATGTAGAAATAATTGACAGTGATGCAAAAATATCATATGGAGAAATAAAAAATGAAAAATATATAGTAATAGTACATTTTATAATTGATGGAACTGTGTATGATTCATATTGAGGATATTCCAACACGTGAAGTCGATTCGGTACATATGTATGTGGTTGTAACCATTTTATAAAAGAATCACCTAATTTCTATGTTGTTTAGGGAAGATCCGAGAAACCACTTCCATAAAGAAGATTAAAAAAGATATGGTAGAATATATGCATGTGTCTAGAATGTCCTCCAGGGCTACAGTTTATGGTCACGTCGTTGAAAATAGAATTAGAATTTCATGGATTTTCACACTGGTAAAAAATAAAATGACATTTTCTAGGCACTCTAGTAGGTATGGAATTTCCCTACAAATGATAACACCCTTGTGAACCATCATGATTTGACATTAATTTTATGGAACTAATTCTGCTATTTAGAGAAAACAGTGCTCTCAAAAATGGTGACATTCCAACTCGGTCCATCTCAAACATCGTCTCCCTTACCAAAACATCAGAATAATTGGGATGATTTAAATAGAAAACATGATATACATTATATGATAAAATTACCAACTCGATCTGTAGTGAATTTATCCTCTCATTAGAAAAAAACTCAGGATCAAAAATGAATGAGTACATTGATGAAATTTTAATTCACATTCATAGTTCTATCATCCTGATAAATCTTGATAAAATCCATTGCCTTGGCCAACATCATTGAATCTATATTAGAATGGGTGGTGAAAATTACCTTGATGTATTTCCCCACTAAAACCTCATGTTACTTTTTCATAACCATCTTTTCCCACAATATGATATACAGTCTTTCTAGAATGAAGGTGGTAAAATTCCCCCTGATATTTTCTTGTGTCCCTAAAAACAAATACATGTTTTCTATACTTTTTACCATTTCACAGCATGTTCAGGATTGGTGGAGACATTGAAAATTAGTGGCTTCTCAGGAATGAACTTTTCAGAATGGTATCGATGAAATTTCCTCTTAGGATCCACAACGAGATATTGAACAGGGAATGAATGTGGTGCCTTCCCTAGTGATTAGACTATATGACTGATCACATTAACCATATTTAAATATATAATAGGATTATCTTACCGATGATCAGAAGAAGCCTCTTCCTAGATTTGATTTCCATGTATTATGAGAAACATGATGTTACACAACATTATAAGACAACAAATTAGACATTAGATTTACACTCAGTCAATGAATAAAGGGAACTAATCCAAATAAAAATAAAAATATATTTGTATTTAGATCAAAAAAATAAATATTAGGGAAAAGAATAGTACTAGATCACAAGAAGACTTCACCCAGCTAGCCATGGAGATATAAGTATCACTGATGCTTGAGCTGCCTATACACACAATTGAAACTAACTCCTATGTAATGTCCTGAGTAATCAGCTGCATACTAAATTTAATAAAAATTATCTACCTTACAATGATAACACATTTTCCAAAACCCACATGGGTACACTAGTAACCCAATAACTAAGATGAACCTATCATAGATCAAAGATTATTCCCGATCACCATGGGTCGGTGAATAGAACTAAAATCATACAAAATATAGTGGGAATATTTCATCCACAAACATTTTGGATGAAAAAAATAATCAAGAAAATATGCATAAAAATGAATATCCATTTGGAGTAATGTACCCAAATAGAATGAGTCATAAAAATGACCAATGTAATACAACCCATGAACCAAAATAGAGGATAATATGAAAAATACCAAAGGACATAACTCACGAAAACCAAGGTTCAATAGCTGGATCCATCACAATGAGATCATTTCCCCTTGATCTAATCCAAAAGATGATAATTTATTGACACCTGAAGTCACATGAGTCCCATGAACACTACTAAAGAATTGGTCACTTCGAAAGGCATCACCAGGAACTCATAACGGTCATACAACAATGTGATCGTGGTATGTCAGAAAGATCTTGTTAATGATCCCCATGAACACTACTGGAGCATTGGTCTGACCGAAAGGCATCATCAAGAACTCATAATGGTCATATACCAACATTGAAGGCTTTCTTCAATACGTCGTCTTCCCATACCCAGAGCTGATGATATCCATATCTGAGATCTATCTTTGAAAACCAACGAGCACCCTTCAACTGGTTGAAGAGATCATTGATCCTCGGCAATGGATACTTTTTCATTACGGCCACCATGTTTAGGTACCAAAAGTCCTTTCATGGAATCAAAAATCTATATGTGTTCTTGAAAAACAACACTAGGGATGTCCATGTAGAGAAATTGGGCATTACGAATGTCATACATTGTATGTCCTCCAACTGCGTTTTCTGCACCCGATGCTCTAACGGGGCGATCAGATATGCTGGTGTAGATATCAGTGATGTTCCTAAGTAGAAGACAATGCAGAAGTATACCCCTAAATGAGGAGGACTTCATGGGACATCTTCTGGAATTATGTCCTAATAGTCATCCACCATCACTAGAAACTATGGACTCACCTTATCCATTCTGTAGAAGTCCAAGCAAATAAGTAGATATGTAATTGGGGACACCATCTGGAGTGAAATTCCATCATTAAATTGGAAACACAACCATCGGTGATATCCAGAAAAAATTATGATGTATGGTTGTCTTTTAAATAAATTATTTCCCTTGATTTTTTCCTCATTGTTGTATTTTTGGGAGTTTCTTATGGGTTATATTAACGTGGTTCAACATTATTAAAATGTGATGAATAATTGCGTCTCTCTTGTTATAATACTAATGCAGGGGGCCTGGGTCAAACAAAAAATGTCGGACCCTCTGGAACTTGTTTTTTTTTTGCATTCTTCAGGGATGGTTTTCCCAACTCTACGGAAGTGAGATAAAGAGGGTCACACTGTGACGGAAGAATTATGGGTGGCCCCTAGGCATAAATGGGAATTTAAATAAAGCTATGTAACATCATCGGATCTCCATGGATGCTCCACTGGTGCGGCGACATAGACGGTGGATGATGCTCACCGACATCTGAGGAGCACAACGCCGTGAATTTCAGATAGGCGACCGAAAAAGGATGGCAGTAGAGGCAGAGGCGACGTGCCACATTGAAGAAGACACGACTCAAATCCATGATGAATGTAGGGGGAACTGCATCCCACGGGACTCGAGGGCCATGTTGCAGCACCACGTAGCGCAGCTGATTGAATGGTTGAACGACTCCTTTGTTCCCGACATGACTACCCCATGCCTGCCTTCCATAGGCCAGCTGATATGTAATTGTTTCACCCTCTTGAGTGTAAGTCCATCTATTTCTGCTCTGTTCTCCTTCTAACAAATAAAGGAAAAATTTCCTCCATCTATTCATGTACATCTCACAGTACATCTCAATATGTCATCTATGAATTAAATCCCGATAGACAGTCCATACCTAGAATGAAGTCATAAGGCTTCAACGACGCTATTAGAAAAACCCATATGAAACTGACTCCTCCACGAGTAATATCACATTGTCCACACCAGTGTGTTATCATTGAATCTCCTCCCATAGGAGTATTTAAACACAATGTTTGAGCTAGAAGCACAATCATAATCAGAAAGAACTGAACATAGTCCATGAAATGGAAAATATTTCCAGGACCTATGTCGATATGCACTATATCTAAATTAGAGATGATAGAGAACGTACCTTGTATCATCTCACTGACTTCAGTTTTGTGAGCCTCAACTCTTTCTAACTGGGCCTATCCACATCCACCTGCTCCCTGATCTCATGGTGGACAGCCTAGGAGTGGTGGTGGTAGTGCATTGTAACCCCGACCACCTACTATTGTACACCCTTCTACCCTTCCTTGTATCACACCTAGATGATGACCATGGTCCTACCACTATCATTGTCTAGGGGGCCCATCCTTCATCTATAGATCATCCGTTCTGGGAGTTACAAAATAACGATCTCTCTGATCCTATCCCCCACAGTAAAAACAGATCATGCCTCGATGGTGGATCCCTCGGAATCTTGAGACTGCAACTTCTGACCCTGCATCCGAGGGTCTATATCCAGAAGGCCTTTCCCCCTTGAAAAAATGTGTCATCTATCTAGTGCCAAATGTAGTTAACATTGCTATCTGTCATCTAATAGGGGCTCTGATTATCAATGCCTACATGGAAACAATTCAATCCATCAGCAATTCTCAATTTTGCACCCCAGCATGCTTTGGGATACTGAGAGAATCTATTGTAGCTCTGATCACTCATCGGAGCCCATGATCACTGGTTTGGGCCCTAATGTGAGGCCCCCATACCATGTTGGTGGAGTATCATGAGAGGTCAATAAATCTCATCATGTACAGAACCACATTCTGGTTGCACTGTCGCAAATGCTGCAGCTATTAAATACGCACGTGGCGTAAGGACACTAGTACGAACACTACCCTGAGGGGATCTCAAAGTCCAGCCAGGTGAGGGTCATCACCTCATACACTTGGATAATCGATCTCCACCATGTTCCTATCGAGCCATGAATAAGGCTAGTGGCTAAGATCACAATCTACTATGTGGGTGTCTCTACTTTGAAAAATACCCATGAAACTGCCTCATGACATTTCTCGTCATCTTGGGGGTCTGTCTCTCATTGAAACCTTATTGGCCTCTGTCCTTGGATGTCATGCAATGTGCTCAGCAGGAATTAATGGCCCACTTGTAACTTCTAATTATCAATGGGTGGTGGTGTTGCTTGTACCCCAGCCCAAGGGGTTATCCCTATTTGTGGTAATTGTACCAACTCCTCGTCGCTCAGTGGGCCACTATCACAATCTCTAACCGGAATATTAGCTGGATATGTTTTTGGAGGCATCCTATAAGAAAAAAATATGTCACATTTAATAAGTTAAACCTAGTGAGATGAATAATGAAAGGCCATGAAAACATTTCAAAACACTAGAAACTATTGTTTTCATGTACTCACTTAGAAAATAGAATTCAATTTCTTGGGGTAAGGATATGTTGGTCGTCACACCGACACTAGACTCCCAATACTAAAAAATGAACTCAAGACACTTTACATTATTTACTTTTTAAATGTAGACACTTAGTTCATCTGGTTGAACTAACCACCCACTAATACCACTTTGTCACGACTGGTCCAATGGGGCCCGGCGCGTGAATTCCCCATGCCTACCTTCCATAAGATTGTGGATGGTGACTAGAACCTCATTGCTTTTCCTGAATTGGGAAGGAATTTCCTTAAATATCTGTACACACTAAAAAATAAAAAACGAATTATGAAACCCAAAAAAGTAAGGTATAAACATGAGAGTAAAGTACTACCACATTTACAAATGCAAACATAAAAAAGTGGGATATAATACAGCCCTATAAACTGAAATTAATGTAAATAGTGGTCACATTTATCCTAGAGCTCTACCTGGATGATAGTAGTTGTGAGTATGATGTCTAAGAATAGCATCTTGACTTATACCATCGTACCAAAATCTACTATGTCCCAAACATCCAAATTCTACCTCTGAGCATCAATAGTCACTACTACAAAAATGTGCTATATCAGTGCTCAAAACAGGATTTATCCGCACTAAAAATGCACTGTAATGCTCAGTGCTGATAAAGGGTGGTGCCCGTTATTAGTTCTTTTTTAGGGATGATAAAGGAATCCTTTATCAGCACTAAAAAACGCTGATAAATGCCCAGTGTGCTGCATAAAATATTTCTGTAGTAGCACACCCAAACAACACCTGCAAATAATATAGCATCTCAATAAGTATACCCATTTAAAATTAACACATAAATCATAAACTAATTATTCCTTGTATACCAATAAACTAATAACACATAATTGATAAGTTAATTAAATACATAAATAATTTATTCTAAATTAAAAGGGATGGGGGTTGCTCAGGGGTTTCGTGTGGTTGTCCATGAGGGGTAGGGGGTGTCCGGGGGGATGGGGGATGTTCAAGGGTGGGTGGGGGTGGTCCAGGAGGTTGGGTGATGTCTAAGGAGGGGTTTGGTGTCCAGGGGGGTGTGGGTGTATAAGTGGTGGGGTGCTGTCTAGGAGGGTGGGTTTCCAAGTGAGGGGGGGTGTCCATGGGGTTGTCCAGGGGGGTGGGCTGGTGTGCAGGGTGTCGGGGGGGGGGGGGGTGTGCTGTCCGTGGGGTTTGTGGGGCTATCCAAGGGGAGTGGGGTTGTGTAAAGGATGGTGGAATTGTGTTGTTAGGGGTGATAAGGGTGTCCAGGTGGTGGTGGTGTCCAGGGGGGTTGTGGGGAGGCCTAGGGTGTTGGTAGGGCTATCCAAGGGGGGTCAGGTGGTGTCCAAGGAGGGGGGAGTCCAGGTGGGGGGGTGTATGGGGTGTCCATGGGGGTGGGCTGGTATCCACAGTGTCGGGGGTGGGCATTCTAGGGGGTGGGGGTGTCCGGGGGTGGGGCATGGGGTTTGTTAGGGAAATCCAAGGGGGGTGGGATGGTGTCTGTGAGGGTGGTGGTCGTCTTCCTTGGTTTGGGGGTGTCTAGAGGGTTGGTGGTATGCAGGTGGTGGGGTGGTGTCATGGAGGGGTGGGGGTGTCATCCAGGGGGGGTGGTTGTCCATGGTGGGTTGGGTGTTAGAGGGGGGATGGGTTGGGGTGTTGTCTGAGGTGGGGTGGGGTTGTCCATGGGCCTGTCCAGGGGGGTGTGGGTGTCCAGGGGGTGAGGGGGCTTACCAGGGGTGGGGGTGTCCAGAGGGGTGTGGGTGTCCAAGGGGTGGGATGGTGTCCAGGGGGGTGGGGGTGATCCATGGGGTTAGTGGGAATGACTCTCACATGTCACAAATAACCCATGGATCGTTATCATAAAGGATCAATACAGTCCGAATGCATTTTTTTGGATTTCCGTAGGGTAGTTGTCGGTTGCACTTAAAATTGTATCCATTTTAAACAAAAGAGAGACCCTTTGAGTGATACCAGCCACAATGTGCCTCAGATTGAGCTAGGGATGACTCTTACACATCACAAAGATCCTGTGGATCATTATCCAAAAATTTCAATACAATACGAATGCATTTGGCCTGATTTTCGTAGGTCAGTTGTCGTTTTCACATTTAATTGTGTCCATTTTATAAAAAAAAAGAGACCCTTTGAATGTTACCGACCACACCATGTCTCTAATTGAGGTGGGGATGACTCTTACAAATCATAAAGGACTCGTGTATCATTCTCATAATGGATCAATACATTCTAAATGTCTTTGGTCAGATATCTGTAGGTCAGTTGTTGTTTTCACTTGAAATTTTGTCGATTTTAATAAAAAGATCGACCCTTTGAGTGATACCGGCCACATCGTGACTCAGATTGAGGTGGGAATGACTCTTACACGTCACAAAGTACCATTTTATCATTCTCCTAATGGATCAATACAATCCGAATGCGCTTGGTCAGATTTCCGTTGGTCGGTTTTTGTTTTCACTTAAAATTGTGTCCATTTTAAACAAAAGAGAGACCCTTTGAGTGATACCAGCCACACCATGCCACGGATTGTGGCAGGGATTACTCTTACATGTCAAAAAGAACTCTTTAATTTTTCTCCTAAATAATCAATACAATCTGAAAGTGTTTGGTCGGATTTCGGTAGGTCAGTTGTTGTTTTCACTTAAAACTGTGTCCATTTTAAACAAAAGAGAGAACCTTTGAGTGATACCGACTACACCGTGCCTCTGATTGAGGCAGGGAAGACTCATACACATCAAAAAGGACCCGTTGATCATTCTCCAAAAGGATAAATACAATCTGAATGTGTTGGGTCGGATTTCCATAGGTCAGTTGTTATTTTCACTTAAAATTGTGTCCATTTTAAACAAAAGAGAGACCCTTTGAGTGGTACCAGCCACACCGTGTCTCGGATTGAGGCAGGGATGACTTGTACAGATTCCCAATGCACCCGTGGATCATTATCTTAAAGGATAAACACAATCCAAATGATTTTGGTCAGATTTCCGTAGGTCAGTTTTTGTTTTCACATAAAATTTGTCTCTTTTAAACAAAAGAGAAACTCTTTGAGTGGTACCGGCAACATCGTGCCTCCGATTGAGGCGAGGATGACTATTACACGTCACAAAGGATCCTTGTATCATTATACTAAAGGATCAAGAATGTCCTAATGTGTTTGGTGAGATATCCGTTGGTTAGTTGTTGTTTTCACTTAAAATTGTGTCCCTTTTAAACAAAAGTGAGACCCTTTGACTTTTATCGGCCACACCATGCCTCTGAGTGTGGTGAAGATGACTCGTTAAAATCAAAATGGACCCGTGTATTGTTCTAAGAAAGGATCAATAAAATATAAATGAATTTGGTCAGATTTTCATTGGTTAGTTGTAGTTTTCATGTAAAATTGTGTCCATTTTAAACAAAAGAGAGACCCTTTGAGTGGTACCGGCCACACCGTGTCTCGGATTTATGTGGGTATGACACGTAAACTTACCCAATGCACCCGTGGATCTTTCTCTTAAATGATATACACAATAATAATGCATTTTCCCAGATTTCTGTAGGTCAGTTTTTGTTTTCACTTAAAAACTTGTCCATTCTAAACAAAAGAGAGACCCTTTGAGTGGTACCGGCCACACCGTTCCTCAGATTGAGGTTGGGATGACTCTTAAACATCAAAAAATACCCATGGATTGTTATCCTAAAGGATCAATACAATCCGAATGTGTTTGGTTGTATTTATGTAAGTCAGTTGTTGTTTTCACTTAAAATTGTGTCCATTTTAAACAAAAGAGAGAACCTTTGAGGGATACATGCCACAATGTGCCTATGATTGAGGAAATGTTTACTCGTACACATCCCCAACACAACATTGTATCATTATAATAAAGGATCAACACAAACTGAATGTGTTTGGTTAGATTTATATAGGAATGATGTAGTTTTCACATAAACTTTGTCCATTTTAAACAAAAGTGATACACTTTTAGTGGTACCGGCCACACCGTTCCTTGGATTGAGGTGGGGATAACTCATAAAAGTTACAAAGGACCCATTTATAGTTCTCCAAAAGGATTATTACAGTCCGAATTTGTTCAGTCATATTTACGTAGGTCAGTTGTTGTTTTCACTTAAAATTGTTTCCATTTTAATCAAAAGAAAGACCCATTGAGTGGTATTGGCCACACCGTGTCTCAGATTGAGGTGTGGTTGACTCTAACACATACCCAACACACACTTGGATCAGTATATTAAAGGATCTACACAATCCAAATGTGTTTCGTCGGATTTCCATAGTTCAGTAGTTGTTTTCACTTAAAAATTTGTCCATTTTAAACAAAAGAGAGACTCTATGAGTGGTACCGGCCACACCATGCCATGGATTGAGGACGCGATGACTCATAATCGTCACAAAGATTCCATGGATCATTGTCCTTAAATATAAATACAATAAGAATGTGTTTGATTGGATTTCTGTAGGTCAGTTGTTGTTTTCACTTAAAATTATTTTCATTAAAAAAAAAGAGACACTTTGAGTGGTACCGGCCACACCGTGCCTCGAATTGAGGCGGGGATTACTCGTACATGTCAATAATGACTCGTGGATAATTCTCCCGAAGGGTAAATACAATCTGAATATGTTTGGTCATATTTTCGTTGGTTAGTTGTTGTTTTCACTTAAAATTGTGTCCATTTTAAACAAAAGAGTGACCCTTTGAGTGGTTCCTGCCACACCGTGTCTGATATTGAGGAGGGTATAACTCTTGCATGTCCCCAACAAACCTATAGATCATTAACTTAAAGGATCAACACAATCCAATTGAATTTGGTCATATTTCAGTAGGTTAGTTGTTGTTTTCACATAAAAATTTGTCCATTTAAAACAAAAGTGAGACATTTTGAGTGGTACCGGCAACACAGGGCCTCATATTGAGGCGGGGATGACTCGTACACATCCCAAAGGACCCGTGGATTGTTATAATAAAGTATTAATACTATTTTAATGCATTTGATTGTATTTTTGTAGGTTCGTTGTTGTTTTCACTTAAAATTGTGTCTATATTTAACAAAAGATAGACCATTTGAGTGATACCGGCCACACTATGCCATGGATTGATGCGGGGTTGACTCGTACACATTCCCAAAGTACCCATGGATTGTTATATTAATGAATAAACCTAATCTGAAAGATTTTGGTTAGATTTCCATAGGTCAGTTTTAGTTTTCACATAAAAATTTCTCCATTTTAAACAAAAGAGATACCCTTTTAGTGGTATCGGCCACACTGTGCCTCATATTTTTGCGGGTGTGACTCATACACAACAAAAAGGACCCTTGGATCATTATAATAAATTATCCATACAATCCAAATGTGTTTGGTTGGACTTTTTTAGGTCAGTTGTTGTTTTCACTTTAAATTGTGCCAATATTAAACAAAGAAAAAGGAATAGCTCACTCTAACTATATAAATTCTTGGTTACTGGGATAGGGATGACTAGTAATAAAGCCAGATCACCATATCCATAGTAAATCAATTACTGACCTGTATAGGTCACTTTATGTTGACCCGTATTGGTCACTTGATGCTGACTTTTATTGGACGCTGGTGCTGACCCATATTGGCCGATGGTGTTGAGCCAGATTGGTTGTTGGTGCTGGCCTGTATTTTACATTGGTGCTACCCTGTATTGGTCTTTAGTGATTACCTTTATTGGTATCTTAAAAAGATCTAGGTTTGATTAGTTTTTACAACTAGACTGTCCCACTCAAGAGTTTCTGATACTGACCCGTATTGGTTTCTCTTCTTCTTTATGTCACAGTCAACTACTCGATTCCCACTCATAGCACGCCTAATTCTGGGATAACATCTCCTCAATACATTAGTTATATATCAACCTATAAGATATACTAGGAAGATTTCATATCATGATCTGTCACATCCTGAGGGTTCCAACGCAATATACCTTGTGCCAACCAAATGCCCGGTCTGAAAGTTATTGTAATTTTAGGGCTGAGTTCCCAAGTGGATTTGGAGTCGATCCAACAAGGCCGTACTCCATATTTCTCAAAAATAGTCAAGGAGTATCTCAAAATGGACTGACAAAATTCAACGATATATGAGCCATAGACGGGTTCATCAAACAGATAGCTGGTTTGTTTGTTACGGTCACATAAGTGTTTCTGTGCCCGAGAGGTGTCCGGGTCTAGTCCGGCCCGGTCTGACTGACCAGTCACAACCTGGTCAGGGTCGACCTGAAATCGTATGATCTAAACCACCATGTCCTGAACTGGCCTAGGCCGGACCGGTAGGGTGGGGTTGTGGTGGGCACGTCCTGCTGGGCTGCGGATAGGTCCTGCCTGCCCAAGCGGGGCTGGGCCACGGGGGGCATTGTCCGCTAGGCCGTGGAATGGCCCGACCAGCTGGGAGATGTGGCCCGAACAGCTAGCGTACACCACATGGGACACACGGTCTACCTAGAGAATGTATCAAATGAGCCATTCGACCGCTTCAATCAGTGGTTCCATGTGGTCCGCGAGACCTTCAGGACCCGCGTGATGCATCTCCCTCTGCCATCGACGTGGCTTCATTAACCTGTCACGCAATGGTGCATCATGCCACCCCGGCGGGCGATCATTGTCGACCGACTGTATGACTATAATGGTGCTGATCGGTGTCATTCTCCTCCGTAGCTGGAAAGTGCCAGCCAAAATCTCCACCTCCACGCCTGTCACCAGTTCCATCGCGCTGGTCACCATTGTCACTGAGCCTGTCGCCGGTGTCTCCCTACTAATCACCGGTGTCACCCTGCCGGTCACTGGTGCCACTACACCTGTAGAAAATATACAGGGCTCCATCAATGCTCTATATCACCATTTATATTTTCTTCTATTCCTAAAAGCCTCCCAGTCTTCCTCTATCACAGTGTGACTATCATTCTCACCTTTCCATCAAATTGGGAAAACCATCCCCGAAAAACACAACAAAAACAAACCAGTAGTGGAGGTTCCATGACTTATTCATTTTGTCCTCTCCATGTACATTATAGTTATAAAAATACGATATTATTTGTCTTTAATTTTCATAGACTCATAATAATCCCAAATAATTATGAAAATTACTTTGAATTTTTGGGTCTTTATAACTGATGGAAGATCAGGTTGTTAGTTTCATTCCCGGTGCGGTGTTGCAGATACATCTCAGGGGTGATGACCCCATGTATTTTGGTGTTCCATGGGTTGTTTTTAATATAGTTTATGTATCCTTATAAATATTGTGTAACGATTATAGCAATGTATTCTATTCTAAATTTCATTTATCGCTTGTTTTGCATGAATTTCCATATTCAATTTTTGATTATTTTAGGTTGTTTTATTTTTCCATACTCTGGTTAATCATTCACAAACCAATATTTATCATACTAGAGAACTTGTTCTAGCCTGTGGGGATTGGAATCACCATTTGGGACTTTCCATATACCTGTTCAGGTGTCAGTTTTAAAAGAGACCAGATTCTGTTTGTGACAATGAATAATAATCTCCACCTTTAAAAAAATATGTATTATATTTTTTTAATTAATATATTTTAATTAATTAGTAAAATTTGAAATAAATAATAAATAATTTAATAAAATGTTTCAAAAAAGTGATTTCATCAATAATGGTGTTTTTTAATATATATTATAAAAAATATTTATAAATAATTTATACCCTTTCATAAAATTTCAACTTTGAAAATAAATATAAATTTTTAGAATCATTATAAAAATATTATCTTAAGGAGAATATTATATACTTTTCAAAAACAAAATTATTTTACCATTTTATTAACTTTTTTAAAAAATAATTCCATTTATTTTATTGTAAATATATTACTGCATTAGTAATTTTATAATAAAAAAACTTCATATTAATTCGAAATATTAAAATTTATTATATAGTTATCATCATTATACATTATTGTGGTATATGTTAATTTTTGGGCTTAAAACACATTATGCAAAAATAATTTTTTTATACGCACAAAGTGTTTTTATGTTATTATATTAATTTCATTTTGAATTATTAAATATATTAATGATTTTATTATGAATTAAATAAAATATTTTAACATTCATTTAATGTATTTAACCTATCAGATGTAACACCTAGAGACTTTTAAAAGAGTAACATCATGATTGACCGTATGTATGCCATAACAGTAAGTAGGGAAGAGAATTTATGATCCCTTGTCATTATGATATATGTATTTTTACATGAATTCAATATAATTTATAGATTGTAATGAAAAAAATCATTATTTGAATGAAATGATAGACACTATAGAAATATTAATATTTAAATGAAATCATTATGACATATTAGTTAGGATGGTGGGTATAAATAGTAATAACTAAATAGAAAATATTATACAATTTGAAATTGTATAAAATAAATTAAATTGTAAGATATTCGCAATATGTAAAATAATATTAATTTTAATGAGAAAATAATTGGTTCTAAAAAATAAATTCATTTAAAAAGGATGCATATTCATCCTTTTTAAACATAATTTGAAATTAATTTTTTCTACTGTTAAAATATTTATTTTGAAATAATAATCCTGATTTTTTAATCAGCATATCATAATAATATTTTTGTGAATTTTAGAGTATTTAATGATTTTTTAATATTTTTTTAATACATAAAAGTACTATTTTCAATTGAAAACTGACTAATGTTTAAAATTTTTATTGAGTTAACATGTATTCTATGTAAAACCCCTAAAATTTAATAAGAGCCACATTTTTTAGACTGGGTGTATTACACGCAACAAAAAACATATATAGATATATAAATATCCTAGGATTTATGATATAGATAATATTTTATATAATTTAAATATATTATATGTCACAGAATGAAAACAATTCTATGTAATATTTCATTACCCACAATAATGAGTTTGTTCGATGATTTTTATCACACACAATGACATGTTTTATTAAAGAATAAAGTACTACTAAAATATTATTATTTTATATAATTAAAATAAATATAGTTTTAAAATTAAATGATATCAATATTATTAACTATCCTTGTAAAATATATAGTTTATAAAAATAAAAAATAAATTCAGTGGTTACCAATGAATGAGAAATTAATTTTAAACTAATTCACTATAAAAATTTTTATTCACATAAAGGTAAATTATCCAAAAAATATTTAAATTATTATTAATTAATGATATTAATGATATATATATATATTATGCATTCAATCAAATAATTTTTATTTTTAGTAAATTGGATTGATAATCATTAGATAAGTATAAATTCACTATTATGTTTAAAAACGATAAATAATATAAAACATATTTTACATCCTTCTAGTGGTGAATCAATTAAATATTATTTATTGAAATTTAAAATATTTTATTTGTTTGAAAAATTTATTATTTCAAGAAGAAAATAAAAATGGTCTTAGAGTGATTTTGGGTATTTTTTGGGAAGTTACAGTTTTAATAAATATTGAAAATACTAATTTTTAATTCCAAACATGTTGATTGTATAATTTATTTTTATTTTTAAATTATATAATAAATGTATTTTAATGTCCATTAGATCATTTATACATTAATAAATATATTTTTTTTTTCAATTTTATCAACTTTAAATTTAAAATACATATAATAACATTTCAATCTATTGAACATTTTTTAAACCCCTCTTTGTCATCCCATGCATGTTATAACATTTAAGTTAATCTATAGTACATATATGACTGCAATTTGGACAAAATGGATTAAATATTTGAAAATTTAAAAAATTTATATGGATTAATATTGTTAGCGTAATTTTTAAACATAATGATTTTGAATAAGATTAAAAATAATTATAACAATTAACAGAAAAATTTACATAACGAAGGACAAAACCATAATATTAGTGTAAAAATTTATTATTAACATGTCCAATATCTATATCCTATCCATATTTAGACCCTATTCCCCATTTTATCTGTTTCACATAATAATTGGATACACATTCCATTGTAAAAATGTTTGTGGAATTTCTATAAAACATTTTCAAGAATGCTACTCCTTCACTACAAAATGGTACTCATCCCTCCCAATAATTCAAAACACTTAACCCCATTGGATGTTTAATACCCTAAATAAAATATTTCTTCAAATACCTCTCCTAGTCCTTGAAGAATCACTTTATAGGGAACTCTAACCAAAGATGACTTTTATAAGGAACCAAAAAGAGTTTTCGGAAAATGTGGTAGCATTCCTCAAGGCTAGATTTCACTTCATTTCTACCTCTTTCCATTAAATATTCATATTTGTATGGGACCTGATATCTTTTTTATATTATTTAATGAAATCTAGGATTAAATTTTTTTGGAAGGTCTATATGACTTATCCACAACACTAATCCATATTTTCTGTTCTTTGAAAAGTGTTTCCAGTTTTGTGAATAATATTGTTGGCATCGATGAGTCATTTGTATTATCGACATTTGGTGTGTCATTTTTACTACTGATGTTAGTGATTCATTTTTATTATCAATATCAAAAATTCACCTTCATCTATTGGCATCAGTGAAACATTGTGTATAGTTTTTCAGGCTTCCTATAGTTTGTCCCCTTTATAGTATTATTTGATGAAAAATGCGTTTACGGAATTGTATTAGTTTATTTAAAGCCTATTCAAATCATATAACTCCTATATTAGTTTTCAAAATTATATGGAAGGATTTACTTGTCCAAACCATATGGATTAATTTAATCCACATTAATGGAAATTCTGAACCATTTCAAATCTCATTAGTCTCTGATCTAATCTTTTATAGTCAGGAAGCATCCCTTCATTCATTCAATATCATTTATCTCTGTGTGAGGTTCCCCATGTCATTATTCACATAGTAGTTGTGTAATCGAACCTTAATACATTGCCCTTTTACCCTTTATGTTTCTTCCTATTTCATGTGAATCACCAATTTTGGTGCAAGGAGAAACTGTTGATCCGTCATCGAAAGAATGTATAACCGACCTTCATTCTTGTGTTTTATTCATTCCTTATTCTCATGTATCTCATTTCTGTGTAATAGAATGTCTTCTCTCTATTTCTAATAACAATTTATTAGGTGTCAGTTGTTTCTGTCGTGCCACAATATCCTCGGGTGGATGCAGTTTCCATGGGGAGAGGTGATCTTGATCAGTTATGTTGGCATGATCGTAATGAATGTCAATAACCATTAATGGCAGGGGATCACCATCTTATATATTCATTTATCTGAATTGTATTGTTATCCTGATTTATTCATCTATATCCTAATGTAATTTAAATAAAAAATATTTTCCCTAGATAAATAAATTGGTATCAATCATATGTTATTGACTATTTTTTTTCTATATAGTGTTATATCTAAGAATACCATGCATAGAATGTCATTCTTGATGGAAATTGGTACAGAACATAAATTGGGACTAGTGTTAAATTTTTTTTCAAATATAAATAGGCATACTAATGAATCTGGTTATTGTTGCTTCAAATAAATGACAATAAAATTTATATAGTAATCATGTTTAATTAATATTTGATTATTATAATAGATTTCTCTTTAGAATAACTATAGTTGTAATCTACTAACAATTAATCAGCTATTTTAATAAGGATTAAAAAAAATTTGTTTGAAATAATTCAATTCCATTTATTTTTCTATGTTACCATCATTTTTTGATAAGGGAATGGCTTCTTCTTTGTTGCCATGAGAGCGTGTTGCATGTGAACGTTGAATTACTTGTATAGGGCCAAGATCACAGTTTCTTTGTTATTTCAAAATACTTTTGATGTGTAATGAACCTTGATGGATGTGTTGAATGGTTGGGGTTGGGATTCCCCATGGTTGTATGTACATTTGATTCCTAGAGTGGTGAGATGAAACAGTTTATGCTTATGGGTGTTGAGGAGGATTCTAGAGGTGATGAAACATGTTAGATATGAATGTTTAATTCGTAAAAAATATTTTTGGTTTCATATCTCCATTACATTACCCACCTCTCTAGGAATCTGTTATTTATTATCCTCATTCCCAAATTGGTGAAGACCCACGAGGTATGACACATGCTTCGAGGTTTTTCATCTCGAGGGAGGATGGGTGTACGCTCCTTCTATTGGTGGAAAAGACATGAGGAGTTGTTCATCTACTAACCATATTGACCCTGTTTTTTTGGTAGCTTATAATTATTTTTCTAGAATTCATGGGAATATGTTAATATAATAATTTTGTTAATAAATGATTTAATAAATAATTTTTACCTGTGGGGATAGAGTTAACTAGGATACAATGTTCGGGTAGTATTTCTGAGAAGTTGTGGACTTGGTTTGGCTATTCTTATATGGTAAGAAACATTATGGTGATGTTAATGAAATTCAATGTGTAATTTAAAATTATTAATTAATGGTATAAGAAATAATTAATGTAATTTGGAACATGTAAAAATGGATAATTTTACACAATATTTCTATTTATATAGTTTTTTTCTTATAGGATACATAGTCTTCTTAGTTCCAGTTAGGAGTCTGAGAGGTGTTATCTATAGTATAGTCAACGACAAGGTGATGAACATAGTGTGGTTGTGAGCTATATTATATTATGTAATTTTTTTGTTTCTATACACTACTCCACACTGTCAGTTTTGGAAACTGAAACCCCATGAATTTTGAGCCCTAGGGGGTGATTTTCACATCATTCTGGTGGGAGGGTGGATGACTGGCTATCCCCTATGGCCCCACTAACATATCTTGTTAGTTACATGTGTAGGTAGACACTTTTGTTAGGTTTCCCCATATATGTGTGTAGAGGACTATAATTTCATTTTATTATTAATACACATATATTTTAAATATAGTTTCCTATGGAATACCATAGGTGTTACATGTATAAGCAATTATGGGTTGAGGATCCATACTCAGTGAATGGGCAAAAATGGATTGAGGTATAAGGCACTATGTATGATACACATTATGAGAACTATAGAGGAACATATAATCTAACTATTTATTTTGGTTACATGTGTGTAGTGGTTGTGTTTCACAAGGTGCATGTTGTGGTTCTATGGGTTGGTTTTTTATGGAAATCCTTCAGAAGAGAGATGCATATGACGTGTAATGTTGTGGAAATGCATAAAAATAGTGGGGATGTGGCATCAAGGTACCATAGATATTTAGAATTATATATTATACTATTGTATTCTATACATGGTGAGAGTGTCCATGTTGAGGCTGGAAACATAGTATACCCGACAAGATGATGATATAGTATCACTTGTTGCCCACAATAATTTACGATGCTTTCATTACTTTTTCAAGATAGGCTTTGTGGAGGAACCTACTAAGCATACCATTATACTAAACCTATGTATATATATACTATATTTTTGTTCACATAGTGATGTTCGATGATCATGATGGTTATTAAGAGCTTGAGGTTATAGGAGCTGTTCAGGCATCATTGCCGCTGACGTTTTACCTTCTATTGGTACATGATGTTTGACCTTTCAATTATAGTAGTTAATGCCTAAAATTATATAGCTATACATTGTATTTAATTTAAATTTTGGTATGAGTTGGATTTGGTTTTTTTCTGTCTTATCTCTCTATTCTGTGTGTGTTCTCTTAGAGGGTGATTCCACACATTGGTGTGTTTACTATATCCTCGGTTGTAGTATCCAGTCTGGGGCCTACTGGAGGTGGGACTCTGGGGGGGCACATTCTCTCTTATAAAATTTCTAGACGTGGAGGGGTACACCTTATAAGGAAGAGTTCACGATAGAGTGGTATCAAATTTTCTAGTTGAGGGATATAATAGTGTTTGGAGTTAGGGAAATTTTAGGATTCATGGGTTTATAGGGAAACAATATCAGGCATATTTATTAGGTGTTGCAAACACTGGAGACCAGCTAAAACACATGTATTTGGGGACCATTGTGATATGATGTATGAAAGATTATGTTTACAGTGACTACTTAATGGGTAGATATTTGTTTTAATGTAGGCACATTGGAAAGGATTAAGCATCATTCAACTTTGTGCTTATGTTTGAATTTCTAGACCATGAGATATGTTAACCTAATATAAATAGAAGAAAATAATTATTTAATGTTGAGTATTCCATATACCAGGTTTATGTAATCTAATAGAATTTTTTTTCAAATATGGCTCCAGGTCAACGTCCTCATCAGGTGCGTGTAGAAGATGTTCTGCAGGCTACACTGGAAGATCCCCATAGAGTAGAGGTCGATGATGAAGAAGCATAAAGGGTGACTCTCTAAGAGTTTAAATGCAATATTTTGTAGAAGAATGAGGGATCTATTTCAGATACAGTAAAAAAATACAGGTTGGAGGAGGAAGATATAGCATTCAGCTCAATCGAATGTTAAAAAATCATGAGGTATCCTTATTTTTGATGATTCTATGTGGGCTAGTGAGGCAGTCGTGGTTCTTGTTCCTCAGAGGTCTCGAGGATTTGACAGTCTCATTGGATGAAATCTAAGACAAGATCAAAGTCACGATTATTTCATTAACTGTGAAGTTGTCCAATAACCAGGAGTTTTATACCTTTCAACAAGGGAGCTCTAGTGTGATAGTGTTTGGAATATGATTCAGGAACATTTTATGGTATTTCTTAGACTTATTTACAAATAAGGAGGCTAGGGTGAGGCATTTCAAGGATGATTTTTTGTTTAGAGATATAGCACCAGATGACCCCATTGATGCTGATGACATATCTTGAGATTCTATATAGGGTCGAGGACATCAAGAGGATGTTACCCATAATAAGAATCTTAGTGATAGGGGAGTCATTAGTGTTTCTCATGAAGGTGATTTGTGTTTTGTGGTTCATAGTTTTTCGAGAAAAAGTGTTTTCATTTGGTTGGGGGTTTGTCCAAGACCACAACATATAGTTTCTCGCAGGGAGGTGTCTCTCAGGCCTATTCCAAGGGATCAGGAAATTATTTTTATTATGAATGATGATATCATCAGATGCGAGTCTTCCAAACCATTCAGAGTGATCTGCATTCACCTGGTGCTCTGCTCCATGTTCCCCAGTTGAGGTAGTTCCAGCCGAGGCACCAACATTAGTTTCTACTAGAATTTGATTAGAAGAGAGAATATGAAGTATGTAGAATATATCCCTAGTATGCTCTTCACCCTTAGAGAGTATAGAGAGGATGTGGTGGTCTCATCATCAGGGTTGAAGTGGCCATGGATCATGTCGTGCTATTCTTCATGATATATAATTTCTAGAACTAGGTGAGCCAAATATTATTGGAGGTACCATTTCATGTTTTTTTCATGGGTGTTTTCCTTGATTGAATCTAGAGCCACTGTAACACCCCAAGATTTCATAGTGTGTTATTTCTTTAAAATAATTCAATAACTTGCACTACACGCAACACCGAGGTCAATCACACCATGGCTTACAAAAAAAAGCCATTCAAAAGAGGTTATGAATATTATTATCTAAATTTTAAACTTTATATAATCCTTATAATTTTAGAATCCATATTATGAGTTTCTTAGATATAATGCAAGAAAAAATTCATTTTCAGTATTGCACTTTTATCAACTTTTAATAGTGAACCCTTTTTAAATACAATATTTTAAGCTTTTTGACTAAATGCGGACATCAAAAAATTTAAAATGAAACAACTCAAGCTTCCACGGTACGCTTTCCTTTGAATAATACAATAGCGCGTGTTGTACGCAACACCGAGTTCTAACAACCAATCAAACTAGCCGTTATGAATAGTAATACCTACTTTTTGAAATTATATATATTTTATATTTCAAAATGGACATCATTTTTGGATTCGGAATATCGAATTTAGCCTAAGGTGAAATTTTGGTACATTTCGGATAACTTTCATATTTTGATGAATAGTGAAAATTACTAAATTTTAATTAAAAACAACTTTTTTAATCAAAATGATTAATAGTGATAAATTATGAATTTGAGTGGTTTTAAAGTATATTTATAATATATTGATACCATTTAATATAATTTTGGTAATTGGACATAATTTTACAATTAAATCGAACATAAACAAGTGTCAATCGTTTGATAGTTATTATCATTTAAAAACACGCTTTTTGTTTTGACAGCGGGAATTAATTTTAAGTTAATTTCTGCCACTTTTTTTGTTTTGAATTTAGGAAAATGGATTCCATATTTGGAATTAGGATGTTCAAATTGTGTAAATAGGTAACTTTTCTTTTTAGACATTTTGAATAATTACTGCGGTAAATATTTTATTTACCATGGTTAAGCGTAAATCCGGTAAATAAGGGTTAAACAAAATAATATTATAATAATACTAAATTACCCTAAAACGTGTCTTAAACCTATTGGTTGATACATGGTCGACCATGGGCATCTTTGGGTATATTTTGGGACCCCATGGATCCACTTGTAAGTGATAATGACACTTTATTTTAATTAAGTTAAAATGAATACAAAAATGACACAAGCATATATCTTTTAGAAAAACAATTTTTACATAGGGTTATATATGTTTGATTTTAGATTATAAATATTAATTAGAAAGATAAAACGATTTCCTACATAATGATATTTTATTTATAATTTTTAGACATTAAATAATTTATTTTATTTATGACACAATGATGATGCAGTAATTACTATAATAGTGAAAAATTAAAATAATTGATATTATAAATACCCAAATAAATATAATATGAAACTATTAATGAATTAAAATAATTTTCTAGGATAATATGATATATTAGTATTGATTTAAATGACTTTTTTCGAAGTAATCAATCTGTTATGAGTTTCACAAAAATCAACTATTGAATAGTGTCAACATTGACATAAAAGAGTTCTTAAAACAAATATTATATTATTAATTGATATTAAATTCCTAAAAATCTAATGTTCGGCCAAGAGACTTATATCATGATAGGTTCATCATTAATGGACGACTTGGGGGTCGCCTGGATGTATGTAGTAAGTTTATTAACCATATTATATAAAAATACAAAGAGACATTGTAAAAGTGAAACTAATTAACTTAAAGTTAATACTTAAAGATAAGGTTAATATAAGTACCCAAACCGGTCTAAATTCTATTGGTTGAGTTGTTTTCGACCCATACCCACCTTAACCTTAGAATAGTCAACTTTGGAGCCATTGGAAACCGATTATGAATTTATTATAAACTAATATCTCTAGCTTTTCCAAAGGTGCCCCTCACCCCTCTTATAAAAGGGCACTCCTCCTTCCCATTTCTTCACACCTTCAAAGCCTTTTGGTTCGGCCAAACTCTGCCCAAATACTCTCCCAACATCCCTCACTACAACCTAGAGGCCTTAGTTTGATCATAAAGCCATCCTATGGAGCACTTTTCATCAAATCAAAAGGAAGAACCCGAAGAAGAGGTAATGATTTCACCACCATTTTCTAAGTTCATTTCTTCTTCCACTTCTTCTTCCTTGTTGTTACCATTCTAAAATAATAAATCCAGTATCATATATATACTGTGATGTTATTATAAATATGGTACAACCATATTCAGTATTCTATCCACCCTTTGAATGACATGTCACCATACGTGCGTACGTACGGCTTACCGTCTCCACGTCGTGGTGTAATTGTTATTCAATATAATATTATTTGGATGGGTATAATAATGATGTGTAACTCATGTAAATAATATATATAACATGTTAAGGATTCTGTATATATGATATACCATCCTTTATATATTATTTTAATATCAAAATAATGATATTGTCGCTCGTGCGTACGTACGGACTACCGTCTCCACGAACGCGATGAGATTCATTCTCCATCGTATCCATTCAAGTATAATTATCATTTCATGATTTAAAAAAACGATGTTTAAGGACTTGATATCATTCTGGATATGAATAATATAAAACCTATCCTTTACAAACATGTCTTACGTAACAAAACATATAAAATAAAACAAGTATGTTAACACCCGAAACAACAATAATACTAAGATATTATTATCAAATCAACATTAAAAGATCATATATGATATCATATTAATGTATATGATTATTTTATAATTTAATAACAATTATTTCACCATTATACAGGAGGTTAACCTACCCCAACCAAGGAAAATTACAAGGTAAGGGTTATTTCACAATCACTTCATTATCCGAGGTTGTTTATACGTAATAATCTACTGGGATTTCTTTATCATCCACATCCATGTTTCTTCGAAATGTATTTCAAAACATATTTATTATTTACAAGAATATGGGTTAAATTCATTTATACCCTTGTTGGTATTTTATAAGAGGTTTATAAAGGAATCTTTCCGTCGTTTTCAAAACAAGGTCCTTTTTAACCTTTTCGACAGAATTAAGGTAAGAATGTTTTTTTAACTTATACGGCGGGTACGATTATTTTCCGCTGCTATAAAATATTCAAAGCTTTCCTTACAAGCTTATAATAATATTTTCAAGAAAATGTTTTATTTTATATGGATCTTAAATGATTTCAAAAATAGAAAGAGATATTTCTCTAAAAAGTGTTTTGATTTCATCTATGTCAACATCCTTTGATGGATTTTACACTTATTTGAAGTTTATTTATTATGATACAAAACTTCTATATTGTATTGAAGGTTTTGTGATATGTTTTACTGTGGATGTGTTATTTTTATACCATTCATAGTTTATGGTGAAATTATTGACATTTCGTATGCTAGTTCCAATAAGAATGTTTATGTTATATTTCAACCTTTACTTCATATGAATGTGTTGGACATGTATGTTCCAGGTTGGGGACTGGTGAAAGTAAGCCCTCCAGGTTGGGGACTGGTAAAATTAAGCCCTCCAGGTTAGGGACTGGTAAAAGTAAGCCCTCCGGTTTGGTGTCCGGTTATTAGAGGCACTCCGGGTTGGTGTCCGGTTATTAGAGGCACTCCGGGTTGGTGTCCGGTTATTAGAGGCACTCCGGGTTGGGTTCTGGTTACAGTTAGCCCCAAGGTCTTGGGACGAGGCCTTGACAAAGAAATTAAAGTTTATCATTATGCATTCCATCATTTTGAAAGTGGTTATTGATTTTTGCATGTGATTATTCGATTAGTAGAATATCCATGTGAATAAGTAAATGGAATTATTTCATTTTATTTATGCCATACCATGTTGAAAGTTCATGTTTGAAAGGCTTTTGTTTTAGTTATACATTTCCTTAAATGTTTATTCTTATTTATGAATGTATCTGCTATATTGTTATCCTTACTGGGCATTTGAGCTCACCCCTTTTCTATGTTTTATTTTTCCCAGGAAGTGAAGAAGTAAATTATGAATGACCTGCAGGGATATTATGTGGGGATATGAGTGTGGTTTATGGAGACAATATGTTGTTGTAGTAGTTTTTCATTTTATGATGTAATGTAAGAATTATGAATATATCTAGTGTTTCCAAGGCTACTAAACCAATCGGTATTTCGAGATTTGATCTTTCTTGTGATCATGCCAATGTTATGTAATAATGCACCGACTCCGGGTAACTAGGGTCGGGGCGTTATAGTTGGTATCAGAGGATGTTTAGTACAAACCTTGGAAGCTATATTTAGATAAACTCTGATTAGAGCACGTAGACCTAAGATGTACTTTGAAGATTATTATAGAAGAACTTCCTAGAATTTTGGTATTGTAGAGATTTTGTGAGTTTTCCGAGCAATACATCCCTATCTGGATATGAGCAGGTAGAGGCGGCTCTGGCACAGATGTACCTAGGGGTAAAACTCGAAAACGCCGCTTTGAGCTAGACTCGAACGGGAACTGGTGCACGACAACGGGCCTTGCTGCACTCTTGGTTACGACACTCCCGGGGGATATGCTTAGGATAACTCTCATTTTCTTTACAAATCATTATGAAGGGTTTATGAGTATATACTTTCTCAAAGAAAACATTTTTATGATTATGGATTATATCCATAAATAGTTCAATTTATGTTAAGTGTTTTATAAGTATGGGATTATGTATTTTGATTCATAAACTGATCTAGTGTATGCCATTGTTTAGAAATGGCGCCCAGTAGAAGGAATGAGAACTCCAGAAATGCACATGATCCAAAGAGAAGAAAGGATCATATCTTTCATGGTCTTAAGCTAGAATTTATAAGATAAATAGTCTCCCATGTATTATCATCATATGAAGAAATAATATCATGTGTTGATAAGATAAGTAAAGAGTTTACTGAGTCCTATGGCTTTGAAGGGAAACAAGAGAAGAAAAGGAAGGAAGAGAGAAAGATGGATAAAGGGAAGAGGGAAAAGAAAAATTTTCCCATATGTGGTAACTGTGGAAAGAAACACCCTGGAACTTGCTTGAAAGGAATTGGAGTTTGTTATAAGTGTGGAGGAAAAGGGCACAAAGTACGTGACTGCAAGGGTAAGAAAATGGTTTCAAATGTACAATGCTTCATTTGCAAGGAGTTTGGACACTACGCGAACCTATGTCCCAGTCATCAGACAATGCCACAGATGATGTTATTGGATAATAATCAAGTTATGATACTACCACAGATGAAGAAGAATGATTAGAGTTCTTATGTTGATTATGTCAATTGAGTGTTGTATCAACAATGTACTTGTTATAATAATTATGGAGTATATAAGGATTGTACTGCAGTACTATTTCATTAAGGACTTGAGATTGTGTGGAACAAAGAAAAGTGACCCAATAGCAGGATAAATTTTAGGAAAATATATGGTTGAGAGAATGATAAACCATAATATAGTTCTGATACCGAGGTAGTGATTTTGGAATAATACATGATTGCTTTGGATAAATTGTATTGGATATTCATGACTACCTTGGAACTGATTAATGATTTTTATATTCCATCATTGTTGGGGTTTAAAACATTTTTGGATTGATGAAGTATATCCAGCATTCTATATGGAATAAGGGAGCATTAATGTATTCAAGAAGGAATATGGTAATTTAGGATGTTTCAGTGTATTAAAAGAATACCTGATGAAGGTATTCATATGCTATTACAGGGTAAAAAGGATCTACATTATTTTTACCTTCCTTATAAATGTTGGACTGTGAGTTTGGACAGAAGTATTTTGGATAGTTCTAGTTTGGATTATTTTGGATTGCCATAAAAGGACAACCCGGAGGTCGGGCGACAACCTGTCGCGTCCGGCAAGGCTGCGAGACTTGAACCCGCAACCGAAGGGCGACAAGGGTGTATCACCTACCACTGGCCCACGAGATGTCCTGGATTAAATAATGTAGTTTTTATTAAAAGATCTTGTAGATGAATTATAAATTCGTTTATTTTGGAACCCTATACGAATAGTGTAAATAGAATTTTTACGTTCTATTATATCTTAGAGTGAAATATGAGTTTGGGGTAGAAATTTATTAATGGATAAAACTCTAATTATAAAGTAAGTATATCTCCTTATGATCTTAGCCAATCTCATAAATAAATTCCTCAACATTAAGAAAAGGAACTTAGAACAAAAATGTAGTCCTAGATGGTACCTTAAATCATCACTAATTTATGGCTTTGGGATTGTTGACCTTTTCATAGCCATGTTCTCTACCACTCTCCATCATATAATTGATGGTTAGATGTTTCTTCCATATCCATATTTTCTTACATGGAACCCTAGTATGTGTTATTTTCGGTAATCTTCATACTTTCCACTTTTTGTTTTAAATAGAGGCCTCATTAATTCATTTTTCGATGTGGTATTTCAACTAAGATATTTTGAAACATCAAAAATGTGTTATCCCAATACCCTATGTGTTGTTCAACCGATGGTATTTCAAATCATCATAGATTGATTAGTTTAAGGACCTCAATTTTATACTTGTTCGTGATTTATGACCTCAATCACTACCTATAAATATTTACGTTTTCCCTCCAATTATATGTCTCTAATTGCCACCAATGTTCTCCTAATTGAGATCATAATTTGGTGGTGACCCTTTCATTTCTCTTTTCCTCATATTAAGACTAAATTTTAGTAACCCAATTTCCGATGTGGGTTTTCCTACAAATATATTTTCTATTTTAAACCTTTTATTTTCGAAGAACAATTTCAAATTGCGAGGACACAATTTATTGAAGGAGGGTAGAATGTAACACCCCAAGATTTCATAGTGTGTTATTTCTTCAAAATAATTCAATAACTTGCACTACACGCAACACCGAGTTCAATCACACCATGACTTACAAAAAAAAGCCATTCAAAAGAGGTTATGAATATTATTATCTAAATTTTAAACTTTATATAATCCTTATAATTTTAGAATCCATATTATGAGTTTCTTAGATATAATGCAAGAACAAATTCATTTTCAGTATTGCACTTTTATCAACTTTTAATAGTGAACCCTTTTTAAATACAATATTTTAAGCTTTTTGACTAAATGGGGACATCAAAAAATTTAAAATGAAACATCTCAAGCTTCCACGGTACACTTTCCTTTGAATAATACAATAGCGCGTGTTGTACGCAACACCGAGTTCTAACAACCAATCAAACTACCCGTTATGAATAGTAATACCTAATTTTTGAAATTATATATATTTTATATTTCAAAATGGACATCATTTTTGGATTCGGAATATTGAATTTAGCCTAAGGTGAAATTTTGGTAAATTTCGGATAACTTTCATATTTTGATGAATAGTGAAAATTACTAAATTTTATTTAAAAACAACTTTTTTAATGAAAATGATTAATAGTGATAAATTATGAATTTTAGTGGTTTTAAAGTATATTTAGAATATATTGATACCATTTAATATAATTTTGGTCATTGGACATAATTTTACAATTAAACCGAACATAAACAAGTGTCAATCGTTTGATAGTTATTATCACTTAAAAAAACGCTTTTTGTTTTGACAGCGGGAATTAATTTTAAATTAATTTCTGCCACTTCTGTGTTTTGAATTTAGGAAAATGGATTCCATATTTGGAATCAGCATGTTCAAATTTTGTAAATAGGCAACTTTTATTTTTAGATATTTTGAATAATTACTGCGGTAAATATTTTATTTACCATGGTTAAAGGTAAATCCGGTAAATAAGGGTTAAACAAAATAATATTATAATAATACTAAATTACCCTAAAACGTGTCTTAAACCTATTGGTTGATACATGGTCGACCATGGGCATCTTTGGGTCTATTTTGGGACCCCATGGATCCACTTGTAAGCGATAATGACACTTTATTTTAATTAAGTTAAAATGAATACAAAAATGACACAAGCATATATCTTTTAGAAAAACAATTGTTACATAGGGTAATATATGTTGGATTTTAGATTATAAATATTCATTAGAAAGATAAAAAGATTTCTTACATAATTATATTTTATTTATAATTTTTATACATTAAATAATTTATTTTATTTATGACATAATGATGATGCAGTAATTACTATAATAGTGAAAAATTAAAATAATTGATATTATAAATACCCAAATAAATATAATATGAAACTTTTAATGAATTAAAATAATTTTCTAGGATAATATGATGTATTAGTATTGATTTAATTGACTTTGTTCGAAGTAATAAATCTGTTATGAGTTTCACAAAAATCAACTATTGAATAGTGTCAAAATTGACATAAAAGAGTTCTTAAAACAAATATTATATTATTAATTGATATTAAATTCCTAAAAATCTAAGGTTCGGCCAAGAGACTTATATCATGATAGTTTCATCATTAATGGACCACTTGGGGGTCTATTGGATGTATGTAGTAAGTTTATTAACCATATTATATAAAAATACAAAGAGACATTGTAAAAGTGAAACTAATTAACTTAAAGTTAATACTTAAAGATAAGGTTAATATAAGTACCCAAACCTGTCTAAATTCTATTGGTTGAGTTTTTTTCGACCCATACCCACCTTAACCTATGAATAGTCAACTTTGGATCCATTGGAAACTGATTATGAATTTATTATAAACTAATATCTCTAGCATTTCCAAAGGTGCCCCTCACCCCTCTTATAAAAGGGCACTCCTCCTTCCCATTTCTTCACACCTTCAAAGCCTTTTGGTTCGGCCAAACTATGCCCAAATACTCTCCCAACATCCCTCACTACAACCTAGAGGCCTTAGTTTGATCATAAAGCCAACCTATGGAGCCCTTTTGATCAAATCAAAAGGAAGAACCCGAAGAAGAGGTAATGATTTCACCACCCTTTTCTAAGTTCATTTCTTCTTCCACTTCTTCTTCCTTGTTGTTACCATTCTAAAATAATAAATCCAGTATCATATATATACTGTGATGTTATTATAAATACGTACAACCATATTCAGTATTCTATCCACCCTTTGAATAACATGTCACCATACGTGCGTACGTACGGCTTACCGTCTCCACGTCGTGGTGTAATTGTTATTCAATATAATATTATTTGGATGGGTATAATAATGATGTGTAACTCATGTAAATAATAAATATAACATGTTAAGGATTATGTATATATGATATACCATCCTTTATATATTATTTTAATATCAAAAGAATGATATTGTCGCTCGTGCGTACGTACGGACTACCGTCTCCACGAACGCGATGAGATTCATTCTCCATCGTATCCATTCAAGTATAATTATCATTTCATGATTTAAAAAAATGATGTTTAAGGACTTGATATCATTCTGGATATGAATAATATAAAACCTATCCTTTACAAACATGTCTTACGTAACAAAACATATAAAATAAAACAAGTAAGTTAACACCCGAAACAACAATAATACTAAGATATTATTATCAAATCAATATTAAAAGATCATATATGATATCATATTAATGTATATGATTATTTTATAATTTAATAAAAATTATTTCACCATTATACAGGAGGTTAACCTACCCCAACCAAGGAAAAGTACAAGGCAAGGGTTATTTCACAATCTCTTCATTATCCGAGGTTGTTTATACGTAATAATCTACTGGGATTTCTTTATTATCCACATCCATGTTTCTTCGAAATGTATTTCAGAACATATTTATTATTTACAAGAATATGGGTTAAAGTCATTTATACCCTTTTTTGTCTTTTATAAGAGGTTTATAAAGGAATATTTCCGTCGTTTTAAAAACAAGGTCCTTTTTAACCTTTTCGACAGAATTAAAGTAAGAATGTTTTTTTAACTTATACGGTGGGTACGGTTATTTTCCGCCGTTATAAAATATTCAAAGCTTTCCTTACAAGCTTATAAGAATATTTTCAAGAAAATGTTTTATTTTATATGGATCTTAAATTATTTCAAAAATAGAATGAGTTATTTCTCTAAAAAGTGTTTTGATTTCATCTATGTCAACATCCTTTGATGGATTTTACGCTTATTTGAAGTTTATTTATTATGATACAAAACTTCTATATTGTATTGAAGGTTTTGTGATATGTTTGACTGTGGATGTGTTATTTTTATACCATTCATATTTTATGGTGAAATTATTGACATTTCGTATGCTAGTTACAATAAGAATGTTTATGTTATATTTCAACCTTTACTTCATATGAATGTGTTGGACAAGTATGTTCCAGGTTGGGGACTGGTTAAAGTAAGCCCTCCAGGTTGTAGACTGGTAAAAGTAAGCCCTCCGGGTTAGGGACTGGTAAAATTAAGCCCTCCGGTTTGGTGTCCGGTTATTAGAGGCACTCCGGGTTGGTGTCCGGTTATTAGAGGCACTCCCGGTTGGTGTCCGGTTATTAGAGGCACCCCGGGTTGGGTTCCGGTTACAGTTAGCCCCAAGGTCTTGGGACGAGGCCTTGACAAAGAAATTAAAGTTTATAATTATGCATTCCATCATTTTGAAAGTGGTTATTGATTTTTTCATGTGATTATTCGATTAGTAGAATATCCATGTGAATAAGTAAATGGAATTATTTCATTTTATTTATGCCATACCATGTTGAAAGTTCATGTTTGAAAGGCTTTTGTTTTAGTTATACATTGCCTTAAATGTTTATTCTTATTTATGAATGTATCCGCTATATTGTTATCCTTACTGGGCATTTGAGATCACCCCTTTTCTATGTTTTATTTTTCCCTGGAAGTGAAGAAGTAAATTATGAATGACCTGCAGGGATATTATGTGGGGATATGAGTGTGGTTTATGGAGACAATATGTTGTTGTAGTAGTTTTTCATTTTATGATGTAATGTAAGACTTATGAATATATCTAGTGTTTCCAAGGCTACTAAACCAATCGGTCTTTCAATATTTGATCATTCTTGTGATCATTCCAATGTTATGTAATAATGCACCGACTCTGGGTAACTAGGGTCGGGGCGTTATAGCCACACACTGCATAATAACACATTCATTTTCCCATTATTTGGTACTTGATGTAGTGTGGTTTCTCATCCCATTTACATTGACTATGCCAATCTGAGGTCAAGTTTAACTGTTTAATGTATGTAGAGATTGTGAGCTAGTTATGGGGTAGCACCACTCTAGGGGAGAATTTTTATGTTAAAACATACTACCACGCAATTTCATCCTCTACATGGATTGATTGTATTTTGTGTTGGTTATTATAGATTTATTTTGTAGGAACCTGATGTTTTTCAATGCTGATGGAGAACCATCAGTTTGTGTTGGTAAGTTAAACCCTTATATTAGTCATAAGAGTGTTACGTCTTTGTGATCATTAATGGCTATGCTAATTGCGAGTTATTCAGAGTTTCAAAAATTATATTTCCCTATGTTCATAGATGTGTACACATATGTATTTCCATAAGAGTATATAACATTACCTCCTTGATGAGAAATAAATATTGGGATCAAACTATAGCCATGTTGTTTTTTCTCTATGTATCCATATTGGATGGACTGTTTTGAGTTATGGAAGGGGTTTATATTCACAATGGTCTCTTAATGTGTGGTTTTTTCGGCAAGTATTTCATTGGGGTATGTAAAAGTTTTTTTCATCAAGAAGGATGACAATAGTTTGAGGTTGTGTATTGATTATCATCATTTTAATAGAGAGATATTGAATAATCGCTTTCCTATTCTACATAATGATGATTTACTCTTCCAACTAATAAGGGAATGTTGGTTGTTGAAGATTGTTTTGTGGTTAGGATATAATCAGATGCATGTAAAGGATTAGGTTATCCCAAATAATTCTTTCTATTGTTTTCATGGGCATTATGAGATTGATGTAATGTCATTATGCATGATGAATACCCCATTTATGTTCTTGGGATTAATGTATGTTGTGTTCCATGAGATAATGTATATGTTCTTGGTGGTTTTATTCAATGATATCCTTGTGTACTTCATGTCAGAGGTGGAGCATGAAAAGCATCTGTGTGCCATTTTGGGAGTTCTTTGTTGACCACAACTATTTGGGAAGTTTTCAATGTGTGTCTTTTGGAATCGAAAAGTTAGTTTCTCGGAGCATGTGTTGTCCCAGTAGAGAGGATCTATGGATCCATCGATGATAGATTCAGTTGTATCTTGGGAAGCCCCTATGAATGTGGTAGAGGTGCAAGGATTCCATGGTCATGTAGGATAATAGGAAAGATCATGATTTTTTTGATTTGATCAGTGTTTGGAAGCATTCATGTATCTAAATGGTAAGTTTGTAAATACTCTAGTTTATTATCTTCCAGTATAGTGACGTTTAGTTTATTTTTTTAGAGATTCATTTCATCTGGGGTTAGAATGAATTCTGATGTTGAAGGGATCAGTAGTTTCTTATGGTTCTCAACAGTTGTGTCGTCATGAATGAAACTACTCCACCCATGATCATGATTTTACAATAGTGGTGTTTTACTTGATGTTTTTGAGACATTAACTCATTGGAGAGAACCTTGTGGTCTTCACTGATCATAGTATATTGTGGTATGTTTTATCCCAGCGTGACTTGAACATGTGTTTGGTTTAGTGAATGGGGTTCTTACAGGATTATGACATCAATATTTTATATACATCATGTGAGGTGAATTTTGTATTTGAGGCACTAAGTATGATGTCATGTAATTATTCACTACAGTAATCATATGATTCCTAGAGAGTAATGAATGAACATTGAGTATTATATATCGATATGGGAGATGGTTGGGGAAGAGGTTGTTATATCAGATGATGGATCAATAAAATTTGGTGTTGCTGGTAAAAGAGTCCCAGTTGGGGGATCTTGAGGTTGAGGTCTGGAGAAAGAGTTTTTTGTGGTGAGGCCCCTGATGGTTGGTTTGATGATGAATGACACAAGGTGTTGTTTCATGGATGAATTTTTGTCTCTTTTCAAATGTGTGAGATGGTTGTCATAGAGTTTCATAGATCACCATTAGTGATTCATCATGGTTTGGAAAATATGTATTCTTCCTTGTGGAGCTAGTTTTGGTGGCCTTGGGAGAAGCATGCAGTTGTGGAGTTTGTGACTCGATGATTGATCATCTAGAAGGTGAAGGCCACTCACCATGTCCTTAGTGGTTTTTATAATCTCATAGATTTTTATCAATGGAATTGGTAGGAAATCACAATGGAATTTTTTACTGGTAAACATTGAGAATATGGAGGTTATGATTTTATATGTGTTTTAGTTGATGGTTTAATGAAATCATGTCACTTCATATAGATCAATGAGTCATGCATAGTGGAGGTAATATCAAGGAAATATCTGGAATTGGTTGTGAGACTCTGAAACATCCCGAGGATGAACATTTCTAATTGAGATCCTCGTTTTAACTATAGGGTGTAAAGAGGTAACCAACACGTTTTTGGTTCTCAACTATACCATAGTAGTACATTTCCTCCATAGATAAATGTTTAATCATAGAAAACAATCCAGATTCATTAATACATGTTGAACTTCTATATATTCGATTTTGTAGGTTTTTGGATGAGGCGCTTAACCTTGGTGCAGTTCTCTAACAATAATAGTTTTCACTAACACATCATTATGGTGCTGCTCGAAGCCTTGTATGTATGACCATTCCATTCCTCTTTTCATTCGACTAATGTTAGAGGGTCATCAATTCATAGACTGAAAATAGTGTAGAAAACAACAATGTTGGTTCTTGGGATTTGTGAGAGGATGACAGTAGCGCGTGGTCTACATAAGTCATATGATAACCATATGTGGAAACCCCTTGATATTGATATTAGGATCATGTATTTCTGATGGTAACTCCCCATCCAGGGAAATGAATGATTAGTTGTGGGATTATGATTTCTCTCTGTATTCGTGGGTCTTTAGAGGGGGTGGATCAAGTAGTATTCGTGACGTATCGGGTATCACATCCCCTACAGATGATCCAGATATATTATTTTTTTCATTTTTTTAGCTCTGTCATTATCCTCATGATGACTCTCTCTTCCTAGATTGGTGTGGTATCTATGTTAATGATGATATGACCATCGAGGAGTATCTTATATAGATGAAGGACCACAATGAGATGTTATTGTGTTGGCATACTATCCCTTTGTTTTTCCTTTTGGTGACATGGTAGCATAGAGGAGGTTACATGGGATTGGGAGTCGTAGATACACACATAGTACCTTGAGTTGTTTAATGGTTCACTAATTTCCTGTAACGGTGATTGTTTGTTCACATTTAACTTTTGTGGTTATGGAATGTATATATTTTTTCTTCTTTTTTCTTTGGGGAGGTAACTCCCATGGGAGAGTTTTTAATACCTTGTTATGAATTTATTATGTAATCGTTTGTTTCATTTTGATGTATTTGAACTTCTTTGGTTGCAATAGTATTTACAAGTATCTTAAAGGGTTGTATTTTAGATACATTTTATGTCTCTTATTTTATTGGTTTTGTATTCTTGATGAAGGGAATGTTTTTAATGGCATATTATGTAATGTCATAGACATGTCTGGTCCATTCCTTTATTGAAATCTGGAGTCTGAGGTGTTCGAGGTGGTCAATGTGACTTATCCACAGCACTTTTCCAAATGCTCAATTCTGGGATAAGTGCGTCATGTTTTTTCGAACATTACTACTATTTTCAGTGATTCATTTTTACTATCGACTTCGCTGATCCATTTTTATTGTTGGCATTACTGATTAATCTGTAATGTCAGCATCAGTGATTCATTTTCACTGTAAACATTAGTGAGTCGTTTATACTATCTGTTTCGGTGAGTCATTTGTAATATCAGCATCACTGAGTAATTTGTATTGTCGAGTTTGGTGAGTTATTTATACTGTCTGCATTGGTGATTCTTTTTCACTATCATTGCTGGTCAGTTAATTTTACTGTCAGTGTCAGTGAGTCTTTCATACAGTCAGCATCATTGAGTCTGCAACATCTGTCGACGTCGTTTAGGAATTGTGAAAACTGTTTCCAGATTCTACAAGTTTCTCATCTTTAAAATTATAATTAACGAAAAATTCATTCAAGGGATAATATTTGTTGATTTATGGATTATTTTAAGCCCATAAATACTATATTAATTTTTTAGGATGATGATGCCTTTACCTGGTCAAATAATTTTGATTAATGTAATCTTAATAATTTGAAATTCTAAACAGATTCAAATCACCATATTCTCCGATCTAATCTGTCATTGTTGTGCACCTTACTTTATTTCATTCCTTATTTTTTCACTCAGTGTGAGGCTTACCAAATAAATTTTCCCATAAGAGTTGTGTGATCAAACCATAATCCTTGTATTGTTCCCCCTCGAGTATTTTTATTCTCCATGTGCACCCCTATTGTGTTGCAAGCTACAATTCTCAATCCGTCATTGATAGAGATAAGATATACAATTTTTCATTTTTTTCATCGAACCTTTTTCACAATTTTCCCCTATCCATGTTATAAAATTGGATTTCCATTTTAATAATAGAGTTTTCTTGGGTGTTCGTTGGTGGAGTTGTTCTAGGGTGCCCTTGGGTGGAATCACCTGTCATGGGGATGGGTGATCATGATTCGTTCATTTGGTCTGTTCATAAATAAAATCAATAACCATTTGATATATGAGATTTGTGGAATCTCGATTCATTTTCATTAAATATTATAGTTAGCCTATTTTAGCCCACTATATTTCAATTGTATAGGAATTATAAATATTTGAACCTGATAAATACATTTTTATCGATCTTATGTTCTATCTTATTGTTTTTCATGATAGTGTGATATTTATGTGTAATTTATTTATCATGTATTTCGTGAGTAAAATTGTTAAAAAAATGTAAACTATGATTAATTGTACACTATTTATCAACGATAAAGAGGAATGTAAATAAATCAGGTTATTACTGTTCTAAATGGATTATAATAAAATTGATGCAGTAAGCATTTTTATGTAAAATGTGATTGCTATGATAGCTTTTTGTTCAGGTTGGACATAGTTGGAACCTAGTAATAATAAATCTTCAATTTAAAAATGGATTAATGATCTATTTGATTGATAAAAACTAATTCATTGTAGGTTTTTGAGTTTCCCCCTTTCTTGTAATGCCAATTTCCTTCTACATTGTAGCCATGAGAGATCATTGTGTGTCACAACAAAATTCCTTGTTTAGGGAGAAGATCACGGTTTCATTGTTATTTATTGAGACCTGTGAGGTTTTATTATCATGGATAGATGTTGTGAGATGTGGGGGTGGGTAGGCCCTATGATTATTGCACCAGTTGACACCTAGATCGTCGAGATGCATCAGTTTAATTGTGTAGGTGATGTGGAGGACACTAGATATGATATAATGTGATGTATATGAATGATTGTATTCTGGATGAATATATTATGTTGTTTATCTATTTTACCTTAACATCAGCTCAAGGTAGGTGGTCTAGCTCACCCATCATCCAAAATGGGCGAAGATGTGTGGGGTATTCCAGGAGCATTAGTGTTTAGCTTCTCATAAGATGATGGGTCTACGATCCTTCTATAGGTTGCATATACGTGACGGGGTTTTCCTCTATATGTCGGGTTGAGACCCTTGTGTTTCATACCATAGAAATTTTTACTAGAGATCATGGGAATATGGGAATGAAATAGTGATTTTAATGAATTATCTAATGAATTATGCTATCCCATGGGGTTGGAGCTTACATGGAAGAAATGCAAAGGTAATACTTATGAGAAGCTATGGACATGGTTGGGTTATGCTAAGTGGGCATGAAACATTGGGGTGATGAAAATGAAATGTAATGTTGAATTAATAAATGTAAATTGATTATCAAAGAATAACTTAAATAACTGTGAATCTAATACAAATGTGTAAACTAACCCAATGTAGCTCGTCAAATGGTTGTGTGATTATAGGATACCTAGTCTTAGTAGTGGAAGTCGGGAGTCTGTTAATTGTTATCTACAATTGAGTTTAAGAATATGAATTTCCCATAGTGTTCTTTTGAGAAATATAATTTTATATAATTTTTTTTGTTTAGTTATGCTACTCCACCATGTATGCAAGGGAAACTAACACCCCTAGGTTTCCTGCTTTTTGGAAGAAGAGTTTCTATTCGTTCGGGGGGGGGGGGGGGGCTGGGTCCAAGACCTCATCATATTTTTTCTCTTGGGGAGGCGGCTCTTAGGACTATACCAATGGATCATGTGCTTTTTTTATTGTGGAGGTTAAGGTCATCAGTAGGGAGAGGGACCAGCCTTTTAGTGCAGTTAGTGCGTAACAGGTGTTCCGCTCAAGGTTCCACCATTGATGTAGTTATGGACTTGGAAGAAACCGTAGGTTTCAGTAGATTTGAATTTTTAGAGAGAAAATGGGGAAGGTAAAGGATATCGATGGGAAAATTCCTTCCCTCTGAGAGAATAACATATTCATGGTGGTGGTCGTCATCAGGTTCAAAAAGGTTGTGGAGCATGTTGTGGTCAATTTCATTCATTATCATTGCAAACACCATGCGAGCTAGAAATTGTTTGATGTACCCATTTATTTTGATTTAATAGGATGAATTCCTTGTTTGAAAAATGAGAAACATACTTCTTATTATCACCTTCCCCTTTCCACGATTTGGGTCTTTAGGTTGCATTGCTTCAAATTTCCATGGTGTTGACCACGACAGTTAGTGGTTGAGCTGACATCATTGAAATATATAGTTACTATGGGTCAGTGCTGGGGAAACACCACACATTTGGAGATGCACTATGTTTATAGATACAACAATAGGATGTCATCATTAGCATATATTAGTTTTATTCAATGTAGGCTATCATAGATATATTTTGGAGGAATGTGGGGTTCATTGATACTGATGGAGAGTCAGACGTGTTATTTAGCGAGTGAGAACCTCTTGTGGGATAGAGGAATGTTTGTTCCATGTCATCATTTATGGTTGATATGATGCTATGATATTAAGAGGATCAATATTTGGTGTTCCCCAAGGTTATATAGGAGTACCCTAATTTCTTTCCAGAAGTGGTTGTAGCATTACACCCTCGACGAGAAATCAATTATGGGATTAAACTATAGCCATGAGCGTATCTTATCTCTATGTATCTATATAGTATATCCCCTTTCTAGTTACAAGAGCTTCTTATAAATTAAGATGTTCTATTATAGTTGGGATTTTTTATGCCAAGTGTGTCACTATAGGGTGCACCATGATTGTTTATGATGAAGGCTGACAGTAGTTTGTGATTGTTTATCGATTATCATCTATTGAATAATGTGAAAACGAATAATCACTTTCCTCTTCCATGTATAAATGATTTATTTTATAAAAATATAGGTTAATCTTGGTTAGTGAAGATTTAAATGTGGTTAGGATATCCTTAGATGTGTGTAAGTGATGAGAACATCTAGATGACAACTTTTGGATGTCGTCTTTCGAACTAAGAGTTTGTTGTAATGTTGTTCGCTTTGAGAAATTCCCTAGAAATTTTCATGGGGTTAATGAAAACTATTTTCCATGAGTTCTAGGAAATGTTAATTGTATTTTTAATCAATGACATCCTTCTGTAATCCATGTTTGAGGAGGATCATATAGAGGATTTGTGTGCTATTTTTGCAGTTCTTCGTTGACATAAAATATTTGGGATATTGTCAAATTGTGATATTTGGGCTCTATAAGTTCATTTCATAGGGAATACAGTGTGCCTAAAGGGATTAGATATGCATATGTAGAATATGGAAGCAGTTTTGTTTTGGGAATCCCCCAGTACTGTTGAAGAGCTCTATAGTTTCTGTGTAATTGAAGTATACTTTAAGAGGTCTACAACAAATTTCTGTATGGTTGTGACTCCTATGATAACATTAAATAAGAAGGATCAGGAAATTATTTGTTCTGATCAGTTTCATGTAGCATTCATGTATATGAATATGTTTTTGTTCAATTCTCTATTTCATTTTTATATGGTAGAGGGAGTTTAGATTGATGTTTTTTTACAACACTTCATATCTAGGTTAGGCTACATTCTAATGAAGTAGAGATATGTTGATTCATATGGGTGTCATAATTTTCATTCCCAAGAACATAATTATTTAATCAATGATCTTTAGTTGGATGTAGTTGGGTTTTAACTAATTTTTTGGAGACAATACCGCATTAGAGTGCACTTGGAAGTATTCACCGCTCATAAAATCCTGAGGTATATTTTCTCCCAGAATGAAATGAACATGCTTCATATTTGGTGTATATAATTATTATAGGATTAAGACTTCCAAATATGGTGAAAAACTTGAATGAATAATGTTGTAGATGATGAACATTGTCGGATGTCATGATGTGATTTAATAAATAAATCAAGTGATTCATGGGGTGTAATGGAAGATCATTTAGTATTACATCATGATATAAGGGATGTTTGGGGTTGGGGTTGTCTATTTTTGATGACAAAGCATACATCTTTGGTGTGGTGGGTAGAACAATCATAATTATTGGATCATAAGGTGGAGGTCTTGAGAGAGAATGTTATTTTTCATAAGGCCCCTGAATATGGGTGTGAGGGTGAAAAAACATCGGGGCTATTTTAGGGAATGATATTTTTTCCGTTTTGATATGTGTGAGATAGTTCTCAGATAGTTTCATATTTCCCCTCTTTCGATACATCCTTTCATGGAAAATATTTATCAAGCAATTAGGATTCAATTTTAGTGGTCTCGGGTGAATCATGTAGTTGCAATGTTTATGTCTCTAGGATTAGTCTGATAGAAGGTGAAGGGTGTGCACTATTTCCCCAATGGTCTGCTCTAGATATTATTTGATCTATAGTTGATGTGGAAGGGCATCTAAATAAGATTTTTTACTGCCTTACCAATAGATCAGGGTGTCTATGATGCTATATGGTTGGTAGTGGATCATTTAAAAAATTCATCCCACATCATAGTGATCATGGAGTGGAGCTCAATGGTGGTCTGGTGTGGTTGTATCTAGAGGATGTGGTGAGAACCCATGGAGTCCCATGGTTTATTATTTATGATCAAGATTCACATTTATTCCTCTAGGTGTTGGAGATGTCTCTAGAATTATTTTTGTTCTCGGATATGCCTTATCACTGCATTTCATCCACAAATGGATGATCAAACCGAGCACTCTATCCAGTCTCTTAAAGAAATTTTTTTCTCTAATGTCCTTGATTTTGAGATACATGAATGAGAAACATACCGTTTGTATATATTTCAAACAATAATAGTTTTCAATGCCCCATCATTATACGACCGTTTGAATATTGTATAGAAGAATTTTCTATTCTTTGTTGATCTGGACAGGGATTTGAGCGTCACGAATTCTTGTACATAAACTAAAATAGAATACAACAGAGGTGGTCCATTCAATTCATGATAGGATGAATGAAAATTATTCTTTCTAAATGTTCTATGCTGACAATAAGAGGATTCCTATGGAGTTTCATGGTGTAGATCATGTGTTTTTGAAGTTATCTCCCCATTAGGGGAACCAAATTCTTTGTCATTTGAGTAATCATTCTAACTAGTTTTCTAGGCCTTTCATAGTGTTTGGATTAGGTTTTGGTCATGGAATATCAGCTAGCACCTACCCCCGTAGATGATCTAGATACATGATGTTTTTTTATTTTTCACGGTTCCATTATTATCTTCATGTCGAATCTCATTTCATTTATTAGGGTGAGATAGATATTGATGATGATGCAACATTCTTGGAGAGGACTATATATATCTAGGAATGTAAGGAGAATGTGTCGTGTCGCCATGAAATCCACTAGGGTTACAGTATTGTGGTGAAACGGTGGCATGGATGGGAGTACATGAGAATGTGTGTCGTAGAAAAGTGCACAATACCCAGATTTTTTTATGTTTTTCTCATTTGAAATAATTATGTTTGTTTTCAGTTATAGACTTTTGGTTCTCATGAGATGAATTTCTATTGTTTTTTATTTCATTACTTTAGGAGGAATCTCCAATAGAAATATATTTTTTATCTGGTTATTGTTGTCATGTGGTTTCACGTGTTCCCATTGGAATTATTTGAACTCCGTTGGCAGCGATATCTTTAAGAGGTATCTAAAACGGTGGTTGTTTGGACCTCATTATTGTCTCATATCTGGTTGGTTTTGAATTATTGAGGGTGAAAATGTTTTTAAATATATTTTATGTAATTTCCCAAACCTCTAATATTAATTACTTTGATTAAATCTAGTGTTTGATGTGTTTTGGGTTCTTAAGACAACTTATCCACCACACATTTCTTTATTTTGAGTTATTTGAATAGTGTTTCCAGTTTGCTGAATAGTTCTGCCAGTGATGGTGATTTATTTGAACTATTATCTTCATTGAGTGATTTGACCTATCAGCATCGTCGATTTATTTCTACTATTGGAGTTGTTGAGTAAGTTGTACTGTTAGCGTGAGTGAGTTAATTTTACACTCTACATTGGTGAGTCATTTTACTATCGACATCAGTTAGTCATTTGAATCGTCCGCATTAGTGAGGCATTTGTACTATCAGCATTGGTGAGTCATTTTTACTATCATCATTGAAGAGTCATTTTTACTATTGGCCTCAGTGAGTCATTATCACTATCAACATCAATGATTCATTTTTACTGCCAGCATCAGTAAGTCATTTCTATTGTAGGTGTCAGTGTGTCGTATGTACTATGAGAGACTGTCGTCTTTACTGAGTCATTCGTACTATCGGAATCAGTGATTCATTTGTATTTTTGACATCGGTGGGTCATTTTTACTCTTCGCATCAGTTATTCATTTTTACTATAGGTGTGGGCGATTCATGTTTATATGTCGGTATCAATGAGACATTATGAACAGTATTTCCGACTTCCTACTATTTTGGACCTCTAAAATTTACATTAAAGAAAAAATCATTCAAGTACATTATAAGAGATTTAAGGATGATTCAAAGCACATAACTCCAATATTAATTTTCGTAAGTCTTGATATTCTATTACTTGGTCAAACTGTGCAGATTAATTTAAACCACAATTATGGAAATTCTAAACTCTTTCAAATTCTATTAGTCTTGGATCTAATTTTTCACAGTCAAGAACCTTCCATTCCATCATTCCAGGACCTTTATTTTAGTTTGAGGAACCCTCAGACATTATTATTATAAGATTGAAGTAAGGAAACATTAATATTTGGATTTTTTCACCTGAAATTTTTTTTGTGCTACATTCGAACACCCTATTTTGTGCAAGTAGCAAGTGTCGATATTTCATCGATAGAAGGTAATATCAACAACCATTAATTTTTTTTCATCAATTCATACTATCATATTTTCCATTTACATGTTTTTATAATTTGATATACTATTTTTCAATGGAGATTTATTTGGTGTCAGTTGGTGCGGTACGACCATGGTGTCCTCGAGTGGATGAAGTTGTCATTGGGAGAGGTGATCGTGACTTTCTCTATTTGTCTGTTCATAAAGAATGTCAAAAATATTTTCAGGTGTGGGATTTTGGGATTATGTAAATTTTTATGATAAAATATAGAGTTAATATGTTTTATCCCACTAAATAACAATTGAATTGACATAATTGATATTTGAACTAGATATATAAATTAGTATAAATCTTATGTTAATGGATATTGTTTTGTGAGGTAGTTAGATAAATATGTTTCCCTTTTTGTAATGTCATTTTTGATGGAAATTGTTAAATAACATATACTAGAATTGATAGTAAAATACATTTCAATGGAAAAGTGGATTTTAAATGAATTCTGTTGTTCCTATTGTAAATTGACGATAATAAATAGATGCAGCAATCATGTTTAATTAATTTTTGATAGCTTTGATAGCTTTCAGTTAATGATTAACATAGATGGATCATACTAATAAATAATAATCTAATTAAAAATGTTTTAATGAACTAGTTTACCTATAAAAGTTAATTACATATAGGGATCTTAGTTACCCACTTTCTTGTATGTATGACTGACTTCTTCTATGGAGCCTTGAGAGATCATTTCGTGTGAATAATGAATGACTTATTTAAGTCCAAGTTCCCAATTTAATTATTATTTCAATCTTCTTATGATGTTATATGATTCTAGATAGATGTTTTGAGATGTGGGTGTAGGGAGATCTTGTGGTTGTGGAAGTAGTTAACCCGTAGAGTGATATATAAAATAGTTTATACATGTGGGTTTCAAAGAGGACACCATAAATGATGAAATGGGTTGGATATGAATGATCAGATGCTTGTTGAATCTTGTTGGTTATTTATCATCTTTACATTCCTCACTACTCATGAATGTTGTTCTTGATTACCCTACATTCAAAATGGGAGAAGACTCATTAGGTATTCTACATGCTTCAATGTTTACCTTCTCGATGGATGATGGGTCAACAATACTAATATAGGTGGAAAATATTTGATAGGTAGTTCATATACTCATCGTATTGACTTCCATGTGTTTGGAATCATTGAATGGTTTTCAAGAATGAATGAAAATATAGGAATTTAATATTTCTGTTATTAAATTATTTAATAATTGATGTTAACTAGTGGGGTTGGAGCTTATTAGGATGCAATGATGACTTAATATTTCTGATGAGTTGTGGACAAGGTTTGGTTATGCATGGAGGGTATTAATCTTTGGGTGATGACAATATTCCATGTGGGGAGGGGTTAGTGAAAATATTTCCTTATTATATAATATGTTAAATATCATATGAAAACTAATATTTATATATTATATCGATTATAACTACACATAAATACAATTCAATCTAAAGGGTTATAAAATTATCGTTCATGTGTACGATGCACTGCTGACTCATGAAATGATTATTTTTCATTTATCCATTATCATTACTTATCGTTTAGAATTAAGAAGAATAAAAATAATTATCTATGATATATTTCATAATTATAATGTATTCTAATTTTGAAAATTATTTATGACATAAAACATCATAATTTCCTTTTTGTGGGATTGTAATAACATTGTTTGTGTATGTGTGGACTACCGCCTTCCCAAATTGATGTGATTCACTCAATATACATATTGAATATATAAAATGTGGATTTAATAAAACAAGGTGTAAATTTTAGTTTAATATGATATTTTAATGATATATATATATATATTTAAATTCATCAATTAAATTGAAGTAGCGTTTATGTTTATATACGTCCTACATCACCATTTACAATATATTTTATCTCCTATATCAAAATATTATAGATAATTTTAAATAAATATATACATAATATATATTATAATTAACTAATTTATTAAATTCATTTGATGATGAAATCATGGTATATGTAATAGTAACCACAAGTCACAAGTCCAAACAAACTTTGAAAGCATGGAGATTCTCACCACAATTAGGTAAATAAATGATATAATGTTGTCAAATGTGTACAAAGATATTATAAGATGTTAATATATTAAATTATAATTATAATTATGGTTATGTTATATGTTAATAACATAATTAAAAACATTATATTGGATGTTTATGTTTGGCCACCCAAAAATGAAAATCACATTAATGGATTTTCATCTAACATTTTGATTTTGTGAGATAAATGATATATTAAGCACTAAAATTTCTAGTGGTGTATCCATTTAGCCATTTTGATATGTTATATCTTGAATTATTTTTTCTTCATTATATTTTATTGTTAACCTTGATTTTTTTATTCCATGATTATATTAATTAAATATTACCATAAAGTAAATAATTTCATAATCTGATTACCATTCCTTGGGATATATTATTTATACATTGTCATAAATATTGAATAATTATGTGTAATATATATTGATATTTTTCCAATTATTATATGTTTATTTATTTCTGAAAAACATAGTATATTAATCAATTAATTTTCAATTCAATGTTATGAATATTTTAAGGTTTTATTTCACAATCTCAATCTAATCAAGATTTCTTTTTCATATTATCTAATTTATAGAATTTATATGATAATTATTAAAAAACCATTTAATATTCATCTTCATTTCACATTAATGAAAATTTTAATCTAAATTTACCTTTTCACTAATATTTGGCACTCAAAATATTTTTTTTAAATATTAAAAAAACCATCATAATTCCTAACCATAGTAAGTGAAGCTATTTTTTTAAAACCCATGATTCATAAAGAGGTTTTAAATATATTTTATCATTTATAAAATGATTTATTAATTAAATACTTCCAATTTTAATTTAAGAAATCTTTTTAGTTTAATATTCTTCTCTCATTTTGATAAAATGATTTTTTAATATTTTAAAATGGAAAATGAATTTTGGTTTTACCTTGCATGATATATACATATTTATCTACCATCATTTGTTGGACTCTTAATTTCCATGTTTAAAATTTTATTTCTATGAAAGTATTAAAAATTTATGTTCAAATAAAAATATTTTACAGTTTTTTAAAACAAATAAAATTTTAACTTGTTGAATTTTTTAAAATATTATTTTATAATTTTTCTATTCATGAACGATAAGACCCATTCATTTTTAATGTACATGACATATGGTCCAGTGATATCATATGTACTATCCCTACCTACTTAATCAATTAGGATAAACTAATTCAAGAATAATTTAAATAATTAAATTTTATGTATCTGATGAAATATTTTAAATCCATATATCTAATTACCTCATATTATTCTATATTACCACACTATTATCTAAATTATGTGAGTTAATCAACTATATTAATGCTGATTTTTTTCCATTACCACATTCATGGATGGGTTTGAAGCTATTATTTATTTAAAATAATATTTAAATACATATATTTTAACATATTAATAGTCTGGAACTAGTTTACAAAAACAATATTAATTATGTTGAAAACAATTAGTGATGATCATAGAAAAGGACAAAAATACTAAACAATTATCCTTAAAATTGTATCTAATGAATCGTCCAAAATTAAGAAATAAAAATGATATATGGGACTGTTTAATGTTTTTTAGACCACTAAAACTATTCCATTCCACTTTTTCATTTTTTATTCTATATTCCACAACAATCATAATTTTACATGAATAAACTAAAAATGAAACCATGAAACAACTTACATGAAACCATGAAAAAAATGAAATATTATTAATTAATGGGTGATAATATGTTATAAATGTGTAAAATAGGTTATTATAAATATGAATATAGTTTTGGAATGCGTTAATAATATCATTTATTCTATTATACAAGAGGTTTTTATAATTTTGAATAATCTCAAACATTAGGTAAGATATTTCTTAACCCATTTCCATTAATTGGGTTAAACCTCTACATATTTATTAATTCTTGATAAAATTATATGTGAATTGAATATATGACATCATATGATTTATTATCACTTTATTATTTTTATTAACAATGGTTACACATATTTATTTTATTTGATTAATTTCCACATATATGATATGATATGTATAATGGTCTTCATGTTAATCTTCATTCATTGAGGTTTATTTTGATGTTATAAAGAAAAATTATTTTAGTAGGTGTATATATAGCCACATTTGATATATAAATCAAGAATTTATTGAATTACATGTTATTTGAATAGATTAAAATTTTATTTTTTCATAAGGAATATGATTAAAATAATTCAACGTGGTTTTCTAAATATTGGTTCAAAAATATGTTTATATTTTTGAAAGATTTAATTTCATATAAATTTTCGTACTTTTATATATTCATTATATAATATTAGAAATAAATTTATATGAATATAAACTAATTATAATAGATATTTTATATTTATTGTAATTTTCATTCAATGGTATGTAAGGGATATATATCCTCTTTATTTACATTAATCATTTTGACAAAAATATATATCCTTACCGTACATGGTGATAATGACTTTTATGTCATCATTAATATTATTTACATTATAGCTTCCCTTGAAATATTACAATTTTCAAAAAATTAAAATGATTATTTTTTAAATATTTGTTATTTGGGAATTAAATATAGTTTTTTAAGGGAATTTTTTATTGAATTTTTTTTTTAAAATTAAAATGTAAGTATTAAAGAAAAATGTTTTACTATAATATTAAAATATTTCTTAAAAGAAACGTATACTAAAATTTTTATTTTCATAAAGTGAAAATTGATAATTTTGAGAGATGGAGGTGATCCTGACACATCATATTTGAAGGGTTGATCCCCCTTATAGCTCAAGGGTGATCTTGATATAACTTATAAGAAGGGTTGATCACAATTATACCTCAGGATAAATAGGTGATATGGATAATGAAAATATAAAATATTAAGACATATTATAGCTAATGAGTGATCCTGATATAGCTTATATAAAGGGTGATCATCATTAATTATCCCTGATTTTTGGGTAATACAAAAATTAGATAATAGTCATATGGTTATTCAAATTAAAAGGGATTTGAAAAGGTTTTATATAGGTTATTATCTATTTCAAATATTGGAGTTTTAAATTAAATTATATTAGTTTTAATGGAATAATTTGATATAAATATGTTTGGGTCTGTGTGTGATTAATTTGAGCCTTTAATATTTTATTTTCTAAATTGAAATTAAATGTGTTTCCATGTTTTTCACTTGGCTAATAGTTTTTTTATTACATAGTCCTTTACTGATATTTTTTTCTCATACCAAGTATTAAAATATTTTTACATGGTTATGGGATTAGTGGGGAAAATAATAAGGACAAATTAAAAATTGTGATGATATTTCAGGGAAAGAAACCAAGTTATTTGAATGTGTAGTTGGGTTATAAAAATATTACTCTACGTACAATTTTCAGCATGTAATGTAGGGATAACATGATTAGTGTTTCAAAAAACATAATAAAAATATAACCCTACAATATATTATGGAAAATAATGTGACTTCTATACATTAAATAACTATAATATATATATTTTAAATCATTTTATGTACATATGGTATCAATGTAGTGTTTAGAAAACAATACAGATTAATATTTTTTAATAAGAGTTATTTATAACATGATAAGTTTACATGGATAAAAATTATTTTAAATTAAAAGTCTTAGATACATTTTTTGGTTTAATGTGATTGATTTTCTAGAGATTACTGATATTTTAAGAGATTATATTTTTAATGAATTTCAATTTTGTAATTAAGGAATTAATGTTTAATTCATTATATTGTTTCAATGGTATTGTATGTAAAAGGTAAATAGAATAGTATGAGTTTCAATTTTTTAAATAAATAATGGATTATCATTTGGATTCAAATATGATTTAAGGTTATTTAGGTGATTTAGGGAAATTAATTGTATATCATGGTGATTATGTGATTTGGGGAACTAAAAATTGGTGTTATAAATACAAAATGATTGATATTATTTAAATATTAATTTTAAATTTATCATGGAAAACAATGTGATAAGATGATTCTAATTTTTTTTCATTGATTGTTTGAAATTTTTTAGGAATTATATGGATAAATATTTTCTGAATGATCTATATTTATATTTATGTATAAATGTTGATTTTTCATGAATAATGTAGTTCTTATTCTTATTATGGTAAATTAAAATTGGAATATTATAAATTTTACTAACCATTTTGCTATTTTTTAATTCCTAAATACTGGTGTAATTGTGGTTGATATTTTTATTGATTATGTCATCCATTGGGTAACAATATAATGACCAATGAATGAAAATTAATCTTGAATACTCATCAATTTGAAGAAATACGATTTTATTGTGGAAGATGATTAATTCATGATGCTATTAATTTCTAGTATTGTGTTTACAAATGTTATTAGTATAAGAATTAAAAAAATTAATTTAATTTAAGAAAGTTATTTTGCTAAAAAGTTATCCATTTAATTTTCAGGATATGAATTAAATATCCTTTTAACCCAACACATATTTATTGTTTTTGGATGGTTAAAATTATATTCACCATGTTCTTTATCGCCATCCATTATAAAATGATGGTTATTTTTATATTCCATATAATTGTTTTCACATATAGAAACCTAGTATCTATTATATCATGTGGCCTCCATGATTTGTTTTAACTCATATTATGTTGAAGGTTTGTTGACACTTGTTTAGATGAGGGATATAAACAAATGTGTATTGAACACACAAATCCCTAGTATTTGATCCATATTTCAAATTTTGGGAGGTAAATTTATTAATTTGGGTGAGAGAATTTATTAAATTAATCTTTTAATATGAAAATATATTCAAAATATCATACAACTTATGCCACATCATGCATAATCATACTAATATATACTAATATTCAAATGTAAGAGTTATCACATATCCATTGGAATTTAGGGAAAGAATAATTTTAATAAAATTATCAATATTTTTTAAATCCTGTTTATTAAATTAATTCATTGATTACCTATTAATTAGAAATGAAAATAAAACGCAATTGAATAGAATAGATGTGTGTTTATAAAAGAACTATTTTTATTCTCACAATGGAATGTAACTTTTATAAATTTATGAAATCCCAATTAGTTGAAGTTATTAATTATATATTCATTTTTTATCCAATAATATATATATATTAAAAATTATTAAATATGTTATATATGATTAATATAAGAATAAATAATATTTTATACATAAAAAAATTTCTTTTCCTAAAAAATAGTTTTGCCTCCATTGAAGGGCGCATAACTTTTTATCTTAAATTTTAATCATAAATAAATTAATTTTGTTAAAATTGACATAATTTTGTATATCACAATATTAAAATAATATTAGGGTAAATATTTTTTATTTTTATAACATGTTCATATTTTGAATAATTGTGATAAATAAAAACAATTACCTGAAAACTACATTTTCATGTAATTTATGAATATAGTTAAATTATATTTCAATTTTTTTAGAACAATTCGTTGAATTGAAAATAACTAAAACCAATTTAGGTCATTGGGATCAATTTACATTTGAAAATGGATATAAAAAATTCCAATCTTTTAAAATTTCTTAATTTGAAGCGTCCACAATTTTATTGTGTATGTTGGATTAATTTTAAATATTTTTTTTTCAAATTATGACAATTTTCTTTTGTGAAATGTAGTGAAAATTTTAAATAATTTTATCCAAAATATTTTTTCATATAAAATATTTTTTTTATTATTTTAAAAATTCACCATGTTAAATTAACTATTTACCACGTTGTTGGAAGAAATGAATAATTTTAACATTAAAAAGGTAATGTCTACCAAAAAATAAATAATATGTCATGTAATGGTTTGTTGAGATGTACGTAGAACCTAAATAGTATATAATATATTAATTCCATTAAAATTTTTAGGAAAATAGTGTCTGCTAAATATGGATTGCTATAAGTATAAAATAATCTTTATTCAGTCACTTAGTCCCACATGTCTTGAAGTACATATACCAACCCTAACCACCCAATTTCAACTCAAAATCCTTTTATATCCTAAAATATAATACAAAACCACTCATCGACACTATCCCCATATAATAGATATTTTATTGTCACCCAGATACCATATCTAATATCCTCGAAGATCTCTGAAGGAGATGATATTTAAGAGGTAATATTCAAAAAGTACATCCCTAAATTTATTTTTTTATTTTATTTTATCTCCAACTCCTTCATACATCAAGAAATAACAATTCAAAATTAATTTTATTAAATAAATTTTATTTTATAAATTAAATATAGAATATCCATCCCTTTAACTTCCTCATCAAATTTAATGAAATGAATCCATTGTCCCAATTATTCAAGTTAATAAACCTTGCGAATAATGATTTTATTCATTTTCCACTAACATCATCATGTCTGGTCATGAAACCAATATTATGGTTGAATAATATTTTTATAGGTAAATATTATCCTATTTAATTTTATGGAACATAAATACACAAATAATCTTAATTAAAATGAATCATGTTTATGATGTTAGAAAAACCAAAAAGAATAAAATGAACATTAATCATTCAATTTTTTTCTAATGAATCGTCATATGGTAACAAATGAAATTATAAAGGTTAAAATTTATACATATTTTCTTTTAAATACTATTCCATTCAACTTATGGTGTTTTAATTAATTTTTCAAGGACATCCATACTCAAACAAATATGATCCGATAATGAAACCATGAAATAAGCACAAATGAAACACTACATATAATTTAATATTTTTAATGAATTTGATATAATATCTTATAAAATCAATATATAAGGTATTATAATTATGAAAAAAGTTCTATAATGGATTAATAAATTTTTTTATTCCATTATACCATTGGTTTTAAAAAAAAATGAAAAATTAAAACTTTATATAAGGGATAGTTTATACAATTATAATTTTTTGGGTTTCAAGTTATATTTATTGATTATAACAAGATAATAATATCAATGAGTTTAATTTTTAATATATTATATTTTATTTCAACTAATATAATGTGAATTTACATTTGATACAAATATATTATTCATTTCACTAACTTCCACATCCATGATATGATATTTATTATGGATATCATCTCAATATCATTTCATAAAGGAATACATTGATATTATACACCCACATTATACATAATGTGTATATACATTCCCAATTGACATCACATAGCATGATTTTTTTATTATCATATTATTCAATTTTTTTCAAATTTTATTACTTCAATGAGTTTATGATTCAAATAAATCATAGATATTTGGAATCATTGATTTCAAAACATCCTTTTAAATTTATAATCATTCTATTTCAAAAATAATTTCCACCATGTTAATACTCTTGAAATTATTTTAATAGATCATTTATATAAATAAAAAATAATTGTAAATGTCTTTTTTAAATCCATTTATAATTATAGTCTATGTAATTAAAAGTGAATATTTTTATGTGTTTTATAAGGAATTTTTGTCAAATGAAAAAATAATGTCATATCATTAACTTACACGGTGACAATAAATTTACTACATCCAATAATATTATTTGATTTATATATTACATTTAATTATTATAACTTTAATTAAATAAACATTCATATTTATATTTTATTGGTATTTTTTAATCGATGATGGGGTTCCAAAGTGTTTTTGTATAAAAATGGTCTTTTAAAAAGAAAATAGTATTTTTATACAAAATGATATATAATTTTGGGTTACAATATTAATTCAAACCCCTTATAAAGAAATTGATTTATTTATTTAATGTTACATTAGAATTAAATGTGTATTGGTTGGGGATGATATATCTTTCACAAAGGGTTGGTCTTTAATATAGATCTCAGGTTAGCACGATAAAACTTATATAAAGTCTTTTAAAAAAATATAACCTATATAAAGGGTTGAGCCAAATTAAAGCTTATATGAAATGGGTGATTATAATATAGGTTATACAGATTTTTGAGATCTATTGTAGAACATAGTTTAGAGACATATAGAATATAAAAGTGCGATCTTCATTAAATATCTATAATGAATTGGTTAATAAAAATTTATAATGTTATATATATGGTTACTCCAACTTAAATTATGTTTAAATAGTTTTATATAATTGATTCTTTATGTCAACTAATTGATTCATAAATTATGTGATACAGGTATTTGTGTTTTTAAATGTTAAAAATGTTTGTGTGTAACTAACTTGAAAATGCTATATTTCATTTTCTCAAAAAACATTAACTATGTTTTTATTATTTTCACTAAGAGGATATATATATTACATTGTTTACCCATTATTGACAATTTTGATCACACTATAAGTATTAATATTTCTTTGATTGGGTTAAAATATGATAAGGGACTAGTATTAGGAAATGATAAAAACTATGTTGTTATTGTTGGGCGCCTTCCTGGTTGGCGCACTGGGCAACGCCTCCTCAAATGGTGCACATGCGGTATCTGTTTTAATGTGGTGTTTTAATGCGGGCCAAGGCCGCGTGAATTAATTCACGCGGTGACACACTTTTGACGCGGCGACATTATTTTGACGCTGATTCTTTTCCTATATAAGGAGGCAGAGGCAAGGCATTTCATCATCACCGGCAGCAACAACACCGAGAGAAAATCCCATTTGGTGATCGCCTTTCTTTGACGATCATCTTTCTTGCTCTCCACCTTTTGATCCATACTTTTATTCTTGAGTATTACTTTTGAGATCCCTTCCATTTTGGGGAGTCTCTACCGTGTACTTCTTGATTTTAGTGGATCCCTCTTTCTGGACTAGGTCCCGTGGTTTTTCCCTTTCGGGTTTTCCACGTAAAAATTTCCGGTGTCAAATTTATTTTTTCAGCACATTTAATTTTGTCGCTGCACATCCGCTTCTATTTGGGGGGAAAGATTCAATTTCCGCTGCGCATTCGCTTTTTCTTTTGTTTGCGCGTTCGTCGCTTTCCCGTCTTTCCCAACATCTGGTATCAAAGGGAGGTTTGGTTCTTTTCTTTTCATATTTATTATGGAGGCCAACTACAGTCGGATGATTTTATTAAATGGTACCAACTACCATATGTGGCGACTTAAAATGAAGGATCTGCTTTTTGTCAAGAGAATGCATCTTCCAGTGTTTAGTACCCAGAAGCCAGAGAGAATGTCAGACGAAGAATGGGCGTTCGAGCATGAGATGGTTTGCGGTTTCATTCGTCAATGGGTCGAAGACAACGTGATGAACCACATTGTCAACATCTCTCACGCCAGAACTTTGTGGGAGAAGCTTGAGACGACCTACGCTTCGAAGATGGGAAACAATAAACTGTTTCTTCTCAAGCAAATGATGAACTTGAGGTACAGAGAAGGTACATCTATTTCTGATTATTTAAGTGAATATCAAGGATGTTTTGATCAGTTGTCTGGCATGGGTATCAATTTTGAAGATGAGGTTTTAGCTCTTTTGCTTCTTAACACTTTACCCGATTCTTGGGAAAATTTACGTGTTACTCTAACTGGTTCTGCTTCTAATGGTGCTGTGAAATTTAGGTTTGTCAAGTCTGCTATTTTAAATGAAGAGGTCAGGAGACGTACTCAGGAGAAATCTTCTTCCGAGATTTTGGTCACAGAGAACAGGGGGAGAAGCCAGGACCGGGGGCAGAGCAGTCGAGATAAGAGCAGAGGCAGAAGCAAATCCAGACTGAAGCAGAGAGATTTTGAATGTCATCATTGTGGTAAGAAGGGGCATGTTAAGAAGTTTTGTTATCAGCTGAAAAGAGAGAACAGATTGAAGGAAAATCAACAGAAGAAAAATGGCGATGGAGAGGATCATGTTGCCGCTGCTACAGGGGGTGATCTTGTTATTGTTTATGATTCCATTATCATTGCTTCTGATGATTCTTGCTGGGTTGTTGATAGTGGTGCCTGTTTTCACGTGACATCGAAGAAGGAGTTCTTTACATCTTACAGCCCAGGTAATTTTGGGATTTTGAAGATGGGAAATGATGGACATGCTGATGTTGTAGGCATCGGGACTGTTTGTTTAAAGACCAGTACAGGAAGTAAGCTGATTTTGAAGAATGTCCGACATGCACCCGAGGTTCATTTGAATCTAATCTCTACCAGCGTTCTTGATGATGAAGGGTTTATCAGCACTTTCGGTGATTGCCAATGGAAGCTTTCCAAGGGCTCTTTGATTATGGCTAGAGGGAAGAAGTAATCAGGTTTGTACTGGACTAGAGCTTCTATTTCTTGTGATACTGCTTGTGTTGTTGAGTGCAGTGTTTCGTCCAAGTTGTGGCATAAGAGGCTCAGTCACATCAGTGAGAAAGGTCTCGGTTGTTTGGCCAAGAGAAATCTTCTTCCAGATTTGAAGAGTGTCAAGTTGGACACATGTGATCATTGCATGGCTGGAAAACAGAGCAGAGTGAGTTTCAGCAGTCATCCTCCACACAGGAAGTCACAGGTACTTGAATTGGTACATTCTGACGTTTGTGGTCCTTTGAAATCAAAGACCTTTAGTGGCGGTCTTTATTTTGTTACATTTATTGATGACTACTCACGAAAGCTCTGGGTTTATGTTTTGAAAGCCAAAAGTCAGGTGCTCAGTGTTTTTAAGCAATTTCATGTTTCTGCTGAGAGAGAATCAGGAAAGAAATTAAAATGTATTCGCACTGACAATGGAGGAGAGTATTGTGGTCCGTTTGATCAGTATTGCAGGCAGGAAGGTATTCGGATTCAGAAGACGCCGCCCAAGACACCTCAGCTGAATGGTGTAGCTGAGCGGATGAACAGAACTTTGCTGGAAAGAGTTCGTTGTTTGCTTTCAGAAGCAAAGTTGCCTGGACATTTTTGGGGTGAGGCTTTACTTACTGCTGCTTATATTATCAATTTGTCACCTGCGGTTGCTTTGCAGACAGACACTCCCGACAAATTTTGGTATGGAAAAGAGATCAGGTACGATCACTTGCGTGTTTTTGGTTGCAAGGCTTTTGTTCATGTGCCTAGAGATGAGAGATCCAAGCTGGATGGTAAGACACGCCAGTATATTTTTATTGGCTATGGACACGATGAGTTTGGGTACAGGTTCTATGATCCTGTTTTGAGGAAACTTGTCAGAAGTCGCGATGCAGTGTTTAAGGAGGATCAGACTATTGCAGACATTGATAAGGGAGAAAAAGATGCTTCTCCAACTTCTGATGGTTTTTTCAGTCTTGAGCCAGGTTCTAATTCACATTTACCTCATGTTGTTGATTCTGATGATCATGTTGATGTACAGAATGATGCTCAAGGTGAACAGGTTGGAGTTGAAGTTTCTGATGCACCTTTTGTTTCTGATGATCCGGTTCCAGGGGTTATTAATGAACCCGCAGTTCCACTCCGGAGGTCATCTCGGCATCGCACCGTTTCTACTCGATATTCACCTGATGAGTATGTGCTCCTCGCTGAAGGGGGAGAACCGGAATCGTTTGATGAGGCAATGGAGAGTGAACAGAAGGATAGATGGGTCGCGGCAATGGATGACGAGATGAAATCATTGCACGAAAACCACACTTTTGAGCTGGTGAAGTTACCGACAGGGAAGAGAGCTTTGCAAAATCGGTGGATTTATCGGATTAAGAATGAAGAATCCAGTTCTCTTCCACGATACAAGGCAAGGTTAGTTGTCAAAGGCTTCCGTCAGAAGAAAGGTATTGATTTTGATGAGATTTTCTCACCTGTTGTCAAAATGTCTTCCATTCGGGTTGTTCTTGGTTTGGCTGCCAGTTTAGATCTGCAGATTCAGCAGATGGATGTGAAGACAGCTTTCCTCCATGGAGATTTAGAGGAGGAGATTTATATGGAGCAACCAGAGGGTTTTGTTGAAACAGGTAAAGAAAATCATGTCTGCAAGTTGAAGAAGAGCTTGTATGGCTTGAAACAAGCTCCGAGGCAGTGGTATAAGAAGTTTGAATCTGTCATTTCTCATCAGGGTTTCAGGAAGACATCTTCTGATCATTGTGTTTTTGTTCAGAGATTTACTGATGATGATTTTATTATATTGTTGCTTTATGTTGATGATATGCTCATTGTTGGCCATTATACTTCTAGAATTGACAGATTGAAGAAGGATCTTTGTCAGTCTTTTGCGATGAAAGACTTGGGGCCAGCACAGAAGATTCTTGGCATGACGATCTCCCGTGACAGGAAGGCCAAGAAGTTGTGGTTATCTCAGGAGAGATACATTGAGAAGGTTCTTCAGAGATTTTCTATGGATAGAGCGAAAGTGGTTAGTACTCCTCTTGCTTTACATTTTAAGCTCAGTTCCAGTCAGTCACCTTCTACTGATGAAGAGAGAGAGGAGATGCAACACATACCTTATTCATCTGCTGTTGGATGTTTGATGTATGCAATGGTATGTACTAGACCTAATATAGCTCATGCAGTTGGTGTGGTCAGTCGTTTTATATCAAATCCAGGTAGAGAGCATTGGAGAGCATTGAAGTACATTTTTCGTTATCTTCGTGGTACTTCTGATCTGAGATTGTGTTTTGGCAAAGGGGAACCTATGCTTTGTGGCTTTACAGATTCAGATATGGCAGGAGATATCGATTCGAGGAAGTCTACTTCAGGCTATTTGATCACTTTTGCAGGGGGAGTTGTATCTTGGCAGTCTAGATTGCAGAGATGTGTTGCTTTATCTACGACAGAGTCAGAGTTTATTGCAGCTACTGAGGCGTGCAAAGAATTGTTGTGGATGAAAACGTTTATTCGAGAGCTCAATTTAAATCAGGACAGGTATGTTTTATTTTGTGATAGTCAGAGTGCTATTTGTTTGGGAAAGAATTCTACTTTTCATGGCAGGTCGAAACATATCGATGTTCGATATCATTGGATTCGCAACGTCCTTGATTCGAGACAGTTAGAGCTTGAGAAGATCCACAATGATGACAACGGGTCAGACATGTTGACCAAGAGTTTACCCAGAGGAAAATTTGAGACTTGCCGACAGATTGCAGGGTTGGCGGTGATCCCCACTTGAGTCGGAGGGGGAGATTGTTGGGCGCCTTCCTGGTTGGCGCACTGGGCAACGCCTCCTCAAATGGTGCACATGCGGTATCTATTTTAATGTGGTGTTTTAATGCGGGCCAAGGCCGCGTGAATTAATTCACGCAGTGACACTCTTTTGACACGGCGACATTATTTTGATGCGGATTCTTTTCCTATATAAGGAGGCAGAGGCAAGGCATTTCATCATCACCGGCAGCAACAACACCGAGAGCAAATCCCATTTGGTGATCGCCTTTCTTTGACGATCATATTTCTTGCTCTCCACCTTTTGATCCATACTTTTATTCTTGAGTATTACTTTTGAGATCCCTTCCATTTTGGGGAGTCTCTACCGTGTACATCTTGATTTTAGTGGATCCCTCTTTCTGGACTAGGTCCCGTGGTTTTTCCCTTTCGGGTTTTCCACGTAAAAATTTCCGGTGTCAAATTTATTTTTTCTGCACATTTAATTTTGTCGCTGCACATCCGCTTCTATTTGGGGGGAAAGATTCAATTTCCGCTGCTCGTTCGCTTTTTCTTTTGTTTGCGCGTTCGTCGCTTTCCCGTCTTTCCCAACAGTTATATCATGGAAGTAAACAGTGTTTTATTTTAGAATGATTATTTTGGTGGGAAAATGGATACTGATTAAAAATTTCCACTCATAATGAATGGGTTTAATTTGTATGTGTTTTCCGTGATTCTCTTAAACATCAATCCTATGAGATATTTTGGAAAATAAAAGATTTAAATATTTTATATAACTACATTTTGTATTTTTTAAGGTCGAGTACATATTTAAATCATATGTTGTGCTTAATTATTTGTTCAAAAGTAGTTTATAATTTAATTGATGGAGTTGAAATTATTTCTATATTTATGGAATATATCAATTAATATATGTTTAATTAAATTAATATGGAATTAAGGATATATTTAAAATGTTTTAATGATAATTAATGAGATAAAAATGTTTTAATAAAATATATGATGAAGGTATTGATATGTTTTGTATAAATGGATTAAGATATACTTCATATTATTATTGGGATTAATGAAAAGTTCATTTTTTAAATATAGTGACGTCTTTTTATTAATTTTTCAATACAAAAATATTTGAAGGGTTATAACATCAATCATTTATGAAATGGATTTAGTTGAATGTTGAATGTTGTATTAGATATTAATATATTACTTATCTATGAGAATATTTATGAATATAAGATAATATATACTAAATAATTTGTTACAATAATAACTATACATTGACTGGATGAATTATCACAATATTAGGTATCTTATAATCCCTTATATGTTATATGTAGGCCATTAAGAATAATAAATTCCATTTTTGATATTCATTTCCAAAATTATGATTTGAATTGGAAACTGAATGAAGGACAACCAAAGGTTTAAATTGTTCATATAATATTGAAATTTATTGATTTAATATATTTATTTCTATTTAAATATGTAAAATTAATTCCTAAACTATATTGTACTGATATTGAAATAAAAATGGTGTCCAACTACATTCAAATATTTTAAATCTTATCAAATATTAAAACATCACATATATTTGAATTTTATTTCAATAACTATCAATTGATCATTTAATTTCTTATGATAGAAGTCATCTATAATTATATTTAATAGTACATTATTGTACTCTATGTCCACATATTCAGTTTCCAAAAAATATTATCGAATATAGAAACATTTTTAATTTTTTTTTCAATTTGTGTCTTCATACTTTATTTTGTCTCTTACTAAGAGTCCATTTTTTAACCCTATTACAATGTTGTGTTTTTAACAATGGTATTTCCAAATTTCAAAACCTTTATTAATGAAAATAAAATTAATAGATGAGGGAAGAATTTAATAATGTTATATTTTTTTAATGAATTTGAATTTTAAAAGAAGAATATTTTTTTTGATAGAGAATGTGACATACAACAATGATCTTAAACAAGACATGAAATATATATCTTGAAATTTAATCTCTTTGATATCATTCATGATAAGCATCCCCAAGTACAAGTTAACCATGATATATTACACAATTATATCCTTACCATAAAATTTGTAGGTAATAATAATAATATTATATATAATATAAAAATAATTTTAATATATTGTCTAAAAATAAAATACTATTCATTTAAATGAAAAACTAAATTCTTGTAAATAAGGATATTCTTCCTAAAAGATTTTTCAGTCCCTCTATGATAAAATAATTTATAATTTATTATTAAAAAGTTTATTAAAATTAATATTAAAATAAAATTCATTTTTAACATCATCATATAAGATAATATGAGGGTGATTTTTTGATATTTTTAAAGAATGTTTCATTTTTTGGTGACTGGTAAAAAATAAAAAATATTTATTCAAAACCAATATATATGTTTAATTATTTATACATAATAAATAAATAAAAAAATTATTTTAATGTTTTTTTATTTGATTTATTTATAAATTATTCTATTGTAGTTAATTTGAATTAATTTCATATTAATTTTTTATTCAAAAAATTATATGATTTTAAAAAATTTATCATTCTCTGTCTGTATTCTCATCACATCTATAAGAATCTTTTTAAATTAAAAAATTCCCCATATTTGAACAGAATTGGGAATCATGGATTCATATTTTTAATCTAAATAATTTATATTATCTAATATGATAAATTCGGTTTTTATCCTAAATTGAATATTGGAAATAATAAAATTTAATTACCATGAATTAGGTAAAAATGGTTTTATTGGATGTTAGTCTAAAAATATGTGGGTTAAAATTATGTAAACACATAGTCAAATTATAATTTATGGAAAAATATTGACATTTTAATATATAATTTCTTAAAATATTCTTTTTTTCTCCAATTTTTCATGTGAAAATCATTGTTCCAACATTTTATTCTCATAAAATATATATATTATGGGCACATTTAAACATTTGTTCCACTCACCTCATTTATTATAGGGCAGCAACTCTCCTCTCATATTCGGTCATTTAAACTTTTTTTTTCACCAGTTAACATAACAATTAACATAAATCCCATTATAACATAATTATATAATCCATTTTTATTACAAATACAAACTAGAAATACATTATGTATAATACTAATGTGGCGGTCCAAGAATATGATTAATTTCAAACAAGGTATTTATCTATATTTTCATCATACACGTCATTCAAATACCCTAAATTATTTCTTTTATAATATACCTATTATATAAATTATTCATTGATGTTATTATATTGAGGTAATTAGCTATATCTAACTCTTATTCTCCCAAATATGAAATGGTAATGTTGCTCAGGTGTATTGTGGACATTCAACTCATGAATCGATCTTAAATGACTTCAATGAATACGTCTCACTATTGCGTATAATGAGAAGAATGCTATATATATGAGTGTGTGTGTGTGTGAAATTTGGAACAAAATTATAATTATGTATTTATTATATCATATATATATATATATATTCATTCTGTTGTTTATATGCTAATGTTTATTGTATGAATAGTGGACTACGACCTAATTAATCGAAGAGATTAATTTTTTTGTTACGCTATACATGGTTGATAATTATGATAATTTAAATGATTTTATGTATTATACATGAAATATTTATCATATTCATAAAATAAATATCCTTTAAAAAATTTATAATTTCATTTTATTTCGTTCAAATTCAGTCACATAAAGATAATAACATTTTATGTGTATGTGTGGACTACCGCATAAACAAAGTGATGTGACCATCCCTTTTAATAACCACACCACACTGATGATATTTATATTTATAATTAGATAAAAATTATTATATTTTTATAATTATGGAATGATAAAATATTACTTACCTTCTCTGAATAATGGTTATTAAAAAATGTAATTGATAAATAATTGTACATACGGTATACCACCTCCATGGTCATAACATAATTATCTTCTAGAAACCATCCATCGAGATTCTTAATAAATGTGTTAATGATTTATAAATATGATATTTATTTTTGATTAATAATATTGGATATGATTAAATTAAAAAATAATTATAGGAACTCAATCATTCATTTAGAATTATGTCTGATAAAATAAGCTAGTTACGACACACAAAATGAAAATAATGAAATATTAATAACAAAAGGGTGATAATATGCTATAAGGTAGTATTTTATGATTTTATAAGATTTAAAATATCTTTTTAGATAAATATGATTATTAATAACTTTATACACCTATTTAACTAACAATTAACCAAAATGTATCATTAGGGAAGGGACATCATCTGAATTTACCTTTATTTTAGAATATTGTAATGTTAACTGCATTTTCTATTTTATACACTGTAGATAATACAAATTTTACTTGTAATATCATGATTCTTTCGCACATTAAGGTATAGTATGTTTCAATTGAAATAATTTCAAAAAAGGGGATCTGAAATAAAAATTACCAAGTAGTAAAAAAATTTATAACTCAATTAATTTTAAATGTGTTATATTACTTCTTCATTTTAATAAATATTATATTATTATATTTGTAACTACAATTTATTTTGTCATTTTTTATTTCAACTAGTATTAGGTGTATTTAAATTTGAAACACTTAATTGATTCATTGATACGTTATCACATCAATGTTTTTTATCATTGTATGGATTTAGTTTTTATTATAATTCATGTCTTTATTTTTTATTCATTAATTTAATTTTAATAAAAGTTATTTTATTATTTTATAATTAATGTATTTACTTCTATTTTCATATAGTTATTCATTATCTTTTTCATGAAATTGTTGAATTATTATTTCATTGGTACATAATGAGACTCAAAAAATATAATCATAATTTCTGTAAACAACTTTTTATTCTGTTGGAAAATATGTTTCATCAGAACATATATTTTAAAAATAACATTTTTCCATCTAATTTATCAAAAACATTATTCCCATTTCTAATTATTTGAAAAATATATTAAAAGTAATTTTATTCTATTGTCAAAAAAATAATGCCTATATGGATTTCACCAAAAAAAATATACGAATATTTGTTCTAATAAACTCATCGTGTAAATAAACCTTTTATATTATCAACACTTTATTTTAAGACAACCATAATTAGATTCAAAATATATTTGCAATGAAAATTTTATTCCAAATATTATGATAATCAATTTTCATAAAAGGTGATGTTAAAAATTAAATGGTTAGTTTTGGAAAACAAATTTATGATATTGTTATGTTATATCTATTTGTAAATGAAATTGAAACTTTATTTTATATATAATATGTAGGGGTTATGTTGCATCGATACCATACATTTTTCTTAATATAAAATATGATTAATTTTACCATGGATTGTATTGACATTAATATCCTTGATTTATATTTATAATAATTTAATTCCCTTGGAATTATTAATTTTCCTATAATAATTGTACATTTTATTACACATAAATATCCATGTTAAATGTCACTGGTTTTTTTAAACCTTATTATTTTTGCATATGGCGGTGTATTTTGAATTTTATTATTTAATCAGTGTAAAATGTGAAAATATATATTCAATACTCTATTTATATACTGCATGATAAGGTATACTTTTGATAAAATAAATCAATTATTAGATATATGAGAAATCCATTGTATTTATAGTGAAGAGGGGAACCTATAATTATATATCACTATTACACATTGATAAGTAACATGAGACAATAATTTTTGTCAAAATAAAAACGGTTTCAACATATGATTATAATACTTCTTGTTAAATGTATTGGTGGTTGTGGTATTATGATGGCCAAGATCAATATTTCCAATAATTAATCAATTTTTTCTCTTATAATACAATTATTAATATTATATGTTATATTTAGTCTATTATATTATATTTGGATGCTTTTAATGGTCAATTATTGATTAAAGATCCTACGTTTTTTGTGATATAAAATTGCATATGATTTTTAAATATCTTTTCATGGCGTCAAATTTATTTCAATGGCTTATATGTACAGTTATTTACATTTAAATGTTTATCATTCATATTTATTCAAGATATCTTATGATGAACTAAACCCATACCAAGCATTTGATCCAACCCTAATTTTATTCCATCTCAAAGATCCCATAAAGTGTAGTATGATATATATTAAATGATATATAAGATGAAATAATGTTATTCTCAGAAATATAATTTTTTAATTTTTGTTTTGAAATAAAATATTGTAAACATTCATGATTCTAGTTTATAAGGGTAGAAAAACTATTCAATCCCTCATGATGTGATTCCTTGTTTCTTATAGCAATTTTATAATGTAATAAACTAAATCTATGATATATAAATTTTATTTTCTATATTATATATTCTATCACACTTATTATTATCCACCAATGATATTTTAAAAACTCCTCAATTATAAATAAAACACACACACATTCCCTTAAAATATTAACACACTATATTTTGGGATATGTTATATGAAATTCATAACTCAATTAAAAATTTATTATACAAAAAACAAGATCAACTGTGACCAAATAAATCATATACCATGACACATCATTCTATATATCAAGTATCTCATATAATGGTAAAATAAAATTAGATAAACAAATCATTCATTTCCCCCAAAAAATGTTAGACATATTTTGAGAAAACCCATTGAATAATCTCAATTTACTAAAACCTCATTCAGTTTCATGTAAATAGATCGTGGAATTTGTTCAGAAGAAGAAAGAAATATATCCCCATGATCTAAAAATAAAAACATTAAAAATTTATTTTCAATTGAATATGAATCCATATATAATAAATTTATAAATTTAATTTACATTAACATGGAGTTCTATTATGTACTCATCATCTTATATAATATTCTATAGGATATGAGTAATCCAAATGTCTTTTATAGATTATTCCATCATAGATTGGGGAATCTTTAATTTAATTTAAACTATAACACCTAAAATATGAGGATATTCCCATAGAATATGAGAATGGTATAAAAGTGTAAATTAGCTTTTTCATGTAATTTCAAACAAAATTTGGTCAACCAATAATGAAGAGATATCATGTGGGAATTTATAGGGAAGAAAATAAAATAAAAATTAGGTAGCCAGAAGCACTCTCTCATGTATTAAAAGGGGAAAATGGGGTCATGGAAAATACATCATAAAATGTAAATCATAGATCTTCTAGGTAAATTTTTAAAGGACACTATATAACAAGTTTAATTTTAAGGGAAACTGAATTCAATTTAACTTGCTATATAACATGTGGAACACTACTAGGTAATCAGTAGGTCTTATAAAATTAAATAATAACGTATTAATATAGAAAAACTCATTCAATTCCCTATAAATCTGCTAAAACTCACAAAAACATAAAAATAATGACCTGTTATTTCCCATTATTAATAATTTCTAACGAAATAATAATTTTAAGGATTTTTCTAATTTTATTCTCAAAAGTAAAAATCTATTTAATTTTCTCAAACTATAATTATGTGGGTAATTATAGATTACTACACTTTTCCTTTTTTTGATATATCAAAAAAATTTAATAATAAAATATTTGAACTTCAACTTATTTGTTTTCTGATATAGAAAAAATATCCAGTTCCAGTTCTATTGAGGGAAGTGTTAAAATTTAAAGATGAACACTGTACATAAATCTTCTATTTATTGGATTTATTTTCGTAATATTTAAATATATAAAACATATATTCTAATAAAGAATTTATATTTTAAATTTATTATGATTCATCATGAATTCTTGTCACAAATTAAATGTTGTATTATTTTTCTAAATGCATAATTTTAATAATTAGACATAATCCATAAGACTAGGACATCCAATCATCCATCATTATGAATTTGACGCTCATATAGAGTTTTGAATGTAAATCAAAATATCTTATAATCTTTATTTACTCATTATCTCAGACTGTATTTCTTCATCGATGATTATTTTTTCAATGTAATATTATTCTCTCTAACAAGAATGTTTTCATCACATTTTCATGAGAGCTGTTATTTGGAATATTGTTTCACCACATTTTTTTGTTTTATTTATCCTCATAACCTATCACCTAAATTCATAGGACTGTATTATATATTATTATATAATATTTCTTTTTCAACAAATGGTTTGTTTAAAATTACATTCCTTTCTCAATAATATAAAAAATTAATATATTTTTTATGCATTTGGAAAAAAGTGTTACATTACTTGATTTTTTATTTCAGATAGAGTAACATTTGAATCCTGTCTTGCTAAAATAATCAAATTATTATGATGTTTTGGAGAAACTATTGATGATTACATAGAGAATGTATCAATTTAATGTAATATATGTAGTTTTTTATTATTACATCAACATTGAATATTAATTCTGAATAATTACAGATTGAGAGGATTAAAAATATTATAGTAATATTTATTTTATGAAATTTAATTATTTTTTTGAACAATATTTTCCAAATAGTTCATTATTTGAGTTTTTAATACAAATATAAATCTATTTTTTGGTTTTTAATGAAATATTCAATATTTTTATTTCAATTTTACTGAAAATTTATGTTTTAGTTGATAATGTTCATTAAAAAATAATATTGTAAATGGATTATAGACTACCCACCAATGATATATTTAAGTAAATATAGATTATAATTTCAATTATTTGGGTGCATTATATTTATTATAAAATTAATTTCTTATACTATCTTTTTAAATCTATAATTAACTCACATAGGAACAATATAATAACTCTTATAAAAAACAATATTGTTGGGGTTTTTATTTATAATATTTAACATCTTCTTATAGATTTATCGCTCTGAATCATATCATATATCCTTTATCTTTTCTTAGGTTTCACATAACCCAAATACCATCATTTAAATTTCATCCTCTATGTATTGATTGATTCAATCCTATAATATTTTCACCAAAGTTTCATTGAAAACATTCAATGGTTCTCAACTAATAAAACATATTACATTAATAATAATAGAATAATATTTATATCTTTGTTAAATAACATTCTAAAAATAATTATAATAATAACCATTGATATATATGTATTCATATTTTCTATTTATATATTATGTTTATTATATACTCTAATAAATATCTAACACATATAATTATTTCTTATTAATCGATGGGACATCAGCCAAATTATTTTTCAGGAAGTATAAATCATTATAATATCCTTTATTAAAAATAACATTGAATTATCTACTACATGATATTTATTGACCTGGTTTGTGATCTCATGATCTAGAAGGAAAAATAGATGTAGAAATATATTGACATAAAAATTTTAAAAATATTGGGATAGAGTATGATTCATCGATTACTATAACTTATTAAAATTATTTGGTTTTGAAATTAAATTTCTACTCTATCTATCATACTGATAAAAAATAATTTTATCTAAATATATATTATATGGTGGTGATGTAACCTCTCTTTAATCTAATTTGGAGTATTTCAATGATAATCAAAACAACAAAAGTTATTATTCTAAAAAATGAATATCGTGTACTGATATGAGAAGTATTAACACCCATTAATGAGACATATTATTTTTGATAATATAAATTATAATGATTAACTTAATGTATATGATCATCATATTCTTTAATAATTGTTTATGCAATGTCTTCTTCCACAATAAGAATGAGTTTGTTTAATATAAATACATTATTCAATATGATGATTATATATACATACACGATTATATTGGGAAAATATTTTCAAATAATGAATCTATTCCATAACACTTCCTATGGATATTATTCTTCAAATATTTAGATATTATTATTGAATACATTAAGGTTAGAGAGAACAGTCTTTTCAATTAGGTTTATTTTTGGATGTTCTGGATACAAAATCTATTAATGAAATGCCTTCCAAAACATCTAGATGAAATTATATAAGTAATAATTAAAAATAAGTTCCATTGATTTCCAATATTTGTAATTTTTTATTATATCATAGGGCACCTAATCATTTTTCAAAAATAAATCGAATGAAAAAATAACAAATGTTAAATAAAATGTTTTTTAAATGGAATGTTCATTGATTTGTATAAAATGAATTGTTAAAGATGTATTGCAAATGATTAAATAATTATAATGAAATATAATTTTCATTTATCCTTATTGGGTGTGATTCATTGACGTGACATATTTATTAAGACATTATTCCCCTATTATTTATAAAATAACTCACTTTTACATTTCAACGGAGTTTATTTCGTTTAAGTTGTAATGTTAATCATGTATGTATTATAATAAGTCAGAATTGAAATAAATAAATATAAATTTTTTATGTTTATAGAGTAGATTTTTTGGGTTTATATGTTTTAGGCAATAATAAATAATTTTTTGTAATAATAATTAATTTTATTTAATTAGATTGTTTTTATAACTTATTTTAAGAAAAAAGGTTATCATATATTGTGAAAAAAATATTAAAAAATATTAAAAATATTTGTATGTTATTGTGGGTATAATTATTTCTAATGGATTCCATATTGATTGTTATCAATATAGAGAAAAAATCAAAAATTATGGATTCTGTTATGAAATGATATTTAATTTATATATTAATTTTTAATATATTACAATTCTCATATTTTGAAATCATATAATTTTTGAAAGATTTTATTGAAAAAAGTAAGTATTTATTACGGATGAATGAGTATAAAATAATTGATTATAAAAGAAATTTTAAAGAACTAATTAGTATGTCTCATTAAAACCCTTTTCCATCATATCTATTATATATAAGTATTATTTAAAAGAAATAATTGTTAATTATAGAAATATATTATGATCACAAAAGATTAAATTTAATTTTGGATTCTTATAATAAATTTCAATGATGTATTTCATTAAGAATCACATAATAAAAAAATTATTGGAAATAAATAGAAAAATATTATTTTATTATCATTATAATTTATAAAATAATCTTATTAATTAATTTTATTTTTCAACTCATCATTAAAAACATTTATTGGGAATTTGATTTTAATGTTATCTTCATTATTTTTATTCAAAAATATGGTATTAAAAAATTGTAAATTATTATTATATGAAAACATTCTATTCTTAGTGAAGGATTAATAATTCAAAATAAATGTTAAGATGAAAAACTGTGAGAATATTTTTTCGGTACTCATTGATTATATATGGGAAGGTATTTTATTAAAAGGAAATGTAAAATTCATCACATCTTGTATCTAAAAAAAATTAAAAATGTTTTTTTGTTTTAATTTTAAATGTTTTTTATATATGTATTTATTTTACCAATAAAATAAAAAATTTTAGTCAATTATGTTTTTTGAGGGATCAAGACATCTGTTTTCACAATTTTCATATTAGGAAGCCCAATAATGAACTTCCAGATATATGTTTTAATTCCATATGGGTGGTTATTTAACTCTTCTATTTTATTTAATCTAAACTAATGTTTCATGGATTATAAAAATGAATTTAATTTTTTTATATTTTCTTTCACTTTAATATTTACATAATATTTTTTTTATTTTAAACATGGGGTAATTATTTTTTTATTCACACATGAAATATTAATGTTTTTTAATATCAAGGATAAAATATATAAAAATGTTATTTTAGGTTATAATGCTAAATAGTAATTTTTAAAAATAGCTACATTTTAAATGTAAGATAATTTGAATTTAATTTATTTAATCTAATGAATTGTTTAGATTATAAAATTTTTTATGTGAAGAACAAGATAATTTCTTTATATTGAAATCAAAACTACAAAATTTGGTGGAATTGATTTTAAACGCTGTCACAATTTAGGATTAATTTAAAGGTGAATTATTTAATAATCTTTTGAAATATTTGATACCAAATTAATTTATTATAAGAATAATTCATGAATTTAATTAAAATAAGAATAACATCATAATTATTATATTAACTATAAAAATATTTATGAAAGATGATTATTGAAATAGGGATATGATTACAATTATTTGGAAGTATAATATAGAATTATATTTTTTAAATAAAACTATTCAAAATACATTAGTTGCTAAAAATAATAAAAGCCAAGGGCTACCACTAATTATGATAGTATGTGTTTTTGTAGCACTTATTTCATTACATGAAAATATGTATTCGAAATTCTTGGTGGTATTTATATGTTAAAAAATAATGATTGTATATTTGTTATAAAATTATGAAGGTAATGAGAAAATTCCATCTAATAATATGTATTATGGATATGGGGGTTGTAAATTTTATCATTAGATAACATTAAAATCTATTTATACGAAATTATATGTTAAATATACACTTTAAATATATTTAATATAAATAATTCAAATAAGATAATATTTTAATTTTATTTTATATTTTCTTCATATAATCACTAAATATCATTTTTTATAATTTACAAGGATAATTTCATTGGGAAAAATAAATATTCATGTGTTAAGAAATTAATATTTCTACTGTATATATGTAATTAATTATAAATAAATTCCATTTTATAAAAATTATATACATTTATTATATTAAATAATGACCCATAACGAGTTTCACGTAATTATGTTAATTGCAGCATTTATCATTAGTTTTTATCAATTGAAATTTCCATATTTGACTAGAGATAATATATTTTCCAAACAATAAATTAAAATTTATTTCATAATATTGGTTATTAGAGAATGAAAAATAGAAGTAACTAGGGATCTGTCATATTTATACAGTAATAAGAGAAAAACATGATATTGAAATTATGATATATGTGATAGAAATATTATACAAACAAAATAATATATAACATATTATGATAAATATCATTTTAGTAATAAATAATGGCTTTTCAATTTATTGGTCAATAATTTTATGAAAAAATAATATCCAATAAGTCATTTGAAATTCAACAGTCTAAAAATAGACACATGAATTTTTTTTTTATGATAGTGATGATGTAATCAAAAGAATGAATATAAATGATTTTTTAATGAAGATATATAAAAATATATAATTAAGGAATACATTATAAATTAATTTATAATGCGGAATGTATAATGTGGATGGTTAGTAATATTTTTTTTTATAATATGATGAAAGATATTGATTGAGAAACAATAATGGAATAATAACTACAAAAAAATTATTATATTTTTATTTCAATCATGTTTTCAGTATTTTTTAACATTAATTTTAGTTGGATTATGTAAACATTAAATTGTTATAATGTAATTTTCTTAAGTAATTATTCTTTTTTCTTTTCCCCAATTATAATCATTATTCATAATTTATTTTGTACACAAATAATTTGTTTTGAAAAGTCAATTATAAACCAATATGTATTGTTTGATGCAATTATTATTCAAAAATATATTTAATGTTTGAAAAAAGAATAGTTATTGATTTAAGGGCATACCATAATTCTTCTTCCAAAAATAATGCATTTGGTATAGACCATTAATTTAGGATACCCTTTATATGACATACCCAAGGGATTATATTTTTTTATTAATTTCAAAACTATTATGTTTTTCCTAAAATATTAATATGATACTTTTTATATAATAATTTATATATATACATCAATAGTTAGTGAATATCATATTATATCACCAAATTCCCATAATTTAATGGTAAAAGGATTCATTTTTATTATTATATTTACATTTTTTTTCTCAATAAATAATAACAATAATAATTTTAATTAAATAATTGAAAAATATTAATAATTTTTTGTATGATATTTAAATATATATAAAAATAAATTCATACTATAATATTTATTTTTTAAATTGAACATTGTAACTTCATAATATATTATATAAGGATTTGTGAAGGTGTCATGCAAGAGATTATGAAAGATATTTAACATTGTCTCCATAACTATATTATCATCACCATATATAGTTATTAGGATCACCATTTTTCCAAATTTATATCCTCAATTTAATATATTCTTTATATGATATAAATGAAAAAAATAATCTATACAAACACAATTACATTATGATTTCATGATATTATAAGGATTTATATTTTACACTATTTTTATTTATAAAGTAAAATTTAAATACAGAAATAAATTGATGATCATTGAGAGTAAATATGAATAAATTGAAATTTCAATTTTATGATAATTATTCCATAAAAATTAATATCTTACTACTATTTTAATAGTTTATTAGATATAAATGTAATATAACAGTTTGTTTGTCATATTTATGAAAAATTATAGAAAGAAAATGAAATCAATATCTAAAATTGGAAAATTTTGTGATAAATCATGAATCAAATCACCGATTAGATTTTTTAGAAAATAATTATTAATTAATAAAACATAGAGATAATTTGATATGTGAATATTAATTTATAATTCCAATAATAATGATATCATTTGGAGGGGGTGAATTGGGTTTTGTTGAAAAATCTCCATTAGATCATCCAAAAAATGAAAAAATGTACATTTTTTCATTGATCTAACTATAATGATGATGTTCGAATTAAATAATTACATAATATAAGTTATTATGGAAAATAATTCACCGAATCCCATCCTATAATTATAATTATTTTTTTGTTATTTTACATAAATTGATTTTATTCTCTCAATCTTTTAATATATCTAATCATACATGTAAATGGAAGAGAAAAATATGATCATTGAGTAGTATAATAATGAAATGAATTGTAAATAATCTTAATGAATTATATCCATATTAATTCTTAATTATTTATTATTGTAATTCCTATAATTATCAATATTCTAGTTATTCGACATCATTCAAAGTATTTTTTTTGAAATAACATTGTTAAATATTTTAATGATCATCCTCTCAATATTTTCCTACATTCTATATCATCAGAAATACATATATTTTATATTTATTAAACTTAATGATCTATTATGAATAATTATTACTATAAAATTTCATCAATGTATCCCATTATCATTAAACATCTCCAATCCATTAAAACATATAAACATTAAAACATTAAAATTATGTTTTCCATTGAAAATTTACATTGAAATATTATAAATGTACATGATATATGATATCATATTCGAATTTGTTATAATAAAAATGGAAATTGGTAACATTAGGCCATGAAATAGTTATCTTAAGACATACATAATATCATTGGATAATGAATTAAAATTATAACATCCTAATAATGAATGAAAATATAAATATCCATACATGTTTACAGAAGAAATAATTTTATCTTCTCTATTATGGTTTCCATGTATTTTTTTCCTATTATATTCCATGTGAAATAAACCTTAGTCACTGAAGTTATAACCGCCTTAGTGTTGTTCTATACTATGATAGATAAAACACATGATCAATATTTTTATATATTATAATATCTTATTTGATAATATTGATTTATAATATAATTAATTTATAGAAACTATAACATAATCACACTCGAAATATATTATCATTTTGATATAATATAATATGTTTATATTAAAATAATAATTATGTTTCCACGGTGATGGGGATCTGTAGATCTCAAAACAGATCCGGTGATATTCTGTCTCTAGAGGTGTTTGGTGGCCATACAACATCTTCGATTGGGAGTTGTGGGCGACACACATGATGGTGTCCGTGATATGGATTTTGATGGTTATTTTTTGATCTGGTCTAGATCAGAATGATATGGTATGTTCTATCCATGATGATTCCTTGTGTTGTTGGTACTGCTGTTTTGGAGAGATCTAGAGGGGCGTGATTTGGCTGCGATGTCCTCAAGGGCAGATCGGTGCCTATTGGTTTGATACGATAGACTTCCTATCTTTTTTTGGATTTTCGGGTTGCTTTGGCATATAAGATGTCCAATGATGGTCCCGTCAGGAGCATCCTACTGTGTCAATGCCATTTTTGGTGCATGATCTGGGCATTATTTGGCTAGGAATATCCAAATTCGGTGATTAACGGAAACAAGAAATTGGTCATGCAGGGTCCAAAGGAACATGTTTTCTAATGGATGTTGGGTTTTTTATTTGCTGAGCTTTGGGAATTATTGGTATTTTTCTACAGGATTTGAGGCTGTAGTGTTGGGTATGTACAAGGTTTTGAAGTTGGTGGATCCATCTGGAAAATCTAGCATGTAATGGGCTTTCCTTTTACTATTTTAAATGGGAATATTTCTTTTATTTTAACAATGGGTCCTAACCCAAATTATTGTAAACAATTATGAGGGAACATATAAATTTCTTTTCCAATAGATAGGATACTTCACTATCCTATATAAAATAAAATTAAACCAAAATATCATTCTATCAAATTAAATTAAAATTTCTTCCATCCATGAGGAAAATAATTTTTTTTAATAATATATTATGGATATACAAGTCCAATACCTATTCACATTATACTAGAGATTTTTATGTATAGATAAACTAAACTTGAAAAATAATCTATAAAAAATAAATATAAAATTATGGGATGAACTATGTTGTTTTATGAATTTACTTATCATACGATTCCTAACATAATTATATAATTATTAACCACAATGTGAGCAGTACATGAAATTATTTTAATTATTCATATTATTTATTAATAATTTCCATGTATAGTAAAAATCGAATCAAATGTGACAAATACATATAAAATTAATGTATTATTTAATTTTTATAAAATAAAATACTCAAAAATGACATCCAAGGGAATTATTAAAATCTACACTGTATTTTTTCATGGAAAAAACTCATGTGAACTAAATTTATAAGTTTTTTATCTTTCCAAATAGATAATAAAATCCTAATAATTAATTATAACTCTACGTTTTCTAATCACATTTTAGGAAATAAGACAGATTTTATGAATTATAATATTTTCAATGAATAAATTTCAAAATAATCATATATACTATTCATTTTTGTTAGGTTAACATTTAATTTTTTAAAAATTGAATTTCAATTAAAGATTTATATTTAAAAACATAAACATAATATTCATATATTATAGTGTTTTCTTAATTAAAATTCCATGATACATTGAATCATTCATTGTATTATTGTTACCTCAAATTTATTATTTACTCTATATATATACCCTACATCTCGTAAAAATTATATATTTCCATAAAAATTTATCGAATTTAATATAATGATATATTATATATGATGTTTATAACTCATTACAATATGTTTTATTTTGATTACATTGGATGAAGAGGATGATTTAAAAATTTTATAGGTAATTTTAAATTATGTGTTATTTTATTATTAATAATGTTATCTAAACTTCATATGTTGTTTTAGTGAGTGAAATTATTATTTATATTGATGAATATAATCTATTATTAGAAAATTAGTCCCACATAATTTTTAAGAATGATGTTTAATCAGAGGAGAAGTAATAATTGGATTTAGGGGAATGGAAAGGGATGTTGTTGTCTCATAGTTTAATTAAAACAATTTTTTTAAATACATAAACTATTATTAATTATTAGATATGATATATATATATATATATCTATTATATTACGTAGACAAAAAAATGAAAAATATAGAGGTTAGTTATATAGCCGGTTTTTATAGATGATAACTTATAAATATTAATGAGTTTTCTTTCTAATCATGGTTATAAATAGTATGATGAATAAATGGGGTTAGTTATTCTAATGGGGTTTTATATGTGAGGATGCCATTACATATATTACATTTACCTTTAGATAATCATTTTACATATTATGTTTTATACCATCTGATGAGTTTTTATATTTTTTTACGATGGAAACCAAATTTAAATTTTTTCAAATGAGATATTATTTCATAAAAGGTTAAAAATGTATATTTATAACAAAATTCATCTTGTGGGTCCTCATTATTTCTATAAAAATCTTATGATTATAATTTTTCCATTATGTTATCTTATTATGTGATTGATTGAAATTTAATGTATTAAAGAACATTTAATGTATAATTAAATGAATATTTTATGACAATGATTAATTTTAAGTGAAAACACACTTATAAAAGGTCATGGTAATAAAATTGACCAACTAGTTTTGATTCATTTTTTTATTCCAATTTCTTATATTTTTATACACATATGACATTTAAAAATTTTATTCACATTGTTAATTATGACTTGGAACATTTATGACTCTCTGTTGAGAATCATGATGATTTTCTCTAGAAAATTAATAATGATTCCTAGTAAAATAATTTTATTGTTTAAATATATATTATTATTGTAAGATTCAACATTGAAATGTATGTGATAATTATATGAGAGATACATACTTGTTATCTAAAATTATAATCCAAATAATTGATCATAGTAATGATATAAAATTATATATTGTTAAAAATAAAATTTTAAGATAATTTTTTAAGTGTTGGTCTTTATAATGGTTATCAAATGAGGGTAAATTTTTATCAACGGTTATGATAATCTAAGAAAGTGCACATTTTAGATTATAACATATTTGTGTCATGATATATCATTTTAAGATTTAATTTTTTTCATCCACTAAATAATGATTGGTCATTATTATTTTCAATAGTGGAATATTGGAATCGGATATTAGAAGAAACCAAGAGGAAATTATCCTTCCAAATTTACAACATAAGATGGATGGAATTTGAACAAATCAATTTTTTATGTAAAATCATTTTACATATGGTATTAACAATTATGTCATTCATATTATCGATAAATCATATTCATAATTGAGTGACGTATCAATTGTAGTTGATTTCAAGAAACAAAACCATGCATCATTATTTTTATTATATGAATAAATGATACATTGAGGATTGGTTAAATCCATACATAATATATATTTTTATTTTTTTCTATTACAAAAATTTTTAACTCCGTATTCATTACATTATAGAGATGATGTCAATCAGTGGTATTCAGTAATTAGATATAATTGTGAAAGGATGATTCTGATTCGAAGTAATTGGATGAATTTAATAAAAATTTATATTAAAAAAATTTCAAGAATTGTATTTCAAGGAATCAATATAGATGGGGGGAAAATTAGTTATATGGTATGAATAAAATTACCCCCAATTGGTACGGTACAAACAAAATTATATTCAAGGTATTAAATATCACATTTATGTATTTTATTCGGGATTAATGAACAAATATTATTGTGAAATTTATTCTAATGTATTATATAATGTGGATAAAATTGATTATTGTGTATGAATATAAAAACTGGTTTATTGGATATCAATAATTAAATAAGAATTATAATAAAAATTTAGTCTTAATTTTAGTTAATGGAGTGAAACCCCTCAAACAAATACTAATGAATGAAATTGATGTTTCTGTTATGTGATTAATAAGGTAAAAAACCATATTGGTGGTGTAACTAAATGATCAGAAAGAGATATTCATGATTAAAATTATATACATATGGTCCATGACTCGAAATAAATAATATAATTGAAAATATGAGAAAAATAATGATAATATTGAAGAAATATAATATAATATAATAATGATTGGTAATTATGTTAATTATAATCAAAAGATAAGAATAATGAATGGAATAATTACAGATCACCATAATAAATGTGTGGAAAACATTTTTTGGATAATTTAGTATATTTCAAACCATCAATATTTTTTTGATAGGAATATTAAATTTTTATTAAATTATACCATCTTTTTCATTGATTTTGGGTTTTAAAATCATTATTACTTGAAATATTTTCAAATAAAAATTAAATTTCAACTAATTAATTGAATCTAGATGTTTTGGAAAATACTACTATAAGTAGTATACCGAAAAAATAAATTACATGATATCATATATAAAATGTTTTTACATGAAAATATTATTGTATATCATTATTTGGATTGTGGTATTATTATTGTAAAGGATTGTATTTTCAATTTTCATGAAATTTTAGATTATGGTGGAGGATAATTGTTTTGGAATGTGATTTAGATTTTAATAAAAAATAAATTCCATAATTCAATTACATAACTAGAAGATGATATATATATTAATAATGATAATGAATGTTATTTTGACATATTATTCAGAGACTGAAACTATTAAAATAATAAGTATTTTGGTAATGAATGAATATATATATATATATATATCCTACTGTATTTTCCTATAATACTCAAATAAAAATTATTAATTTTATTTAAATAATCGAGAAATTGAGTCTGGAAAAAGGTTATAGAGGCATAATGTTATTATGGGAATGGTAATCGTCTCATCAAAAAATAAACATTCTTAAGCGAGAGGTATCCCATGATAGAATTATTGTAACAAAGAATACTCAATTTACCATTTGATCAAAGAATGTATGAAATGTAGTTACTTATTAACAATTTCATTTCAAACTTAGTTTACTAATGTTGATATTGTTTCATAGGATAAAAAAATTGACTAGGTAGTATCAATAATTATTTAAATATAATTTAGAATAATTGATGATCTTGATTTAATCATAGTCATGGTGATAATTTGGGAAATACATAGGACATTTGGAAAATAATCATCCTCGTCCATAAGAGCGTATTCAAATACAAAAACGTTGATGAATTGTTTATCCAAAAATCATTTGGAGTGTTATAAAACACCACCCAACTCTTGAAACCTATAATACTTGCGGTATCAATATTATACTTTAAATCGGTACTATAAGGATTCAAATAGACCAATATTCCTAGATTTATCAGCTTATTTACTTTATGTGATGTTTTGAAAGATTTGTGTAGGATCATCATTGGGTGTAAATTCTCCCAATGCGTCAATGGAGCATGCATATCAACCTCCATGAACATTTAACATGTTACAATCACCAAAAAATGAGCATATAGAGCATTTGAGTTTGGTTTTATGTTTGTCATTATATATTCACAAACAACTACAAAATTTCATATTTCACATCATCTTCCCCTTCAGGATGTTATAATACATCCCAAGAAACCAAATCTATATGAAAACATCACAATTACACTTTAGTGTATCAATTAAAAGGAGGTAACCAAATACCGTATATGCAGATCATTCCCATTATCTGTAAAACATTTCAAAATATATTCTTTTTTTGAATACCAATAACATTGACACGTGGACATGATATATATTCCCAATAATTGAATAGCTTTTCCATTGACTTTTCGTTGTTTTAATTATTCTAAAAAATGTAAATTAATGTTGATCAGAAGTTATTTTAAATGGATGATCATACCAACAAACATATTATTTACTAGGTGGATATATTGAAAATAATCTATGTCTGATGAGGATCTCATTGGGTTATTTGAGGAAACAATGTCTATTAGTATCATCAGATTATTAAATGATGTTATAAATGTCTCCATTATTATGATCAAGAGTGGACTAAATGATTATTGTGTATGTTCATGCCTGAGTAATGTTTATGTAGGGGTAGACAATCATAGAGATCAAAGAGGTATAAATTTCATTTTAATCAACTAGTTACTATATTCATGACACTATACATTCCACCAGGACCGATGCCATGTATTTAATAAATTCTAACCCAAAAAATATCATAGGTTTGATAAATTCTTCTAAGATTCTCTAAATAAACCCACATAATTACATATACTAAATATTAAGCATTTTGAGCATCATTTAATAAATTCCTAGGATAACTTGGATTGTAGGAGGTGCATGAATTCATTATATCTTCTACGAATAAAACCCCATGTCTCAATAGGCCTCCCCATTATTGTCCAAGATGTCGAGTGAAATAATGAATCCATAAATTCATCTCAAAATAAAGAATCATTATTTTATGAATATTAAATTACACCATTCTTTTCACCATATGAGTAGATATCTTCTTCCTTAGAATGGATATGATAACATGAATCACAAGTGAAAAAGAATCCCACAAATATATGATGTGAATACTCATGTTTTTAGTGTTCTATTGTGATGATATAAACAGTAATATCAAAGTGATGATTGTGAATCCGACCAAGAGACAAGAAATAACTTTAAAAATTCAATGATATTGTTTTTATTTATCCTCTCACGGTCCTCCATTTATTAAAATATAATATTGTTAATGGAATTTTCAATATTAACATTTCCCTTTTCATAGTTGATTTGTATTATATTAGACTTACAGTATTCCTAGAGGGCCTGACTGGTCAGCTTTATAATGATAAATATTTATTAATAGATTTCTCTATTTTCTTTTTTACCATCATATGAAGGTGGGTATGATGAAATTTAACTTTTCATTTTGTACCAGTAATTGTAATTATCAGTTTCTGGTTAAATCCATTAGGTTAGGGATCCCCCATCTATACTAACAGATATTATGAATGAATTATTCCATGAGTTATTAGATCGAATATTTGTTTTTTAGTTATTATATGTTGTTATATTACAAATGGTATATTTACTACACAAAAATATTGTTCTCCAAAACATAATTGAAAATTAGTTTTATGCAATAGTTTTTAATTATGAATTAATGTTCATGATAATTTATTATATTTGAGATATTGTAAATTAATATGTTAAAACAATTGAACCTGATAAAAATAATGTGATTGATTAGTGTCAAATGCCTAGTAATGTCACATAAATTAATTGTTTTTAATTTTTCTTGTACTATTGATAGTGTACTAAAATTATTAATATGTTATCTAGAATGAGTACTACGTCATCTCGAAATGGCGTTAAAATCATCAAAAATAATGTTTCTAGTGAATTTGTTTTTTAATGCAAATAAATAATGTTGAATGATTCAATTTTGTGAATGTCCTATAGAAATAGAAATTATTATTATCTGAAAAACTCCATATTTAAATGGTCTCATTTTTATTATGGTATAAAATGAACATGAAATTACATATATTTAATTTTAACTAAATCCTAATGTGGTAAATTATTTTAATTTTTTCGTAAAATTTTCATCATTGTTTTCTTAAACTAGTATATCATTTAAAAGAAATAATATTTTTATTATATATGTATCTTATAATTTTAAATTATATATTCTCCATGATTTATTTTAATATGAGGTAGTGTAAATGTTTTTAATTGTTATGTATTGGGGATTTATGATTCATTAACCTATAGAAAATAATATATAGTAATAAAATCATTATATAAAAATTATAATATATCAATTAATCTGTTATATTTTTAACATGATACTTTGGTAAATTATTTGATGAATATTTTCCGAAAATAATAATAAAATTTTAAGTTAATCTAATTGTTTTGTGTATGTCTAGTCTGCATGGTCATATCTAAATATTTATGCTCATAATGAGATCAATTTTTTCATCCAGAAAATATAGAATTATTTTAGACAATTATCTTTTGTAAATACATGAAAGAAAAACACTAGGAATATATATTCAGGAGAAAAAATTCAATATGTGTTTTGATTCCTACTTGATGCAATTAATATTGAATGAAAATCACAATACCCATTTTTATTACACTGACATAACTGAGATTTCTAAATATTTTTTGTGACATTATTCGAGTGAAAGATTAGAGAAGGGTGTGAATTAAATTACCATTAAATATGTAACTTATAAATAGGCTAAAAAAGAATTAAAATTTGTATATCAGATGCCACATCCTATTCTAGCATGATAATGGTTATGCGAGAATATTTCAATGGATTTTCACAATTTATTAAAAAATCATATTGAGGATATATTATGATATTGGTTATCATTTTTCGTTTGAAAAAATATATATAATTTTTTACTATTCAAGAAAGCATATCATCAGAACATCATTATAGAAATTATAACAATACGGTAATTTTATTCCATTTAGCCTCCATTTTATCTCAAATAAACATATGTTATCCACTGTTGTTACATAAAAATCACATCTAATGATATTGGTAATTAAATTAATTTTTATTATAGATGTTCCTCTTTAATCTAATAGGAAATCAATGATAATGATTAGAAATTTCATATACATGGTTTATGATTTTTACTGGATTACTAGAGATTTTGGGATAAATATATTTCATTATATTTATTTTTCTATAATGAAAATTTTCCTTTTAGTATACATATTTAACCATTTGAGGCATTATCTGGAATATTATTTTAAAATAAATCTTATTGGGGTGATGTTTATAAATGAATTTTTTTAAAAAGGTAGAATAAATTGATTAGTATTTGAGAGTGATTAAATAATATATAAGGATGTTTCATATCAAATATATATCATATGTTGAGAACCTTAGGAATGAACCTTAAATAGAGGCATGCGATCATGTTTTTTCATAATGTATTTCTAAGGAACTCTGTAAAATGTTTTGGTATTATAGGAAATTATATGAAAGATTCATTGGTCGATATAAAATTATAGAAAATACTTGGTTTGGTTTTTATGCAGTGTAATTTCCATCAATTTTATCATTGTTACATAATTTTTTAAATGATTCGATCATAAAGAATTAAGATTTGGATTCCTCTCTTTTTTGACCTCAATGGCTGTATAATTGAAAATAATTAATTATTAATTGGAACAAAATGCATATATTTTTTATAATAAATTTAACATGTTTTATAATATGGTGGATCACTATGATATGGTTATATGAATCAAAAATATAATTGAAGAACAAAATTGTAATATGGAAATGTTTTGAATAATAAATATCCCGTAGCTTGTATAATGAATAAAATATAAGGGATTGAATTTCAAAAATGATGATGATTCTAACTACAAAGGTAATGGTAATAAAATGTTATATTCATTTAAAATATATATTTTTTAATTATATATAATAAATTTGTCACTTCAATTAAATATATTAATTTTGAAATCAAATCGGGCATAGTATTATTTGTACTGTATTCAATTAAATGGGTTATGTCATTTTATTTGAAAAATATTTACATAAAATTTCAAAATATGACTTTGAAATAATATATATAATTTTCTATATATGAAAATATAAATAAAAACAGCATAACAATTTGTGGTTTTTTGGATATAATTTTTTTAATTGTATAAAATAGCAACCTACAAGACACTTTTCTTCTCTTTTAAATTATTTAAACTATATAATATCATATTTTACTTGTAACAACCTAGGTAAATATAGAGTATGAAGTTTTAATATTTATAAACATTTTTGAATAAAATTTTAATATTACTTTGAAGGGAATGCTGTGTTTGATGGCGTACCCAATACGCAACAATGAGTTTCATTGAAATCTTACGTTGCTCGTTAATAATATAATATAATTTTTTTAAATGGTAGTTAACACCTAGCCGTTGTAATGGAGGGAATGAACAAAATTAACTAAAAATTATTATATATGTTTTTTAAATATTTTAACAATTACCCAATAAATGATATAGGCTTAAAATGAAAATGAATCCAATTTTAAGAATAAATATTCTAATATTATTTATAAGGTTGATTAACTTCCTTTTGATGGATAACCCTTATTAAAACTACATTTTTTTAATTTTATATGTTATATTTGAAAAAATAAAATCCATTTTTAGAATTATGACATCCAAATGTACTTTGTGTAATTTTTTGTTATTTTTCTGATAAAGTTCATTTTAAATGAATAGTGAAAAATTTTGTATTTTCATTCAAAAACTCATTTTAATCTAACTTATTTATATGGATATATTATCTCTTTAATTAGTTTTAATGTTTAATTAGAATATATTTTTACTACTTAATTCAATGGTGGTCATTGAAATTAATTTCACTTTGAAATTGGACATAAACAAGTGTAAATCTTTTGATAGATATTGTTTCTTAAAACACCCTATTTGTTTTGACATCGGTAATTAATTATAAAATTCATTAATTCAACATTAATGTTTTTAATTTGGTAAAATTGAAATCATTTTTGAATTTCGAATATCAAATTTACTTTGGATAAATTTTTGGTATTTTTCAGACAAATGTTCATTTTTAATGAATAATGAAAAATACAGCATATTACTTCAAAACTACTTTTTCATCTAATTTCATTATATAGTTAGATATTACTATTAATTGTTTTTAAAGTGTAATTTAAGTATGTTTTTATAACTAAATACAATATTCTTCATTGGAATTAAATTCATTTTTCAATTGGAAGTAAAAATAAGTCAATCTTTTGATAATTTTTCCTTCTTTGAAACCCATCATTGCTTTTGAAAATGAGAGTTATTTTTAAATTAATTATTGCAATTTATTTGTTTGTAATTTGGTAAAATTGATTCCATATTTGGAATCAGAAGGCCCAAATTATTTAATTACGACTCTGGTTTTTGGACATTATGAATAGAAAATACAGAAAATATCTTTAATTATCATGATTTACTAGTAAACAGGTTGTTAAGGGTAAAAAAATATTATCAATTTAATATAAAATGACCCCAAAATGTGTCCAAATCCTCTTTTTTGAGTCATTTACGACCATGGTAATATTTTTACAAAACATGAGGTCCCATGGAGTCACATGGGTGTAATAGTGACATTTATGACATTATTTTTTAAAAAGAAGAGAAATATAACAGAGGTTTGTTTATCCTAAGTAAAACAATTTTAATATTTTTCACATTAATGATTTATTAGACTATAAATATTCAATTGAAAGACAATAATATTTCCTACATCATTGTATTTTTTAATAATTTATAGACAATAAATAAATAAATTTAATTATGACACCATTATGAGGCAGTGATTACCTCATTAATGAACGATTTAAAAAAATTAAAATATAAGTTAATATATAAGACCTAAAAGAGTATAAAACCTATTGTATGGGTGGATTTTGAACCCTTATCACCATATCCTCTAAATATTTAATTTTGGGTCCTTTAAAATACGAAAATCATTTTATAATAATGTAACATTTTAAGACATTCCAAAAGTGACCCTCCTCCATCTTACAAAACGTCCCCACCTCTACCCACTTACACACACCCCTCAAGCCATTGGATCTTCCAAAATCTGTTCATATTATCTCTCCAAATCCCTCTCTCACTTCTAAAATCCTCACATTTGTCATATGACTTTCAGAGGAAGCATTTGTCTAAAATATAAAACTGTTACCCGATTTAGTGGTAATGTCTTATCTCGAGTTAGTTTCTTTTATTTTACTTCCTCAATCACCCCTATCTTCTTATTATTTTATAACATAATAAAACCAATATAATAAATATAATAGGATGTTTTTATGGTATGTATTATACCTACACTCACAAACATATCCTTCCAATGGTTAATGAAAATGCCATTCTTGTCGGTGGTGAATTAATTCCACACGAAACGATGATTGTTCAATCTTTTTTTAACACCAATAATTGTGGCCATTATGATGGAAATATATTTATATATTATATATATTATATTTATTTCCCCTATATTATTCTGTATTTTATATTTAAAACATACCTCAATGCTTTTCATGTTGCAAAAATGCGATAATTTCATATGAGGAAGTGTGGACTACTGCCCCCTCAAGTGATGTGACCCGTTCATTCCAGACATGAAAATTATGAAGAATATAATTAATGAACTTATGATACCTATATAACATATATATTATACTGTAATTATAATATATATATGTATAATTTAGTTTTAAAGTCCATTAATATGACAAAAAAAATTAAAGTAGCGTTCATGCGTAAGTACGACTTACCGTCTCTATGAACGGTAAATTTCATTTGTTATCTTTAACAAATATGGAATATTATTAAATAAATATATACTGGATATATATTATATATATATCATGAACACCATTCCGGAGATGATTTACTTATAACTACATTGAAATTCACTTCACACAAGTGAATTGTTGACTCATGTACCGAACATCAACAAAATGTATGATATGAACTCAAATAATTAAATAATTATTATAACATGATAATATTTGATATGAATTGAATAATAAAAAATAAAGGATTATTATATGAAATTATAAATTGAAAAAAATTTATTAATCAGGAATATAAATAAATGAACAAGACAAGTCAGACTTGAGGTAAAGGGATTTCTTATCTAACTTTTAATTCCATTAGATTCCATAGTTCGCCAATTATTTATTGAATGCGGTGTATTGTGTATTTCAATTTGATATATATTATCATGGTACTATTTATATTCAAGGTATTATGTGATTCATTTAGTGTTTATTATATTTTCGTTATACGACTCAATTGATTACAACGAGGTAAGGGGTTTTTATCTCACTTTTTATTCCTGTTAGATTCATACTACATTTTCCACTATTTACTCTTGTGTGGTGTATGTACTGCCCATGATTGTATTATTTGTGTAATATACATTAATTTATGGGTATTTACATCTTAATTATATGACCCTTCTTTCATTGGGTGTATGATTCGTAAGTTACCCAAATCGTTAAGGGGACCTGTCACCCTCCTATTTTTAAAAGACTTCATTTTGTTAGGTCTTTTAATATATATATTATTATCTTGGGATATGTTCATATATATTCTTATTCCTGTAAATTGTATGTACAAGTGATGAGATTCCATTTTTATCTCTCATCAACTCATTTTCTGAACTTTAAAGTGACGTTGTTAGGCTGTCTACTTTCTGTAAGGGATCTTCCTAACCCAATTACAATTCTTCGAGCTATACCTCTACTTCTTGATTATGTCATACTATGAATATGTGTGGATTAACATTGATTGTTTTAAACATAATATCCACTTATATTGGTTGTATTTATATTTGTCACATATAATCAGGTAATTGATTTATCCTTAATCTAAGGATACCGTCTTTGTACAGGACTTTGTCTCCATCTCCTTTTATTGAGGCATCTTTTGATTTATACACATCTTTATTTTATACGGTGTATAAAAAACTATTTACTTTTAATTTTATTCAAAATAAATCTTTTTACACGAAGCGCTTTACTAAATTTCAAAAGTAATGTTTTTGACTTACGTATGCAGTGACAACTACTTCTCCTCACCATGACCATTTTTTGAGTTTCAGCTTCATCTAAAAGTCATAATGTTTTTAAATGAAAAATAAATACCATGTTTTAATTTTCTTTTTTTTGTTTTGAAAATGGTTTTGATAATGTTATTATTATATCAATGTGATGTATTGATATCTTTTGAAATAAATATGGAAATGTTATGTTTCCTTTATGTGTGTTTTCTGTGATACGATTAAGTTATGGTTCTTGGGTATTGTTTTTCAAATCTGGTGGTTCGGTGATAAAATTGGGACGGGTCAGCCCAATAAATATCTCCAATTCATTTGGTTACACAAAAGAGTTAAATGATAAGGTTTATATGAATAGATTTAGGGAATATACTGTGATGTTTATTCCAAACGTAACCATGAGGGTTACTCCCTACGTAAGAATGTTATGAATTCCACCAGTTACCTTTACGTCTTATGATTTCTATGAGTTATTCATAAGACTTATGATTTCATGAGGTATGTTAATGTGCTCTTGTATTATGATTAAAATACGATTTCATTGATTCTTATGTATATATTGACTACTTTTCTCTTTATGTATTTTGATATCCCATACTAAGATTATTATCCTCATCCCATGATTTTGAAATATTTTTCACTTGAAATAATGTTGAATAGGGTCCAGGATAGGATCAAAGAAATGTAATGATGTCTAAAACATGGAACATTACATGAATCATTTGTTCATGAGTTTTTATTTTGTGAAAAAATTGAAACTGGGTTGATGTGTCTACATTGTAATCATTGAGATGTAATAGTTATGTTATAATTATCTAGAACTCTAAACCTGAAAAGATCATCAATGTGAATTATTCATTTAATTCATGATTATGTAATTTTTTAAGCCCAGGTCCTAATAGTTGGTATCATAGGTCAGTTTAGATAGCTTTAGAGTTTAGGGTATTCTTTAAGCACAAGAGACACTACCATAATGGTTAGGATTTTAGAAAGAGTCATATTTATTTCTATAAAGTGAATGAGTTCTAAATAACATTAATAAGTATATCATAGTATATACCCTCCTCATAAGAAATTATATGATGATTTTACAGATATAATCAAATCGTCCTTTTTGTTTTTAGTAAATGGTTGGATCTAGCAGGCACCAAATTAACAGTGGATGTAAAGAAAACTGTGATGATTTTTTTAATGAGCCACTTAATGATATAAGTGCTGCAATCCAAACTCTTGTGGTTATTCTCAACCAACTATCTAGAGCCATGATTGACCACCTGAACCATAGTGAATTTTATGAGGCGTCATATATGTCAGAAACAAATCCCTACGGAAGATCATGTAATAATCATAAAGGCAAGAATGTTCAATATCCTATGTGTTAAAGATGTGGTAATAAACACATTGGAAAATGTATCAATGGGATATAAAGATACTATAGATGTCGAAATGATGGTCATAGAGCAAGAACCTTCCATGGAAAAATGAAGCATCTAGTTGACTCTAGGAAAGGGGATTATGTTCTTTCTGAAGGATTAATTTAATGTTTAAAATGTGGTGTGCCTGGTCATTATGAAAACACATGTCCAACGAAGATGTTACGGAAATGGGATCATCATGATCATACAAATATTTGTTTACCAATATCTAATTCCTTCTCTATTGAGGATGAAGAAATTGAAAATGACCAATGAAAGGAATGGATTATTTCTTTACATAAGTTTTCCTATTATTTAATATAAGCATATGATTCATGATTTTGTTTGTAGGAAAGAAGTATTATAGATTAAGTTGGAAAGGAATGGTAAATGGATCATGAAAAATTTAAAATTTGTATGAAGTCTACATATAATGGATTCAATATTTATGGTAGATTTTTTGGATGGTGAAATTATTAAAATTATTAAGGCTCTTTTGATTAATAGACTACATTTGAAGACTTTTTATTGTATGTGTAACCCTGAAGTTTGATATATGAAAATTTTATTCCGGTAATAATTATCTTTTCTTTTGTGGATATAGTTATGAAGAACCATTTTGGTTTATATGATCCCTTAATTTTATGTAATTAATAGATAAGACATTTTTGGATACAAACCGATAGTTATTAGATAACCTTTGTGGTTAAAATATGTAGTGGTTATTTTTGATGAATTTATATATTTTGGGAATTTTATAAAATTATGTAGTTTTTTAAAATGGAAAACATGAAAACTATGTGACAAATAGTCGCGTCAGATGAAGCTGTAGGAATCGAACCCACAACCAAAGTGAAACTGGTATTTATCACCTACCACTGGACTACGTGATGTCCCTGGTTAGTATTAAAAATTCTTCTTAGTTAAATGATTTTATGAATAAAGTATAAGTTTATTTTGGGGTATATATGGAAATGTAAATCATATCATGGAGGATATGTGATTAGGTTTATTACTTTTAAGGATGTGTCTTTAATAGTAACAGATGTTATGTGGAGATAAATGTTAAGATTTACCTTGGAAGACTATGTGATTAAATCCTTCAGAGATTTGGGTTTCAATTAATGTTTGGATTACTTGGAAGAATTTTATGAATAACATTTTATTTAATGGTATTTGTTGAACTTTTGGTATTTGTGGACTAATTTCAGGTATTTCGAGTATTATTTATTTTTATAAAGGATTATCCTTTTAGAGATTATCTGATCTTGTACTATCAGTTTTTGTTTTTGATAAGGTCTAATGACATGGGAAATATATAGTTCATCTTTTGTGGATTAGGTGATTCTCAAGAAGTTTATTATAGTTCTCTTAATGTGAAGAAGTCATCCTATACTCATCTTTTGGGGAAAATATTAGTTTGTGTAAGAAATATCGTTATAGATGAATGTCTACATGACAAGTAAGTATGCTTCCATAAGATTTAGTTGAGCTCATAAATACATTCCTCAATGAAAAGTAACTTAAAACAAAAACATGTTATGTTTTCTTTTCCTACTGAGAAATCAAATTCTGTTTAACCCATCATATGTTTGTGATTTTCTTGTGGTTAACTTTCTCCTAGACATGTTTTATATAACTCTCCATCAGAACATGACCATTTTTTCTCATCCATATCAATGTTTTCATGGATTCCTTATATCTGATGCCTCGGGTGACCTTTGTAATTATGTTTATTTCTTTTAAAATGATAGTTTTATTGACTCCTTTTCCGATGTGGGGCTTTCAATGAAGATTTTGAACCCAATTTTAAAATTGTGTGGACATTATTCCCAAAAGGGGGGAAAGACGTAACATCCTAGGTAAATAAAGAATTTTAAATTTGTATATTTATTAATATTTTTGAAAAAAAAAATTAATATTACATTAAATGTAATTCTATGTTTGATGGCGTACTCAATACGCAATAATGAGATTCATTTAAATCTTATGTTGTACACTAATAATATAAAAAAATTATTTTAAATCGTAGTTAACGCCTGACCTTTGTAATGGTGGGAATGAAAAGAACTAAATACAAAATGATTATATATATATTTTAAATATTTTAACAATTACCTAATAAATGGTATAGGCTTAAAATGAAAATGAATCCAATTTTAAGAATAAATATTCAAATATTCTTTAAAAGGTTGATTAACCGCCGTTCGAGGGTGAACCCTTTTTAATAATAATTTTTTTTAATTTTATATGTTATATTTGAAAAAATAAAATCCTTATTTATAATTAGGACATCAAAATGTTCTTTGTGAAAATTGTTGTTATTTTTCTGATAAAGTTCATTTTTAATGAATATTGAAAATGCTGTATTTTAATTCAAAACATCCTTTTAATCTAAATTTTATTACGATTATATTATATTATAAATTGGGTTTAAAGTGTAATTATAATATATTTTAACAATTTAATTCAATTTTGGTCATTGGAATTAATTTCACTTTGAAATTGGACATACATAAGTGCCAATCATTTGATAGATATTGTTTCTTAAAAACACAGTAGTTATTTTGATAGTAAGAATTATTTTTAAAAATAATTATCCAAACATCTATGATTTGAATTTTGTTAAATGGAAATAATTTGTGAATTTGGAATATCAAATTCAATTTGGATAAATGTATGGTATTTTTCGAACAAATGTTCATTTTTAATGAATAGTGAAAAATTCTGCATTGTACATCAAAACTGCTTTTTCATCTAATTAAATTATATAGTTATATGGTACTTTTAATTGTTTGTAATGTTTAATTGGAAATTTTTATCACATAATACATGTTTTTTCATTTTTAGTAATTTCACTTTTCAATTGGATGTAAAAACAAGTCAATCATTAGATAAATTTTACTTCCTCAAAACTCGCCTTGGGTTTTGACGATAAGAATTATTTTTAAATTAATTAATGCAAATTTTGTGATAGGAATTTGGTAAAATTGATTCAATATTTGGAATTATAAGGTCCAATTTATGTAATTAAGAAACTTTTGTTTTTTGACATTATGAATAGTAACGATAGTAATTATCATTAATTATCGTGATTAATTACTAATCAGGTAGTTAAGGTTAATAAAATAATATCATACTAACATAAATTGACCCCAACATGTGTCCAAATCGTCATTTTTGAGTCATGGTCGACCATGGAAATATTTTTACCAAACATGAGGGCCCATGGAGTCACATGGGTGTAATAGTGACATTTATGACATTATTTTTTAAAAATGAAAAGAAATATAACAAAGGTTTGTATATCCAAAGTAAAACAATTTTAATTTTTTTACAGAAATGATCTCTTAGAATATAAATAGTCATTTTATATCTAAAATTATTTCCTAAATCATTTTATTTTTTTTATAATTTTTAGACATTAAATAAATACATTTATTTTTGACACCATGATCATGCAGTCATTACCTCATTAATGAACGATTTAAATAAAATGGAAATATAAGGTCAAATATAAGACATATGATTGTATAAAACCTATTGGATGTGTGTATTTAAAACCCATAATCACCTTATCCTAGAAATATATCATTTTGTCACCTTTAAAATCCAAAAATCATTTTATAATAACGTAACATTTCAAGACTTTCCAAAACTGACCCTCCTCACTCATATAAATGGTCCCCACATCTACCCCCATACCCACACCTCCCAAGCACTCGAATCGTCTAACCTCTGCTCATATTAGATCTCCAAATCCCTCTCTCACTCCTAGAAGCCTCACTTTGGGGTGAAGTCTTTCCAAGGAATCCTTTGGCTCAAAACAAAAAGAGTTACCTGATTTAGTGGTAATGTCTTCTCTCAAGTTTCTTTCTTTTATTTTCCTTCTTCACTCACCACTATCTTATTATAATATTATACCATAATAAAAAAAGTATCCTAAATATACTAGGATGTTTTTATTATTATTATTCTACCTACACTCACACACACCTTCGTCTAATGGTTAAATAACATATTGTTTCTGTGGGTGTAGAATTACATCTACACAAAACGATGATAGTTCAATCTCTTTTTAACACCTTTCAGGGTGGCCATTATTATTGAACTATATGTATATATGAAATAAATTATATTTATTCCCTCTCTATTATTCTGTATTTTATATTTAAAACATACCATTATGCTTTTCATGTTGTGCAAATGCGATAATTTAATAGGAGGAAGTGTGGACTACCGCCCCCCTCATGTTATGTGACTCATTCATGCGAAACATGGAATTTATGAAGAATGTAATTAATGAACATATTTTTACTATATAACAAATATATTATACAGTAATTATATTATATATATTTTTAGTCTAGTTTTAAAGTCCACTAATATGAAAAAAATGAAAGTACCGTTCATGGGTATGTACAGCTTACCGTCTCTATGAACGGTACATTTCATTTATTATCTCCAAAAATTATGAAATATTATTGAAAAAATATATACTTAATATTTATGATATTTAAATCATTGACACCATTCTAGAGAATATGTACTTATAACCACATGGGCAATTCTCTTAAAACTAGTTCATTGTTGACTCATGTATCAAACATCGACAAAAAGTATGATATGAACTCATATAATTAACTAATTATTATAACATGATAATATGTGATATTAATTGAATAATAAAATTTAATGTAATTACTTATGTAATTAAAATTGACCATAGTTTATTATTATTGAATATAAAGAAATAAACAAGACAAGTTGGACTTGAGGTAAGGGGATTTCTTATCTCACTTTTAATTCCGTGAGATTTCCATTGTTTGCCAATTATTTATTGCATGTGGTGTATTGTGTACTGCCATATTATATATATTATCATGATTATATTTATATTCAGGGTTTTATGTGATTCATTTGGTGTTTATTTTCTTTTGGTCATACGACTCGATTGATTACAACGAGGTAAGGGGTTTTTATCTAACTTTTCATTCTTGTGAGATTAATGTTACATTTGAAACTATTTACTTTTGTGTGGTGTATTTACTTCCACTGATTGTATTCATTGTGTAATTTACATTAATTTATGTTTATTTACATCTTCATTGTTTGACCCTTTTTTCATGGGGTGTATGTTTTGGAAGTTTCCCAAATCGGTAAGGGAACATTTCACCCTCCTCTTTTTAAAAGACTTATTTTTTTAGTTATTTTAAATTTGCATCTTCTTATTTTGGGAAATGTTCTTATATATCCTTATTGTTGTAAATTTAATGTCCAATTTATGAGATACCCTTTTTATCTCTCATCAACTCATTTTCTGAATTTTTAAGTGACGTATTTAGGCTGTCAAATTTGTGTAAGGGAACTTCTTAACGCAATTTCAATTTTTTGGGTTGAACCTCTACTTCTTGAATATGTCGTATGATGAATATGTGTGGATGAACTCTGATTTTTTTTCACTTAATATCCCCTTATATTCGGTTTATTTATATTTTTCACACATAATCATGTAATTGATTTATCCTTAATCTAATTATATCATCTTCGTACGGGGCTTTGTCTCAATCTCCTTTCATTGAGACATCTTTTGATTTCTACACGACATTATTTTATATGGGGTATAAAACACTTTTGACTTTTAATTTCATTTAAAAGGAATATTTTTAGATGAATCGTTTTATTAAATGAGAAAAGGAATGTTTTTGTCTTACGTATGCGGTGAAAACAACTTCTCCGCCGTAGTGACCATTATTTGTGTTTTAGCTTCCTCTACAAGCCGTAATGTTTTTAAATGAAAAATAAATACCGTGTTTTACTATTATTTAATTTTGGTATAGAAAATGGTTTTGATAATATTTTTATTATATAAATGTGTTTTATTGATATCATGTGATTGAAATATGGAATTTTTATGTTTTCATTCTGTATTTTTTATGTGATATGATTATGTAATGGTTCTTGGGCATTGTTTATGAAATTGGGTGGTTAGGTGATAATATAAGGGTGGGCGAGCCCAAGATATCTCTCTAATGAATTGGATAACATGATGGATTTAAATGATATGGTTTTTCCAAAGATATTTAAGAAATATATTGTGATGGGTATTCCAAACATAACTATGAGGGTTACTCCCTAATTAAGAATGTCATGCATGCATCAAGTTACCTTTACGTATTATGATTTCTATGAGTTATTCAAAAGTCTTATGATTTGAAGAGGCATGTTAAAGTACTTAAGTTCTATATGTAAAGTATGATTTCATTGATTTTTATTTATAAATGGACTAAAGATTTCTTTCCGTATTTTTATATCCCTTACTATGCTTTTTATGCTCATCCCATGTTTTTGAAATGTTTTTCACAGGAAATAAAGTGGAATAGGGTCAAGGATGGGATCATGGAAATGTACTGATGTCTAAAACAGGGTAGAAGACATGAATCTTTTGTTCATTATTTTTTATTTGTTGTAAAAAATGGAAACAACGTGGATGTGTGTACTTTGTAATCTATGAGATGTAATAGTTATGTCGTAATTCTCTAGAACTCTAAACTCGAAAAGATCCTCAAGGATAATTATTCATTTAATTAAATATTATAATGTATTATGGTCGGGTCCTTATATTACTAGTTTTAAAAAATTATTTTTAATATTTGATTAAAAATAATCCAACCTATTTAAGTGTAATGAACATCATAATTGAATTTGGAATAAAATAAATTTTATACATAAAATAAATTTTTATGGAAAAAAAATGTCCTAATGATTTTATGGATTATTATAAATGTAAATTATAACTAATAAAAATATTAAATAGATAAAATGGATACCATATTTATAACTAAAATTTATAAATATATTACGATGTCCAAATTTATTTGTTTCATAATTAAATGTAACTTTAGTAGAAAATATAGTTCCCATGGTAATAGATAAAACATGTCAAAGAAGATAAAAATGAAATAATCCTTGTTAAAATAACAAAAAAACTAATTGATATTATATTTAATCAATTAAACCCTATTCCACCAAATATTATGAAATTTTCCATTTTTAAAATTTTTTTCTTCAATAATACATTAATATATATTAATATTTTAACTAATTCCACATGTGTCTTCTTTTTCAATTATACAATGATTCCCCCTACTCAATATTCAACACTTCTTGATAGTATTATATTAACAAAAACCAACCCAAATTCACTTAAAATATCCTTCTCAATGTTATAATGGTATCGTTCAGATCACAATACAATCCATTGAAAGATTTAGGTATAAATATAATGTGGGTTTGTAAAGGTGGGGTATAGTTCGTTACTCTTTTACTTAATTTTGTTTTTTCATTTAAGTCATTAATGTAACAATTTACAATTTTAATGTAACAAAGTCATTAAAAATAATATAATATACATTAATTATGATAATTTAAAAAAATAATATACTTATCCATTTAAAAATAATATTTGTTTTTCTATGTACGTGCAGATATTGGCCTTATGGGAAGATTGATTTAATTTCCACCAATAATTCATATATATGATCATAATAATGCCACAAAATGTAATAATGTTATTTATAAAATATATATTATATTATATAATTATAAATAAATATGTTACTTCTTTCTCTGAAATCCAAATAAAAAAGAAAACATTGATATTAGTTATGTGTAAGTTATCTCCATGCGAACCGATCGATTTTATCATCAATCACAACCTAACATGACTTTTTTATATATTTGTGGAATAAAATAAATAATATTTTATTTAGTATATATTTATAATTATTTAATGTTAAAAAAATATATACCTTTCTTATAACATGGTCTATGAAAAATGGAAATGTTTCTAATGTATATATATGGCCTACTGTTTTCATGGTTAGCACATAACTATTTTTTCATAACCACCATAAATGGGTGTTTATAAAAGTATTAAGAATGTAAAACATGAATATAACATTTTTATTTAAATTATATAAATATTACAACAATAATACTTATGATAAAAGTTAATATATCAAATCCATTTGTGACCTAGAACCACAATGATATAAAAAAGCGCAGACTGGATAAAATTCATTGGGTAATTATGTGTAATAATTATTCATATAAATTTAAATTAAAATTAAATTGGAAAATACTCTCTGATAATGTATATAATTTAAAATAATTATTATTTCAAGAAATAAATAATGTATGTTATATGTCGGCCGTGATGTATGTGACAATTTACAGAAACATCAATTTAAATGATTTATTAAATTATTTACAGAATATTATTCATCAGTGTTCATAAAACTGTTATTATTTTATTAATTTTCATATATTATATTAACAAAGTATAAATTAAATTGTTTGTTTCTTTATGAAATATTTAAAATTTATTTAAAATGAATCTTTATATGTATTTTATATAGACAATTTCTAATTTTATTATAAAGTGTAAAAATAGAGTTATGTTATAAACTCTATGACATCAACAGAATTTCCCACCACTATAACAGTTATTTGGAATCCGGATTCATTTACATTGTTCCATGTTTGTTTCAATAAAAAATTCTCAATCAATTTAATATGGGTATTTTATATTTGAATATGAGTTTTCAAAAGAAAAGAGATATTTTTATATTTTGAAAGGTATTCCATATTACAAAAAATGTATATTGGTATAAGAATAATGGTTAAAATGAATGATTTTATGTGCTTCATGTATGTAATTCTCCTTTGAGATTTTTTATAAATGTGTTTGATCCTCGTAGAGCACACTAATTCATTTTGTATTCATTATGTTTCTGTAAAATTATGTTGGAATTGACCATATAGGTTGTTCCATTTATATGTGTTCTTGAATGTGTTTTTATAAATATCATGTTTCAAATAAAAAAATATGATATTATTTTTATCGTAATGTGTTTTCATGAAAATATGTGTAATTGATAAGGTAAGATAATAACGATTTGTTTATAGGAATGGATAATAAATTTATGGGTAAATTTGTATTTATTTAAAAAAATTGTATTCAATGGATCTCATATTTTCATACAAATCTTATGATTATGATTTTAATTTATATATATTTATAATGATTTTTTGTAACTTTTTTAGTAGTAATGTTGTATTCATGAGTTATTAAAGGATTATTTGATATTGAATATTATTATATTAATCTCAAAATCTATTATGGGATATCATGTTATTCAAATTAAAATTAAATTGTTTATTTATTCATGTCACCTATTTATATTTTTTGGATTATACAACATATTCACAAATCCTCAAACGGATTAATGATTTGTAGTAGCAGTTATGAAGAAATTTTGATAGTCAATAATATCTTTTTTGAAAAGAAAAAAACATCAAATTAATGTTATTATATTATTAAAACATTTGATAATGAATGTAAGTATTTACATTGTAATTTAATTTACTATGCATTAAAAATAACCCAATTCACTGAAAATCATAACATGAAATGATCATTATGAATGAATGAAACCTCATTCAGGATTTCATTAAAAATGTTATTAACTTTTGTATGTATAATTATTTAGAATAATTACATTTATTTCTTTATTTATCATTTTTTATAATTATTAAATCATTTCAAATCATATAAGATGTTTATAGGATGTTTGGATCATAATAGAAAATTTACTTCAGCAGTTTACCATGGTCAAATTGTTTATTGTCTAATATATCTTATAATATTAATAAAATATTTATTACCATTTTAATGAATCATCTAAAATTAAACAATCATACATTAATGGGGGACATGAATTACAAATCAAATCAGTTTTTAATAAGTATTAGTCCCCACGTACACACAACTACTATTGTAATTATCAAATATATAGATGATTATAATGCTAAGAAATTCATTTCAATTTACTCTTCTAGTTTATTTGATTAATTTTTCACACACACACACACACCAATATATTCACGAAATCCATGATTGTATCGAAAGATATGATGCTTTTATTAACATTTAAACCCATTGATTTATAGATGTGGTACTTCATATATATTCACCGTTGATGTTCAAATTTCTATTTCTTGGCAAATGTGAGGGACATTCCATTTACATATTCATAATAAAATTATTATTATTTTGAAAAATATTATTAATTTTTAATATAAATATTTATAATTTATAATTTTTTGATAATTAGAAATAAATAAACCAGAAAACACAGAGTTGAGAGTTATAAACCATATATATGAAAGTAAATTAAGATTAGACCTCATTCCTTCTATGTTTGGTCTTGTACTATTACTGCGACCTTTAAGTCCCATGGAACTATTTTGGATAGATATTTATTAATATATTAGCTAATATAGTGTTCCCATAATCTATAAGATATAAATGATAGGAAGATACAATTTATAAGTTATGAGAGACACATACATTTAATTTTTAAACTCATGTTAATATTATGATTATATTAAAATTGTTAAAGTGTCCACAAAGTATTTAATTTTTACTCAATGGTGACAATTATAGAAATAATATAATCTAATAATAAATAATATTGTCTTATTTTGTTATTATCACTTATTAATTACATTAATTAACATGATATAATGATTACCAAAGTTAAATATTATTTCCATGATTATTTTTTATAATGACCAATAATAAATTTGATATCATTTAAAAATTTCAAAATAATGTTTCAAAATCTAAAATATATATTTCATTGTTCAATTTGTATATGTGGTAGAAATAACAAATAATATCTTAGTATATACCTCAATGTGAAATATTATTAAGGTTGATAAATTTTATTGTTTAAAAGTGAACATATAAAAAAATAATTAGAATATTGATTCCCATGTAATTATCTATATTATTTTTAATAAAAATTATCTTATATTACATTAAATTCACATCTATATTTAGAGTCATGACTTTAAGACTAATTTTTATAATGAAAATAATTTATAGTTATATAATGTTTTTCATTTTTAATATAGTAAATTTTTTGAAGCTAAAATGAATACCATCTCAAAATGGTACCAAACCAGAGCATTCACATACATAAAGGGTGTTATAGATCCCTGTTGGTTGAAAACTAGAACCCTGTAATCAACAGCATCTGAGGGAATGATTTCATTCAACTTGAAAAAGTGAAAATAAAATAAATAAACATACATAGAGTGAAATAGTGCAAGGAAATGTTATTATATTTACACTCCTGATCATAAGGAAAAAAATTGATGAGATATAACAAAAAATGTTGGAATCGAATCTACTAGAGATATTTACAATAGTAAATGACTACAAAAACATAATTTTGAATGAAAAATTTTCATATGATAGTGTTGGGAAACACATAGAGTCTCTCTATCCAGCTACTAAGACCCAAATGATAGAAACCCTTCCTAACTAACCAGGGATCATTTCCCATCAACTCATTTCAATAAATAACAACATATATTCACTATTAAAGAGTTATATATGGTGTGCTCTAAAAGGATCAGTATGGTGCCAATCATGTGATCAATATCATGTCTCTAAACAATAATCTAATAAATATCATGTTTAATGTAAACAGGACATTATATAAATTTTATAAGCTTTTTATATCATAAGGATGTAAATAAAATCAATATGCCATTTTACACATTTCAAAATGAAGAGGGAAAATTAGTTTCAAAAAATTTTATATACATAAATGAAAACTGATAGATCATGTCAAAAAATGGTTGTACTATATATCATATAATATCCATGGTAGTACAATAATATTATTAAAAAAACAAAATAATACCATTTCATCCAAAAACTAGAATATTTAACATCACTTTAAGGAAAACACATGGTTATGATAGCATGGATACTAACATATAACATTGATTATTTTTCATGATTCAATCCTCCAGACAAATGCATTGATTATAAATGGAAATGGAATACCCCATAAAGTGAAGGCACATCATGTCTATCAACACCTAGTGTAACATTCCCAGGAAACTGTGGAAATATGAATGAGAAAACATCTGATAATTGATGAAACTATTTAATATAACTTCCAATTTATTAGCCAAGTCATACCATGTTCTTTATTGTCCAACTCATTTCATCAATCGATTTCATCATTTCATTATTTGAAAAAAAATAATTAGACAACTAGAAACAATGTTTTAAAAAACCCTTTCTATTTACAATAACCGGAGGAAAAGAATATTTTATTAAAAATATAGTTCCAATGAAAATTCAAATCGGTATTATTATACAATTACATATAAAAACATATTTTTAATGTAACAAACCAACTCATGCCTACCTCAGACTCGCCAACTGAACTGATCTGCAATATGTCATCAAGGTCATTCCTGATCCCAGTGAGAAGGCAATTAGTTCTCAGAAACAAATAACAGAATAGAGAGAATGATTTCACCCGATAATAAATAAATAATCAAATATTTGAAACTGCACAATGAATCCCAATATATAAAACAAACTTAGCTGAACATCTTTTTTACATGTATCTATAATGTTTATGAAACATCCCAATAATGCCTAAACTACACCTGATGACCACAAAACTCCTTGTGACCCTTTTTTTCACTTTTTGACAGCAAGACCAATCATCACCCACGATGATTGAGACAATGAAAAAACATGTGCCACATACACAAAATAAGAGAAATTATGTGTGGGAGTATTAAAAACCACTTGGTATACCAGAAAAAATTATTATCATTGAACTTCCATCAAAATAAAATCACCCCAACATTATTTTTGAGATAAAATATAGAAAATTAATACTTTCCTCTCATTTCTATTATTCAACCATATAGAGTCCATTTCATATTTTAAAATTAAAACTAAATTTACATTAATGATGAATACATAATTTTTTAAAATGATTCATAAAAAAGGAATGAGGGTTTAGAGTTAAAAAAACCTGTCACATAAACACTTCAAAAATATTTTCCAATATTATCTCAAATCCACACTACTCCAAGGAGTAATCACCAAAACAATCGGATAAAGGAAATGATAAAAAAATAAAACTGTATCCACCCCAAAAAGTATCACAATCATTCGATTCAAGAAACGGAATTCTAATAAACAATGGTGAACCTAGGTGATCAGGAATAATATAGAACACACTAATACAAGAGACTTGTCCATAGAATCATGTGATAATTGATGAAATTCAAATAGCCCTAATTATTCCTGAAAACATTATCATTGGATAGTCTAAAGGGAAATCCCACAAGAATAATCCTAGTATATCCACCTACTATGTGACACCAACTAGTGTGTTATTTACAAATTGAAGAAATTTTTGATTGAAAAGTTACTAACTATTACAGGTTCCCGTGTATTTTATAATAGAGGTTGAGAAAATTGAATCCAATTAAGCATCGAATCACATACATATAATATAATAATTCCATGAACAAGAATCACTCGAGCCGCCCCATGGATCGATATTAGGGAATATAACAAATAAATCCCATAGAGTCCATTACTATGATCTAAAAATATCATAATGGATCAAAAGGATTCCATAGAAAGGAAATACCATCAATTAAAAATATACAAGGCATCGTTACATTCCAATGGATGATTTCATAACAAACAAATTGACCATTTTCACAAATGATTCAAACATGCCTTTAAATAGTTTCTATAAAACAATCACATTAAAAAAACTATGTACATTACCTAAAAAGGGTCAAATACATTTGTAACAATTCACAACCATTTGTAATGAAATATATTCAAATTAATTGAATTTTAATTTTATGGAAACACCCTTAAAATCAATATTCAAACATTCCACTAATCATCCACACATACCAATCCAGTTATGGATACCAATACACATACTTATTAATTCCAAAATGCCTTGGTAACCAATTTAATGAACCCAATTTAATTATTTAAAATGCACTAAATTGATATACATTTCGAAAGCATTAAAAAAACATACCAAACTATGTTTTTAAAATAATGTGACATATTATTAAACACATGGTGTGAACAATTTTTATAGAAATCTAACAGTTTTTAACAAAACAAGGTTTTAAGCTATTACTTTTCACACCAAATAATTTACAAATGGGCCAAACAAAAATTGACATGTAAGGGTGTATTTAAATTAATTAAATAAAATATTCATAAATTTAAAAAAAGTGCATGAGAAACCTACCTCAACTCCACATTATATCATTGACACAGACATGATAACGCACTACTAGGGTTCAACGAGCCATGCACTATCTTGTGGAACCCAAAACATTCAAACCCCCAATTTTGAAACACCTTATGAATTAAAATCAACCAAAAATGAAAAATAGGGTTATAGTTGAATGGGATCATGGAAAAAAAGAAATGTAAAATGATGGTGGACACTACACTTTCAATCCATGATACGATTCTTCACAAATTAGCCTCAAAATAACATTGAAGGACCACATAAGATACAAAATGATCCATGGGAGGCATCTAGGATGGGTTATTCTGAGTGGGATATCCATAGGAAGAAACCCCATTTATAAAAAATGGTAAAATACCATAATACATTTTCCCGAGTTAGTTTCTTGGTTAGCATGCATGATTTAACAAACCATGTAAAAATATGTGATTACCCACCGTATCGTGATGAAATTTCTTCCCACAGGTTGTATGATTAGTTAAACCATTGATCATTTTCAAAAGTACCTACATTATTAAACTAACCACACTGCTTCACCAGGAGACCTAGAAAAAGTCCAAATATCACCATATTCAGTCCAACACACAAGTAACTCAAGTTGTCAAATAATCCAAAAATCATTTTAAAAAAGGTTACACTATGAGTGTGAGAAACTAATTTTCAAATAAACCTCATTCCCATAAAATTCATGGTAACTAATAATATTCTCAAAAACTTCCCAAGTCCTTTATGACATGAATTTTAAATTTTGAAAAATTAATACATGATAGAAAAATCAAGATCCAATAGATAATATGGAAAAAGGGACGAAAACATAAATCTGGGTGTTACAATTCACCATACGACAATGAATTACACATAGATAAAACCTCAACATTTTTGAGTTGATTGATCAACATCAATGGATTATCAAAACCAAAACATCCAACCCATCAATCTAAAAACAATCACAAAAAGAAAAATTGAACATAGGCCATATTCCCAAAAAACAAAAAAAACAAAACTACTTCTAGAGAATCTAAACAAAATTATTGACAAAACCTTAACATATATACATCCAAAAAACCAATGGGAACACTCTAAAATGGAAAATTTTTACCCAACAAAAAAACAATACATTGAAATTAAACTAATTAAAATAAAATACACTTCAACTGGTCTAACACCAAAACATATCCCCTACTAGTGGAGTTTTAGAAGGAATCCCCACCATTTAAAGGAACCTATAAATAATTTTTCATAGAATAATTTTTAACAAGACCCATAATGGGTCTCCCCACCCTTACAAAAAAAATGAGATTATATAAACTACAAAATATCACTACATGTATTGAGAACCCCCACAACAATAGGATGGGAATGTAGGGTCCCTTGTATGGAAGTCAAATACAAGTAAAACCAACCCAAAACTCATCACTTATAGATTTCCATGAACCAAATCAAGACCCAGTTCACATTGTCCATACACAAAACGAAATCTCATCATTAATCATTGATATAATAAAAACCCCACCATAAGAACATAGAAACAAATTCAATGTAATGGTGGAAACATGATCATAGCTAAACTCCCCACACATCTGACATTTTTTACTACATGTCATCCTCACTCTGACGTATTTTTCTAGAGCCTTGGTGTTTGTATTATCCACTATATCAAATCCAGGTGCTACACATCTCAAATATTAACTACTTATTTTTCTTCCCCAAGTTTCCACATCACACTCTAAGAAAAAACAAATGATCAAGAGACACCATTAAACTCACACGATCAAACAAAACTCTCTTACAAAAATAGGTTCTTGGAAGATGCATTCGTCATTCATCTTCACTATGAACTAGGTGAAAAATGAACCACACACTCCATGAAAAAGACCAAACAACATTGATAACAACTTCTACAATTGATATTATTATCAGAATGAGAAGGTACTTTTTTAAGAACCAAATATCTCTCTAATCTAAAAAAATTGTTGTGGTATCCTTCGAAGATGGGGATTTAGTTATCCAATCATGAGAACAAAATTATTACTTAGATCACGTGGAAATATTAAAAATGGGTAGTCACCAATATCCATAACACATATATCCATTAAATCCCTATAGGGCAGCATATAGAAATATATGAAAACCAAGAGATCTATCAAAACAATATCATGAATCAAAACACAGACAGAACATACATCATAACAAAGTGAATCTTTCTCAATGACTAAAAAACCATTTCTACAATCCCACAAAACACTGTTTGAAGTCCAAACAACTAAAAAATTCTCAATATCTTAACAGAACATAAACATCACTTGAAAATCATGAAAAATCACACTATACAAAATACCCTTATAAAACACAGAGAAACAAGCCACAAAATGAATGTATTAGAAAGAAAATTTTATATCATATAAACAATTTTCAAAAAAACATGCAATCATGGAGGATTCTCACACCCACCAATTGTATTCCCTAGAAAATCATTCCCATTCATATTTCCTAGAAAATACTAAAACATATCTACTCAAACCATATTATTCACACATCATCTTTGATAATTTGGACAACACACCAATACACATCATCATCTAACCATTTCTCCCACATATCCATGCATGTGAGCACTTATAAAATAGATCAATGGTCAAAACTAAATATCCTCATTTTATTAATTAAATCATTAAACAAAATTCATAAATTCATGAATCATTCCAAAGGATAAATATCCAACAAGAAAAAACCATTTTCATATTCTATTTTTTAATCCATTTCTCAATGCTCATGAATAAAATTAAATAAATTTCTATCCAAAATTCAATATGATTCTATAAATAAATTTTTCAACAGCTCATATAATCTCATTCTATGAAAAACCATTTGAATAATAACCCACTACATTAAATTTAAATCATATTCCGAAAAAAAATCACAATAAAACAACATTTTTCCATAAAACTCATGTTTTTTTATCATTTTCCAATCTCATTGAATCCTCTCCATTTTACCCAATGATGTCCTTTTATTAAAATATTTTTTCCGAAACACTTATACATGTTTAACTATGAAAATCATTTTTCCCACATTCCGAAATCCAACAATTACCACTAATAACCCATTTTAATAAATAAAACACATGGGTTTTAAAAACAATATTTTGTTTCAAAAAAGACTCAAATAAACACACAAGGGGGAAACAACTGTCGATTAGTGATTTTTCTATACATTCGATAGCCATATTCAAAACACAGTACTATAATTGGGATCTTTTTACGACTATGACTTATATTCCACAAGGATTTTCATTCATCTGAGCTCAATTAGACTAATATCAAAAATACTTTTTCATGCCCCAAATACCAAATAATCAAATGAGACAAAATAATACCTAATAATTGGACATCCATGGAAACATGAGGATCACAATGATCAAGGGGTTAGGAAATCCATCTCATTTCAATAACTTTAGTCATGAAAATACAACTTTGTAAATATTGAAATTCTCTTGTATGAAAGGTATTTCTGGAAGGAAATATCCTCTTGGGATATTACCATCACTGATACCATTTTTTTCATAATGTAACTCGGGTCATCCCCGAACATTTAACCTAAGCAGATCTAAAAAAAGGCCTAATGGGAGTTCTCAATCCATAAGGGCTAACAACATGTGTTGTTAATCAGTTAAGTGAAAAAGGTATAATTTCACCCCATAGAAATTATATAACCATACATTAAAAGGTTGAAAATTGTTTCTTAATAGATAAATAAAACTAAATTGAACATCTTTTATACATTAATCTAGAACCTATAACAAAACTACACAAAAAACCACACACTACACATGACGAACACACAACTGCATGTGACTCTAAAGGTCACTCCTAGAAACCAAATCCAACCATATCCCATAGATATTGATACAAAAAGTGCACCTACACCACAAACTAAAAATACTAAAAACAATAGATCATACCTTCACCCTCATTAAGTTTTAAAACAAAACACATACCATTGACCATTATTCCATTAAAAATATATTAATATTCAAAGAGGAGTCACAATCATTTAAAAAAATTATTTTTATGGAATGAATGTGGGTAAAGAATCACCAAAACCATTATCATAAATACCTAAAAATAATTTTCAATATTACCATAATTCTATGAAACTCCAAGGATTAAGTACCACAACCATATGACAAAGGCGTTGAAAAATAGACATTCAAGTGTATTAAATCGACAATGTAACACAATCATTCATTGCAAAAAACGATGTTCCAATAGATTTGGGTTAACCAAGGATATAGTGAATAATCCAAGACATGGTAATACATGTGACCCATACCTAGAAGCATGCCTCACAAGATGTAATCAAAATATCTCTGAATAAACCTATCCACCCTAACTTAGTATAAACTGATGGGTAAATCCCATATCAACAAACCCAATATATACACCTACTATAGGCTACCAGCTAGTGTGTAATCTAGGTGACACATTAATCAATTGTAGAAAATTCTATCATTATTCATGTATCCCATGAATACATTAAATGAGGGCAATCCAACTGATTCTAATAGATAATACAAACACATACACATTATATAATAATTCTAACAAAAAGTATCACCAGAGTCCCTCCAACGGCCGATCTCATACCATAAATTGAATTGATCCCATGGTGTCTTCAGTGTGTATTTCCAATTATCAAAGTAGATCAATTGTTCCATGGTGAGTAAATCCATCCATTTAACACTTTCATATCATAAGAAACACCCAATAGAGGTTTTCGAAAGAATCACATTCACTATTTTCAAAAAGGCCCAATCATTATTTTAAACATTCTCCCCAAATCAATCTCATTAATATAAAAATTTAAATTCACTCAAAAAGGGAGAAATACACTTTTTACATTGAATATCTATTTATAAAACAATCCATTGATTGTAGTCACATTACAATTTTATTCTAAAACGTTTTTATCCCAATTCCATGTGGACCATTAATCGACCACACATTCCAAACAACATTTAAAAATAAATACACATCCATTTTTAATAAATATCCATTATAAAACAATTCCAGGAACCCAAATTCATAATTTCAATTATAATAAATTAATGTAAATATTTAAACTAGGTATTAAAAAACAATATTCCTCATATGGATAAAAAAATTATCATATACTTAGTGAGATGATTTATAATAAAAAATAGTGCATATCTCACAAAACAAGTTATTACTCATTAATTTATACAAAAAATAATTTACCCAAGGATCAGAAAACAATATTTTATAGGTAAGGTAGTGGAGATAATCATGAAATCAATAATTCATAAATTAAAATGTCATGTTCCCTAAAAGCCTACCTCAAATCCATATTGAATCAATAAGGCACACCTGAGAACACAACACTAGGGTTCTAGGACTCATGATCTATCAATTAGAACCATGAAATAACAAAACTACAAATTTTACACCCCCATATAAAATCAATTAAGCTAAACATATACACTAGTGTTAGAAGAGAAATCCAAAATGGAAGAAAATATGAGGAGAACATGAGGGGAGACCTAACCTTTCAATCCATGTGAAGATTCACAATGAAACCACCTCAAAAAACCCATATAGGCGATATAAGAATCCAAAATTCACCTTTGAAAGCATATATATTAGGGGAGTTATTGTGGGGTGTGTAAGGAAAGAAACCCCATCAAAAAAGGATTAATTATAAAAGTACCCTTTCTATGATGGTTACAAAGTTTGATCACACAATTTAACAAATTGTCTTAAAACAACACTATTCCCCACTGTCAACAACTACATGGGCTACACACATATCCTCCATTGTTTTTTATAATGTATTCGTATCATGGTACCATTGTAATCATATATATATCATTATACATGTTGTGTTCCGTAAATGTGCGGCCAGGAAAGTGTCCCCAAAAATCAAAATTTTCATCCAAAAACACATCTAACTCGGTGGGATTTACCATCAAACAATCATAACCCATAATAATTTTTCATTATGGATGTTAAAAAACACATTTTCTAAGACACCTAATTTGAAAACATTTCACACTACCGATGTATATGTAAAAAATACCACTACAACCTATATGAATTTACATTTAAATATATAACATCCATAACTTGGGAGAAATCAATGAGCCAAATGAAATGTTATGAATATAGTGTGAACGAAAATACTGGTTTGAAATCAACAACATGATAAATTTTGTTCACAAACATATGATATAGACAATTCCACCTACCTCTAAACATTTCACAGACATTCCATGAAATGAATCCACCATAATATATGATCAAATAATGAAAACTAAGTCACTAAAATGAAATAAACTACTAATAATTGATTCTATTTAAAATATGGGTTATCATAATAGAGTAATGGACACATTTTTCATGAGTTTACACCCCCCAAATTATAAAAACCCAATATTAAACCCTAAGAATAAGATAACATAATTAATGTAAAACAGAATCAAAGGAAACAACCTTATGGATCAAGAAGTGAAATAGATATATGAAACGAAGCTAAAATTTCAAAGTTAATGAAGGCCATAAATGATTTATTACATGAAAATAGAAAATTGACCATCCATGATGATCCCACACCAAATGAATCAATATGGAAGAAAACAATTCTCTAAATATTAACGATGAAGACCCTAGTAACAATGAGGATAAAGATACAGAAGAATGAAAAATCATATAATCTGACCATCACCATAAAATCTATTTTTGTAAATTTATATCGATTTTATTCCTTTTACACATCATGTAATTTATCATACTCATATAAAATAAATAAAATATCTCAATTTTATTAAAACTTGACCCTTTGACATTGAAAAACATGAAACCGTTACATAGCATGTAACCATTCACATTGTTGAGACACCTAAAAAATGGGAGTGGTAAGAATTACAAATCATGTACAACCAAAAAGATGTGTAAATTTATTAATTAAAGTAAATTCTATATATTATTAAATGAATACACTAACCACATCAGTGTCTCTTTGAATATGATATGAACATTCAAAATTCAGGTACGTATTTATAATAGTACTCCTTTAATTTAATCAATCATACATTTTGAAACATAATTTCATTCTTATAATAATTTTTTTTTCATTAATAATTATTATAAATACACACAAAATTTAAATATGAAAAATAGTAAGGAGATAGAAAATATTGGAATGAAAAAATTGAGATGGTAGATCCTCCACACCATAATTCTTTCCGTACATGTGATGTCATTGGGATGAATGATATCTTTTTAATTGGTGATTAAACGCATCCTCATCAATGAATCATGATTCCAACTCACATTATAGTCATATGTATGATTCAATGACATTGTCACCAAACTAATTGACATCCCACATAGGAAATTCACTTTAGATTCAATTATCTCTAATGGATGCTTCACAAAAGAAACATCTGTCTCTAAGAGAGTCTCTTCCAATCACAGAACGTGTATGGGATCATGAAGGTATTTCATCAGTACTGCTATGTTGAAATGATTTGGAATTTCATCACAACTAATCATGAAATAACAAATGATATCCAACCTTAAAAAATAATCTAGTAACCTCAAATTCTCAATCACATATTAATGAAAACCTTCCCCATTTTCCAATCCTACAAGAACCCAATGATTTATATCCTTTTATGAAAAAACATTATCAATTGAAAAACTCCAAACAAATATTATTGATAACTAAAACCATTATATTGACTGATATTAATAATTGGACAACAACATATAATCTAAATCGTGATAATTGTCTCCTAAACCAATCTCAGTCTCACAAAAGAAGCTTCACCGACCCCTTCGGAACACAAATGTGATATTCAAAGGTGACAATAGAAAACCATGAATGGATCCATTCATATTCATTACATAATACTAATGTTATTATTACAAAAAAAGTACCAAATGTATATTCCATGACCCAAAAAAATATAGTTCCACCCTTGTGGAGTTCATGGTATCCGATCATCAATAATCATTGATACCTCATCCCATTTTAAAACAAGATATAGATGTGACTGGACAAAACTAATGTGTTTTAATTATACTTCATTTTTCTATTCGAAGGAATAACAACTGGATACAAGATTAGAAATGAAAAAATCCATACCCCCATCTCATGACATATTTCAAATTCATAATACCTTTATTAAAGAACAATAAAGAACAATTACAATAAAATAATTAAAATATCACAATTGATACTAGGACGACAAACCAATCCCCAAAACTATGAACACCATCTCAAGAGAGAGTCAAGAAGAATTAGTCACCCAACTGTATATGGTATCCCATATTCCAATGAACACATAATACAAATTTTCATCCAATATGAAATATTCATAGATATATTATGATAATTAATCACTGGTTCATACAATGCCCAAAACATCATCTTGATGATCCATCACAATCAAGTATAAAAGTGACATTAGGAACCACTCTTATTTCATTTCCAAAACAACTTTTGATGGATATTTCCTACAATTAGCATCTAAAATGACATTAAACTTTATAGGATGCATGTTATATTAGTTAAAACATTCTGATTGTATTATACCAATCGTATCTACAAGAAATTCATGTCCATAAGAGACACGATATACCTTAAACTAATATCAATTGAAAAGTCTGTTAACAATTCTCTGAAACGATAGTGCACCCACAAATATCTATATGAATAAATGTGAAAAGAATAATATCACGATAAGGAAAATTCTTATCGTGTTTCTGTATCAATTCAGTATCTATTAGCTACCACATGATCATCCAAATGGAAAACATAACCCAAACAATTGATGAAGACTCACATAAATCTACATATCCCATTTTTAGATCCCGTGAGATCAGAATATATGAGGATGTCAAAATTCATTTATTCTAATCAGTATAATACATTCACTTTCAAACCTATTTTAATTTCACCATGTTCATCGTAAAAGTCATCAGATATGATTCCATTATCATTAAATCCATGATAAAAAATCGATTGTAGGGAACCTATGAATCTCAAATACATATTATGGATAATCTCATGAAAATAAATTCTTTCATTTATTAAGATATGATGATAATACATTCTCATAAAGAATTATCTTTATGAACATCACATCATGGAAATAGAAATATCATTTTGTATTATTCTTTTAAAAATAATGTATCATCATGTTTTCTAAAACAAAACATTGATGGTTCCCATCATCACACACAACATTAATGTAAACAATAATATGATCCAAAAAAATAAAAAGGACTCATTATATTTTTTGAATATTTTATTCATCAAACCCATAATTAATTTATATGTGTTTGAAAAACTAAAATAAATCACAACATTTTCATAATTTCCATACCTAATCCTTCAACCAGTCTTTGGTATATTACAATCCTAGACATTGATCCAATGACATCCCTTCAAATTAGTGATCTTGAAAAAAATATTTATAGTCTTACCAATAAAAAAGGTTATATCAATGAGGTAATGTATAAATGATCTTAACTATTTCTGTTTTTATATTTCAATAGTCTATGAAAAATTTATGTGAACTATCAACCATTATGTATAAGTGCATTAGGGCTGCCGAAGGTAAAACACCTTGGTGCTCAAAACCCATATCTCTTATAACATCAAACTTAATTGTATTATATTTTATCCCCACTAGTTACATACTATTTTAATTTATAGAATACACCTATATATAATGTACTAGGTAAATGATTAAATCCACTTCCCTCTTAGGAGTAAGACCAGAGGAATCCTATATGAAAATATTAGGAAAATCATAAACAACCAAAGGATGGAAAATAAGATAAGAAACATTATTATGATCAAATGAAACATCAAAAAATAATTTCATGAGATCTAGGAGGGAAGGTCATGCATCACTACATATCATATCTCTATCTATTAGATACAACCATGAGATCTCATTAGCCTCATGAAATAGGACACACTGAGGATAATATCCAACATAAATACAATGAAAAAAAGAATAACCATCCAGATTTTGAAATTGAATAGATCCATATCGTGAATGAGTAAATAAAATAATAAATCTTTTCCACCTATTGATAGAGAAATAGAATTGAACGGAAATTACAAATCTTTATTCTTCCCAAAAGGTGACTCTAAATCCATAAAAAGTAACATGTAATCCATTTGACGAAAATGAATTCCAACCAAATAAGAATATATAAATTACAGGGAATAAATAATATAAAATTATCCAATTTTAATTTGTGATGGAATAATGATAATACCTCCTACTATCAATAGACTTAAATGTACTTAAACAAGAAACACTTCTACCACTTGATGGCGATTCACTCTAGAGCCAGGTACATGGTGCCTTGTAATATAAAAAGCATCTTACTTCACTGTATTAGCCTTTGGAGCAGATGATCCTTTCTAATATTATGGTGTATATTTATCCAGATAGAAAAATTGAATATAAAAATAACATCCATAAATATTACACATCATTTCTGGTTAATGACAAGCATGTCTTGTGTAAGAACCCGAACAATCTTCTCATTTATGTTTTCATTTTCTGGTAGTGTTTGAGAAAAAGTTGAATTTATATTAATTTTCGAAGTACACATCATGTTTTGGCCGTATAGAAGTAATGTACAGGACCATGTGGGGATAACTTAGAGGCTTCCTAATGAAGTGTATGGAAAAGTAAAGTAAAGGTTCTGTACTTCAAAAGTTCAAGACGTGTATTTTGTTTTCATTTCATCTAACACACCGACGTCGCATCTATTTTCCCGGACGAACTTCTTCTAGATCTCATTCATCCAAGAGTTGTTGTACGACCATGATCTTCCTCTGATCCCCCGACTGAGCATCTGAACTCCGATTCGACCGCTGTCAATTGCGTTGAGATCACCACCGGATGATCTCTCTTCTATAAGAGCATATTTTCATGAATCCTTCTCATTATCATGTTATACTCTGTTGAGACTTTTAGGATTTTTTGTAGATCATAGACATTATAATGTGATTCAAGCCTCGAGGATAACATAAAGAGATCTCCTATTGTTGAGGTAGGTGGTTTCTGCCTTTTTGTTGAATGTCCTTGAGATTTATGTGAAGAATTTCCCAATACCCATGAACGAGGTATTCTGCTTTTATGTTTTAGCACCATTGAGTGCCTGTTATGGTTTTATGCTTGAGTAGATGATAATTTATTTTGAATAGTGTGTATTGTTGTTATTTGGTTGTGAAGTAATGCATGTTTTTTCTGTTTTGACATTTCGGTCTAGTTTGTCTGATAGGCGATTGTTTTCCTTCCCGTGCCTAGTATTGATGGATGGCGTGACTATTGATTTGTTATGCTATTATGTTGTAGAATTATTTCCATGTATTTATTGAGGTTTACCTTGGCCAATATGCACTGCTACACTTTTTTGACTTACACAGGGCCGTGAGAATGTGATGTATAGATCATTAGGAGAATGGAGGTTGAGGGAATCTCCAGAGTGTCTTTTAATTTTTATGATGCGAGACCATAGGGAGAATTGACATTTAGTGCTTCTTCAGAGTGTCTGTAGTTCCTCTCTATGGGCCATAGAGGGAATGAGATGTAAGTGCTTCCCAATAGCGCCTTTAGTTATGATATAAGACTATAGGGGGAATGTTAGAGAGTTCTTCCTTATAGAGTTTAGGTTTAAGCTGAACCAGAGGCATTACAATGAGTGTAATGCCCAGAGTGTTGCTTTGTACTTGTTAGGTAGGACCAGAGGGGATAGAATTAGAGTACTACCCAGATGGATACCTTTGGGATTAGCTTCATTCCCTTACTTTTTTGGTAGTACAAGAGTGGTTAGACTGAGTGTGCTTCCCAGAGAGTTACCTACTATATTTATTTTCTTGTTTAGTTGTATCTTGATATTGAAACTGTTGATTATTGACTATTGCATACCATCCTGTTTACTATTTCTTATAACTTTACCATCCATATACACATTGACTGTTAGGAACGAATCTCATGGTGTTTTCCAATTGGGATTAGCCTCACACCCTATTTGTGTGATTCTTTTTGGCCCAAACAGATTATATTGTTTCAGGTATAGACAACGTCATGCACCCTTCTACATCAAGTACCTGACACGTTCTGGAGTTGGAGAGCATGGGACCAAGCCTAGTCTTGTGATGTTGTGAAGCTATTATATGTTTTTCATTTTTACTTGGTTTAGCACTGTATGTCAGCATTGTGCTTTGTTTCGTTGTTTTCCGGGATATATGTATCATGCATCATTATATATAGGTTCTCCAGTTTATTCTATCAGTTTTCCACTATTTAAATTTTTTATGATATTATTACTGCTTCCTCTCTTGTGTGTACTTGTTTACAACTGTTGTGTACTCTGCCAATGAGGGCATATTTTCCTCAATATTACACCCAAGGCTCTCAGTACTATTCAGAAGCATTTGGCATTCGAGGAAATGCGCTTGAGGCCTTGTGACCAACCAGGTTTGGGGTTCCCCTAAGTGGCTTCCTGAACCGGGAAAACACAAAGTGGTATCAGAGGGCGGTTTTTTTCACTTGACATGATATTTGGACCCTATAGTCATGTATATGACAGAATATGTACTTGGTAATAAGTTGTTCTAGGGAGTAGCTTACCCGTGTATAGGGAAAATCAAATCTTCCTTGTTAATGCAATTTTATACTTTTTCATGTTTATGGTTTTGATGATTTCACTATTTGGTGACTCCCATGATTTCTTCTAGTAATTATTTATGTTATTGAGGTTCTATTCTGTCACAACCCAATGAGATGAGGGAATTCCATCTCATGCATCATATAGCCACTTACTAGAAATCACATGTCATGCATTATTTCCATTCCATCTAGAGTGCATTAGAAAATGCATGTTTTTGGGATAGATGTTGTATAGAATATGAATGATGTTGTAATATATGCCTTGATAAAAGAATTACTTTTATATAGGGCATTTTTTGTGTAATTATTTTTCTGAATGAACGCCAATATTTGGGTCTTGAGGTGTTATGAGCCCTCATGGACCTGAACATGGTGGATCATTGAATTGTTTCCATATTTATAACATGTATAATATGCCATGAATTTATTTTCATATAGTATGGTCCCTCAAATATCGGAATTTGGAACCTTTAATGTTCATTTCATTGTTTTTCTAGGATACGGTGTAGTTTTTGAGGCTTGATGTCCAGAAAAAACCCAGAATACACGCCGTGTAGTTTTGACTACAAGCTATGTGTTCTTCTATTCGGGAAGAAAACATATTTCTTAAGTAAACTCTAGGAACAATATGTAATCATAGTGTAGTCTCTAACTATGTCATATGTAGTGTGGGCAGAGACACAGGACATGGAATCTGTTCAGGAAAACACCGTATACCAGTTGTGCAAGCCGTGTCGTGTTGACCCAATGTCTGCCCATGTAACTAACAACACATATGGATAAACCATAAGCTACATATTCCGTTTCATGATTGAACATGCCGTTTAGTTAGAACCAGGTACTCAACCATGTAACTAACAACACGGTCAGTGTTATCCTTTTAAGTACATTCTATGTCCTCCTTTAACATGATGTGTAGAATGAGCCATGTGTAAATCTGTATCGCTATCAACACGGTCTGCGGGAGGCTTGTCCATTACACGCCAGGTCTACTGTGAACATGCCATGTAGTCTAGTCTTAGGAGAACCATGTGGATTATCCATGTAAAAGGACTTAGGTAGGGGAATATGATTCACATACAAACTGTGTGTTAGGCGAAGATGTTGTGTGTTTGGGGTGTTTCACGACCAGTTCTGGCAGGTGAACATGCCCAAGTGAACGAATTAGGGAAACACGCAATGTATGGGACATACACACCATGGAGTCATGTTTTTTTAAAACATGAATGCTATCTTTTTCATGATCAATTCATGTACATCATGTTTTCATTCCTTGATAACCATGATCTATGGTGCACATTTGACCGTGCAAAGTCATCCCGTCGAGACATTCTCCAGTTGTGCGCTAGTTGCATGGTAGTGATTAGACACCAAATGTGGTTGATCAGGGTCTACTTGTAGATCCTGCTATTCTTCCTGTCTTGGCACCAGCCATTATACTGAACAGAGGTGTTGATGCAAAGCTCAGGGATGACTTTATAAGGATGATGCATACCTTTCAGGGGGCACCACCTACTGCCATGTCGATGGTAGATTGGACATGGGTCTTCCAACAGCAGCATCATCCAACATTCTCAGGGGAAAAAGGACCCTTTGTTGAAGAGTCATGGCTAGAAGCCATGCCGAAAATTATTTAGCATCTGGAGATTCCTCAAGAGAGTTGGGTCAAGCTCACTTACTATATGCTTCAGTACTCTACCAAGAGGTGGTGGGATGTGAACTCACAGGCGGGATTCCAGCAGGTTATGGTGTGGGATGAGTTTTAGGGAATCATCTATGATTACTTCTATCCAGTGACCTTGAGGGCCGATCGAGAACTAGACTTTATGAGTTTGGAGAAGGGTTCTCTTTCTTTTATAAAGTATTCCTCCCACTTAACGGAGCTGCATCACTTGACGCCTATTTTAGGAGTTGATCAATAATTCATGTTAAGTATGTTTGAGGATGATATGTGTCATGACATATGATCATAGTCTAAAATATTTGGGTTAACTTCGATCAGTTATATAGTCAACCATGCACTGATCATGGAGCACAACCTAAGGGATTTTTGAGATGTGAGCTGGGGAAGCTCAACATCTGGAGTTAGCATCCTTCCCACTGACAGAAGGAAGCACCATAGAAAGTCATCACAGGGTGTTTCAAGGAGGCGAGACACTTCTTCTGGTAGCCGGATGGTGTGATAACAGTGTGGGAAGAGCGGTCATATGAGGCCACACTACCCGAGAGACCTAGTGGAGTGTCGATCTTACGGAATGAAGGGTAATCTTCGGTGCTTCTGTTAGATATTCTCACTAGCAACTAGTGAAAAGAGTACTTATATAACTCCGTGTTTAGGGGAAGCACCAATAGTTTCTCACCATTCAGAGAACTTGAGTTCTTTTGGCGATTCAGGCTGAGGTGGAGGTCGTGGTCAAGGTGGTCAGTCGCCAGTCTTTCAGTGACAACGGAGTGGATCAGCATAGAGTGGAAAGACAGGGTCACATGGGTTTAGAGCAGGACAGACCTGTGCAATGGAGCCGACCCAGCAGGATCAAGATCCCAATACTTATATATTTTGAGGTATGATCTTAGTTACCTCAGTTTTAGCTTCAACCCTTTCTGATATAGCGGCTTCCCATATCATTAGATCTATTTCGCTTGTGGAGAGTCATGGGCATTACATTGTTTCTTCTACTGATATCATGACACTAGACACTCGGTTACAGAAAACAACAATGATTGTACCATATTGTAAGGAGTGGACTCTAGATTTTGGTGGGTGTCACTTTTTATGGGACTGCTATGTCCTATAGATGACAGGCTATGATGTCATTCATGGAATGGGCTGGATTGTTCCCTTCCAGAAAGTCGTGGACTGTTATCATTTCAGGGTGAGATTCACATCACAAGAGGGCATATCATTTCTTCAAAAGGGTGAGTTGGATGTCCAGGAGATTAGAGCGGGTCCAGAGCATTATGGGTTATGACGAGTTAAAATCCATATTTCTAGTTTATATCTGTATTATCATGGGACTTTTCAGTTAGATTTATTCTAGTGGTGGATATTTTCAGGGACATCGTTCCAGAGGACTTTTTAGGTTTTTCTTCAGATCCTGAGGTAGACTTTTCAATTTATCTCATTCTAGTCGTGGAAATGGTGTCCATTTATCCTTATAGGATGGCTACACCAGAGATTCAGGCGCTCAAGAAGAAGTTGGAGTAGTTTCTGGGAAATGGATTTATTCGACCCAATACTTCTCCTTGGGGTTCTCCAATCCTATTTGAAAATAAGGCACACGGAACCCTGAGGCTTTGTTGGATTATCAGAAGCTGAACCAATTAATGGTCACGAAATGATATCCTTTTCAAAGTATTGATTTTCTTTTTGGTCAGCTTCGAGGAGCATGGGTGTTCTACAATATTGACATGAGATCGGGTTATCATCAATTGCACGTTAGACCATGTGATTTACCTCTCCCAGCCTTTCGGAGCAGGTATGGTCTATACGAGTATATGTTTATGTTGTTCGGTCTCACAAATGCGCATGGAGATTTCATGGCATAGATGAACCGAGTGTTCCATCCATACATGGATTCCTTCATGGTGGTCATCATGGATGATATCTTGGTGTACTCTCATGCTCTAAACAACCATGATTACCATCATGAGATCATTTTCAGTACACTAAGAGAGCATCAGTTATATCCTAAGATCTCAAAATGTGACTTTTTGATGGATAAGATTCACTTCTTGGGTCATGTTATCTCAGAGAAAGGATTGTTGGTAAACCCAGATAAAGTGAGAGAAGTAGTCTCCTGGGAGTATTCAAAGAAAGTCTTTGAGTTGCAGAGTTTTCTAGGGCTGCCCGGTTACTACACACATTTCATACAAAACATTTCACTCTTAGCATCACCACAGGAGAGTCTAACTTAGAAGGGTGCGAAGATCCTGTGGCCATATTCTTGCGAGTCATCATTCTAGGAGCTGAAGGAGAGGTTGAATTTAGAACCAATACTAGTATTTCCAGAGACGGGCAAGAGCTATAGTGTGTATTGTGATGCTTCGGTTTTTGGGCTTGGAGTCGTACTTATACAGGAAGAAGTAGTCGTTTTTTACGGGTATCGGCAGTTGCGACCACATGAGAGGAACTACCTAACACATGATCATGAGTTAGTTGTGGTTGTTCATTCTTTACATTGTTGGAGACATTATCTTTGGGGAGATCTTTTTGTGGTTATCCCTGACCACAAGAGTCTCAAGTACATCTTCACTCAGCGTGATATGAAATTGAGATAGTGAAGTTGGATTGAGTACCTTTAGTATTTTAACATTGATCTTACCTATACGCTTGGGAAAGGAAACACAATTACTGATGTGTTGAGTAGGAGGACTTAGATACAGGGAGTTTAGGAGGCAAGATGTGATTGACAGTTTATGGCTCTGTTGATTGAGATGCATTTGGAGTTGAATAATAGATAGGGTCATACATTCCTTTCTTCTATAGCTGTGACATCTACCCTGCTTGATCGAGTAAAAATGAGGAAACTATCATCTTCGGAAAGCATAGTTTTACGAGAGAGCATATCAGGTGAGGACCCTATTCAGGGATAGACTATACGCGAGGATGAGATATTACATTTATAGTGGTTTGAATGGGTTCCCACAGACAAATGAAAGCAATTGATGCAAGATATTCAATCCTAATTTTGGATAGTATATCCTGGTGTCACCATGATGTGTCGTGATCTACACTTTCTGTATTGGTGTCCAGGTATGAAGAGGGACATTGAGGGTTTCTTCATGAGGTGTTCCATATGTAGAAGGTGATGGTGGAGCATCAGCAACTATTAGGGATTTTACAGTAGTTGCCTATTCCCATGTATAAGTGGAACGCTGTCGAGGTGGTAATCTTGATAGGTATACTGAGGTCACATCGAGGAAATGATGCAGTTTGGGTTGTCATTGACAGCCTCACAAATGTTTTTCAATTTATGTTGATCAAGGAGACATTCAGTTTTGATGAACTAGGATGGTTGTACATATGTGATATTGTACATATACATGGATATCCACACTCCATTGTTTCAGATAGTGATGCTCGGTTTACCTCCTGGTATTGGCAAGGTCTTTAGAAGGCTTTGGTTACATTGGTACTTTTGAGTACAACTTACCATCCCCAGACTGATGGCCAGTCCGAGCATACAATTCATGTGCTTGAGGACATGCTCCGAGCATGAATCCTAGATTAAAGTTGTTCTTGGGAGAAGCATATACCTCTTTTGGACTTTTTCTAAAACAATAGTTTTCATGAAATGATTCAAATGGCACTAATTGAGGGTTTGTACGGTAGGCCATGTCGATCAACCTTATCTTGGCTGGAGGCAAGAGAGGGAGTTCTTCCGGGACCCCTTCTTGTCCACAAGTCCACAGAGTAGTTAGAGTTGATTTGGAAGTGGAAAAATACTAAAAAATCTCGACAGAAGTCTTATGTCGATCAGCGAAGATGACCTCTGGAGTTCAGGGTCATGGATCATGTTTTCATGTGTGTCCCACCGAGGTTGGGACACAAGAGGATTAAGAGGCATGGTAAGATTTTGACGATGTATGTCGGGTTGTTTGTGGAGTTTGAGAGAGTTGTGCTGGTTGCCTATTGGTTGCAGCTACCTTAGAGGTACTAGGTCTATTCACGACGTTTTCCACATTTCTCAGCATCGACATTACTTCTTAGACCCATATCATGTTTTCCAACCCGAGGACATTGAGTTGTAAGTCGATGTATCGTTTGAGGAGAATCCTATCAGGATTGATAATAACAATAAAAACATTCTCTGTGGCCGGTCTATTTCTTATGGTATGAATACTATAGAAGCACGGGAGGGTATATGAAGAGACTTGGGAGAGGGAGGCTGATGTATGAGCACTGTGGTTGAAACTATCAAAGGGTTATTCTTCTATGCCGCGCTTGGAAAATTCATGTACAAATTTCAATAAGCGGGGAAGTTAGTGGGAAATGGACCTTCTTTTAAGGTATGTTTTCATTTTGTTGTAGTATTTGAGAAAAAGAGGAAATTATGGAAATTTTTGAAGTACACACTGTGTACTTTATGAGTACATGTCGTGTACATGGTAACCGCAGCTACCCGTGTGCTAGTGGTGTAGTGGCCATGCACACAGCCATGTGGGGGTGACCTGGAGAATGCATAAAGAGGATTATGGAATAGGAAAGTATACTATAAGTACTTCAAAACTACACGCTGTGTATTTTTTTCATTAAACGCATAGGGGTTGTGTCTAATCACCATAATAATCTTTTTTTTCAGCTCATCTGACTGAGAGCTCCCACAAGAACGCGACCATCCTTCGAGACCCCGACTGAGCATCTGAACTCCGATTCAACCTATGTCGATCGCATTGGGATTGAATCGGTAATCTCTCTCTTCTTCTTGAGCTTAGTTTCATGATTGCTTCTCTTTCTCATGTTATCCTATGTTGATATATTTTTTAGTTTTTATAGATCATCAATGTTCTATGGTGATTCAAGCCTTGAGATTTACAGTAAGAAATCTACTAACATCGAGGAAGGTGGTTTGTTCTTTTCTGTTTATTTTCCTTGGGTTTTAAGTGAAAAAGTGTCCAACACACATTAACGAGGTATTTTGAATTTACTGTTTTATCCCTATATTTTTCCTGCTATGCTTGTTTGCTTTATTACATGTTAATTGATTGTGAATAGGGTGAAATGTTGTGCTTTGGTTGTGTTTCCCTGCATGTTTTTCCTATTTTTTCCTTTGGGTATAGTTTTCCAGATATGCACCTGTTTATTTTCCAATGTCTTGTATAGTAAGATGGTGTGATTGTTGTTCTGTAATGCCATTATATTGTAGAATTCTTTCAAATTAGTTCTTGAGTGTTACCTTGGCCGATACATGCTTCTACACTTGCTTGACTTACACAGGTCCATGAGAAGCTGGTGTATAGCCCATAGATAGAATGGACACTGGGGGCTTTCCCAGAGTGTAATTATAATTTTATGATGTGAGACCACATGGGGAATTGAAGTTGAGTGCTTCCTCAGAGTGTCTGTAGTTCCTTGACGCGGGACACAGAGGGAATGTGACGTAAGTGCATACCTAGAGTGCCATTAGTTATGGTAAGAGAGTATAGGGGGAATTAACGGTGAGTGCTTCCTCAGAGAGTCTATTCGTAAGATAATCCAGAGGGGTTATACTGAGTGTACTTCATAGAGGATATCATGTGCTTGTTATGTAGTTCAAAAGGGGTTAGACATAGTGTAAGTCCTAGAGGGTTACCTTTGTGAGTAGATGTGTGCATGTAATTGTTAGGTATGACCAGAGGGGTGAGACAGAGTGTGCTTCCCAGAGGGGATACCTGTTGTATTTATCTATTTGTTTAGTAGTTTCTTGATATAGAAACTGTTGATTGCTTACTGTTGAGTAAATTCCTATTTACTGTTTCGTGAACATTTACTTGCCATATTCTCATTGACTGTTAGGAATAAATCTCATGGTGGTTTCCTACTGAGATTAGTCTCATACCATAATTGGGACATTATTTTGGGCCCAAGCATATTATATTGTTGCAGGTATAGACAAGAGAAATCACCCTTCTACTTCAGGTACTTGACATGTTGTTGAGCTATAGAGAACGAGATCAAGATTAGGCTTGTTATTCTATTGAGTTGATTACTGTTTTTTCTTTTGTACTTGTTTTAGTAATGTATATCTGCATTGTCCATTGTTTTTATGTTTTCCTAGATATATATATCACGCATCATTATATATATGTGCTCCAGTTTATTCTTTCAGTTTTCACATATTTATTTTTGGTATGATATTATTACTGCTTCCACTCTTGTGTGTATTTTCATACATATACAGTGTACTCTTTAAATGAAGGCATAGTTTCCCCACTGTGACACCCAAGGCCCTCACTGCTAGTCGGCATCCTCTGGCGTTCAGGGAATTCCACTTGAGGCCATGTGACCAACCGGGTACATGGCACCCCTTGGTGGCTTCCAGAACCATAATGTTACATCTTGTTTATTATACCTCTGTAAATAGATAGTAAGTCATAGGCACACCACTTACAATAACTAGTGGTGTTGAATAGGCCTACTGAAGGAAAACAGAATCACTAATCATGAGGTTATCTCAATACTTACACTTATTATATATAACACGATTAAAATTGTCATTAGGATAAAAATAAGTAGTATAATATAATATTATTCCTTCTATATTTATCTCTCCCATAATATTCATGTCCATTATAATTGTATAGGTTTATATATTAATCATAAATAATTAAGAAGTAAAATCTAATGTCAAAACATTTAGGTACATCTGATATATTAGGTGGTCATTATTTACACTCTCTGGTGAAAAATTAACAGATATCATCTAACTGAATTTTTTGTACCGACATTAATTGCTCTCCCTGCAACAAATAGAGGAAATCCAGAGACTTCATCATCATTATTGAGTCTTGATAAAACATTTTGATGAATGGAACATTGAAACCATATCAATAAAATCCCATTTTCTTAGAGACTTTTACCATAAAATCCTACCATCCCATTCTTGGATCCTCAAGTGTAAACACAGAACATTCTACCTTGGTAATATCATATGTGTCGATGACGTTGAATACTAAATAAATATTTTCAAGTGAATCCCCTCCCTCTTGACGGTCATTCTTATATTTATAAGATGGTGTACTTTCATGAAATAACTCTCATGTTTAATTTCTATCTCCTAAGCCTCTTACCTTAACATAAACTAATTGTTTAAGAGAATGTGACACATTATAGTCCAAAAAACGAATTCCCCACATAATGTACATGATAAATTTATCATCCAAAATCTGATTACCTTATAGAGAATCAACTACTCCATATTAAGGAACTAGTGCATCAACTATTAGAGGCATAATTTTGACAAAAAATAGGTGATATGATCGAAAAATAGAATAATCATTTTTCAAACTAGATGAACCACATTGAATAATATGCGATTTACATAAAAAACTCATGACATGAGATAAAAATTCTTACATACCATGGTAACATGTGTCTCATCAAAGATTTATATAGATAAAAACTCACTGAAATATACTAATTAATATCCAAAATTTTGATCTCAATGAATAAAAATGTCCAAATTCATGGACTTTTGAAAACATAGATGATTTTATACCCAAAAATGATTAAAATAACAAAAATTCCCTCTCAATATGGTACTCATTATGATCCTTCATCTACTTGATGGGTGTTTCTGATCAGATTGGGCTAGCTTCTAAAATGGCAGTATTAAGAAAAAAATTGAGGTAACAATTTTACAAAACATGATTCATTAAACATCACACACACACACACACACACACATATATATATATATGTAATGAAAAAACATAAGGAATCATGAATACATAGAAATTTCATTATAGAAGAAAAAAATGGAAGGGTTAAAACTAAAATGGTAGAAAAAAATCACAAAGAGATATGTCAAACACAAAATGAAATAGATCCTATGAGCTCTTCATTAATAGTCTCCATATGATAGAATTTGAAAACCTACAACATCTTCAAATCTAGCTACTGAAACCTAGTGAAAAAAAACATATCCTCATATTGGATCCTTTCCATTCAATACATTGAGGACATTACAAGATATGAAAATCATTGAATGGGTATATAGATCATAAGATAATTGAATCAATAGGTTCCCACTCATGTCTTCCATTACATATATCTGAACAATATTTCAATCAATCATTTCATTTAAGAAAAAACAAGGAAAAAATTATATTTTATTAGTTTTTGAATAAAAAATCATGGAAATTATATTTTTCCAAATATTTAAATAATTCTGGTAAATAAATTTCAAGGAATATTATATATATATATATATCAATTGATATATCAAGTCAAAAAAATCATGAATTATATGTCAAATATAATTAATAAATGTTGAATCAATATAGTATGAAAAAATAATCCTACCAAAGCTTAAAAGTAGAACATGTAACTCACCAGTGAACACACTAGGTCTGGATTTATAGGACACTCATACCAATCATATGAAATTTTGTGGACATCAAGCCTTTATATATATGAATCGAGTCGATATAGTAGAGGAAAAAACCAAAAATTGAACCCCTAATAGGTCGAAAATGTATTGAGAACAACTATAGATTCTTATATGAAAATACTATATATTATTAACACTCATGACCAAGGGAGATATTCACCTCCCTAGAAATACTACAGATTCTTATATGAAAATACAAAAACATTGGGCATTTTTCAATATCGGGGAGAACTCAACAAGGGGGTTAATAATTTTATAAAAATAAGATATTAATTTAAACTAACATAAATTAAATGAAATAAGCAATCATTATTGGAAAATGATCTCTATCCACAAGATTATAAATAGAAAAATATTAAGGGGATAACATAAAAATATAAGGAAAATTAATATAAGTAGGGAACAAATTGTTAAAAAAACCACACAATATGAATTTCAATCCTCATGATGTCAAGTTGATAAAATATATTCTCACAATAGGTGAGTTAGTTTCTCATTAATCAATGAATCATACTCCCATGTATCATGAGAATATAATCGGTGCCTTTATTACAGTCTGCCTAATGGAAGTGACATCATATGAATGAACATAACTTGAGAGTTAGTGATATATACATGTTTTTCCAAAACAAAAACATGGTTAACTAACTCCATATCTTTATATATCAAAATTTAAGATGGACTAAGTTGTTATTACCTTAGATATGATGTGTGGAAATCATGATGAAATCAAATAAACAAAATTGACAATACCGACTGATATGAAACCATTTCAAACCACATATCAACCTAAAATGGTACACAATATCTCATATCCAACATTATATTTTTGAAATATGATATTGAACATGATAAGGATACACATTCATGAAAAAAAGACAAAATTGGAAAACTAAAAATGATGATGTAATTGATAAATAATATATTTATGTTGACTATATTATGTAACCACACACTATCATATATCATGAATCCTTACGGATATCTCCTGCATATAACATAGTCAAATTAAGTAATATTCCCCCACCTCTTCTCAAGAAAGATCATATGTAAATAGTTTGAATTTTAATTAAAAGTGGTATTTTGATTGACTACTGATAAATATTTTTATATGAAATGATAACCTGCATTAATGAAAATCCCAAGATCCATTGAATTCTAATACACGTTCAGGGATAAGTTGCCCCACAATTTGAATAGAATTCCTTATATGTCCTTCTTTATAATGATGATAGGTTGTACTGAACCATAACTATGTTCATGTCATCACTTGGAGACTCAATCAAAACCTCAATGAAAACCTACAATACCTATTTGAAATAATAGATGAATGAATCAAATTTATGCTCAAAATTTATAGCGAATAAAATATACATAGATCTTCAAATTTAATAGATTTCTATATCTAAATGTAATGAGAATAATTCTCCCATTATTATTTGTTATGTATAAGATAGTGATAAATTAGTTTATATTCAGGTGTTGTATTATGCTATGAAGATTTTTTGAGAATAAATGAAATCACATAACATTTTAATACGTTCAAATATTATTCATGAAAATTGGACTCACACTAATTTTCTGAAAAATCAAAGTCAGTTTTCTTAATAAAGGAAATCATATCAAGATGGGTGAATGAAAGGTTTCAATAAAATTTATAATGATTAATGGTGAAAGTAAATGACCATCAAATTCAATATAGTTCTATAATGGAATAAGTGATCATAATTGGATAATTAGATCTTGAATGACTATGATAAATAATCTTGATGATTATTTATTGATTTGTATTTCACATAAATCAGAAGTTAATTGAAGAAATTATGAATCAGCTATGATGAAATAATTGTGTACAAAATGCGAGGTTTCCCATATTATTTAGATTAATCAGATATAGATTAAAAGGAAAGGGTTCTGGTGATATAATTTTCACCGAATTAAATCTAGAAATCAAATTCATGCTTTAAAATAAAATTATGTTATAGAGGATGTGGAGGAAATAATATGTACACAATAATTCATATACATTCCAATCATTCCTAGAATAATCATACCCCAATTGATCATACAACGAATAATCTGATATGGGACAATCTTACACAGAATGATCATATCTAGGAAAATTGTACATAGAAGTAAATAATCATGACTATCATATACATACTAATTGTATTAGGGAAAACATATTTATGAAAAAATGTACTCAGTGTAAGAATGGTACAACAATGTTGGATATTATGGAACATTGAGATACATTCTAATGTAAATTTGAATATTCTAAATCATTTTTCAAATGTATTAGATGTCATAAAGTAAGTCATGTTACATTAACATGTATTGGAAGGAAAAATGTTGCTAATTATGAATTTATTGACACTAATCCAATGTATTCAGTATCACATCAAACTCTCCAAAAAAAATTTTCAATGACTGATTAAAAATGAATTGAGATGAAGTTGATGTAACATGCAATGACAGAATCCAATCTAAAATATACTCGACCATTTAGTATTTTTTGAATTACGTTGTTTTTTATCATGTGGTTCATAAGACTAGTGAACGAGAATTTTTTCTCAAATTATTTTATCAATTTTGTCGAAGAGAATAGGTGAATGAGTTGATCAATTTTTATTAATACTGGTAAACATTCATTAATATGCCTAATTGATACATAAAATTGTCATGAATGAATCAAAATTGAGAAAAATGGCCGATATGATTTATGGAGGATTGTTTTATTTAAAATAAAGTATTAATAAGAGATTAATTATGAAAAATATTTGATAATATTTGTGATGGGTTAATGAAAAAAATGCATCAAAAATTCTATTATAAATTAAGACTTGGAATAAAAATTTTGAGTTGGGAGGATTTTGGTTTTCCCGCCATATTGTCTTAAGGGTCAATTATAATGGGTGAGTAAACATTTTAATTTTTATAACTATGGTAGTATTTTATATATAAGTGGTAATGTTTCTAAATTTTTAGGGAGGTAATGATGTTTTTATACCCACCCATTGTTGAATAATTTTCAATGATATAATCGATGGGGGAATATACAATTTTGCAAATATGTATCCCACTAATCATCTTATTCAGCGAAAATCATACTCAATATATTACCACATTGGTCTAATCAATCATATTCTAATGATAATTTTATCGGGCTGTACAATTCATATGATATTTTTTTATTGGTATTTATGGAATGACGAAGAATTATACATGGATAATCATTATACATTTTCTGTAATCATAACATAAGTTGTAAAGATTAAACTCTATAATATTCTAATGAGTTATATATTTTATATATTTGGGAAAACTATACAGGTATGAATCATAATGAGGAGAATCATACAAATGAGAATTGTACTAGGATGAAAATAACTACAAAAACATATTGGAAAAATATGACTAGTTTTTCCATCGAAATGTCTAGGGTGTTTACACTATATTTTGTGTAGGAAAGAGAGGAAGTGTATTTAATTGAATAAATTTTTTGATAGTCGAAAATAATAACATTTAACATGATTTTCAACACAATAAATTTAAACCCTATAGTATCTAAAGGATTCACACACACTATTATATTATCTTCAATGTGCTACCCAAGTGAATGAACCTATCATATTTTTTATAATCCAATAATTTATTTCTAGGGGAATATTTGGTATTATATTCTCTCCAAATTATACCACGGATATAGTTATTCATATTAAATAGTGAACCTTATAAACACTTGGGTTTCTATAGATGTGTCTATGAATTTTTTTCAGACGGTAATATAATCATTAAAAAGATGCAATGGTTGTTTCTCCTGAAATAAATCAGAAAATAAAAAATATCAATTATTCGACTCTCCTAGTCTTAGTGATATTTTTTCCTAACTGGGCACTCACAAGTTGTATCATATAGTAGGTTCTATTATCTTATTATATGATGATGGATAATTTCAATTGTGTGAAAATAAAGGTATTCTTTTTTTGATGGAGATAATTATCATATATGGAAGGATAAAATGTTTCCATGCCTTATTTATATTGATTTTGATGATTTTGGTGTTACATAATTAGGGATTCCTTTTATTTAATTTATATATCTTCTTACATCTGTTGTTATGAAGAATCTATAAAATAACTGAAGGGGAAAAAATATTATGTTATCTTCACTTTATAAAAGACAATTCTTAATGGTGAATTGTGTTTCCACATCATACGATATATATGATATGTTGAAAAATATATACAAAAGAAATATAAAAGTGAAGAATAATGAAATTCAATAATGTTGATTGAATTATTAGGACATGAATATTGGTGAGTATGAATATTTTGGGGACTTTATTAACATGGTATATGAAATTTTTGGTACTATTATATTTCTTTGGGAAAATGTTGATGATTATATAGATGTCGAAAAGGTTTTGAGAATAATTTTTGAAAAGTAAGATGTAAATTTTTTTCCTTATAAGATTTTGAACATAAAAAATTATCTATTGATTAATTTTACAGGATTATCATCACTTATTAAATGATATTGGTGAATGAAATTAATAAAAAGGGATTAATGAGAAAGGTCATTCCCAAATTTGAAGAAATATACGTCAATTAAGATTCTTATTCAAGATGAAGCTGGTAAAACTAAATTTGAAAATGAGGTATATCATATTTGGGATGATACCTTATTTTTTTCTATAAATGATATAATATGTATAAGGAAATATAAATTAAATCGTCCCTTTAAATTATTTTAATGTGGTACCCTTTTAAATTTTAGGGCTAATTTCCATTGAATAAATAAATAATAAGAAAGTGATGGAGAAGAAATAAATCCAAAACGATAATGGATAAAAAAATGTGATAATGGAAAATTTTATTCCACATAGAATGAAAACAAATTTGAAATCAAAAAGATGAATATTATTGTCCAGAGATGAAGAATAAGATGGAAGTGTTGTTGAAAATAAAAATTCAATTGAATACGGTGTGGAAAATACATTCATTTCCATAGTGAATGTTGAAAAGATTAGAAGATGTTGTTCTCATGATGAAGAAACTCAAAATGAATATCATTTGAATGATGACTTGAAACAGTGAATAAGAATGATTTGAAGGCCTTAAAACAAAAATTGTTTGAAGAAATATGTTACTCAAACAACCAAACAATAATGTTTTCCAGATGAAAAGGAATGAATGGTTAATGATGCTGATGATTTGAAGATATATATCATAAAAAAAATTAATTGTAACAAAATCTGGAAGTGGGGATGAAGGGAAAAAATAAAAAGAGTTTAAACATGTCCATTAAAAACATTCAAAAGACGAATAGAGGAATACATGTTTAAAAAACTATCTATGATGTTTTCAAATGATCCTATAAAGAGACACCTAATAAAAATCATGAAATGATATCTTAAAAGGATGAAAATAATTGTTACATTTTTTATGAAATGAAAAAATATACGAAGGTTATGTTTGTGGTGTAGAATAACAATGATGGGATTTTTTAAGTCTTAAATAACTCTGAATTTGATTTTTTTCCTAGAAATAATCAATTTTCATAGAAGGTTAAAATACATTTATTTTTTAAAATTAATAAATGAAATGAATAAATTATATTGAAAATATATTTGTTTTTGTATATGAATTGAATGATACTGAGAATAATATTCAAAATTCTGGCCAATATGGAAGCATCAATAGAAAATAATAATTTTATGGATATTGATGGTATTGTCATGTATTTAGAGATATGGAAAATATGTGTTCATTTAAAAATTAAATAATTATTATTCAACATGTTATGAATGGAAATGATGTGGGGGATTCAATTTCATCAAAATAAGAAAAATGATTATTTTGTTTTGATGAAACATACGAAAAGTCGAGTAAGAATTGAAAATATGTTCCAACCAATGAAATATATTTGTGAAATATGTGAACAACATTAACAATATGGAGAATGATCCATGTTTTATTACATGAAGAAATAATATTCTAAAATATTATCAGATATGATGGTGAAGAATGAAAAGTAAGAAGAAAAATATCATAGTTTTTATACTACATCCAAGGATACAAAAGGTGAGTGACCATGTATTTTTGATAGTTGTTGTTATTATAATATTAAAGGATTTTTGAATTATTTAAATAATGTCAAATATTTTTACAAGGGAATATTTACATTTGGAAATGATGAATCATTGAAAATAAAATACATTGCATTTTCCGTCATTGGTAAATATGCGAATAATTCTAAGAAAACATTGTATGTTTATAGGAAAAAACACAACATGCTAGTTGTTTAAAAATTGTGTTATGAGGGTAAACAATTTATCATAATGAAAGATGAGTTTTTTTAACAACATTGATGATGAAATGACAATTACATGATCCCAACATACAAAAGGAAACTGGTTTCACGTTGGTGAAATACAATAATTGTGTGACATTAGAATGGTGGAAGAGAATAAATTATGGGTTAAAAGTCTGGGAATCATGTGTTAAAGTAATATGAGAAAAATTTTAAAGTATGAATATGTTTGTGTCATTCATGATTTTCATAGATGAATATATTAGTTTTCCACTATATTTGAGAAAGGAATGATAACAAACGTTGTCCCAAAGAATGCTGAGATTTCCGCAGAATACCCCAGGAGCTGATTCATTATGTTATCTTCTAAACAATGAATAAAAATTGATGTATGTTATTCATCACATTATATTGTTATTTTACTCACATTAAATGAGTTATATACATGAAACAAAAGTAATATGTATGAATATTTGTTAAATGATTTAGAAGGAAAGTTGAGAAAGAATGTGAGTATTCTATAAAAAATATGAAAACATATATTATTGGTGAATATAAAAGTAAATAATTTTAATTTTATCTATAAAATCATGGAATTCATTATGAGTATAGTTCCTCATATAGTACTTTTAAAAATGCGTTCATTGAAATAAATAATAAATGTTCTTGGGAAATGGGAAGAACAATGTCACATGAACATGATCTTTCTCATTACTATTGGAGGAATGAAATTATTACTACAATTTAAATTCAAAAATTTTGTTCCTATAATCCTTATTCATTTATAACTCCATATAAAATTATCAATGAAAAAACTCTAAATTTGAAAAACATTATTGTTTTCTGAGTCAATGTATTATAAATTTTAAAGGTGAAAACTATGGAATGTTTGAGTAAAAAAGAAAATATATAATAAATATTGGAAATTCCCATGAGATAAGATGGTATAGATGCTTCAAAAAAATAGGATATAAATTTTCTCCCTATTGATTAAACGTAATTGAAATAGGTGAGAGAGAAAAATATACTATGGAAGAATAAAATGTTGATAAAAATAAGGAATTTTTTTAATAGTATATAATCAATTCTAATCCTACGTAATAAATTTAATTTGAATTATAAATTTCTAGTGATGAGGATGATACTAAAAAATATCATACTAGGCTAAGGAAACAACTATAAAATGAGAATATCATCACGAATCTACATCATAAAGACCATAAAATTATAACAACAAATTCTATTAAAAATACTTCTTTTTATTCAAAAGCATAGTAAAATGATGTGATTGATGATTTTGAGTATCCAAACTGGGTTTATGAAAAAAATGGAGATATTGATTATATTGAAAAGAATGAATCATTTGAACTCTTACACAAACTGTCAAAAAATATTATTAGAATAGAGTGGGATTTATAAAAAAAGATGAATAAATAAAGTGATGTTATAAGAAACAAAGAATTATTTTTTGTGCTATTCATATTCAAAAATTAAAGGTATCAATTTTGATGGAACCTTTTCTTGAGTGTAAATGTTAAAAATAATCAGAATATTTCTCTCTATTTGTGAACAATTTCGTTCCAATATCGTTCAAATAGTTGTTAAATCTACATTCTTAAATTGTGATCATGATGATGATGTTTACAATGATCACCGTGTGAATTATTTGTTGGGAATTATCAATGTTAGGTGTTCATATTGAGAAATGATTTGTATGGTCTAAAACAAGATCTGAGTTCATGGTAATAAAAAATATATACATGGTCATGAAATATAACATTTAAAAGGGTGTAGTGGATATCAATATTTATTTTAGACAATGTCAATTGTATTCTCAAAAGGATATTGTTTATGATAATGAAATTATATTTTCCTGAAATGATGATATATGTTACAAATGCTTTTGGATGAAATTAAAATGATATGTGAGATGTCCATGATGATAGAAATGAAATAATTTCATTTCATACAAATCTTGTAAAAGTTTAAATCCAATTTTCTCTCTCAGGTTAATTAGTATGGCAAAGAAAATTTTGAGAGGAATCACATAGAAAACTCCAAACGTGATTCATCTTTAATATTATTGAAAAAAAGGTAATATAATAATGGAGGAGGGAACGATGTTCATTATAATGAATTTGAAATAATTTTGGATGTTTTTCATTAGAGTACCTCTACACCTGATATTGTTTATAAGGTAAACTCCTGTGAAATATTTAAGAGTGATTTAAAATGACTACATTTAATTTCATGTAAATGTATTCTCAGATACATAAATGGAACAATATATTTGGGATTATGTATTGAAGCTCATATATTATTGAAATTTTATGTTTTCATATCTTGATTGGGAAGGAAATGTTGCTGATAGAATATCCACATATGGTGTAGTATTATTTTTGGGAGAGAATTTTTTTTCATGGTATTTAATGAAATAAAAATCCATAAAACTCTATATGACTAAATCTATGTATGTTTTTACCACTAAAGATAGTACTCAACTTATGTGGATAAAATATTCAATTTTAAAATATAATAATTGATGTAATTCTACCCATGCTTTTGGCTATGATAATAAAATTACAATAAATCAGACCAAGAATACAATTCATCATTCTCATTAAGATCATATTGATATCAAATTTCACATCACCAATATAATGTAGGGATTAATTAATTTAATATGAAATATCATATAACATCATAACAAGATACATAGATTTTCACTAAACCCATACCAAACAAGTCATTCTCTATGTTTTTGTTGACAATGAGTGTAATAATTTGGCCCATCATGGTTATGGTATGTGTTTTTATCCCCTCTCTCATTTTATATTTGGATGTCTTTTCATGGAGGAGAATTGATATTTATTTATAAATTGATCCTAAAATTCCATGTAATAGTGGAGGGTTGAGGGGAATCAACTAATTCTAAATTGTTATTTATTTTAAATATTTAAACTATTTTTTTGTGTGGTTGTAGAAAAAAAATTTGTTCTTTATTACAAGAAACATAATGAGTTGGGGAAGAAATATGTTTAATATTTTTTCATAATAACTTATTTTTGAAAACATGGTTTTCTTGTAAATAATTCATGTTTACTACAATGATTAAGCTCTCAAAGGAATAGTATTTTTGATTAGTGATCCATTTATTGATAATTAATATGTATTCTACTTATGATAATTTATTGATAAATAATCCAAAGGGGGGGATTGTTAGGATCATTCTGATGATGTTGTATTTTTATATGTTTTCTTCTATTGTCGAGAATGTTTTTGAAGAATGGGAATACCATTACCTTGTATTTAGTGAAAATTTAATTCAAGAAAATCATATTCCTACACGTTTTCCAACAAACCAGCCTCACATTACATTATAATGTCAACTGTATCAAGATGGTCAATTGATAAGTGTCAATTGAATTGTGAGTGAATCATTATGGATATAAATGGATATGATATTCACTCTATATCTATAATAGAATATTTGAATGTAATGGTTGAATCAGAGTCGGCTATAAAATGATAAAAAAATGTGATATTTTTTAACTGATTTGTATTTCAAAAAAATCATAAGTAAAATGGTGATTTTATGATTAAATCAAGATGAAATAAAGTGGGAGTGAAAGTGATGTTTCTGGTCATATTTACATTGATCACATCTAGATGAAAATGAAACAATACTGGTTGTAGTATTTAGAACCAATAGTTAATAGACAGTCATTTTCATTCTCAGGAAGAAAAAGCAAATGGTGGTCCTAAAGAAGAAAATGTTCATTATAATTAATTCATATCCAGGAAAATTGTACCCAAAATAATCGAACATAGAATAATCATACCCGGAATGATCATATCTTGGATAATAATTGTCTGGATAATTATATTTAGGAAAATTGTATGCAAAATGATTGTAATTATCTCCATCATATTCATCCAGATTGTATTTGGGCCAACTGATTTCTAAAAAACCAAATTCCGGTGAGAAGGAATGAATGAACATCGATGTAATGGAAATTTAGGATAATTTCCAATGTAAATTTTAGGACACTGAATCTATTCAAAAATTAATTCAACATCATGATGGAATTAAAGATACAATTATTATTTTTGGAATGATGAATGTTTCTAATGCTGATGTTGTTGAAATCCATCTATCATATTTTCTTTCTAATTATACATATGCAGAATTATTTTTAATGAATAATGGAAAATGAATTAAGATGATTCTAATAAAACAAGTAATGATAGAATATAGTCAGAAGTATATTGATTCATTTAAAATTTAATGAATTACATAGTTTTTTTCTCTTGTGGGTGAGCAGATAAATTAACATTTATTTTCTTCAAATTACATTTTCCAGTGGGTCGATGAGAAGAGTTGAATGAGTTGGGAATTTTTACATCAAATTGGTCAAAATTAATTCATATATAAAATCGTGTTAAGAATTTTTTCTAAATGAAACCAGATTGAGAAAAATGTACATAGTGATTGAAATAAATATGTTTTTTGAAAATAATTTATGATAAAGTGATGATGGTTGAATTATATTTGAGAAGATTCAAGAATATTTGATGAAGTCAAAATGCTCTCAAGATTTTTGCGTAAATTGATATTTGGGTAAATTTGTTCAGGAGATAATGATTTTTGGATTCCCATAATAATAACTTATAATTATCCTACAAAAGAATAGTGTTCATTACCAATTTTGTGACTAATGTAATGTTTAATATAAATGATAGTGAATATATGAATATTATTAGAGAGATTCATGTTTTCGTGAAAATCCTTTATTGATGAAGTTTTGATGATTTGTTTTAATGGATAATACACTTGTCTACAACGTTGCATTCATATGATCAAAAAATTTCTTGAAAACCATACTCATTGGATTACCTAATTCGCCTTGTCAATTGTATTTGGATGATCATCATGTTGGGATGGATATTCGATTGGAGATTTTCATACTAATATTTCTAATCTGATGAAGAATCATTCAAGAAAAATTTTATTCATTTTTCTATACCCTTAATAGGACTGGTGTATGTTCATATATATCATATTACGATGAATTTATATATTTTCCATATTGGGGAGAATTTCATAACGAATAATCATACTAAGGAGAATTGTACCAGGAAGAACCGTAACGGGAAGAACCAGTCTCAAAAAAATTGCGAATGCTATAATGGTGCTTCCTTAGTTAATACCCAATAGTTTTTAGTATATTCTTGATATGAATGTTATGAAGTTATCTTCAATTTAATAAATTTGATAAAGAATAAAATTTTCACATATAACATGTTTTTTTACATTTCCATTATTTTACTATATTTCTTCTTAAAAGAAGGACACACACTATTGTATATTCATCGATGTATAACACACATAAAAGGGAATATCCTACTAATAATATTCTAAGGATTGTTTTCTAGTGTATTGGGTGGTATTGGATTTTTTCTAAACCATACCATTGACATAGTAATTCATATTGAATACTATAAAATGAAATAATTGTGTTTTTGTGGATGTGTGTTTAATTTTTTCATTGAGGAATAAAATAATTATCTTAAGGAGAAGTTTGTTTCAATTTTAATGTATCATTGTAGAAAGAGTCTCCCTGACTCATCCCCTCCCCATCTCAATGATACAATTATCTAGACTGCACTCTCACTATCTATCACATTCAAGACAGCATTCCTCCCTTAGGGAGTCCATGGTAAATTGACAACAATGTCCATGGATACCTCATCATATTTCTTAACTAGAAGTGAATGAGCCTGATGAAAAAATGAATTGTTATGATATAATGATATTATTTATTGGAAGGTGTAATAATGAGAAACATATTCAATAATTTTAGACATCACTCATGGACACCAAAATCATTGCCTCATGTCATAATACATCTTCTTACAACATAGATGAATGAAACATGAATAAAAATTAAAAAAAATAATAAAAAGATTTTAAATAATAAAAGGAATAAAAAACATATCCCTAAATCTGAGAATACAACCTATAGAGTGTGACCAATAAGAAATAGTATCCCATCATATTAGGTTTTTATAATTATTCTAAACACATCGTATGCTACTACACTAGGAGAATATACTCAAGGAGAGGTGATGATAACTAAAGATTGGTCAAAACCATTCTTAACACATCCTATTGATTATCAAAATGAAATTATCTAAATTGAACCATGATTTTCATATCCTCCATTTATTCCTTAATATATATAACATGAACTTTACTATTAAGAGTTAAAAAAACATTTCCCTTTTATAGGGTGTTGGTGATATCAATGTCAAATGTCTGAAGGTATTCCACCCATCATCTATATTTTAGATTAATGTCCTTATGGTAATATATATATTTGTGTGTGAAGCTCTTATTCTTATAAATTAATGTGATCCTTTCCTTGAAATGATAGTTGCAACAACACTTATTTTCATGTAAAAATGATGCACGCTCTAAATCATGAGGGGGTAATTATTCTAATTTTTTTGAAGAAATTAAGAGCTATAATCTAACACATGATAATCCTAAATGATAACAAAAACAAAACTAAGGTTTTAATAATTCCAAAAACCACGTACCCCTTGCTAGGTTCAGGTTAGATCAGAATATTATTTGATGTCAGAAGTCATTCTGACTCTTTGAAATAATAGTAAAACTAGAAATCTTGTAAGAATTTCACCAAAGAATTGGTATGAGATGAAAAAGGTGATTCCATATTGTAAAATTCCTCCACCAAACATATATATTATAGAGAAAGACCAAAGAAGATGGAAATACCTAATACTCTATGTCTATATTCTCATGAAAACCCAAAATATACCGTATTATGATCAAATGATAATCCATGATATAAAATTAAATTACTTAATAAATTATATTCACGGATCAATAAGATGATTTTCAATTGCATGCTATAATAATTCCAAATCCTCAGGATTTCTATGAAACATAACATAAATGGTTCTAGTTATGACACATGGATATTGAGTAAACCAAAATAGCACCCATGAACGCTACCACAAATGCATTTAGATGGTGATAGAATATTTGATTAATCAATGGATAAAACTGATGTATATTTACACATACCAAATAAAATCAATTGATATTATATGAGACATTACTACTCCTTAATGTCATCATTGGTATATAAAAGATCTTATGTCTGAGATAATGACATCAAGATAGAATATAAGTCATTGATAAGTATTTTTCCATAGTTGACTAGTTAAAAAATCATCCACATAAGACAAACGAGACCTTTTATTAACATTTTAATGGTTCAACTTCTAATAGTCTACACAAAATCAGAGTAAATAATTTATCATCATAGAATGCATAACTGGTGATGACCATGGTGAAAACCAAGGGTGAAAAAATCCATTCTCTATTAGATCAACCAAATTAGTCATGATATCCTTCAGATCATACTATTCCATATAAAATGAAGGTATAAAAATATGCTAAATAAATAGAACCAGGTTACATATAAATTCCACATCCCTCTCTAAAATAATCCCAATGACATCAACTTGGAAAACATCATAAAAATATAAAAACCGTTTTGAAATTGTCAACAATAGAGGAAAAATAATCTAGATCAATTTCAATTGAAGACTATAAACTACCAAAATAAGGGTAGAAATGTATTGGATGGATTGACCTCAGATCCCACTCCAAATAAAAGACATGTTAGCTCACATTGATAATTAGAAACAAAAAAAATTATGATAACAAGAAACCTCAGTTTGAGGAGTGATAATATAATCCATCTTGGTGATGAAATCAAAGGGATACATATGGAGAATGAGTAAATCAAATACTAACCCTTCTTCTCCTATAGATATCCCCCACAAAGAACATTGTAACTGATTCTCTATACCCTTCCCATTGAGGTGTCACCAGCTCTATAACAAAGGACATGAAATCAATTAGATTGTTAAGAGTTTTATCAAAGAGTCCATATATAAATGAGTCAAAAGACGTTTTATCAGAAAATGTAATTTCTTCAAATTATTCAATTAAAACAATCAAACTATTTACACAGGAATCAAAATTATATTGGATTATGGTATAAGTATATTTTTTTCATATACCAAAATTTTCTGCAAACTTCATTATTGTTTTTGGAAAACTAATATGAAAATTAATTTATAAAAATTCTATAAATTGGTCCTTAAATAAATTATTTCATATTTATTAATATATGATTAATATTTATTATTTACGATAATTTCATATTTATCCATTATGAAATGTAATCATGCTAATAATGTGTCCTCACGCTAAAGGTAAATCATGTTAATTAAGGAAAAGAAATTTATAGAAGGCAATATAATTTAATCCATAATATAATTGGATGATTTTCATTTACCCTTATCACATTGTCTTATAAATATAATAGGTTTTCAATTTTACATTTGGTAAGATCATTATATTTTTTAATTTAATAAAATTACAAAATAACACTTTTTAAGTTAATGTACATATTATTTATCATTGAGATAAAACAGAACATATGAAGTAATATAAATGATTATTTTCATTGAGAATAAGTTTTAATATTATAAATTTTTTAAATATTTAAATGATTCCCATAATTTTTTAGACAATGTCAATGATGTACTAGCACAAACAATATAAAAATATTCGTTCTTTAGAAACACTAAACTTAATATATTTCTGATGAATTAGGGTTTCCTACATATTTACCGAATAATTATTATTTATAAATAATTTTTAATGAATTTTAAGTTGAATTTAAATTTTATATAATGCCATTAAAGGAAATATATTTGTTAAGTATCTAAAACGGTCATGAATAGTTTTTAATTTATTATAACTATTTTGAAATCAATATAAAATTATAAATAGTCCTATATTTTCTCAACTGGATAAGAAATTTTACATCCTATAATAATAATTATTATTAATATTCTAGTTGGTATTGTTTAAATTACATTTCTTTTTTTATGTAGAGGATAATCATTTATATTGTTTATGAATATTGAAGGTTAATTAGGGGTCTAAACCAGTAAAAAATTCCCAATTAATCCTAAAAGACTATAAAATTATTATTTTTATTATATTTTAAATTTTTACAAATTATATTTTATAATAATACTATTTATGTCAATATTAATGGAGTTATAAAAATAATATTTAAATCATTTTAAAAATTCCCACCCACATAGCTTATAAAATTTATCATTATCCCATATCCTTGTCACTCTGGTAATTAATCTAGATCATATATTTTTTAAATGTATATATAGATGACATCCCAACCCCTCACTCGTACAAAATAAAACCACAAAAACAACAACCTTGAAAAAACAAGCTTGTAATCCCATAGAGGTTTTAAAACGATGAGGTAACATTTTTTTCTAAGTGCTATAATGAAATTTATTCTTCTACCATCATCAGGTATTCTTTAGAAATGATAAAATAATAAAACAAAATCCTTCAATATATTTAAATGTTATTATGATTATAGTCAATAAATATTTATATTCTTTTCTATGATATTGTAAATAAATTCATTTTTTGTGCATATTTGTGGAGTGTTACCATTAAAATGTGTTATTTTTTTATCAACCGATGTTATAGAATGTAAAATTAGTGGAAAACCACTCACAAACCCACACACACATATTTATATATGTGTGAAATTAATTACAAAACTATGCTTCAAATAATATATTTCTATATGTGTGGACTACTGACTCCATTTAAACAATGTTTTTTTATCTTCATATTGTAAGGATTGTAATAGTAATCCAAATAATTATTATATATTAAATTTACAACAAATTTATGATTATATAATAGTATAAATATATATAATTTATTTTTATTTTATTTACTTGAGAAAATTGAATCAGTTTGCATGCGTAGGTTTGGAATACCACATCAATGAAGCAACATGCTTTTTTTCATGATAACATTAAAATTTGTATTTAAATGTGTATGTAATATATTGATATGATATATATTATGTATTATTTTTGAGTTAATTAAATAATTAAAAATAGTCCAATTATCAATACAATGATGTTATTGGGTGGTTAAAACATAACAACCCTTAAATGACCAAGATGAACTTATACATTTCATTAAATTTAAAAAAGGAAAAGAAATGAAATAACTAAAATAATTATAATTTGTTTTACATTTAAAATGGTTGTTAGAGATTATAATACTAATATTATTTTATTTCTCATGATTATATATATATAAATTAATATATTTGGGACTGATGGTATGTTATTATCATTTGAAATTTATTTCAATTGTTTTAATCATTATCCCATCAGTATACATGTTATTTTAATATATTCAAGAAGTTTTTTATGTATGTAATAATGGGTATTAATTCCCATTCATATAATATATTAAATTGATTATAAACATTTTAAATACACTCCTTTCAAAAAAATTATATAATTTTTTTCCTATAAAAAATATTGAATATTTTTATATTATTTTGGTTGGAAAAAAGGCGCATTAATCACTGTAATCAATTATTATCAATAATTACCAATAATATAACATTATTTCAAATTTTATATTACTACCAATGTTCTAGGATTTTGTCAATTTTATGATTTTTCAATGATGGAGTAACATCTTATGTATTGCTACACAAAAATGATAATCGTTTTTATTAATGATTAAAATGGAATTTGAAGGGTTTTTTGATGAAAAATTTTTAAAATTCAAATTTTCTATTCATAATACTGTATTTGGGAAGTATATATGATATAAAGAGAAACTGATATAATTCACGATGATTGGTATTCTTGATATAGCATTGTATTGCATTAGTTAATGAATTATTTTTATAATGTGAAAATGAGGGTGAGAACTATGAAAGTTAATCCAATTAAATATATTTGGATTAAATTATTTTTACATGGTTTAATAATTAATTAACATGGGACCGGAATTTTTCAGTGCATGAAGACAATATTATTCAAGTAATCGATTACTATGGGATATTTTTCAATAAACCATAGAGAAAATTTAGAAAAATAACAATCATATCAATAAATAAAAAACATTATATGTTATGTACAATAATAATATTAAAAAATATGTATATATTAATGGTAAAAATAAATTTGTTATTAAATATGATCATGTAAGTGGTTTATGAGCTTGAATAATACTGTTTATATGATACCTAAAATCATTAAATCATTTATTATTGTTGTTCATATGCGTACTGTATGTCATCCCCTAAAACACCCAGAGAACTTCTAACATATTCATTATGTGTTCCATGTATTATTATAAGGTAAAGAGATGATAAATGATAAGTAATAAACTAAAATGTTGAACAACAATAACATGGTCTATAATACTAGAAACACAATATAGTGATATTTGATCAAATAGATAAATTTTTGTGAAACATGTTGAAAAACAGGTTAATGTTTTTTGAGTAATCATATGTTTGATGAAGTGAACTCAGAATAAAAAATATAAAAAATATAATGTTTCATCATCTATTTACATATTAGTTATGAAATATTGTGGGTAAAATTCATTATATGGGTAGTGTAATTTCGCACCTAATATTTGTATTCCAATAACATTCACATTATCTCGTTTCATACAAAAGTCCAAAAAAATAAAATCCGTGAAACATTTAATTAAGGTAAATTATAATAATAAATAATATACATTTATATATTATAAAGAAGAATTATCACACTACATTATTAAAATTACAATTCAACTTAAACAATAGTAAATAAAATGTTCATGAATGATCAATCTTCTTCCCAATGCCTTTCAAAAAATAATATATCAAACAATACACTATAAAATTACTGAAAAATTAAAAATATAATATACATTTTTAGAGATAAATAATAAAACTATATCAATCAACATTTTATAATAATTTGTGTTTTAATATTGTTTTGATATTTAAAATATGATTGTTATTTTTCCATATGATATGGACATAAGACATTTTTTATACTGAACATCTTTTCATGGGTATAAAAAAATCCAATATGTATTTGGTTTTCATTATAATTGGATGAGAATGATGAATTATAAGTAATATATTCTATTGTTAATTGAAAATATATAATTAACTTTAAAATGGCGTAAACCCATGATATGTATTTTTTGAGTAAATATATTTTCGGACAGACATTTATTGTTTATACATAATGAATTTAAATTTAAATTTATAAAATATAATTAATTAATTTATATAATGATTATATAAATAATTAATTAAAATATTCTACTTAATTATGTAATTATATGGAGTAAATTTATAAGGATTCATTGATAGTGAAATTTTTTTATTATAATATATAGTATTTTTTTATATATAATGTTGTTTTTTAATTTTTAAATATATAATATTTTCACAAAAAAAATTAAAAAAATGTATTACCTAATATATATAAAAACTAATTAATATCCATTTAATTATTAACAATTCTTCCAAAAATATTAATAAAATATTTTATTATTTTAAATGAGATATTTCTCAAATAAATTTATTATGTGACACATTATTATATTAAAAAGAATATTTTTAATATGTATAAATTTTATACATAAATTTTTATTTCATAATTAGAATCGTAATTATAAATTTATGATATAATATAAATATTGTTTTACTAAAGAATAATATTTTATATGTATGTAAAAAAAGTTCATTTTCATAATCAAAATGAGGAAAGGGGTTTAATTCAGGGGGAAAACAGAAAATATAACACACTAAATCTAAAAATGTTTTTCATGAAGGTATAAATGAAAATGGTAAATTAATTTTTCTGTATAGATCCACATGACATATAGAATGATATTCCATACAAATTTAGTAATTTTTATTTAATAAAATGCCACTCAAACAATATTATATATAGACACCAATACTAACAATTTCCAAAATATAATTTGAATAAATTTTTTAATATCATACTTAACTATATCCGATAATTTTATCTATTATTTAAGGTGGATTTTAATTCAAAAATTTATTCTAAATCCTTTTTTATAATATTAACCATTACAAGAATGTTGAATTCTATCTTACTAAGTAAATACTTATTTTTTGGCATTATCAATTTCATTCTCAACTACAATATTCTATTTTCCCAATTTCCACAACAATGGTGATATTTTATAATCATTATACATCTATTAATATATTAATAATATTATTTAACACTATAGTCTTACCCGATCATTAGAATATCACTTCATATTTTGGATTGTTCAAGATCCTACTAGAATGTTGTTGAAATGACGTTATAATTTCGATTTGATATGAATAAAAGACATAATGAATGGAAATATATGATATTATGATTTAATTTATAATATAATAACATATATAAACCAATCTCCCAATAATAAAGTATATTTATAATATAATTCATTATTATATGTAAATTAAAAAATACAATAATATCCTTAAATTAACTCATATAAAACATATCCCCACCTTCATTAAAATGAATAGAGTATATAAAAAATTATTTTAACACTAACACTTTGATATTTATAATATTTCTGTATCGGCGATCATTGTATCATTGAATGAATTTAAAATATCTCTAACAGAATATGTATAAAAATTTAAAAAAAGTAGTACATGATAATGGAAATAAACTATAATAAATAAATATATATTTAGTATATTATTAAAACCTAATATTTTAAATTTTAATATATATGAATAAGGCATTTTAATTATTTATATATAATGTTGTTTTTTAATATTTAAATATATAATATTTTCACAAAAAAAATTAACAAAATGTATTACCTAATATATATAAAAACTAATTAATATCCATTTAATTATTAACAATTCTTCCAAAAATATTAATAAAATATTTTATTATTTTAAATGAGATATTTCTCAAATAAATTTATTATGTGACACATTATTATATTAAAAATAATATTTTTAATATGTATAAATTTTATACATAAATTTTTATTTCATAATTAGAATCGTAATTATAAATTTATGATATAATATAAATATTGTTTTACTAGAGAATAATATTTTATATGTATGTAAAAAAAGTTCATTTTCATAATCAAAATTAGGCAAGGGGTTTAATTCAGGGGGAAAACAGAAAATATAACACACTAAATCTAAAAAAAAAATTTCATGAAGGTATAAATGAAAATGGTAAATTATTTTTTCTGTATAGATCCACATGACATATAGAATGATATTCTATACAAATTTAGTAATTTTTATTTAATAAAATGCCACTCAAACAATATTATATATAGACACCACTACTAACAATTTCCAAAATATAATTTGAATAAATTTTTTAATAACATACTTAACTATATCCCATAATTTTATCTATTTTTTAAGGTGGATTTTAATTCAAAAATTTATTCTAAATCCTTTTTTATAATATGAACCATTACAAGAAGGTTGAATTCTATCTTACTAAGTAAATACTTATTTTTTGGCATTATCAATTTCATTCTCAACTACAATATTCTATTTTCCCAATTTCCACAACAATGGTGATATTTTATAATCATTATACATATATTAATATTTTAATAATATTATTTAACACTATAGTCTTACCCGATCATAAGAATATCACTTCATATTTTGGATTGTTCAAGATCCTACTAGAATGTTGTTGAAATAATGTTATAATTTCGATTTGATATGAATAAAAGACATAATGAATGGAAATATATGATATTATGATTTAATTTATAATATAATAACATATATAAACCAATCTCCCAATAATAAAGTATATTTGTAATATAATTCATTATTATATGTAAATTAAAAAATACAATAATATCCTTAAATTAACTCATATAAAACATATCCCCACCTTCATTAAAATGAATAGAGTATATAAAAAATTATTTAACACTAACACTTTGATATTTATAATATTTCTGTATCGGGGATCATTGTATCATTGAATGAATTTAAAATATATCTAATAGAATATGTATAAAAATTTAAAAAAAGTAGTACACGATAATGGAAATAAACTATAATAAATAAATATATATTTAGTATATTATTAAAACCTAATATTTTAAATTTTAATATATATGAATAAGGCATTATAATTATTTATTTATAATGTGTTTTTTTAATATAAGTTCTTGAATTTTTTTTCTAGAATATAGAGTAATGGTATATGTGTCTCTACAAATAAATCATCTTACTTCAGATTGTTTATTCGTATATTTTAATGGGATAATATCTATGAAAATAAATTTTTTCCCGCACACGTTCTCCTAGGATTATAAAATTATGGCTTTTAATTTCATTATATCACTTCCACTTTTATAGATTCACATTTACAGAAAAATTAAATTCTTGAAAAATAACTTCTTTTTTATTCATTTTAGTTGGAATAAGTTTCATTCATTTATATGTTTGATATTTAGTCTTCTTTATATATCAACTTTCCTTTTCCAAATTAATATGATTTTTTATATTATTTATACAATATTAATTAATTAAATAATTTATTTATTGAATTGAATTTTTTATCTATCATTTATAATGATTCATTATGAGTCATTTATTATAATTTTTTTCATATATTATACAATAAAAAATTTCATTTCGATTTTTTATTACTCATTATTGTATATATTTCACCACATAATAATGTTAAAAAAATTAATTTTCTATTTATTTGAATAAAAAATTTATCAAAATTAAGAGAAAAATAATACTTATTTTATTTATTCTTTTATTGTATTATACTATTTTCTCAAGTAGGTAAATATTTGTATTGTTCATCCTGGTAACATGGGTATATCTTCTACTGAAATCATCCACTATTTTCTGTGAAAACTCTTTTTATACCATGTGAAAATTTTAGTTCCATCGTGTATATTCATATGTGATATTTATACAATAATTGATTTATAAATGAAATCTTGTAAATGTGAATGATATGTTAATGATGAATAATTTTATGCTCCATGTGATTAGAATTTAACATCCCCTCAATGAATTAGTTTAATATTTACATATCATGAGATGTTATGTAATATGTAATGGTATGATATCCGAAAAATATATATGAATTTATAGTGTCTTACATCTAGTTATGATGTTATTTGTAGTCATCCATGATATAAAAACTTATTTTATATGTTTATGTTACTACGAAATTCCAATTTAATATTTATAAGGATAATAATTATTGGAAATTCTTTACACGTTCTCTTAATAAATTCAAATGTTACGCTAGAATACATTTTTATATTAATATTAATATTTCGTGATTAATCAGGTATGATTTACTTATATTGTATTCATATACTATGATTATGTTCTCATAGCCAAAATGATCACTTTATTCACAACTAAGATCCTAAATTCAAGTATTGCGTGTTTTAACTCTCTGAGAAAATGAGATAACCAAATTATATTGTTTATATTCACCAAGATATAAATTTGATTATGACTTATGATATGTCCATATGGTGTTTCAATTTAGGTTAAAATATAGATAAATGTACATTTTTTTGATAATATTAGTAAATAATGTATTTCATCATTAATGAAACAAATTCATCGGGTTTTGGGGTTTGATTTATTTCTAGGTTTAACTGGGATTCATGTATTATGACATATAATATATGTATTTTATGGTTGTTTCATCCAAATTCTATGAAATACATTTATAATTATATATATATATATCCATAATTTATAGTTCCTTATTTTCTCATTATGAGACAATCAAACAAAATATGTTTGACCTCAATATTATTATCACAATTTTCAATCGAAATTGTTTTATAAATAATATAAAATGAAGAATATTTATTATAAAAATTAAAATTCAGCCATTGTAATTATCATATGTACATAGATAATACATTTTTATTCATCCCTAATTTCATTGAAAGACTTCTATATTTCTACAATATTAATCACTTATATGATTAATTCTTGATAATTTCATTATTATATTTTTTCATCGGGAAAAATAATAGTCATATATTTGAATCATATTATATAAAAATATATATAATTTCAAGAATATTTTTTATGTTAATCATCGATCACAATGACTATATAACTAAGAAACATAAATAATATTTTCATCCAACAAATAAAAAATCATCAATATATATCTGGATAAAAAATTTCATATTTCACAAAGTTTCATGAAAAAACGATGATAAAAAATTATTATTTTATGTGTCATATTCTCAATGTTTGAGTCATATATTTGGATAAGAATATTTAGTGCCCTAATTTATCTCATACGGAATTATTTTCTTACTAATTATCTTATTTTTTTCAAAATCGATAAAAATTATAAAAGAGTATGTAATAAAACCCCATATAATATAAATTCCATTAAAAAAGAAATTTTCACATATATTTTAAACCTAGATAATAATATTTGATATTCCCTATAAAAAATTACATTTACGTTCATGAAATTCTAAAATATCTGTTATATCATTAATATAAATAAATTCTATTTATTTATTAAGTTACATATTTTTATTAATTATATGAAAATATTTTTCCTTTTTAATACAATTTGACTCCTAAATACTTATTTTTTCAATATCCTGAATATGTGAAATTTTTAAAAAACCATATTATAACACCTCGTTAATTATTCATATTTTTATATTTTTAATAACATTAATTAATCTAATATGTTGTGTGGAACACAAAATAAAATTTTAATTTACGATAACATAACATTATCATTATTATTTAATTATTTTAATTATAATAAATATTTTAATATTGATAATATAAATAAGAATAAATTATTTTTTAAGAATATTTTTAATTGTATGTTAAATCATTTAAAAAGATCCATCTTGTCACAAAACATCTTAAAAGTAACAAAACGTCAAATATTATATGATCAATTTAATTTATTTCATTGAACCAATATTCAAGTTAAATTATGATATTAATAAAATTATACATACGAATATTTTAACTATAGGAAACCAAGTATTTCAAAGATCTACAAGATTAATTTCAAATTAAATTCTATGACTTATGTGAATTTTTAATGACCACAATATCATATGTAAGATTTAATTTAATATCGGTATTTCTTTCATTATTTCCATGAGGTTCTGAGGGGATATGATTAGATAATATATATTTTTGGAGTAAATAGACCATGTTAATTTTTAGCACAAGGTATATAAATATTTGGTGGTATGGATCATTATTTAATTAGTGTATTTTTACATTATTTATAATAGTTAATTATAAAATACTTCCCAAAATGGATAACTATATGGGGTTTGGGTGTTTTATAATGAGGGTTGCACGATTTGACGAAACTATGTAGTTGGTCCCTCGAAGACATGTATTATGATATGGTAGACTAGATGGTTGGCATAGGGGATATCTAAACATGCGACCATACAATGTGTGTGTCATGAACCAGGAAAGGATTCCATCCGCCCCAAAACCTGACCCCAATTGATACATGTCCTGAATGGAATTATTGATCCCCAATGTTCCGAAAATAGTATCGTACATCTAATATAATCTAAATGGGAAATATTTCAGCCTAATAAATGGGATCACATATTCAAAACATAACATGAAATAATAGAAAACATTGATCATAAATAAATATAAAAAATTTGGATTTACAAATACAAAAAGAAAATGAAAGTATAATAAAACCATACTAATTTAATACCAATATGATCTCAATGTGACATCACAGTCATCAACATCCCAAAACCAACCTATAATTATGTATGAAAAAAACCGAATCATGCACCTACAAAACTGTTTGAGTCCAGCGACAATGAATGGAATATGAAAGAATTGAAAATTAATATTCTAATTTGAAATGACCACAGAAAACATAAATTTCATTTCCAAAAACAATCCAAAAAAAATATTTTTAAATACAGATATAAAAATAAGGTTTTCTCAATTTTATTAAAAAAGAACATATTTCACTTTTTCAAAACAATACACACCACATATTATTTTTCAAAATGGATTAATATTTTAAAACAATATCCTAAATGGAAATCCAAAAAAATAATTACAAAGCTATACATTAAATAAACAAACAATATAAATTAGAATATGAGAGAAACTTGAAATAAAAACAATCATACAAAAAGAAAGAAAAGTCATTTCCTGAAAATCCCTAAAGTGATACCTTAACATACTCATATTGGAATCACCTTCTAGAGTATGGTTTTTCTGTATAGTCATTGACCTACTGGATAGACTATACTAGCCAAACCACTTTCACATCACACCAAGACCAATAATTGTGGAATAAAATAAACCAGCACATAAAACCATATTATTTGGAACCAACCCACATAACCAAAAAAATAAGAAACCATCATTTGATACACTAAAATATTCCCATGAAACACATGGTAATAGTTCATGGTGATGAGGGGAGACCTTAACATGCATATATCAACTGACATACTATTGTTTCAGTTGTCTACCCCAAACAATGAAACCACATATACTATAACCCACTCACATTGAATCCTTCGTAGGAGTTCCCTTAAATAAAAACCTTTCTCATGTTCCAATTGGTCCATTATATAACATGATATTTCAAATTGTTTCTAAAACCATGATAAGATCCCAAAAGAACAATTGTTAGAAAAAAAAAATTAATTTCCAAAAAATTATAATGTTCAAACAATTCCTTCAACAATGTAATTTGAATACATTACAAAACCATTTCCTCATCATTACCAAATCAACATAAAGCACCACTCAAATGTTCAAAATTCCAATAATGCCATTATATTTTAAATCAAATTTCTTTTCCTACACTACTTCAAGGAAACATGAAATCACATAGTATGCATATAAATTCTAAAACCATATTACATATCTTTTAGAAACGAATCGTCTTTTTTAAGATATAAAAATTTCCATAACGATTATCTTAACAATTGAAATCAAATTTTAGTGATTTGAAACCAAGGGACATTTAGTAATACTAAATGAGTTTTAAAGGAAAAAAGAAAATGACTTTAAAATCTAGGATTTATATTCAGATGTTTTATCTAAGACCATTATAATTTTTGCCCCCATCAATGTGTTCATCTGGTGATAATATGGATGTTTTTACTACAAATAAAACTGTATAAGTATCCATGATATTACCCAAAACTATTTATAATGTATCAATACATGTTCTACATCCATTAAAACTAGACATTCCTAAGTCAAAATTAAATAAAATTTTCCAAATTCCACAAATAGGGCTCATATAAAAATCCAAATAACCTACCAATATGTAACCCAGGGAAAAATACTCTTAAACTCTTCAGTATCATAAAAAAGAAACAAGAATCATTTTATTAAACCCATTTAACATATGAACAAAAAAGCATATTTTAAATACAATAAAAAATCAATTCTCACTAATTAAATCACAATAAAATCAAATTCAATTCAAACTAACATGTTACAATAAATATTAAATTAATTTGTAAAATGATTGAAACAACCATCTTAATGGCCTATGGATTTGGAAAAAATATCAAAGAAGGACGAGAACACCCCATGGAAAAACATTACACCCTATAATAAATTAAACACAATCCAACAAAACAACAACAGCCAATAGGGTTGGAGGAACAAAAAATTACTAGTAAGTCACTAACAAACCAAGGAAAGAAAATAGGATCATGATAAAATTTGAATAAATCCTAATAATATAACCATATAATATTAGAGAAGCACCTATATGAGGGGAATAATAAAATGGAGATGGATTGGAGGATCACTTCTCGCTATTGAAAAGAGATAGATGAAGGGGGATTGATTTGTTTTTAAATGACATGTACAAATCATACGATATTTTTGTATGGTTTGATAAACCATATATAAAATGTGAATGAGATACTAGAAAATAGGGTTACCCCGCATGGTATGGCCATACAGTCTCCCAAGACAGGTTCCAACTATGAAAAATCCAACTCCACGAAACAATAACTAAATCACACACATGATGCATGGTTTAACAACCCATGAAAATACCATACTTCACACAAAATTATTGAAACCAAAAGCTACATGGTTTCATAGGTGAAGCCTCACTATTAACCCTAACGATGAAATACCCAGCCACCTCTTGATGAAAATCTCAAAACATCAATTTATTAATACAAACTATAAAATTCAAATAAAGATTCAATCCAAACATAAACCAAATGATCCAAAATTATAAAATGAATGAAATAAAGGAATATATGTGGTTAGGGTGTGACAATTCTCCCACCCTAATCTACTTTATGTTTGAATAAATTAAACCAGGTGAATAATAATAAATTTTACATCTCATCCTAAATGTAACCAAATTACATCATGAACCACAAGGTGACCATAAAATCCAGAAGTCACACACGACCAATAATGAGAGAAAACTCAATGAAAAATACCATAAAAGGAGGATAGTTTCCACACCATAAGAAACAGACTTACACTTTTGAATAAATTCATTCCAACCAGAAAAAATAAATCCCCATAAAAAACACAACTTCTTCCCTCAAACTATATAAAACATCCATTTAATCCAGGGAATTCCCATATTACCTCATATCTCAAGAGCTAAGTCCATACATCCCAAATAAAATTTCATCAATACTAGGTAATCCTCATGGAAGAAATTAAAATCGTATAATGATCAAACCCAATCTATCATTTCCATATGACTCAGATGTCTCTAAAAACATTAATCTATAAATTAAAACAAAAACTACTATAATTCAAACTCTAAAAATTCGATGAATCACCACTATAAAAATAAACTAATATAATGAATAGAACAAGATCACCATAAATTTTACAAACAATATAAAATCATAGAAACAAACTTCTGTGAATGAGAGGATAATTGTAGACAAACATTAAAATGATCTTGCTCCATCAAAGTCTCACAAGGAAAAGTTTCTAGAGCTTCCCACACACCCATGTGGATTCTTGGTTGTGTGTGTCCTTCACATAGAGACCTATAACTGGAGTCAGGGTGATTGTATATTTCCATACATCTATATCAGAAGCAAAAATCCAATGATCACAAATTCATTTATTGATAATTATTCTTAATGAACCCATCCAAATCACCCAAATGGCCACAACTCCGAATCATCTTTAGAGGAGTACTAATTGATGTTATTGAATTCCCAAAATAGCCGCAGTGGGATCAAAAAAGATAATGAACTTAAGAACTATAATTTGTAACCCAATTATTTTCCATTAAAAAAATATATTCCCCTTGAACACACCAATATCTAGATGTGGACCCTTCATGACCAACAAGGTACATCATATTTAAAATTACCTAATCTCTGAAAACAAACTCATTTAATATGATCCCCCACAAACTTATAAATATGGTAGTCTTTGACGGAGGGGGACTTATCCTTGATATTGATATGAGTACCCCCAATAAAAGAGAATAATTAAATGAATCTTATCATGATCCCTACATAGAAAATGAAATCAGATCTTTTATGTCGTCTACATAACCCGGACATTATTTATTCCTTGATTAATACACTTGAGAACTTCCACATTTTTCATTATAACCTCCTCATGTACAAACCATCCATAAAAATAATTTTGTAAAAACTTTCACATAATCCCAACATACATAAATGATGGTGAAATAAACATCCACTAGTCTAATGTTGGGACTATGAACCAGACCAGAACTACATGCTCTCTAACAATATAACAGTTTCCCAACTATCTAAAGGAATACCCAACACCCTCATGTCATTACACTACCACTAATGAATTTTGATCACCAAAAAAGATAGTAAACAAATAGAGGAACCATAGTTATGAAATAAATATTAGAAACATTGGGTTCATTTTTGGGATTCATATTCTAAACATCACACATTAGAATAAAAAAAATTAATATCACCCCAAAACATTATCGGAAAAAAAATCACAATCCAATAGAAGATCATAAAAATACTAAAATATACATTATTACTGAAAAATAACCCTTTAGAAATCACCATTTCGATTCAATTTCAATACTTTTTTCTTCTGAGGTATCCTTTATAGAACAAAACGAAATTTGAAAAACCCCACTACATAATGAAAAGAATATTTGAATTAATTTTTCTTTTCTGAAACCATTTTTGAGAAAGAAAGTCAGACCACTGATTTAACAAACCCAAACATTATATCCTATTAATATTAAGACATGTTCCATATACATCTATATACATCACCCATGCACAAGTGGAAACATTCATTATCCAAGCTAACCAACACAAATGTGGACATTCCGAAAAATTAATTAGGGATACACATTCTATATTCTTATCAAATACATGAATTCACTAATTACTCAACCCAATAAAATTATTTTAATACCACTTATTTCCAATACTAAAACCACTTGAAAGAAATCATTTTCATTTAAAAAAACCACTTCCATTTCACATCCCACTCACAGAAACCTAAACCAACGAGAAAAATACCTCACATCAAACTATAATAATAAGAACTAGTGACCATGCCTAACCAGGTGACATGTTTAGTTTTTCATACCCTGAGAAACAATCAACCAAAAAGTGGACCTAGAATCATATATCTAGTCCCCAAAACTGTCCATACAACATGTGATATCACCGAATGATTCCTTCTTGACATCATTTTCATTCCACATCAGCAACATCCTATGTAAATAAAGAATAAGATTTTTTTCATATTTATTACCATTTTTAAATTAAATATTAATATTACCTAAAATATAATGCTACGTTGGATGGCATACCTAACACAAAAAAATGGGTTTCTCTGAAATATCAAGATGCATACAAGTCTAATTCATACTGAATAATAATATAATATTTTTTAAAATAGTAGTTAGCACCTCATCATTGAATTGGAATGAATGAAGATAAATAACTATTATATTATTAAACATGTATGTTAAATGTTTTTACATTTTTCTAATAAAATTTAGATGCTTAAATTGATAATAAATCCAATTTTAAGCAAAAATAATATAATATTTTTAAAAGAAACTTTTTCTTCCTTTTTATGGAGAACACATTTGAAATTTAGTTTTTGTCACTATTATATGTTTCATTTGACAAAACAAACTACTTATTTCAAAGTGAGACATAAAAATTTACTTTGGGTAAATTATTGGTATTTTCATGATAAAGTACAGTTTTAATGTATAGTAAAAAATAATGCATTTTAAGTCAAAAAATGTCTTTTCATATGATATACTAATATGGATAGAATTTATTTATATTTAGTTTTATAGATTAATTTGATTAATTTGTTACCATTTAATCCAATGTTTTTAATTGTACGTAAATTCAGTTATTAAATAGACACAAACCAAAATCTTTCTTTTGGTAGTTTTTATTTCTAAAAATCATGCTTTTACGATTAGACAACGGGAATTAATATTAAATTAATTTCTGAAACTTTTGTTTTTCGGATTTGGAAAAATGGATTCCATATGTTGAATCAGGAGGTCCAAATTGTGTAAAAAGGTATCTTTTATCTTTTGATATTTTGAATAGTAACTCCAGTAAATATTATATTTACCATGGTAAAATGGTAAATCTGGTAAATTAGGGTAAAAACTAATATTATGATAAAAATAAATTAACCTAACATTTGTCTTAACCATATTGTATGAGATATTTATGACCATGGGAATCCATGGATCAATTTTATGTCCCCAAGGAGCCACTTGTTTTAAAAATGACATTTATTTACTTTTAATTTAATTTTAATGAAAATATATACTTCACATGTATATTTTGGTAAAAAAATTATATTGGTTTATATAAGTGCTATATTAAACTATAAATTATAATTATTAAGATAAAAATATTTCATACATCATGATTTTTTATTTATACTTTGTTAACATCAAATAAACTAATATATTTTTGACCCGATGGTGATGTAGTGATTACATTATTAATGAACTTTTTAAATAAATGAGATTATAAATATTAAAATAAATTTATTTTGAATCTATTTATGCCATACACGAATTTTTTGGATGGTTATGTATTCTTTTTATTTTAATTAATGAAGTCATTTCTAATGAACCATGTTTCTATGGAATTTTAAAAATTCATGATATGAATAGTATAAAAATGACATAATTTAGTAGTTAAATAAATTAATATTTTAATAAATGATATAAGTGTCCTATAATTATAATATTTGCATAACTGACAAATATTATGTCACCAATGTCTTTAATAATACATTTTATAGTCGCATTTTTATATAGTAACTATGGTAACCATATGTTATAAGTATACAAGAAGACATGGAAATTGATTAATAAATTTAGTAAGGGTTAAAGATAAATGATAAAGTTAATTTTGTGATGTTAACATGTATAAAAAATGTTATGAGTTTATATCTACCCATACTCATATGATATTATATATATCACTTTTTTATTATAATTCTATAATTAATTAAAAAACAGAATACTTTCAAAACATTACTAATGTCCCCATCCACCCTCTTATAAAAGGAAACCACCTATAAAACTTACTCACACCATTCAATCCCCCTTGGAAATTTCAATATCTGACCAAATAATCACTTAACACCCCACTATTACTCTTATAGGCCTTACCTTTAGAAGAAGGAAATTCAGTAAATCCATTTGGCTCAAATAAAAATAAGTTACCTGATTTGAGGTAACATCTTCTCTCAAGATCCATTCTATTATTTTCCTTATCCACCCCCCTAAACACTATTTATTAAATTATATTATAATAAAACCAAAATAATCAAATTAATAGTTTGTTTTTATAATAATTATTTCAACTATACATACACACACCTCCATCTAATGGTTATAGAACAGATTGTTTCTGGGGATGGTGAACTACTGCCTCATGAGATAATGATTTTCAATCTTAACCTACCATCTATTATAGTGGAAATTATAATTAAACTATAATTATATATGATATTTATGATATTTAGTTTAACTCTAAGGTTCTGTAATTCTCATTTAGAACATATCATTATGCTTTTCAGGATGTATAAATATGATAATTTCATTTGAGGAAGTGCGGACAACCGCCCCATCAATGTGATATGAATCATTCATTTTATTCATGGAACACAAAAAATATGGAATAAATTAAATTATGTAACATATATAACAAATATAGTATACTATAATTAAAATATACATATGAATCATATATTTATTATTCCATTAGATATAAGAATGGAATGAATGTAGCGTTCATGTATACGTACGAAATACCATCTATATGAACTGTGCATTTCATTACTTATATCCAAATGCTATGGACTATTCTAAATAAATATATACTAGATATATGATATGATATCTAAATCATGAATACAAATATGCAGATAATGGACTTTTGACCACATGTACAATCAATAATAATAACAAGGTCATTTTTTACTCAAATTCTGAATGTCAACAAAATTTCCTATACAAACTCTAACAATTTACTAATTTTTAAAGCAAGGAAATAAGTGATTTAAAAGAAAAAATAAACATAAAAAGGTTATTATGTATGTATTTAATAACATCTGTTTATTATTCTGATAATTAATCAATGAATGAGTCATGTCAGACAAGATGTAATATACTTTTTCTCAATTAATTTTTTTGAGACATATTTTGATTTATATAGGACTCACTTTTAAATGGTGTATAATACCCTTAGAACTTTAATTTAATTCAATGGGAATATTTATTACAAATCCTTTTACTAATCGAAAAATGGAATGTTTCATTTTAATGTACGTTGTGACAATGAAATTTCTACTGTTGGGAATGTTATTTGATATTAGGATTCCATAACCAGACATAATGTTTTTAGAGGAATATAAATACCGAATACATTTTTCATGTATTTTGGTATTGATAATGGTTTTGAGAAAGTATAGATTATTTCAATATATTGAAATGTTATATTTTTATTGGATTTTGGTAATGTTATCATTGTTTTATGCATGTTTTATGTTGTATGATTATGTTATGGATCTTGGGAATTGATTACATATACATGTGGTTCCATTATAATCCTAGGGCGGGTGTGCTCGAGATATCTCTACAATCATTGGGTAATGTGATAGAACTAAATGTTTTTGTTTCTCTAATGGGATTTAGGGAATATACTATGATCGGTATTCCAAATGTAACTCCCCATAACACTGTGAATGTTACACTGTAATTATGATATGGATTCCACAAGATAGAATTATGATTTTTGATTACTATGTGTTATTGATAAATCTTATTATTTCATGAGTTCTTTTAATGAGGTTATGTTTGCTATGTATTGATGGAATAATGTTTTATTTATTTATTTTATTTCCATTCTTTATCATTTTATACTCATCGCAATATTTTGAATTTTTTTCAACGGGTATAAGGAAGGAGAAGAAAATGTAAGTATTCAAGAATATTTGAATAATTAAAAAAGAACTCTTTTTTAAAATTATTGAGATTTATTATTTTAAAAAAAAATTGGATAGAGTATAAGTGTCTACATTGTAATATTTGAGATTCAATGTAATAGTTACAACCTATTTTCCTAGAACTCTAAACCTAAATAGATCTTCAATGTGACATCTTGGCATAACTCAATATTATGTAGTGTTTGAGGTAGGGTCCCTATAGTGGGTATCAAAGGATGGTTTAGACCACTTTAAGAGTTAGTTTATTTTGAAATTAATCTCCATAAATTAATTTATAGTAAAATTGAAATGATATATCATTTTTAGATTAATATTTTTCTTCTCCTAATAAATTTATATATACATAATGGTTTACCACAGATGGAACAAGGTAGCTATGATGGGACAACATCAAGAGGAAAACAACCTTCTAAACCAACAAATTGAGATGGTCGGAATCAGAACTGAATAGTTTTTTGTAGTTACGGAATAGTTAAATATATCATTAAATTGTGGTGGTATCCATGAAAAATATCATCTAGATCAACCATAGATATTCTTGTCAATAGTGTGTATTTTCATGAGGAAATATACCCTTTCATTATGAGGATCATATGAACTTATTGTATCTAAAGGGTGTATTAAAGTACTAGAAATGATTTTCTTATCAATGTTTGTCACAACATCAAAAGGTTAGTTTGGTTATTTACCATTTGTAAGGTGATTCCGATGAGTGGTGGTTGATGCTTAAAAATATCAGGTGTAATGAGAAGATTGATTCTATTGATTGGGATGAATTCAAATCTATGTTTCTTGATAAATATTATCATAAGGCAGTTTGATTTAGGATCGAAAAATAATTAAAGGAATTGAGGCATGGGGATCACTCTGTTTCTACTCATGATTCGAAATCCAGTCAATCGGAAAGGTATTCTCTAAATTTCATATGAGATCATAATAGTAAAATAAATAATTTTTACTCAGGATTAAAGAAAACATATCAAAGGGATTATGTTTTTTGTGAGTTTAAAAGTAATAAAAAACTTGTTCGATTTGCAGAGAAGGTGGGAATGGAGTTTTCTAATGATAATTTGTTCTTTGGAAAATAACATAATGAGATTTTGATGTGTTAAACAAAAGAGATTAACTATTTAAAAAGTCTTAACGGTATGAAATCTAAGTTTAGAGTTTGTAAAAAATTGTGGTAAAAAGCACACTAGAGAGTACATTTTGATTTCTAGTATGTGATATTGATGTGCTAAAATGGGACATAAAGATCATAATTTCACTATTTTATTAGGATAATTCTATGTCAAAAATTGATTTATAGTTGATAAAATGTTTAATGAGTAATGAAATGGTTCATTATACAAATTTCTGTCAAATAACGAACTCAAATGATTGAAAGCAGCGGAAAAAAAGTAGGAAGGGGTGGGAATATCTTTTGAAACTACATCAGCATATGTTGGGCCATTATATGAACACTACTAGAAAAGGATGTTATGGAGACCCCTTACACGGGAGACTACCATTGGGGGTCACTATTTGTGCCCTATAGAGACTGCCAACGGTGGTTGAAAGGGTTAAAAAATATATAAATCATTACTACCCCCCCCCCCACCACGCACACACACCCTTTCTACTGATCCTGAAACCCTACCCCTGCAGCTTCTTGTCCACGCCCACGCCACACCACCTTCATTGCTCGTCCCCTATGTCACTGCACTACCAACGTCGCATTGCTAACACTGCAACATTTTTTCCTCTTGCTCCTCAATGATTCCATCACCCATATACCCCCTTGCTGAATCACCGGTCCCCTCCCTCATTTCACCATCTCCATATAACTGCCTCCTCCTTTGACTCCCCACTGCCACCGCAACATGTCTCCTCCCTCGCCACACCACCTCCAACTCTGGCTCAACTCTGCAACCCCTCCTCTCCCTCAAAGCACCACATCTGAATTTTCTCCCATCTAGATTTTTCATTCTATAAGGTATTCCATAGTTTCCATTTATAGAAATATGATATTGGGAAATTTACATGAAACATTAGGCATTCGGTATGATTAAATGATTTTTGAGTGTCAATAAAAAGTGTGGAAATGGTTGTTTAGGTGTATACAGGCTTCTGTGCATGAATAATTATGAAAAAATGTGTGTTGATAGTGTTTGTTTGAGAATACATTACACTTTAGATGAAGATGGACTTTACATACTATATAGTGTCCATATATATGTTTACTGGATATATATTATGTTTTTTTGTTAATTTATTTATACAAGTCTTGAGTATTTCACATGTGTTTGTTTGTTTGTGTATCCCATGAGAAATTTTTTGATATTTCTACGGATGGTAGTTCAATATTGGAATATGATGATTTTTTCTATGAATCACATACTCATGAAGGTTATTATGTTCTGTTTCATTTTTTTATTTACCATTTTACATTATAAAGTTATAGTTTCTTTATATCTTGTTATTAGTGTATCATAATTTAGGAATTATGATTTTAGTGGAACACTAAATACATAATGTATTTTCTGGTTTTGGTATTTTTTGTTATTCATAAAATATAAGATATTTTGTTTTTCAACTAATCAAATCCCCAACCCATCCGATTAAATGATTCAATTAATGAAATTATATATGACCCATGATCAATTCAAATTCATAATATGAAGATCAATATATTAAAGGGAACCAATGATCTTGTTTACATGAGGAGAATATAATTAATGTCAGTCACATTATGGAAACCCACTTAAGAACCAATTTACAAATTCACATATCAATTCTAACAATCTTGTTGTGGATAACGCAATCAATTACCTTAGGATAAAAATTAACCAATTATTGTGAAAATTAAATAGTTTTGAAGAAAATTTTGTATACCAGATGTTCGGATAATGAGCTCTCATAGCTATAACAATCATTTATTAACAAAATGGTCACTCTATGGCATTATATACCAAATTCATTTTTAATATAGTTTTTTCATTATGAATATTTTCATCTAATCATTTAGAAGTTATAAAATATTCCTTTCCATTTTTATAATTTTTTATTAAAATATTATTATGGACTTTTGAACATATAATCATCATTAGATTTACCATACCAACATTGTAGTGATGACAGGAGATTTCGCTACCATTCAATTATCAATTATATTGATTATTATTTAGAGATATAAATTTTTTATTTTATCAGTGATCCATATGAAATTGGTCATTATTTATTTAAAATATATTGGATATGATAAATTCATTATAATATGATGTCTATTGTAAATGTGTGGTATACATATATTATTATGGAAAATAGTTGGATTTCTTATCCCAATCGAACATCTACAGAATATTTCAAGGGAATTATGTAGTTTATGGAGTCCCATAGAGTACTTCAAAGTGACTATATTACTTATACATGTAGAAAATGTGAAAATAGATATCAATTCACACGAGATACCATAAGGGAGAACCTATTATTGAACTGATTTTAGAAAAATTATAAGTGTTGGATTCATTATGGGAAGACTATATTCATAGTCAAAATAAAAATGTAGTCCATAAGGATGTTAATGAAAGGATGAATTATCCAATTCATGAAATGATTACTGATATGGTGCGTGGGTTGGCTCCAGAAAGCATTGATGACTAGAATGTTGAGACTAGTTAGATAAATATATTCTCTTGTGAAGATCATGATTCGATAAAGTTTTATAAAGTACTTGATGATGAAAATAAATAAATATATCATATATGTACAACATATAATAAATTTGTGTTTATCACATATTTTTTGAATTTGATAATTTTAAATCAGTGGTAAGACACATCATTTGACATGCTGTTGGTTTTAATAAAAAAAGGATATTCTTATCAATGCTATAATTCTTGAGTCTTAGTACCATGATTGTACACTGATAGCAAATATAGGTTTTACATATGATACCACAGATGAATGTGAAAACAACTCTATGTTGTTTAGAAAAGAACTACTCATTTGGATATTTGTATGGTCTGTAGTGCTTCTATGTGGAATGAGAACATGGGAAATCAGACTCAACAACATCTAACTGCAAAATATGCGATACATATTGTCGTAATGAAATTTTGTGACTCTACCATAATGTTGAGTCTGAAAAGATTTTTTATGTTATCTAATGATTCTAATTTAATGAGAAAAAGTGTTGAAATAAATCTGGAAAATGTTATTCTAACCCTCTCAGAAGACTCTCGTCCAATAAATGATTTTGATAAGAGACACCCCAAATTTTCAAAATATGTTCGTAATGTCTGATTGGGTTGGAAACATATAGTTTCAATCTATACAATTATATGTTTGGTGAAACTCATAGCACATGGACCATGGTTTTGGTTCCGTATAATCTTCTTCTATGGCATTGTATGATGCAATAACTAATATTAAATTCCACTATTATTGATGGGCCTAGAAATCATAGGGATAATATTGATGTTTACCTATATGAACGTATTTATGTGTTGAATGAAATTTTGGGTTATGGTGTGAAGAATTATGACAATGAAATGAATGAAATGTTCAAAATGCTTGCTTCTTTATTATTGACATTCAATGAATTCCCTTCTTATGCAAATTTTTCATATTGGAGTATGAAATGAATAAGATTTTTTGCTGCTGTGATAAAAAAACATGCATGGCTTAAACATTCTAAAAAATTAGAATACATGGGTCACATATGATTTCACCCCCCTCAGCACATGATCAGAAATGATTGATTCACATTTGATGGTTCTAGATAGATCAGCCCAGCACCAATGATCATGACAGGAATTGACATGTTATCATATATTGAAGAAGAAAACATCCTCACATTATATGAATTTTAATGTTTAGTGTATCATCCAATACCAATTACCTGTGGTGCAGGTAAACATCACAATCAAAATTAGAATAAGAAAATTATTTTTTACAATTTTCTTTTAATGGGATACTAATAGGATAAATCATAATTTGGATGTCATTCACATTAAAAAAATGTTTGTCATAATATATTGTGAACCATTTTAGGTGTTAGTGGAAAATCTAAGGACCATGATAATGCACATTGTGATTTAGAAGAAAAGTCTATAAGGAAATAATTTCATTTATAGTTATATTAGGGAAACATGACATATAGGCCTTCTTGAGAGTATACGATTACAACCAAAGAGAAAGAGGCATTTCATGAAATTTTAATGATTTCCAAGGTTCTTGTTAGTTACTCAAATAATCATTCAAAGTTTTTTTATCTGAGAAAGAAATTTTGAGGGTTTAAAAGTCATGACAATCACATAATACTTCAGTAGTTGATTCCAGTCATAATTTTTGATAGTTAATTTCCCTATTTTGTTCAACAATTTATTAGGATGAGTAATTTTATAGATATATTTGTTTAGGAAATCCATGAATGAGTGATTTTAAAAAAATTTGGACCAAATTTTACATACACATTGTCATTTCGATAAACTATTCCCCACAGATTTTTCAATGTTTTTTTCCAAGAATTTTCACCTAACTGATGTAGTAATTGTCGTTGTTCAAGAAAAATTCATGTGGATTTATCCTAATAAGTAACATCTAAATATAATTAAATGATTTGTATGAAAAAGAGATAATCTGATTGCATCAATATTCATTGGTTATTTGATTGATGAGTGTACTAATTTTTCAAAAAAAAGTATTATGGATGTTGAAACAAAATTAGAAAAGCCCTCTTAGATTCATTATTGTATAGATGTAGAAGGAACTTTATTTGTTATGGAAAACATTGAGTGGATAAAAGTGCATCAATATATCTTGATCAATACTCCCTCATTTTCACCAATAATGATGTAAGTTTCTTATCACATTTATTGTTTAACTATTAAATGTTATTTTTCATTAGTTGATCATTTAATCATCACGTTATCATTTTTAGGAAAAAAGTTAATGATCTAAATGAAGATATGTATTGTGCAACTAAGTATCCAATTAAAAAATCTCATTATGTGTCATTTCATGATGTGGTTAAGGATTCTGAACATATAAATTTATTTTATTTATGAGTGATATATTATAATAATTTATTTCTATAGATTTCATTATTGAATTCTTTGAATTTTTTCTGTTCACAACGTAATTGATTTAGGTGGCCCCACACTAAATAAATAATTTATCCATCTTGATGAGTGTACATCTATAATGGCTCATTGTTATAAATCTATATATTCTAATGGAATTCTATTTCTCTTTAAATATGAAAAAACAAAATAGAAAAAAAAACTGTGACATGAGTTGTCCATTCGTTGATTTTAGTTACTACTATGGTCAATTGATAGAAATCATTGAAGTTGTATATTCACATGAGTTTATGTACATATTGTTAATGTACAATTTGGTTGATCATGTGAATGGAAGTAAATTTGTTCAATATCAATTAAAATTTGTGAATTTTAAATCTATGTTATTCTGATATGAATGATTTAATAATGAAACAATCATTTTGACAGCACAAGAGGAACAAGTATTCTTTGATACTTTGTTGTCGAACTCAAGTTTTCCACTTTTTGTGAAATTTTATCATTGAGGATTTCGTTTATTTGATCATGATGAACCAGATACTATTCCATTTTTTTTCAAAATCATGATTAACATTGCATAATTCCTCATGAAGAAGATATTTATTGAGGTAATGTGACCATTGAAGGATAAAAAATCTATTTTAAAGTTTAATGAAATGTATAATTTTTCAAACACATAAGTTTAAATACATTTTGAAATTTATTAAAAAAGCCAAAAATAATTTGGAAATTAATATTTTATAATTATTATTATTCAGAATCAAAATCTCTACTTGGATATCCCCCTAGCCCCTAGACAGCCCTCACCCCACACCTATACCATTTCACTCAACCAGTACAGCCCCCACCCCCATCCCCAAACATCCCACACTCCCAACCCCTCCTTAGACATCCACCCTATCGAACAACACCCCCCCTCCCCCCCCCCTCCCCGAGACATTGCCCCCCATCTACACCAACACAATCCATCCCCTCTACATGGATAACCAACACCCTTAGAACCAGATATCCCCTACTCCCAACCCAATTATATGCCCCCCATAAACCTCCCCCTCCACATTAATGCCCCCCAAACTCCCCCTGGACCCCCCCCCAACATGCACAACCAATCCCCCCAAACACCCCCAACTCCACAGAAACACAATCGGAAATCAACCCTGGAAAACCCCACTCCCAACCACTACTTCCCCCACCCAGACACTGAACAACCCCCAACCCCTCCCGTAGGCCCCCCAAACCCCATGTGGATTCACACCTACCCAAGATAAAACAATATTACACATCGTACAATTAAATTAGTATGATATTTATACTGGAAAAGTTAAAATGTATTATATTATACGAATGTTTAATAACTAGATAAAATACTCCAATAAATAAAATCACATTATTTTAAAAGAACCCTCTAAATACAAGACCTTTATAAATAATTTTATTGATGTTTTATAAGCCTTTCTTTTTTAAAATCCATTTACAACTAATTATTCAATCCATTTTTGTTTTGTTAAAAATTGTACATGTTTTATCTAAATCGCAATTCAAATTTTCATTTTGAAAATTTGGATGGTAACCTAACTGATTTTTTCTATCTGAACATGCATGTCTGGGGAACAAACAACAGATCCACATCATCAATCTAAAGAATCTACATTTCATGGTAGAGGTATGATTGAATGTAACTATCTTATTTATGTAATTTCCAAATATATATATATATATATATATATATGCACATCTATCAAATTATGTGTATAATTTAATTCCATAGGATCAGACTCGACTGCTTCTTCCTCTCACAAGGGAGGCACTAGTCGTGGAATTTCAACATGGAATTCTAACACAACATTTGATGTTTTATTTGATGAGTGATTTCATCATGTGGGACTGAATTCCCATGAAATTATCCATCAGCTAGGTCATATCATACATGAGAAACATCAATTTAAATTTAAAACACATGACTAGTGTTCTAATACTCATAATACATTAGATTGACTTTGGAGGGATGTTCATGTAAGAAAACCATTTTAGTTTATTTCCAATCTTTAACATATACTAACTTTTGTGATTTCTTATTAAATTTAATAGTCCAAAATTGTGACATTGTGACTTTCAGCCGGTGTGTATGGTAAAATTTCGTATGATGTTGAAATGAAATAAAGGAAATGACAAGGGTGAGCTATGGGTACCAAATATGGGTGTCCCATATATTCTGGAAAGAGTCCCGAGAGGTGTTCTCTCATATTAGTGGCATGATAGAGTTTCATATTGGTCTAATAAGTGTATTGTGGTTAGTATATATATTTTCAAGATTTTCTGACATTATATTTCGTTGAAATTTGAATTAATTGAATGTAGGTGGTGTTATGACTCCATTAAAAGAATCAAGCATTGCAGGGACCACCTCACAGGCTCAGGAATAATCATGTGTCTTAGATTTAACATGATGCATTTTTTTCTTTTTTTAATATTTTATTTAGTAATGGATTAAGTTATATTTTTATATTTAGTTGGTATACATTTATAAAAGAAAGGTGAACTGATTGATAAAATGTCAGTGTGGATAAGAACTGGTGATCAAAATAATCTAGAGGTTGCATATCCTAGAGTAAGTGCATGTACTCATTGCCAATACATACATGGATTTGTAAATTTATAGATATATGTATATATATTTAAATATTTTCTAGGATCAATTTAATGTTGAGATAGAATAGCTTCCAGAGGACCAATGATAGATTCCCATGCGATTGGATGAGATATTCCATCACATTATTGGTCTAGGTAGGAATAAATATAGTTTGAACTATGGAATGAGGTTCCTTGTCCTGTTGTATCATGTGCTAAGGGTTTCGGTATTGTTGTTTCTTGAATGACACATCAGTTGTCAGATTCTGAGGAATGGTTTCCCGCATCTGAAGAGGTAAATGCACAATTGATCACTGAGGTTAGAACCCTGCAAGAATACATGTGTATGGTTTATGGTTCTAGGGATCATATGACATAGGTTTATACTGAATTTACTTATTTATATTATATTATTTTCATTATTAAAATCACTATAATTTTTATTTGTTGTAGGACCATGGCACACTGGATGGAGGTAGCATCGCTGCCACACCTGACCCATCTAATTGAAAAGGTGTATTTCTTTTATATTTATTATTTAAATTATGTTATATATTGATTTAGACATTAAATTTATAATTTTTTGATATTATAACAATATAATTTTTAAAAAAACACTTATGTTTTTTAATTTTACGAGTACGATCAGTAAGTAGATACTTTTTTCGATAGATAATTTCTTAAAATCCCCATTGGATGATATGAATTAGCCTAGGTGGCCCAATGGCCTAACGGCCTAATGGCATGATGGCCTAATGGCCTTATGGCCCAATGTCCTAATGGACTAAGTGATGAATGGCATACTATCCTATTGACCTAATGGGGTATTGTATGTTTGGACCAATGGACAAACAGACCAAATGGAAAAACACGCCAACGACCTAAATGGATTAACAACCCAATGACCTAATGCCCCAATGGCCTAACACCCCAACAACCAAATGACACAACATCCTAATAACCCAAAGGCCTATTAGACTAATGGAATATTGGAATAATAGACTAATTTCCTAATTACCAAATGTTTTATTAGCATAATGGAATATTAACCTATGGTCTTAATGACAGAATGGACTAATGGTAAAATAGCCTATTGGACTAATGAACAATCAGCTAACTGGAGACTTGGCCAATTGTCCGAATTCCAAAATGAATAAATGTATTAACTAATAAATTTCAAAACGCCCAAATGGCTATATTCCAAAAAGGCCTAACATCCTGACAGCCTAAAACAGTGACAACCTAACTCCCCAATGTCCTAACGCCCTAATGGCCTATTAGCATAATGGTTGAACACCATAACAGACTAACGGACCATTGGCCTAATGCCCAAATCACCCAACACCCCAATGGCCCAACACCCCAACAGATGAACACCCCAATGGTCTAATTCCGCAATGACCCAACAACCCAAAGGCCTAAAGGCCTATAAACCTAATGGAAAATTAGAACAACTGGACTAATATAAAAATAACATAATATCATAATGGTCTAATGGAATATTATCATATTGGACTAATGGAAAAATTGAAAAATGGCCTTTTCCAAAATTCAAAAATGTCATAATCTCATAGTTTCTAATGTTGTTTCTTTATACACTGATAACAGTTTTCAAAATATGTTTCTGGAAAGTGTACTATAAATACTATTCTTATTAGTATGTTTTGTTATGAATATGATTTCCATGTTTTACATTATTGGTAAAAAATGTAAATCCTAAATTGATTGATAATTAATTGGATTGTGAATTAAGAGTCTTGTTTACTAAATCTGGTGTTTGTTATAATTGGATAATAATAATAGTGACACATTGTGTATTTATAATTGAAATTGAATCTGTGGTTGGGTGTTACAAGGTGCAGGGGGAGGGGTTTGGTAGGTGGGGGCTACCAAGGAATATGGGAGGTGTCTGGTGAATGTTTGGGCGGGCTTTCTGAGGAGGGGGGTTGGGAGTGGTGGTTGGCCAGGGGTGGGTGGGTGGGGAGTGGGGGATATCCAATGGGGGAGTGCCAGTTTTCTGGTGTGATCGTGGGGGGGGGGGGGGGGTTGTCCGAAGGGAGTTGGTGGGGGGTGGACGAGGGTGATGGAGGTTTTTTCTGGGGGTGTTCATGGTCTGTGTGAGTTTTTGGGGGTGGTGCGATTGGGAATGGGGTTTATCCAATGGGGTGGGATGGGGATTTTGTGGGGGATAATGGGGCTACCAGGGGGTTTTCCAAGGGGTTGGGTGGCTATCCGAGTCGGGGGATGGGTGGGGGTTTGGGTGTTGTTATTCTGGGTGGTGGGTGATATCCAGGGGGATTTGGGGTGTGAGTGGTGTGGTGGGGCTATTTTATGGTGGTTTCATTGGGGGGTGTCCAGGGGGGTTGGGAATGGCAGCTGGGGGTGGTGGTGTCCGGGGATGGGGGGTTGTTCAGGGTGTGGGGGTGTTCAAGGTGGGGGCAGTCCCAAGGGTGGTGGGAGTGGGGGATGTCTGGGCGTGGGCCTATTCGAGGGGATTTTTATGGGTGTGAGTATGGGGGATAAAGGGTTTGTGAGGGTGGTTGTCTAATGGGGAGGGGTTTCAGGGTTATTTAGTAGTAATAATTACACTATAAAGATCAATGTTGAGTGAGCGCTGCTGAATGGTCATCCAAACTTCTTTCCATACCACCTTATTGAGTATAAGCCGCATGAGAGCACACTAATAGAGTAGAGTTGTTAGAATAATGGACTAATTGACTAAGGGAATTATGTCAAAATTGACCTAATGGAAAATTAGATAAATCGAGACTTCTCCAATTGACCAAATTTTCAAATTCGCAAATGGCCAAATTCGCTAATGGCCTAACTCCCTAACACCCTAATAACCTAATACGCTAACAAACCAATGCACTAAAGTCCTAACACCCTAACACCTTCATACCCTAATGGCTTAATGTCCTAATGGCCTAACACTCTAACAACCTAAAGTCAGAATGCACAATTGGCCAAATAGACTACTTCCTTAATTATATAATGTCCTATTGGCCTATTATAATATTAGCCTATTAGCTTAATGAAATCATTTCTTAATGACATATTAGACTATTTCCATAATGGATAATTTTCTATATGGGGGATTGGTGAATTTTAAAAAATCATAAATGCAAAAATGGCCAAACTACCTAAACGCATAACGACCAAATGCCCTAAATCCCAAACATCCAAACTTCCAAAGGGAAAAACAACCTAATGGCCAAACTCCCTAATGTCCTAAATCCATATTTGAAAAATTCTCTAATATCCAAACTCCCAAATAGAATATTGTCCCAATGGATTATGGAATAATGGATTAATGGCTCAATGGCCAAATGACCATACGGCGAAACGACCCAACGACCTAATGGCTTAATGGAAAATTTTCCAAATGGAATAATTTCATAATTAACTGATTTCCTATTGGCCTAATTTCCTATTAGGATGTCTTCCTAATAGCATATTATCCTATTGACCAAATTTCAATGAGTCGTAAGGGAATATTATCGTATTGTCCTAATGGCTAATTGACTAAATAGAGACTTGGCCAATTGGGAAAATTCCAAAATCCCCAAATTACCAAATGACCTATTGGCGTAATGCCCTAATGACATAATTATAAAAAGAACTAACTCTGTAACAGAAAACAACTTAAGGCTCTAATTACTTAAATCCCTAACTCCCTAATTCCATAATGTTGTATGAACCAAACACCCTGTGGTCCTAAATCCCTAAAGACATAACAACTTGGAGGACGAACATCCTAATGGCTCAATGCCCTAAGGGATTAATGCTCTAATATACCATCATCCATACATCCTAATGGCCCAATGGCTCAAAGGCGCAACAGTACAATGGCCCAATGGACTAATGGACCAACCACCCAACGACCGAGCGACCTAATGACCTCACAACCCAATTTCCTAATGGCCTAATAGACAATGGCCCTAATGGACTATTGTATTAATTACCTAATGTATTACTTGAAGATTGGCATATTAAAATGTTGGTCTAACAACTAAATGTCCTTGTGGCATATAATCCAATTGGCCTAATAGAAAAATATCTAAATGGAGGCTTCTCTAATTGGAAAAATTTCCAAATTTCCAAATATCCAAATTCCCCAATGGCCAAATACCCTATAATCCAATTTCTCTAATGGCCTAACGCCCTATAGGCCAAATACCCTAACAACCTAATTCAATAATTCCCTAACTACCTAATGGAATAATTACCTAACAACAAAATGGCCCAATTTTATTATATATATATATATTAACTAAATAAATATTTTATTGTGCATTTTATTTGATTTTTCATCTTCTGTATCTTATTATAGGTTTATTGAATAAGAATATTGGAATGGATTGATGATTTTTGGATCATTAGATATGCGGTGAAGTATGTCCATCGTTTATTTTTTTTGAGGATCCTAGTGTTACTGCGGTTTAGATTTTTTTTATTTTATAACTTTTCATGTTGTTGATGAAGCAACACAATACCTTTTTTAAAAATATATTCCCAGTTTAGCAGCCACCAATGGTCGTTTCTAATGTGATAATATTATTACCATAGTCCATCCACCTCTATTATTGGTGAATATATAATTATATTTAGGTTATATATTGAGACTACCATTTGAGGTAGCTATAGCTCAGCCTAATTATGGTCAATATTCAGATGAGTGTTACATCACCTAAAGAGACCTCCATTGGTGGTCAACATATCCCTATATCAGTGTGGATAAATCGACCAATATTAGAGTCCTCAAAGTGGTCTCTAAAGATTATTAGAGACCTCTATTGGATGTCACTAATGGGCCAACTACTAGTAGTGTAAGTAGTATCCTATAACTATTTAGAGAAATTTTAGTTTCTATAATGACTTGAACCCTTAATTTGGATAACATATCAAGAAGCTAAGAAAAAGTAAAATAATGGAATGAATGTTACCTTTAACATATTGTTGAAAACAATGGAACTGTTCAAATTAATGATTTTTCAGTGGTAAATGATTATCTTGATGTTTTTCCTAATACTTTTACTATTATAATACATTATCAGGATGTTGAAAATATGGTTGACTTAGTTCATGATGCTATGCCAATTTCAAAGACCCATTATCGAATGTATCAAATTGCACTTTTAGAGTTAATTAACCAATTATAAGAGTTAATAAGTAGTGGTTTTACTGTACTTAGCACTTCACCATGGAGTTATCCAGTGTTGTTAATTAAAAATAATGAACGTTCAATTAGAATTTTCAATTATTATAAAGACATGAATTATATTAGTATTTTGAAAAAGTATATTTTTCCTCATATCAATTATTTTTTTGATAAGCTCTTGGTTGCTCAGATTTTTTGATGATTGATTTGGGGTTTGGGTAACATCAAGTGAATGTAAATGATGCTTATGTTACGAAGACCATATTTTTTAATTGATATGGCAATTATGAATTTATAGTTATGCCTCTTCGGTTGTACAATGAACCTAATATAATCAATGATATAGTGAATATAATTTTCTATGAGTTCATGGATATGATTATGGATGTGTTTATTGATGATATTTTCTAATATTCCAAAATTAATGAGGTACGTGAAAGTCATTCAAGGGTTATCATTCAAAACATAAATAATATGAAATTGTATGGGAAAATTATCAAGTGGGATTTTTTCTTAAAACCAATATCATTATTTGGTCATATTATTTCTAAAGACGGTATAACTATTGATTCTACTAAAACAAAAGTTGTTGAAGAATGACCAATAACCACAAAAATAACTAAGATCCTTAGTTTTCTAGGTTTGAATAGCTAATACCGTTGGTTTGTCGAAATTTTTTCATGTTTATCTAGCCCACGAAAATAGTTAACTAGAAACGTTTTATGCTCATATGTTAAAATGAATGTGATGACTATTTTCAGAAGTTGAAATAAATATTGGTGAATGATCCTATTTTTGAATTAATGTTAAGAGATGGTGAATTTCTTTATCAATAGTGATGCTTCGTTTAAAAGACATTGTTGTGTCCTAATGGGTAATGATTATGTAAGTTCATATTCTTAAGGATAGTTGAAATCTCCTGAGTAGAATTAATCTACACAGGATTTGGAATTAAATTTTGTAGTTTTTTCTTTAAAAAATTGGATTCATTATTTGTACGGCATAAAGTGTGAAATATATACTGACCACAAATGATTGAAGTATATATTCAGTCAAAATAATTTATACATGAGACCAAGGAGTTTTATAAAATTAAGCAAGTACTATGATTCAAAAATCCATTACCATACAAGAGAGGAAAATAAATTGGATGATCCAGTGAGTTGAAAGACTAATGTAACATTAACCATGCTACTTTTGGAACTAGAACCTTTGGTTTTTGATTTGAATAATTTTGGATGGAAGTTAATAGGGTTAGGAATTAATATATTTTTTCAGGTGGTAGTTAAATCATCTCTATTAGTTAGAATTAATAATGCATATAATGAAGATAGTGAGATGCTGAAAAAGTTAGAGTTTGTTCAGATTGAAATGTGACCTGAATTTAACATTGATAAACACTGTGTTTTCAAGAATGTAAAGAGGTAAAACGTTCTTTGTGAGTCACAGTTAAAGAAAGATTTTTTATATAAAGCACATAATTATTCATTTTCAGTTCATCCTAACAGTACTAAAATTCCCTTTGATCATTATGAGTTTTACAGGTGGGACTGAATGAAAAGAGATCTTGCAGAATTTTCTCTGAAGTGTTTAACGTATCAACAGGTTAACGAATAATGACATTTACTGAAATGGATGCTTATGCCTCTCTCAATTCCAGATTGGAAATGGGAAAATGTGCCCATGGATTTTGATGTGGGATTACTGAAGTCTTCTCATGCTAATAATGAAACATGTGTTTTTTGATACATTGACTAAATCTACTAAATTCTTCATATTAAATATACTTTTCCTCTAGATAAATGTTCTCACTTGAATATTAATGAGATAGTCTGGTTAATGGAGTTCTCCAATGCATTGTATATGATAACGATCCCATGATCACTTTTAGCTTTTGTAAGGGCCATCAAATGTCGTTGGGTACTAAATTAAATTTTTGTACATCTTTTCATGCACAATCATAATGAATCATTCAGACCATGGAAGATATGATACATGCTTCTTCAATGGATTACCAAGGAATTTGGGACCACAATATTTCTACGGATGAGCATTCATATAATGAATGTTTTCCTTCTAGTATATAGATTCCACTATTTGAGATATTATATGGAAAGCGGTATTTAACATTATCTTTTTGTGATGAAGTAGGTGAATGTAAATTGATTGGACTAGAATTGTTAGAAGAGATGTCATAGAAATTTCAGATGGTACAAAAACATTAGGTTACTATATAGGAGACAAAAAGTAATGTAGATAACCAAACGAAGAATGATTCATTTAAGGTATGTGATATGTATTTCTCAATGTTTAAAAATGGTAAAGTGTGATGAGTTTTGTTAAGAGGGGGATGTTGATTCCACCGTCCATTAGACCTTATGAAAATCTAAATAAAGTTGGATCAATATCTTACCATGTGTCTTTAACTATAAATTTATCCCATATGCCCAATGTTTTTCATGATTTAATGTTGAGAAATTTTATATTGGATCCATCCCATGTTTGGAGTCTAGAGGTAGTTCAATGGGAAGAGAATCATTCTTATGAGGAAAAACCAATCCATATTCATTACTATATTGAGAATGTGTTGTGGGATAATTTGATTTATCATGTTATGGTTTTGTGAAAAAAAACTATATAATTGAAGGGGAATCATGTGATTCATAAAATTCAAAGAGGGATAAATTCCCTCACTTATTTGATAAATTAATAGAATTACAGGGAAATGATTCCCAAAAGGGTGGAGGGATGTAAAATCTCAGATAATATCAAATATGATATTTTTCAAATTTTTTAATATTTATGAATTAAATATAAATTTATCATTAAATGAGATTCTATATAGAATAGAGTATCCAAAATGCACCAATGGGGTTCTGTGAAATCTATCGTTGGACACAAGGTTGAGTCATACTAAAAGATAATAATATAATATTATATTAAATTGTAGTTAACGCCAAGACATTATTTTTGTGGGAATGGAAATAAATAACCATATTATGATTAAACATTTTTGTTAAATGTTTTTACATTTATCAAATAATATTTACAGGCTTAAAATTGCAATGAATCTAATTTTATGTACAAATACACATATAAATTTTAAATGTAGTTTTAAAGCCATTTGAAGGGTTCCCATTTTTAAATCATGATTTTTTCCCTTTTATATGTTACATTTGTAAAAATTAACTTCTAATTTAGAAGAGGGACATAAAAACTAACTTTTGTTAAATTGTTGTTATTTTTCTGATAAAGTTCATTTTTTAATGAATAACTTAAAATACGACATTTTATGTCCAATCCTTTATTTTTTTCTTATTTTGTTATATAGTTAGATAATCCATTTTTGGTTTTAGAGGGTAATTATATTATCTATTAACCATTTAATCCAACTTTTGTCATTTGATTTATTTTCACTTATTAATTGTACATAATCACATGTTAATCGTTTGGTTTTTTTTACTTGTTAAAACCATGCTTTTTGGTTTTGACAATGTGAATTGATTTTAAATTTATTTATACAACAATTATATATTTAATTTTTATAAATGGATTCAATATTTGGAATAAGGAGGTCTGAATTGTGTATATAGGTAACTATTTTTTGACATTATGAATAATAACATCAGTAAATATTTTATTTACATTGGTTAAAGGGTAAATCAGGGAAATTATGGTAAAAAATAATATTATATTAGTATTAAATTACCCTAAAACTTGTAATAACACTATTATATTAGATATCTCCGACCAATTAAATCATCGGGTCTATTTTGGGTCCCCATGGAGCCACTTTTTTGTGAAAATTACCTGTAATTACTCCTAATTTAATGTAAAGAAAAATATAACTTAAACAAGTAACTTTAAGTAAAATAATTTTTATATGGGGTTATATTAGTGATATCATTAAATATTAATAGTAATTAGAAATATAACATTATTTCCGATATCATGGTATTTTATTTATACATTTTAGATGACAAATAATGATATTTATTTACGACACTATGATGATTTAGTGATTACCTTATTAATGAATGTTTTAATATAATAAGATTGTAAATATTAAAATAAACTTATTCTGAAAATTTATATGCCATTCACAAATTATTATGGATTAGTATAAATTTTTTATTTTTAATTATGTTTTTTGAATAAATCAAGTTGTTATAGATTTTAAAAAATTCATGATATGAATTGTATATAAAAATTGACAAAATTGAGTTTTTAAATAAATTATTATTTTATTAAATAATATAATTATCGTAAAAATATAATATTCAACCAACTCACATATATTATGATGAAAATGACATTGATGATCCATTTTTTCATCTCTTTGTATTTCATTGTGTCTATGGTAACCATATATTATGAATATACAAGAAGACATGGTAAAGGCTACATATCTTTACAAGGGTTATAGGTAATCGATAAAGTTAATTTTGTGTCATAAACATGTATAAAACCTACTGGATGATAGTATTTTGACCCATACTCATATTATCATTAAAATATATCACTTTCATGTTTTTATAATTATAAAATCATTAAATAATACAATATTACTTTCAAATCATTCTAGATGTTCCCCTCCTCCCACATAAAAAGGACCCCCTCCAACCCTTAATCACACCTCTAAATCAATCTTGGATCTTCCATCCTCTTCCCAGATAAACAGCCAACATCCCATTCTTCGTCCTATAGGCCATAACTCGGGAAGAAGGAAATTCATGAAATCCATTTGGCCCAAATCAAATGAATTTGCCCAATTTATGGTTATGTCTTCTCTCAAGTTCAATTATATTATTTTTCTTCTCCAACCCCCTAAAATAACTTTATTAAATTTATTAATAACAACACGATTACATTAAATATAATATACTTTTTTATTAGTATTATTCAAACTACACTTACACAAATTTTAGCCTAATGAGTAATGAACATAATATTTCTATGGATGGATAACTACTGTCTCATGAAACGATGATTGTTTAATATTCTACGAAAACTTCTTATAGTTGAAATTGTAATGGATATATAATTATATATGATATACATGATATTTATTTTATCTTTATGCTTCGGTAATTCTCATTTAGATCATACCTTTATGATTTTCATGTTGTATAAATTTGGCAATTTCAATTGAGGAAGCTCAGACTACGGCCCCTCAATGTGATATGAATCATTCATGCAATATATAGAATGTTTAAAAGATGAAATTTATAAACCAGTGTAACATATATAACACATATTTTATAATTTAATTATAATAAACCTATGTTGAATTTATTTTTCATTCCTTTAAATATGAAAACAAAATTAAAGTAGTGTTCATTCGTACGTACTGCTTACCGTCTTCGTGAAATGTGCATTTAATTTCTTATATACAAATTATATAGACTATTATAAATACAAATATACTAAATATATATGATATGATATTTTATAATTAATATAATGCTAGAGATAATTTAATTTTTTCAACTTATAAAATTTATAATTATAACATGTTCACTTTTGATTTAAATTATGAACATCAACGAAATGTCTGATATAAACTCAAATAATTAACTAATTCATATAGAAAGGTAATAAGTGATAAAAACGGAATAATAAACCTGAAAATTATTCTTAATCAGTAAATATTAACGTATTTTTATTAATGAGGAAATTATATAATGAATGAGACATGTAAGACACTAGGTAAGGGACTCTATCTCAATCTCATTTCATTGAGGCATATTTTCATTTTTACATGACATAATTTTTTACGGTGTATAAATCTATTTTTACATTAATTTATTTAAATGGGAATGTGATTCTATGTATCAATTTACTAAACACAAATTAATGCTTATTTTTGATGTATGTGGTGACAACGAAATTTCCATTGCCGTGAGTATTATTTTGGCTTCCTCAACAAGGCATAATGTTTTTAAAAAGAAAATAAATACCAAATACCATTTTCATGTATTTTTGTATTGAAAATGGTTTTGAGAAGGAATTGATTATTTCAATACATTCAAATGTTATATTGTGATTGAAATGTTGAAATTTTATCTACCATTTATTCTTGTTTTTTGTGTTATGATTATTTTACTGTTCTTGGACATTGTTTACGTATACAGGTGGTTCCATGATAAACATAGGGAAGAAGAGTCCGAGATAGATCTCTAATGCATTGTGAATCATGAAGGAGATAAAATGCAGATGTATCTCAAAAGATATTTATGGAATATATTGTGATGTGTATTCCAAATGTAACTCTTTGTTTACCTGTGAATGATATAATGTAAGGATGATATCGATTCCCCATGTTACCTTTATGATTTATGATTACTATGTGTTATTCCTAAATCATATGATTTCATGAGGTATGTTAATGATATTATTTATTTTATGTATTGATTGAAAAATGTTTTCTTTCATTTTTTATATCCCTTACTGCGCTTTTTATGCTTATACCATGTTTTTATGTGATTTTCATAGGTTATAAGCATGTGTATAAGAGATGATGTTTTCATGATGATTTATATAAAGAAATGTACCATTGTTCTATTTAAAGAGTTTTATTATTTTGAAAAAAGTTTGGATAGAGTATAATTTACTATATTATAAAGTTTGATATGAAATGTAATAGTTATGGACTAATTCTCTAAATCTATAAACCTAAAAAGATACTCAATATGAATTCATGAATTAACTCAAGATTATTCAATGTATAAGGTCGGGGCAATATAACGACCACATATCTGCAAGAAAAAAAATGACTCAAATCCTATACTATGCCTAGAAACTCATGGGTCAGAAGGAGAGAGGGTTCAAGGAGTTCTAACCATACAAACCTATTGACTCTCGGATGAACAAATATCTCTCTACCTAACAACCAAAATAACATGTTACTCCTTAGATATAATTTTTTCAGGAACTACACCATGGTACCATATGACCGGACACATGACCCGATCCGAGACATGGCTAAAAGGTATTTTTTTTATTCTAATGTGCTGGAATCTAGGTTATGGAATCATATGTAATCAAAATGGGAATAATTTAATCCCAATAACTGGGATCACATATTCAAAATCAAACATGCAGAAAAATCCAACAACTTATTAAAAATAAATATTCATAAAATTCTATTGAAAAATATTACTAAACAATTCAGGAATTAAATAAACACCAAACCAATCTACAACCCACATGTTTTTAATGTGACCTCGTGGTCACAAAAGTCCACAAACAAACTTATAACAAGGCATGACAAATAATGGATCCCACTACAATGAATCATCTCAGTTCTTCTGAAACTGAATTGAATATGTAATCTGTGAACTTCAAAAACTTATTAAAAACCACCATTGAATCCATTAGTTTCATTCATTAAACGGTCCACAAGAACTATATTAAAATAAATAAATAAAAATAGGTTTTTATCATTTTAATGAACAAACATTTTTTTATTTTTCCAAATAATACACACCATAGATCTATTTTCAAAACATATCATAATTTAAATGAAAACCCTAAACCAAAATCGAAAGAATAAACTACCAAGATATGATGAAAACATTTCATCTATATATTTTTTATATGAAGTGCAATGGAATATTAATTGATAGATATAAATATCAACCATGGGTTCTTATTAAACATACATATACTGATCCCTAGATGTACTCAAATTTGACAAACCTATTGGCGTATAGAGCTTATCCATAGTCAATATCCAACATACCACACTAAACTAGCCAATCGGGTAGAGCATCCTACTAAGTCCATTAAAGCCATGGGGTTCCAACCAAACTAATTAGGGAAAACAAGAAAACGTCACTCAATCATAAAAATGATTACCAAGAAACCCATGTTAATATTACATGGTGAAAGGGGGATACCCACACATGCATAGCTCGACTTACATGCTACTACCACACTTAAAAACCCAAAAGACTGACATCACCTACACAATATCCCAAAATTTTGGAATCCTATATAGGGGTTCTCATATTAAAAAATAATTTCAGAATTTCACAATAGGTTTTCACTTTAAATGACATTTAAATCCATTTTATTAGACATAATAAGATGAAAATCATGGTTTTTTACATCAAAACCTACCCATCAATTCAAAAAAATTACGAGTATCCAAAAAGGACTTCAAAATTATCCATTCAATACATTAAAAAATGTTTTCAAACCATTTCTATAACAATAAAAAAGTCAACTCTCATATTCCCTATTCCAAACAGTCCATTATATTTCCAATCAAATTCCTCTCATAAGATGTCATCATGCCAATTTAAATAAAACATTCATAAATATACCTAAATAGATTTAATATCATTTTGAAACCAAAAATATTTTCCATGCAACCATATGGGAAATACATTTTACCATGACCTTTCAACCTTGATCTATATCATTTAAGGCCAAGGTACATTTAGTGAAACTACAAGAGTTTTAATGGAACATGGAAATGGTTTTTAATTATAGTTTTTATAATATTAGGAGTTATCTACGACCATTATTATTTTACGTTCCCATTCATGTGTGGTCACCATGAACACATGGATGATTCCAAATTCAATGGTACACCATAAGAAACTACGAAATTACCCAAAACTATTTTTATTTTAATTATACATATTATAAAAACAACACAATAATCCATTCCTATGTAGAAAACCATAAATGTCACAACATTCCATATATCTTGATCATAACACAATAAAAAATCAACATTAATGTAGACAAGAGAAAACATATTGTCAAAATTATGAAATTCATTGTAAGAAAGAGACAATATATCAAACAACTTTTACAGATGAACATGTAATCGTATTTATTAATACCCTTTAAAGACAAATTCAAGGCAACTATTCCTTCATAAAAACACCAAATATATTTAAACTAGCATTTCAGAAGGAATATTATATTACATAAGTAGTAAATAGGAATGCTCAATCATTCAATAGAATGTGACTGAATGGAAAATAATGGGAACACCTACCAAAATGAAATGCAGATGCATCAAAATTCTTAGATGATGATGTAAACACCCCAATGTACAATAAAAAATCCAGAAATCAAAATAAACACATTCTCACTAATAAACCACAACCTATACGGTTATTAAAAATCACAAAACACCTAGGAAATACCTAGTAACTGATATAGTAGATGTAGAAGAAGATTAAATGGGTTATATCCCCAATGAAACCGACCATTGAATCTAGGAAATGCATACAATGGTGGAGGATAATCTTTAAAAGATTGATTGGGAGATCACTTCATGTTCCAAAATAGAGGATGAGGAAGGGGGTCTAAACGGGGTAAAATGATTTCAAAGTATATTGGGGAATTCTATATTTTTAATGACCTATCTAAATCACCATGTTTGGCTACATGGGTGAAAAAAAGATGCGCTGGTCTTTCATGAAATAATGGAAAGGAGGGTAACCCTACATTAGATTGCTGCAACATTTCCTAAATCATCAACCAATAGTGAAATATAAAACTAACTGAAATAAGAACCTACGCACAAACATTCCATTCTATTCCCCTAACCGTGCACATGCCAAGCAACAATCCCTTCACCGCAAACCACAATTTGCAATGATACCAGGAAAAATACTCAAAACTACCCTTAACTATGCGATACTCGTGAGACACATTCTGTCAATACCAAAACATCTACTTTTAAATATAAACTATAAAACTAAATGTAGTAATCTACACAAAACTCAACCAATGGATACAATGACAAGTAATGAATAATACAAAAGAATTTCCAAGGTCAAGGTATGATATTGTGGAACATCAAACCATTATAATGTTAAGATTTTACATTTATACCAAGGACATTTTTATAAAAAATCTCTCCTTAATGTATTTTTCTCATTAAAAAATTATTCCAAATCACTATAGAAACATTTTCATTAAGATTCACAGAGATTTAAATACCTTCTTGTTTGATTTCATATATGTATGTTGTCATTTTTATCCATGTTTTCTATTACATTAAAGACCATATGTAGATATCTTCTTCCATCATCATGTTGAACCCATGCAGCCATGTATGAAAGATTTATGGACATATATAGATGATTGATTTGTTTATTTTTGATTTATGCTCATGAGTACCTGAATTTTTCTTCCTTGGACTTAGTTTTCATGTGTGTTTATTTCATCCACTATTATTGAGGATGGTGTCTCAATAAAATTGATTAATTTTATGAAATGTTTTTCTGTAAATTCCTATAGTATATAACGTCAAATAAATTGAATTGTTATTAAAATGGAATTTTTGGAATTAAATAATATATTTAATAAATAAATTTTCATTTTAAATTGGTTTTAAAATAATGTGTTTCATACAATAATTGAATGGAAGTTTTTTTTAATAATTTGTACTGAATCAATTAACAAGATTGGATTTTATACTGATTTTCTTATAAAATATGATGTTAGAAATTTAAATTTATTTCATCAAAATAATTATTTTGGGTATTTTTGTATGCATCAAGAATTAAACATTTAATCGATGTGTGTGTACTTCATGTTGATTTTTTCTATAAATTTTTTGTGTCCAATTCCACTAGATGTTATATCATTGGGATCCATTGTAGGAATAGATTAGGGAATCATTTTTATGTGTATTATGTATGTAAGAAACTAGTTCTTATTCATGATTTATTGGTTTATTCTTTTCCACTTTCATTAAGTGTATTTTAGAAAAATAATGAAAATGGGGGGAAATCCCAAATTTTTTGGGTACACACCGTGTACTTTTCCACACGTCGTGTGCTTTGGCCGTGTTGGATGATTACACTGGGTGTGTTGGTCTGTCAGTGATGAAGGGTGTAAAAACTGATTACATGTTGTGTACATAGTATATACATGTCGTGTAATCTATTGGTAGGTGAACAATATTTTGGTGAAGGTAGCATCTAATGGAGAGACAGTACATGTCGTGTATTCAGAAATACACACCGTGTACTCATGTTGATAGTTGACCAGTGCAGTAGTGAAAAGTATCTTCCATAGGAATAGTTACAAAGTTGAAAAATATACACTTTTTACTAGAGAGTACATTCAGTGTTTGTTTTTTTCTCTTAAAATGGGTAGTAGCCTCTTTATTTGGAAGAGGAGGTAGTGGAAGCATTCGGAGCACAGATGGTGAGGCCAGATCTTGGAGGAGCTCCCAATCCCACACCGGGAATCCATTTTTTCCACCATCGATCTTTTTTGAACCGTGCAGGTAAGTCCTCCATTCCCCTTGATCCATTATTAACAATTATTTCTAGAGGGGAGGTTATTTTCATTTGAAAGGGAAATATTTTATCCTAGATCTACGATGTTCTCAGTTGATTCGGGAGGCATCGTTCATTTTTTATTGATTAGGGGAGATCGAGGTAGGTGGTCTTGTGTTCTATTAAAACAATCGAGTAGAATTTGTGTACCATTGTGTCACTCACCCATGTTTAGGGGTGTTGTATAGACAAGGAATTGTCTGTTTAGATACCTAGAAGTTCATATGTAGTCTAATGATTAAATATGAAATAATTTTTTGTATCATTTCTTGGATCCAGGGCCACCTCGTGGGTGCGTTTCTCCTGTATGTCCATTTGGCTACGATTCCCGAGGGTATGTTGTATTTATAACATGTTTTATGTTTTCTTGAGGGGAACATATATGTATTACATTATATGCATTGGGCTCGACACAGTTCATTTCTTATCCTGAGGGAAGTGTTGTGTTTATCCTATGGGCAGTGATCATTTAGCTTGTAGGAAACTTTTCTCATGCATGTGGTTAGTAGCTTCTGTGCCTATGGATGAAACCTCATACTCATATGAGCAATATTCGATATAACTATGGGTAGTCACCTATGGGTTTCAATCTTGATTACCTGAGTGTAAGGATTTGAACGTCTACGGACAACGTGCAGTCTAAATGTTCACTGTGGTGATATAGTATGTTATACCTTCCATGATAAAGCACAAGCTGAGAATTGATAAATAATTAACTAAATGGAAATTTATTTGGTAGAGATGGTTACTTTGGAGTATTTCCTAGTTTACTGCATTTTATTATTGCACACTATTGTTGCACATTTTCACTGATAGGTGGGCACGGGCCTTTGGTGGTTGCTTGCTGATATTTATTCTCACACCCTGTTTGGGTCATGTCTTGGGCCCAAAAAAATTATATTGCTACAGTTATTGATAAGGGAAAGAGTCCATATAAAGGTACATGATTGTTGTAGAGGAGTGGGAGTGCAAGGGACCATGCATAGGCTCGTGATATAGCTGAGTTCTTTTCGCAATGATTTGTATTCCATTATTGTACTTGTACTTGTATAGGATTGTTCTAGATTGCAGTGAATCATGTTTTGGCTGTTTTCCTAGACATAGATACATAATGCATCATCATATGTTTATTACTGTTATTATCTTTTCCTTCTATACTATTATCCCTTTCACTTGGGTATTGTTTACTGCATCCATTTTTGTATGTCCATATCTATTTCCGTTATGCTACCCTCTAAAAAATGAGTGCATAGTTTCCCCACAATAAGACCTAGGCCCTCACTTCTAGTTGGAAGTATCTGAATTTTAGGGAAACGTGCTTCTGGTCTTGTGACCAACCGAGTTCGGGGCACCCATTGGTTGGCTTCCCGACCCAAGACGTTACAAGTGGTATCAACGGGTTTCTTTTATTTGAATTACTGTTTGCAGCCTATAGTCAGTGATAGGGTGGAATTGGTATTTGACAATAAGTTGGTCTCGTGATTAGCTAACCCATGTACATGGAAAATAAAGTCTACCATTTTTTATTTTGATTTATCTTGTTTTGAAATTTTTACAGTTGACATGATTTCCACCATTGGGTGAAACAGTTGTGGTGTCTTGTTTATATTCCTATATTGGGTTCTATTCAGTTTCAACCTGATGAGATGAGGGTATACCATCTCATGCTTCATTTAGGATGATGTTAAAATCAAATGCTATGCATAGTTTCCATGCCATTTAGGTGCTTTAGAAATTTCATGTTGTTATGATAGATGTTGTGCTATGAAATGCATGTTGTTGTGAAGGCAATGTTGATAGAAATACATTATATTTTATAGGGTATTGGTACATGTTACAGTTGAGTTTTTGGAAGATATACAATGTTCCCTAAGAAGTATGGTCTCTCTTGGACTGGAATTTAGAGGATCATGATCCATACTTTTGTTTTGTTTTGTACAATAAAGTGAAATTTCGGGTCTTAAAATGTGATTCTTAGGGATTATGGGCCCCCATGGATCATAAATTGGAATACTAATGCTTGAAATTAATGAAAAAGAAGATATGGAGATGTTTGCGAGGTGTACTGACCGGAAACCCAGTCAACACGACACGTGGTTCTCTGAATACACGCCATGTACTCTTTTGTTTGGGATGGAATGAAAAACTTTTAGGTACACGCTGTGTACTGTATGTACATGACTTGTAGTCTCTAACCATGTCATAGTCCATGTGGACAGAGACACGGGATAGGGAATGTCTTGAGGGAACACGCCATGTTCGTTTTTTAACATGCCATTTGGTGTTGACCATGTGTCCACCCGTGTGACTGGCAACAAGGATGGAGGAAACATAATATAAACACACCATTTCTACCATGAACATGTCGTGAAGTCTGACCCATGTACGCAGAAGTGTCCCTAAAAACACGAGTCAGAGTTATCCTTCAAGTATATATCGTGCCCATCTTGAACACGCCATGTACTGTCAGCCGAGTAGCCGGCCATGTCACTAATAACATGGGTCAGTTGGGGCTTATTATACACACCATTTCCATCTGGAACACGTTGTGCAGTGTAACCTGGGTATATATGCAATGTCACTAAAAAACACGGGCTGGTGAAGCATGACTAGTACATGCCGTGTACATGTGGGACACACCCTGTAGTTTTGACCTGGGAGGGACCGTATGAATTTGGTCGTGTGGCTAGGGGAAAAAAGTTGTGTACACGCAATGTGAGGGTGTAATATGTTGTGTATTTAGGGTTTAGACACGCCCAGACTAACATAAGATCACAAACAAGTAACGGCTTAAGGATACACACTGTATAGACGTTATACATGCCATGTAGTCTCTTTTTTCCGGTTCATGTGTTTTTATTCCCATTTTGCGTGGGAACTTTTAATCGGAAAAAATACCCTCAACAGTAAATTAAGCTAAGGCGTTTGTTTGACGTTGTATAGTCAGGACTCCTAGACGAAAATGAGTTGTACGCCAATAGAGTGGAAACTATTATACTCCAGAGATGGTAATCCATGGGAAATTTATTGGTCCATTAGTAGATCTAGATATGGAGCATGTCATTATACCAGACGTAGTCATGGATGCGCAGTTCTGTGAAGGCTTCTTGCAGTTTGTGTAGACCATTCAGGGAGCACTGCCGGCTGCCACATCTTTGGTAGAGTTGACTCATATATTCCTACAGTACCATCCTCCTACATTATTAGGGGATGGAAAGTCATAGGCTGCGGAGTCTTGGTTGGGTTCTATGCAGACTATATTCGAGCATCTAGAGACTCCTCCAGAGAGGAGGGTCAATCTCACAAAATACATGTTATGTGATTTTACTATGAGGTGTTGGGATGTTACCACCTAGACTAAGCATCACAGAGACATTTCATGGGAATATTTTCAAGCAGTCTTCTATGAATTTCTCTTCCAAGAGACACTGAGGGGAAGATTGACCTTGAGTGTTCATGAATCTACAGTAGGGCGCGATGTCTGTGATGGATTATTCTACCTTATTCAATGAGCAACATCAATTTTCACCTGTTCTGGTTGGAGATGAGACGTTTAAGGAACAATGATTTCAGGATGGTCTTTGATATGATATCTGAGTACTGGTGAATGTTTCTAGGTTTCTTACAGTGCACACTATTGTGATCCAGGCACTGATTACAAGATGAACCTGTGAGAAGCTCGAGGTGCAGGCATGGGCGGTTCGTCACCAGTTTCTGGAACTATTTAATGCAGTAAGAGAAAGAGACAGATGGATTCCTGTCATAGTGGCGTTACTAGCCAGATGATTTCTTCAGGTGGCCAGGTCATGTGATACCAGTGGGTTAGATAGGGGTACAAAAGTCCTCAGTGTCCACGTGACCCAGTGTAGTGTCGATATTGCGGCAGGATGGGTCATCTAAAGCAATTTTTCAGGTCAATTACACTAGTTGCTAGTGAGAGGGGTTCTGTGTAGACTCTGCACACAGGATCAGGGCCATCAGCTTCATACCAGGCAGGGAACTGGATTACGTCGGGACATTTAGGATGATGTGGTGGTCATGGATGTGTCATCCAGACACCCGAATCTTAGAGACAGCAGGGTGGGTCACCTCAGGGTAGCTAGGTTGTGTCATAGGGACGTGACACTGGGCAGGAATATGAAGTGCAACAGACACAACAAGACTAGGATCCTAGAAAATCTATTGTCAAAGGTTCTATTCTTGTTTCCTATTTTCTATCTTCAACACTTTTTTATAGTAGTGCTACAAATATCATTATATCTGTTCCCATTGTGGAGATCCTTGGGCCCTGTGCTTCTTCATATAATGATATTATGACGTTATACACACCATTGGGGATTAGAACGTCAAGTGTGCATTAGTGAATGTAGTGCCCCTAGTTTTTGTTGGGTGTCACTTTCTCTAGGACCTCTATATCATCGAGATGATGAGCTATGATGTCATTCTTGGGATAGACTATTTGGTACCATTTTAAGCCTTTTTAAATTTCAATCATCGCAGGGGGAGTTTCACGTCACCAGTAGGCGGAGAGTTTCTATACAAGGGCGTGTGGGATGTACAGGAAAGCCTAGTTGGACCCGAGCATCCTGGGCTCGGTGGTGTGAAATCCCAGATTACGTGATTATATCTGGATGACCACGGAACATGTCAGAAGGATTTCCCTCTAGTGGTTTATCAATTCCTGTATGTCTTCCTGTATAACTTTTCAGCTCTACCTCCAGAGCGAGTAGTGGATTCTCTATTGAGATTGTGACAAGGGCGACATATGTAACAATTCTTCTTTATAGGATGGCTACAATAGAGTTTCAAGAGCTCATGTGGATGTTGGAGGAGTTTCATTCAAAGGGTTTCATCTGACTGAGTATATCTCCATGGGTTCACCTGTCCTATTTTCTAAGAAGGTAGATTGTACCCTCTGACTATGCATGGATTCTCAGAAGATGAAATAGATAACATTTAAGAACCGATATCCCTTACTAAGGATTGATGATATTTTTGATCAACTATGAGGAGCACAAGTGTTCTCAAAGATTTACATGAGATCCAGATATCATGAGGTGCACGTTAGACGATCCTAAATACCGATTATGTCTTTTCAGAGTAGATATGGTCTATACAGGTACGTGGTCATTCCATTTATACTCATGAATTCACCAACAGTTTTAATGTCTCTGATGAATCGTGTGTTCCACCATTATCAATATTATTTTGTGGTAGTCTTCGTGTATGATTTTTTGGTGTACTCTCACACTCGACACGACCATGCAGCCCATTTTGAGATCGTATTGAGTACACTGAGAGAGCTTCAGCTATAGGATACGCTCTCAATGTGGAACTTTTCAATGGAAAAAATACACTTCCTAGGTCATATTAACTCCAATACAGGATTTGTAATAGATCCATAGAAAGTGAGAGCAGTAGTTTCTTGGGAACATCATAATAATGTGTTTGAAATATGGAGTTTCATGGGGCTGGCTGGTTACTACAGCGGATTTATACCGGTATTCTCCCATTTAGCAGTGTCGTTGATGGGTTTGACAATAAAGTTTCTGAATTTTGTTTGGTCAGAAGCTTATGAGACATCCTATCAAGATCTAAAGGAAAGGATGATATCAACACCAGTCCTGATACTTCTATAACAAGGGAAGAGATATACAGTTTACTGTGATGACTTTGGGATTGGGTTGGTGGCATTTTTGATGCAGGGAGATCGAGTAGTTGTGTACGAGTCTCAGTTGTTGATGAAACATGAGAAAAATTACTCGACACATGATCTTGAGTTGGACACAGTTGTTCATGTGTTAGGCTGTTGCAGACATTATCTCTTGGGAGAGTATTTTGTTGTGTTTATGGACCAAAAAAGTATAAATTTATCATTAAATAGTGTGACTTGAATTTTAGAAAGTTAAGGTGGGTTGAATACCTTTAGTACTTCGACTTAGAGCTTTCCTACACACCTGGTAATGGTAATGTAGTTGCTGATGCACAGAGTGAGAGGACAGAGTTATAGGCAGTGCAGGAGGACATTAGTGATTGGAAGCTCCTAGCTTTGTTCTCTAAGATGCATTTGGAGGTGCATGATAGTCAGTGGAGAGCCTATATATCTTTCTTAGCTTTTATTTCTACCCTCCTTGATAGAGTGAGGATGAGAATGATATTAGATTTGGAATGCCTAGTCCTACAAGAGTTGGTGGAAACTGAGGACCCTCCTCCTATTTGGAAGATAAGTGATAATGAGGTATTGTGTATCCATCGATGAGTGTGGGTACCAGGGGAAATACATGATATGTTGATGTTGGAGTTTCATGCTTTAGCTTGGGTAGTGCACCCCAGAGTTACCAAAACATACCATGACATGAGACGTCAGAATTGGTGGCCGGGTATGAAATAAGAGGTAGCTGGTTTTGTTACGAGATGTTCTACTTGTCATCAGGTGAAGGTGGTGCATTAGGGGCCAGCCAGACTATTACTATATTTACCCATTCAGAAGTGGAAATGGGATGATATCACGAGGGATTTCGTGACTAGGTTGTTGAGGTCACGTTGAGTCAATGATTCCATGTGGGTTGTTGTGGATAGACTTACAAAGGTAGCTCAATTTTTACCGATCAAGGAGACCATCATGGTTGACGAGCTCAGAATTTTGTATATCTGAGAGGTAATACGTGTTAATGGAGTCCCTCATTCTATTGTTTTAGATAGTGATTCCCATTTTACATCTCGTTTCTGGCAGAGATTTCAGATGGCATTGGGTACACTGGTGCTTCTGAGCACTGCTAACCACACTTAGACCGATGGCTAGTCAAAGAGTTTAATATAGGTTCTAGATGAAATGCTATGTGCATGTGTCCTGGAAATTGGGGGATCTTGGGAGAGGAAAATTCCCCTAGTTTATTTTTCCTATAGTAATAGTTTTTAGGAAATTATTGAGAAGGAAACGTAAAAGGATTTATATGGTTGAGAGTACATGCCATCTAGTTTGTTTTTTCACTTAAAACGGGCAGTCACCTATTAATTTTCCAGAAGAGGTAGTGGACATGTTTGGTGCTCGGAAGGTGAGGTAAGAGTTTAAAAGAGTTCCCAATCTCATGTCTGGAATCCATTTCTTCTGTCGTTGATCTTGTTTGAGCTGTGCGGGTAAGACCTCCATTCCCCTTAAGCAGTTCAGACCAATTCCTTCCCGAGGGGATGTTAATTATGTTTTAATGAGAAATATTTTATCCTAGATCGAGGTACGTGGTCTTGTGTTTAATTACAGTTTTCGATTAGAATTTGTGTACCGTTGTTCTACTCACCCATGTTCAATGTGTTTTATAGCTGAGGTTTCTTCTATATAGATACCTAGAATTTCATAGGTACTGTAAGGATTAAATATGAAATGTGTTTTGGGATCATTTCTTTGATCTTGGGCCACCCCGTGGGTGCATTCCCCATGTTTGGCAGTTTGGCCAAGATAACCGATGGTATACCGTATCTATAACATGTTTTAATTTTTGTTTACTGCAACTTATATGTATTGCTTGCTCTTTGTTGGGATCGTCTTGGTTTCCTTCTTAGCCTGATGGCAGTGTTGTGTTTATACATTGGGTAGTGTTCGTTCAGCATATAGGCAATTTTTCTCATTCTTGTGGGTAGTAGCTTTTGTTCTTGTGGGCGATACCTTGTACGACTGTGGGAAATATTCATTATTCAAATTCGTAGACACCTGCAGGATTCAATTTTGATTACCTGAGGGTATGGATTTGCAATTAAACGGACAATACTTACTCTGTATATTCACTATGGTGATATAGTATGTTTTACCTGTAAAGCTAATGCAAAAGATGAGAATTGATAAATAATTATTAAAATATCAATGTAACTAGTACATATAGATACTTTTTAGTACTTCCTAGTTTACTGATTTTAATTACTACACACAACTGTTGAACATTTTCACTGAACGTTTGGAACATGCCTTTGGTGGTGGCCTACTGGGATTTATTTCTCACACCTCGATTGGGTCAAGTCTTGTGCCCAAATAGATTACATTGATGCATGTATTGACGAGGTAAAGAGTCCCTATACAGGTACCTGATTGTTTCAGAGGTGTGGGAGACCTAGGGACCAAGCATAGGCTCAGGATGCGGCTGTGTTCCCCCTCCATGGCTTTGTTTTCCTTTTTTTGTACTTTTACTTGTATTTTATTGTTCAAGATTGTAGTGTATCACGTTTTTTCTTTTTTCCTAGTCATAGAGACATAATGAATCATCATATATATTTGATTTTTGTTATATTTTACTTCTTTACTATTATCCTTTTCAGTTGGGTATTGTTTACTGCTTTTGTGCTTGTATGTTTATATCTATTTATGTTGGGATACAGTTTAAAAAATAAGGTTATAGATTCCCCACTATCAGACCTAACCCTCGTTGCTAGTTAGCAGCCTCTGGCATTTGGGGAAATGCGCTAGAGGTCTTGTGACCAACTCGGTTCGTGGCACCTGTTGTGTGGCTTCCGGACCCGGGACGTTACTTATTATGTTATTTTCAAATATTCATTAACCTGATTGATTCTGTCTATTTTATATTTTATTCATGATTATCATATGATTTAAATTTTTATTTTATTGATTATTCATTTTCTTTTGAGAACATTTAATTTTATTATTCAATTTATATTTAAAATTAATTTCTACAATGAAAAAAATGATGATTAACAAATGATTTTGATTTATAAAAAATTTCATGTAATGTTTTATTTATTTTATATATGAAATAATATCATCGGTAATATTAGATGATATATATTATGTGGTACACTTCTACTAGGAATTATTATCAAAAATTAATATTGACATTGGGAGGATGTATGCATTGTACTGTAGGATTTTGGTAAATGAAATAGAATTAGTTTGTAAGTTAGCTTCTCAGGAGGCCTATTTCTTTATAGTGGAATAATTCTGAGGTGGTAGTTGGACAGATGGCTGATTATTTTCTATTTAATGTAATTTTATCTATTTATTGGCAGATTTTCTATTATTTCATATCTCTTGGATGGTTGATATATTTTTTACAAATTTAATCAATAATTTTCAATGTTTTTATTTATTTTATTTGTTTTTATTTTATTTTTCACCGGACTACATTATGATGGATGTGTTTAAGTGTCTTGTGTTATTCATTTTAGGTGGTCAGTTATGTAATTTAATCATAGAATATCACCCACCCTAAAGTGTGATAACATGTTATGGGTTTGTTTCTTTATAATGTGTATATACGATTTAGGTAAAACATGATTTTTTAAGTATGTGTAAGATGATTACTAGACATCACAATTTTTTACCTAAAATGAACATACAATGGATGTATGGAAATATTTTACCATGTTTTAGGCAAGTAGTTTGATGTTAATTCTATTGAATAAATAGTGATTTTTTTTAAATGGGATTTTAATTTTTATAGTTTAATATGTAAATAAAATAAATTTTATTTTTTTATATAATTTTTTCTATATGACGTGAGAAGAATTCAAGAGTTACTTATATGGTTTTGGAATTTTATTTAAAAATTATTGGTTATTGTATTGTTTTTATTAGATTATTCCTAATAGAAGTAATTTTCCAAATATTAGTGATGATGTCTTAAGAAAAGTTTGGTTGGATAATCCTCTGGATCTCAATTCAATAGTTGAAGATTGAATACACACAATTTAGTCTTTCTGTCATGTAGGTATTTAAAACAATTTTTGTATGGTGGATCATGTATCATAATTCACTATGATGTATCCACTTATCTTCCATGATGATAAAAACCATAGAATTATAAGAAGTTTCTATATAGGATTGAAAGCAAATTCAACATATTGAATAATCCTGGAGACACTAACATGGGGTTTTCCAATTATATACTGAAGTGAATGGGGAGGATATATTGGGAAATTATTTTTTATTATTTTATATTGGATGATATTACATTTGTTTCCTTTAAAATGGTCATCCACCATCTAATTTACATTGATACTCAACATACAGTTAAGATGCATGGGGTTTCTACCATAGAAAAAGTGGAGTGTTCTCTTGGGGGTTATTCAACATGTTTTTTTTGATTTGGAAGATTGGGGTATAAAGATTGTTAACTACATGTACCAATTGTATCCTATTTTTGACTTGATATTGATGGATGATATTTGTTTTATGTTGTTTCTATTGTTTATTTTGACATTTTTGGAGGTTCTCAACAATATGACTGTGGAAAAGGCTAACATATTTCGATTGATTAGATTGTGTGGAGCTTCAGTGGGAGAAACTATTATCCAAACAATGTCTTCTGGCTAGTAGAATAATCACAAGGCCTATCTATTTTCCGCAAAGAATATATCACGGTCTTCCATGGCGAATCAAATGGTTTTATTATATAAAAAATGTAATGTGTGGTCATACAAATCATAAAATTATAAAAACACATAATACATTCAATTTTTTAAGACAAGTATGATATATGAGTAATGTTTTGTATAGATTTCCCCATGCATTATGGATGGATCCACTCTCACGAAGGGTTTGTATGATCATATTGTGGCTTCCATGAATGGTGTTTATTATCAACAATCAAATGTCATATTCATGTGGAAATGAATTATTAGGTAGTAGCATAGATATTTTTTATTTATAAGTAAGATTATATACTAAATGAATTTGATATTGGGATTGGTACTATTAGAGGTATAGTGTTTATTTCATTTTCTAATGTGGACATATTTTTGGTAAAATTACTAGCCATTAATACTATTTTCAATGTCATTTGAATTGTTGGTATTGCATTCAGATATAATTTCATTACTGTGGGATATGTTCATGCGATTGTATAATTGGTCTGAATAGGTTTTAAAGTGTCCCACGTGTTGAGTGAAGATATATGATTTTGAGTTCATGTGGGACTCCATAGTTCTGTATTATAATTTTTTTAAATAAAATCTGGAATATATTAAATGATCTTCATTAAGACTATTATCATCATCAGGTTAATTTTTTCACTATTAATGGGGTAACTTATGTTTTTTAGGGCGTGTGAGAGTATAGATTGGGAAGGGTCTTCACTATTGTCCCTTGTTCTATGGTAATCTCATTCCAGTATACGAGGTTTTTTATGTATCTCATTGACCCATGTTTGTATTTGCTACTTCCTACATTGGATTGTATGTACCGAGAGGTCATTACAAATAATTATAATAGTTAAATAAAAAAAATAGATGTCTGGTTTACCATGAACCCACTACCAACTACTGTGATTACATCTCTTAAATATTTTCCAAGGTCACCATCCAAATTGAAGGAACCTAATGTGTTTCTATTATATCACAAGGCTACAGGAGATTGATTCCCAGTGTTTCACACTGAGGATCACCTATCTGATTTTATAATATGTAATATAGGATGATTATAAATTATATATATTATCAAATGTCAATTCTTGTGATAAATTATAACCAATATTCCTTTCCCCATATTTGTAACCTCTTTTATTAATTTATTAGGGAATATTTTTTTCATTGAATTAATTTATTGAAGGATTTATCCATTTTAGTTTCCAAGGAGTGGATATGTCTAATACATAATTTAGGAGTCAATATGGGATGTTTGAGATTCTAGATATGATAATTGGTATCACTAATGCACTTATTGTATTCATAGGGTTTATGAACAAGATCAATCAATGTCTCATTGTATATTTTTTTGACGGGTTTAGGGATGATATTTTTTTGTACATTATTCCATTGTGTGTGAACTTATTCCTTTGGACATACCACTTAGAAACATTATATTATATCATCTTTACCTAAGGATATTAAAATGGGTGTTTGGATTCATATTATTAAATAGCTATGGGAAATCATTTCTAATATTTGAATCATGGTGGTCCATGAGATGAAACATGAAGTAATATACTTGTAAAATCAATGAAATGTGTTTGATATCTATGGGTTCATATAATTTGATAGCAAATATAGAGGGTTATTTCAGGATTTTTTAAGGTGTCATTTATAATTAAATATTTAACCCATAAAGATAAATTTTTTGAGTAAAATTATAAATGTAATATATCTTTTCGAGAACTAATATTCATGTTTACCTCACTACTACTTTGGGATCCCCCAGAATTGGGTTTCAGTTATGATTTATTTTGCAATGATTATAGAATTATTTTGGTATGTTTTTAAGTTATCTGAAATGAGTTGTGTCCCTTACCTCAAATTAAATATTCTCTAATTATAATAACTACAATACCTATGATATTTATTTGGTTGCAGTTATAACTGATCACAAAAATTAGGATCACTATATCATGGGATTGAGGTTAATAGTGTAATCTGATCAAAAGAGACAAAAACAATATTTAATTCGACAGATCTAAAAATGAAAAGTAAAATCAGGTGAGAGTATCTTAATATTTCTTATTGTTTTATTTAATATAAACTAAAACTGAAATGTGGTTTTTCATTCATTGAATTAAATAATTTTGACCCTTTCTATGACTAAATTAATTGAGGAGGGGCCTCTAATGAGTATTTTTAATGAGATTTATCTACAAGAGAAGAAGGATGGTGGATATGTGTTCATATCATTTATAAAAGATTAAATCTTTTTTTTGATCGTGTTCAGAAACTACGTTTCAGTAGTTTAGTAAAATCTTCCATAGTGGTGGTACCATGGGTGAGTAGTCACATTATCCTAGTGGAGAATTGTTCTTCCATTGGAGGATGGTTATTATGATTTATATAATGTAAAAGGTGAATGATAGTGTTCTCCACTCTTTTTGTACAATGCACCATGTGGATATCATGTTATGTATCATGACTGTAAAACTGGTATTGATGGCCATGGATGGGTTATTAAGTTATAGATTATGTATCATTTTGTCTCCATTTTCAAAAAATAATGGTGAAACACCCTATAAATTAATGATTATTGCACTCTTTATCCATTTCATTGAGGAAGTGGGATATTATTATAATATAATTTATCAATATTTTTACATGGAATCCTATTAGGAATCATGATATTTTTGGGATCATTGATCTAATTTTGAAATAATTTCATTTCATTGCTATAACAGATAAGAAATAGGTGGAACATATTAGAGACATGCATGTCTAGGAGATTGTGAGACTTCATGGGGTTCCACGTGCATCTATTTTTAATTGATTTCAATGTCTCAATTCCAAAATCTTCAAAAAAACATTTGATGAGTTCCCATTTTAAATAGATCTTGCCATGTCATTATAAATGGATAGAGAGATAAATTTATCTAGGTTTTAGGATATTATCAATGTTTTCATTCTCCGTTTTAATGCATATTTGGAAGCAAATTTCATCATGTTCTAATTTTCCTATAAAATTAGTTATCATTTTTAGACAATTACATAACCATTTTATTTTCTGTATGAAATTTCATGTAGAATTCCATTTTTATGGAATGATATAGGACACATGTCCTTTGTTGAGAAGAGTCTCAACCATGACAATATTGTAAAGATGTAGTGGATCTTAAATTGGTTGGTCACTACAATGATTCATCTGAAATCCTATAAACACTGCAATCACTGGATTAATTCTTTATTGTATGGTGATCAACTTTTTCATATTGTTATTTCTTTCATGTCTACATAAACTATATTATATATATATTATGCTTGTAAATAATTTTTTCCCTCTTTGATTTCATATAGAAACTCAAAAAATATTCACATCAATGTGAGAAACTATATTCTTTTATTTTAATCCTTGAATTGTTTAATATTTTCCAACGATGGAGGTATAAACAAGATCATTCTCATTTGATTGAATGGGAGGATGTTTATATTCATCCTGATACCATGATTATTTAGAAAATAGTTAACATTATGTATATGAAAGATAAGGTACTATGTAGTATAATTATTCCATTGTTATTATTATAATAGATGTTTTTTTCGAATATCCTTGAGATGTTGTGGTGGTAGATAACGATAAGGTGTTATTTTTCATCTCTTTTTGCGATTTAATAATCTAAATGACTATACGAGGACAGAATGATTTTATTGTGGGGAGGAATTTAATGTCCACTGGTTCCTTAGCATGATATAAATTAATATTTATTTTCCCTTTAATCTCTTAATATGTCTTCTAGTGTAACGTTTGAAGAAAATGGAGATTTTTTAAGAGATTTATGAAACACATGATTAGTGCATGGTTAGTAAAAACTTTTTTGTAACTATGATGTATTGAACAATATATAAATATTTGAGTTTTCAATTATTTTATCATTATTAAAAAAACATGTGTCTCACCAGCAAATACCTTGTGCGGTCTAGGTGTTAATCCATGGGGGTCTCAATATTTTATTAAATTATGTGGATGGTCCCAGAAAGGCATGCAGCCGAAGACCTCAACCATTCATGGTTCTCACATGGTTTGCCAATTTAAGAATACGATATTTGTGTGACACTATGTGCCTTTAAATATAAAGATATTTCCATTTTTACAATTGGTATTTATATTCCCAATATCCCACTAATCTAATTTTTTATATTCAAAATCCCTTCATAGTGATCTATAGATTTATTTTATGGGATTCATGGTTATTTCCATTTGTTCTTCCCAAATCACATAATGTTTTAATAAATTATAGATATAGTTTTGGTTGTCATTCTATATCCTTTGTAGATATATTATCCTATCAAATTTTGAAACTAAAGGTGTATTATTAGGATAGATAGAATGTATTACAGATTATTATGTGATTTATATAGATCTATGAACATTATGACTTCATGTACACTAACATGGTCCTAATTTTTATGATTATTAGTTCTATATATGTTGAAAATGTTGGTGTCTATATAAAAAGTCTTAATTTTTGAAATTAATATTTTTTTCTCTATATTTGGGATATTAATATACATAATAAATTTTTTTATAATGGATTCTGAGGAACAATAACTTGTTTATAAAAATGATTTATTATTTAAAAATTCGTTTTCTATAGTATATATTTTTAAAATTATTAAATGATGTCGATTGTTTACAAAATTGTCATCAAGAACAAATTAGGAGTGGATGTACTTTTAAAATGATTTATAAAATATGTTCATATATATTTATATTTTTTTGATAAAATTTTTATTTTCGATAAAATTGGGATTTCCATTAATAGAAATGTAACTCGTAGTGTGTATAATGTCTCTTAAGTTTTTCAATATCCTTAGTAGGTGTAATGCCATAATATTTTAACAATACTAGATCCTTAGAATGACAATATTTGGGAGTAATTTATTATTTCTAATGAATATAACATTATTTTACCAGCCAAATTTGATTCCATTTCATTTATTATTGGATCATCACAAGGTTGAATGATTCTTGGTTTTTTTCAAACATTATTTCACATAATGTCCTGTGATAGGATTATATTAATTATGTTGTCATATTATGTTTTACCAAGGGATTGTATTTATACTGATATTATTATTTTCAAATGTACAATTGATATTACTTATCTTAAGAAAATTACATGATTTAATAAAAACAAATGGATAATTTACAAATTGTATTCATTTATGAATTTTTTTTAATTTTATGTTATTTTAATGTCAATAAGTATATATTTATTTAAATTTGAATATATAAAATTATATGGTGGAATATTACTCAGATTTTTTAGAACATTATAGTTTTACCTTTGTGTATTGTTAGACATTACATTTTAGGACTCAGGTAATTTTAATGGAATCATATTTCATATTGACACATCTTTTAACATTTATTTTGAAGTAAGATGGTTTGGAATTGAAAAATTTTCATATGGTCACATTATAGTTTTTTCTTGTCATACTTTTCTGCATTATTTAATTAGAAATATATTTTATGTATCATTTATATTTTATATGTTCCTCCACATCGTGAAATGATTGTTTATATTTTTTCTGTGATATATGAGACACTTTTCTATTATCATGATTCACATCACCTCACAGTGATGGGCATGATCAGGTGGGTTTACATTTTTACATGGGATATTTTATTATAGAATTATTTTATCAAAAAGTATAATCTATTTTTAGAAAAATCACATTTAAAATTTTATAATATCATTTATGAAATTTTCATCAAAATAAATAATAAAAAAATAAAATTTATTAATAGTGGATAATGTTTTAACGAAATTACTAGTGTTAATCTAAAAAGATAATTCTTAAAAATAATTATTCATATTTAAATTACATATTATTTTTCTTCATTTAGAACAAATATAATATATTTTATGAAAACCATCCATTCTGGTTCCCTATGACATGTGTAAAACAGAGGTATATCTTTTTCCCTTAAAAAATCGTGTGTGGGTCATATCCACAATATATAAAAGTTAAAAACATTTCTTATTCACATAAAACATTTATATATTTTTAATTCATAGAAGTCCAAACAAAATTTTTACCCCTTACCCCACATCCTATAGGCTATATTTTAGTTACGGAACGCTTTTATGATGGATTTTGTGGCCAAAATAATGAGGTTACCTGAACAAGAGGTATCTTTCATAAATGAACAATTTTTTTATTTATTTTTCCAACTACATACAATATTTTATAACAGTGATGACATAATAAAATAACATTCTATAATTCATAGTTATATAATTTTTTTATTTGAGTAATATAAATCCATTTAATCTTTAATAAAATGGGAATCAAAATTAATGATCGTGTGTACAGAAGAATAATATATCACGAATCAACGTAATTCATTTTCCATCCCAAAATGTAACAAATAGTTATAATGATATATTGTAATTATATATATGGTTTTCATTTCACAATTACTATAATGTAATTATAGTATTATATCTACATTCATACATTAAAATCTACTATAAATTGATAATATTGCTCATGTGTATGTCTGGACTACTAAATCTATAAACCAGTGTGATATATTATCTATATTAATTATGTTCAAATATTAAGAACGTTTAGTTAATATAATATATAAAATATATATGATAAAAAGTTATTTTTTTAGTTTTTAATTCTTATTTAGAGTTATATCATTTTATTCACTAGAAAAATGGAAATAGAGTTAATGGATAAATAAGGTCAACTGGCTCCATGAATTGTTTAATTTATTTTTCATTCTCTAAATTTTATGAATAACTCCAAACATATCTATAATGAATATATATAAAATTATTTCATGATTAAAATTATGTAAATAATTACACCATGATAATATTATATTGACCAATACTACCAAAATGAAATACTAATAAAAAATGAATTTGTTATCACCCTGAACAATTAATTCAATATAGAATTGATCATGAATATTTAGTGATGGGATATAAGAAAATATTATTTAATGATATATATATATGAGTATGGTTCTATAATATATTTTATCTTAATAAATATTTATAATATATCAATCTTAAGAATGTTTAAAAAAAATTACATTTATGTTAATGTATCTTCATCTCAGCTCTCCATATATTAGACTCTTTCTAAATTCCACACATATTGAACATAATGATGTATATACTACGCAAAAATTTATTTTATAATTATTATTTTAATAATATATGTGTATATACATATTGATATAATGTTTTTTCATTTTTGTGTGTACTATTAAAAATATATAAACTGGTAATGGTATTTTCTTACATTCTCAAATATTTCATGATTGAGTAGTATTATTCTTACATAGACAATCAATTATGATCATTCAAAAAACAAAAATAGTTTTTCTTTTATACATTGATTTTTTAAAGATATTAAATACATCCCTTTCATTTTTAAATCTTTAAATACAAAATAGACTGAAATAATATGTTTGAGAAACATTTCCATTATTTCTCTTTTTTGTCAAAAAACATTATTCTACAATGTACATGTTTTCTAAAAATGATTTATATAAGTTATTTTATATTATTCAATTATTTAATATTTTAATGTTTCCCATGTTATAATTGTTTCAATTTTCTATAACTTTTTTTCACTTTTAATTTTCTGAATATGGTATTTATGATTTTTTCGGAACATATAAAAAAAATAGGTTTCAATATATACAACTTGAAAATTTTTTATTAACATCATTACCACCCATTTATTTAATTATTATATTAAAATTTTCCTTGATTATTTATAATTAAAATGTTATAATTAAAATTTTTAGTAAATATTTTTTTCAAAACTATATGTTAATGTGGAAAAAATGTTTTTTTAAATATATCTTAAATCATATACTATAATAATATTTTAAAATATAATTTATCGTTGTTATTTATTTAAATTGGAGATATGATCAACTGATAACATTATTATTCTTTTTTTGATTGTTTATTTTTTCTATTATGATAAAAATATGTGTCTGAAACCCATTTCACATCCATACGATTTTCTATAATTATGTAAAAATGAAAACACAATTCTCTATAGTTATGATATTTGATGATTAATTTATTATATCATTAAAAAATATTAATGAATTATAAATATTTAACACTTAAGGTAGGAACTATATTCCCCTTCAATTCATTTTATTATGATAGAAAACACAAGATTAATTATTTTGTGCATGAACTTGATTTAATGTTAACAATTTCATTCATAAATTATGTTTTCATATCAATAAAATTTATCATGGACATGGTTCTCCTTCCAATGAGATTTTATGTAAACCAATTTGCATATTTATAAATTTATTATTGACCAAGTTTCCATGTCCATTGGTTTATGTATAAACCTAGAATTGTGGCTTATAATATTATGTGTATCACTATTTATACTTTCTACAAATTTATGTGAAGTCCTGATTTGACTTAAATAATTTAATTACTAATAAGTTTTCTACAAATCCATTTTTACTTTATTATAATAAGATGTTATTCATTAAATCTATGTCTTACACCATTTTCATGGTATCCTGGATATTTTTCTTTGATTCATCTATGATTAATTTCTTATAATCCTCCATGTTTTATGCCATGAATCAAAATAATAATCAATGATACCAAAGACATTATTTTCTTATGTTATATTATTGTTTATATATTCATATGATAATGTAATTATTATTTCATCATTAAAATTATATTTATTTACCCATACATTAAATTTGATATCACCCAATGTTATGTTTCCTTTACCATGATTTTAAAGAATAGTATTATGCATGATATTTGTAATAATGGTGCTAGTTAGGAAGAAATTAGTGGGATAAAATGTTGTTCACTTATTAACAATTTTTTTGTGTTCAATTTTCAAATGATAATATATCATTAATATTATTAAATGAATAATTATTTTATGTAATTTATATTCACTTAGAAAGATGAAATATCAACGTATTAATTTTTTTGTTGATATATTTAATTTTTATGAATAATTTATGTTTTATCATGTTTCTTATATATATTATTAAATAGTCATATATATTATTTTATCATTGAAAATTTATTTGATCTAATTGGTAGAGTAATGAAATTACCTAAATATTATTCATGATAACATACTTTTAGTAAAAAAAATTTACTAAATATATATTATTAATTTGACGCAATAAATCATGTTGTATTCCAAAAACTCTAAATGAATTATTGTTTACATATCATCAACAACCGATAATTTTAACATAGAATATTTCATGTTATTATTTAACAAATTTCATAAATACACATCGACACATATCTATAAATATTCAACTACACATCATTATATAAGATAAATTATATTACATTCCCTTGTAATCACTTAAATTATTCATAATTACTTTTTATCCTGTTATATAATAATTAATAGTTGTTAGTATTTACAGTTATGTAATAGAATATTGCGTTGTCCAATAAAAATACTTATATTTAACAATTTTATTCATTATTATTATCAACAAAATAATTATCATAAAATGTATAATGTTTTATGAATTTTTTATTTATAAAACATGTATTATAATAAAAATTATTCAATGTATTTAAATTTAATAAACCATTACATATATTTTACATCATCTTCATATTAATTTATCAAATTTCTTTTTGAAAAGAAACATTAACTATAAAATTTTATTTCTATATTTTTTCCAACGAGATTTTTCTATCCCATGTCTCCATTTTCTATAAATTAATACATCATGAAAAATCATGTATAATCCATTAAATATCTAATATGAATATAATCATTAATTGATATGATTTCATTGAAATATTATAGTCATAGTTATTTTATTTTTTATCCACCTTGAATTACAATATTTCATTTTATCATTTAATGATATCCATTAAATAGTTCTTTAAAGAAATAAAAAACTTTATCCACATTATTATAATCTAATAACTATTTATTTTATATCACTATTAATTTATTCCAATTAGTCTCTTCTGAAAACAAACGTCTATAACTAACATAATAATAATATAATATTATATATTCTTTTGGGGTCTCCATGAATTCCACGATATATTTATGTTTGTTCATGTGTACTATAATTTTTCCCAATATGTTAATAAAATTTAATTAATGGGATTTATAATAAATTTTGATGTATTACCTATGTTTTCTATAATATTTTTTATAATTGTTAATGTGTCTTATTTTTCTATTTTTTAAATGAATAATTAAATAAGTCAACTCATTCAAATATATAATTTTTCTCATATTAGTTAATTATAATATTTATAATAGATGGATAAAATGATAGATATTAATTAATTTATATTTTATCCTAATGTAAAACATATAACTCACATAGACAAAATATCAGATGAGAATCCTACAATAGATTATTTATTTTCTACAATTAAATGTTGAATATAAATTTATCATGCACAATATATAATATTCATTGAAATATTATTATAAAACACATATTTCCCATTTACAATGTATTTATGCACACAAAATATATATCATTTCACTTATTATGAAACAAAAAAAATATTTTTAGGAACAATTGTTATATCATTCATTCATATACATGTCGACAATTAAAAATTATTATATTTTTTATCCTTCTTTCTATTTTAATTGTCTAATATCTGTATTGGGAATGCTATTTTGTCTAATATAATTGTTCATTAAATGAATAAAACATCTTATTACTCTTCATAATATATAAGAAATAATTATTCCTATAATGTATTACCCATGAAACATTATTTAATATAAACTATTGAACACCATAAATTTTATTTTCCTTTATTGAAAAACCAATATTAGTGAATTTGATAAATTTTTTATACTAATTTCTTAATTAAATTTTAATATAATATTAGATATTAATATATACTATACAAATTTGTGTTTATTCAAAAAATTATTTATAACATTATATATCTTATAAAATATTTGGATTAAAGAAATGTTTTGTAATAAAATATTAACACAGATTGGTAGGAAACAATCATTATTCAATATATGATCAAACAACTAGGGATATCAAATAAATTATTTTTAAAGGTTTTATTTAGTTGTATATTTTTTTAATATTTTTCCAATATAATATGTTATTCCATAAAATCCAATATGTTGAAATTCATTTGAAATATATTGAAAAAATGACAACTAGGACAAATGATTTTGATAAAACAATTAAAATTGAGAAAAAATTATAAACATTATGTCATGGGGATGAGAGAAAATCCATTTACGCCATTTATATAGGTGAAGATTATATATATGGTCTTGGTTGATATCAAACAATTATTTTTTACAAATATATTTTAAAATATGGAAACATTTGAAATGATACTCATATTATGTATAATACAATAATAAACAATATTGGAATAAGATATATCCATGATGAGGATCACATTATGAATATTGGAAATTTTTAATCATTAGGTGGCTTGATATTGCTGAGGATGGAGTACCCCAAGCCATGGTTCACACAGTTTTAGAAATATCATGTTCATTATTCAATTTCATAGACATCATCATTTTATTTTATTTTATTATTTCTCAATATTCCATTGAATTACATATATTTTATTATAGATTTTTTATATATTTTCAGATAATCTTGATTTTTTTTAATTTCAAATATTTAAGGAAATCTATATAACAATTTTTCCCTATTAATTTTTTAATACACATAGTTCTTATATTGAAATATCAATTTAATGATTATTATTCTATTATAAAGGTAGGATATTATACATAATAATAAGTAGCCTAAATTAGAGTTAATTGTAATTATTTTTTTAAAATTCATTAATAATTATATATTTTTAATTGATTATAACATTTTGAATTTTAATTATCAATAAATATTATTTCATTAATTGAATGTCAGTTGTGTGAGTAATTTATATCTATAATGATTTGGAGAATTTATATTTTATTAAAAAAATTTATATCTCACATACTTTTTTATTAATTAACTTCTTGATCATAATGAATTCTATTCCATTCAAATAACCTAATAAAATAATCAATTTAATTAAATCTAAAATTAATGAGGTAAAAATTATTATATAAATACAAAAATTTAAATATGTCTCCTGATTTTACCAATTATATAACTTTTTATCACTTTATAATTTATTTTTTAATCATTTTAATGATTTATTGTAATGTATAATTATATATTACAAAAATATTAATTATAATTTTACCATTATCATGTGAATGATGAAAGAATTAATTTATTTTATTCCCATGGTATATTGTTATGGATCAGCTATGTAGAATTATATTCATTTTAAAACTAATTAATGTAATTATGGAAAGGGTATTGAAGTATCCCAAACAGTTATTAGTGAGAAAATATGAGCATATAATAAAATTAAACTTGGTTATTAATAAAAAACATTTTTCACATTATTTTTAAGGTCTTTATTATTTTTTAATTTACAATTTTTATTTTTTTATTCATGGATTATTGAAGAATGTGTAGCACAACAATAAATAAAAAATCGATAAATGATTATCATGATAAATGTGCGTATACATATTATATATAGGTAATAAATTTAAACTATCAATAATTAAATAAATAAATAAGTTATTAAAAATAATTTCACAATGAATTTATTTTGATTTTTTTTAATGTATAATGCAAGGAATATAAAAAAATAAAAGGGATTTAACCATCATATGATAATTTATAACATCAAATAATTTAGAATATTCAAGCTTGTTTTTATATAAAATGTTGTTGAAATATATTGAAAACAGATTAATAATGGTCACAAAAAAACAAGAATGATCATTTAATTATAGTGTATTCCAAAAAAAACATTTTTATAATACTCATAATTGTAACGAAATCATTTTATAGAAAATTAATTTGTAAAATTAGTGTCCAAATATTTTTCAAAAACAATAATGGATTTTTAGAAAATTAATGATCCCCATTATAGTGTAATAAAAACTCATTATAAATTTTTATGAAGATGTTAATATAATAATAGACCTACCATACTACTATATGGTACCATATCATTCATAGAAAAAATAATCTTGAAAATGTATCATAAAATACTTAATATTCATATTTATGTAGTTCTTGGAATCATATCATATAATATTTGTTACATCTACCAGTGTTACCTTTCAAATAATTGAAACATATTATAACTCAAAAAGATATTATGAAATATAGGTTTACAAACATTTTATAACATATATTTTCATAAAATATTTTTTACAATATCCTCCTAAATATATTACCATGTCTATCCCCAATTGGTTCATCCTAAAAATCGAAAAAAAATCCATTTGGTACCTAAATAGTGAATCATATAAACCCTCTAAACAACCATGATCTTGTAAATAACCATTTCACTCAATCAAATATACCACTTTATATCTCCACAATCCCCTAATGACCCAAAAAATCCATAAACATTATTATTTTAACTTATGTGATATGTGGGCTCATGAGGATTCATTAGGGTAATTGTACTGAAAGACTGAATTTGAATATTGGTGCACATGAAATTTCATATTTTGGTTTTTATTTACAATTCAATACATCTAAATAGATTCTGATATTTCTTATTTATATTTTGGTTGTACTATTTGTGTCTTATGACTCCTATATTTACTAGTTGGATGTTTTCAATTATTTTTTAATGTTTTGTTCTACATATTTCATAATATTGTTTTTAACATTTCATCAATGTTTCTGGTTTTATTTTTTAAATGTTTTTTGTAGTATATGGTTGATATTAATATTTTATTTATATTTTATTCATTAATACATTTATTGTAAGATACCATATGAAGGGTCCTATTTTTTGTGTATAGGTTAGTATAGAAAATTTGTCGATAATTGATGATTTATTTTTTATAGAGACTATTATTGATAAAGTTTCATTCTAAATGAGATAATATAATTCCATGGAAATATTGTACAAATATTGATGTTTTTGATTAGGCCCTGATGTTATATAAATGTTCATATGTAGTGTAAAAGTCATGTAATGTTTATGGAATGATATTTGAGAGGTCTTAGAATAAAATACATATATGTTATAATATTTTAGATTATTATCTATATGATCCCACAATAAATCACACGGTCATAGTATATATGTTTATTTTTATTGATTATTAAATTTAAATTTTTTTAATACATATTGTACATTTTTAAAAAAAATATTATTTTAGGATCTCATTTTATCTATCATATAGTATACTATTTTTCATAATTTAGGGAGTGATTGAATAGGGAAAGGGTGATCTGATATTCATAGTGATGTTTCAATCATGTGAGTAATTAATTTAGGATTATATACTATTCTAATATGACTATGTAGGGATTGTAACATAATGATTACATATGAAAAATTAGTCTGAAAAAATAGTCAATGAAACAAGAATATAAATTTGAATATATCATAAGTCATTCTGGAAAGTTACTAAATGTAAATTTAGAATGCTGAAAAGTGAGAAATTAATCATGTTCAATGGAAATATATCATACGAATTTTGCATATACAAGATTATAAAATATTATTTCTTATGTCATGTCTCACATCAAACATAACTATCACATTATTAGAAATAAGTAACATAATATATAAAATTTGGATAACTTCAGATGAAAAATAATGTAAAATTTAATGATATAAAATCATTACCCAATGAATGTATTTGATATATAATTTTGGATTCACACAAAAAATTGAATTCCCTATGTAGGTTTTCGACTTGAATATAATGACATCAATACATGAATCATAAAAATGATAAACCAAAATATAGAAATTTTATTTATTTCATTATTAAATAATCTTATGATATATATATAGAAAGATGTATGGTATAATTTGAAAATTCTTCAATTTTATTCTGATAACATTTAAATGATTGAAAAAATACATTAGTGAAAGTCAACTAATGCATGAAATAAAATTTTATTAAACATAATAATATTTTTTTTTTAATTTCCCCCTTTTTTAGAAAAAAGATGATATGATAAAAAATTTAAAAGGGGATTTCAACAAATATTTTTAAAATAACAATTAAAAAATTTAAAATAAATTGAAGGATTTATAATAAATATCAATAATAGTGGGGGAACATAGTAATTGTGAATATATTAACGAATGGAACGAAAATATTTTGTTTTTATTTTTATGAAATATATTAGAAAAACATATAAAATTACATTATTCAATAATATACATGTTGATATGGATTTATAATACATCCACGAGAAATAATTGAGAATATTGATGTCGAAAAAAGAGAATCCAATCAATAATAATTGAAAAAATAATTTACCATAAAACATCCCTATATATGAATTTCTATTTAATGTTATTGGATATATTGTAAATAAAAATAATACAATAAATATTCTAGTGTGAAAAAGATAATATATTATTATTCATTAACTATATATTTATTTGCATACATTTTGTTTCTGAAAAAATTACATTAAAGTGCGATTAGAAAAGAAACTATTACATTTATTCTTGATTCCTAGGTATGTGACATGAACTCATATATAATAAAAATAACCATCATAATCACTTATTTTTGAAAATTAGTCAAATTAATAAATTTTATAATAATATATTATATATAAATTTAATTAATGTATACATATCTATTAGGTAGTTTAATGTTATATTCATAAACTAATGATTATATATATGATGGTATAAAAAATAGTTTTGAAATGAATCAATTGTGATAATTTTATGATAAAATTTTGAAATATCCATATTATTCATGATAGTGAAATAATATTTTAGGTATTATTTACTCATTTAAATGTTTATTTTATTGAATTTTTCGGTTTAGTTTATACAAATTGTTGTAAAAACATTCATGTTATAGTAAATTTACAGTTAATAATAAGGTATTTTGTAAAGATAATCTTATGATGTCACCCATCTAGAAAAATAAAAATATAATAATTCTATTCTTATTCTCATAAATAATGTCACGACCCATCCCCCGGGGTGCATGTCATGACAACCCCAAGCCCACCTTCCATAGGTCAGGGTTTGGCGACTAGCACCATAGGCGTAAATCCCTAAAACTGGGAAGGAATTTCTTTTATTAACTAAAAACACATACAAAACAAATTACATGATGAATGTAAACTCTATGTAAAGTTGTATACAAAAGAGTGCTGAAAAGTAATTTGGATGAATATATAAGAATAACTGGAATGTTCAAGTACAAATGAAAAAAAGTAAAACTAAAAAAGAAAAGGAGCTATTGGGTCATCCTATGAGGTTCCTCCCAGAATGGTATATATAGATAGAATCCTCAACAGTCCACGTCTGTCGGTCTCCTCTATGTACCGACTCGTCGTAAGTTCCACCTCTGGAAACCTTCCAGTCCTACAACTCAGCCTCAGTTAGCGTTGTCTGTCGTTTGCATCTAAAAAAACGAGGTGCGGGCGTAGCCCATTTATGGGTGAGTATAACGGTAATCAATAGGGACTCTGAGAACCTTACTGTCTCTCAAAATTCAACAAGGATAAACCACAAGGTATAAAATATAGAGACAACCCACATAGGTATATGCTCACACATATACCTAAGTTATCAATTAATCAATCCCATTCACGAGGAAACACAAGAGTTGATGACTCAGCTCACACAGGTATGAAAATTATGTAGAGAGATATATATGATCAGATATAGCCACTAAATCATCATAAATTTCAGACCAAAAAATGATCCAGGACCAACTATTCTGTTAGTCCAACACATGATCCAAGAACAGAAGTCAGATCTATCGGACCTACACATGATCCAGCAATAGTCCTTAGAGCTATTAGACCAACACATGATCCCAGACCGGCTATTCTATCGGACAAACACATGATCCTGGAACAAAAGTCTGAACTGCGGACCAACACATGATCTAGGAACAGTCTTCAGTGCACAACTAGCCACATGGTTTCATCAAAGCACTCTTTATTCCGAGAGGGTCTGCTCCTCATTCCAAGTGTTGACACGTAAAATACCACCAAGACCCATGAACAAGTATCCAAATGTTTTGTCTCGTCATATGGGTCTCAATGCAATAGAAGACTCATCAATCAGATGCTCGGTCTCTGAGTTAGAATCTTTTTAGTCTCGGGGGTCATTTTGGATTCCTGTAAGATCCGACCTGACTGTATGTCATCATTACCCCGAAAAATGGTGGGGAATACTCAAAGGGACCTTCGTGCTCAATAGAAACATGTGTTGCTGTCTGTTCATCATACAATCATCTGATGACATTGTAACGGCCAAAGGAAGTAACACGTTCGGTAATGGGCATGGGCCTGGTCCGACCCGGTAAGACCACTTGGCCAAACCCAGACTGGGCCGACCCGGTCTACCTTCTATAACTGACCTAGACCATTGGGCGGGTCCGCCGTCTAGGTTTGGTTCGGTCCACTAGGCCCAGCCCAGCGGACAGCGAGGACGGTTCGGCCTGGAGGCCGCCACGTTGGTGGATCGGCCTGGAGGCTGTGGCCCGTTTGGCCAGCACCGCGAGGGTCACAGATCAGGCGGCTCGTCCCAGAAAGCCGAGCCGGTTCGGACAACGACACTACGAAGGACTTCGTCTATTGTCTCGGGTGGCCGACATGTCTCGGCCAGGAGTCGGGGTGCTGGAAGCACGCAGGCAGGACTTTGGGGCACTGGGCAGGGCGCAGGAAGGTCGTAGGCTGCAGGAAGGGCGCGGGCATGGCACAGGTAGGGCGCGTGCATCGGGCAGGCCGGTAGGGCGCGGCCAGGCTGGTGGAGTGCATGAATAATGTGGGATGGCGGCCAGTGGCAACTGGGCTGGCCTGTTTGGCGCGGCTCGGGCCGTCGTGGGCCTACGATGTTCAGTAGAGATCACTGGTGTGCCATGGTGGTGGTGCGGTTCACGGAGGCCATGGGTAGCGCGGCCTTTGTCATTTCCACCTTTGTCGCCACGTTCCCGATTCAAAGATCACCACAAGGTAGAAAATTGACGATGTTTGTCGGGCCATGTTAGGTTGGCCCACACCCTCCGCGTTTAGGTAGGTATCATTTGGGTTGTCAAGAAAAGTAGATGATCAATAACATGTCCTCAACAATTCCATTTAATGTGATGTGGAAGATAAGAAAATTGTATAATATTATCAAGTAATAAACCCCCTACCTTGCCCGTCATTAGTTGAAGTTGGCGTAAGAAGGTGGACGTCGAATTGTTGTGGACTAGGATGTCTCACATCGAATGGAGTTCCGAAGAAGATGGTCGACGTCGATGTCGACGTTCATCGTCGGTGGAATGTTCCTCGTTGGAGAGAATATTCCTCCATGTGTTGGGTGTCACATCACATTACCAGCGCTTAATCGCCTGGTGAAGCCATCCCAAATCCTCATTCCAAGATTCTTATATATAGGATAGGTGGGGAGTTATGTAACCATCATGAAATTTATGATGGTTCATTTATTAGGAAACATCCTAATTTACAATTATGAAGTTACTTAATATAAAGCGGTGGGGGGGGGTCAAGCGAATTAAATAGTGTTGGGACAATTAAATATGATTTTTTATTAATTATTGGGAGAATTCCAAGAGGCTTCCCCCACATAGCCTACATCAAAACAATTGACATGATTTATTTTTATGTTAACACATAAAATTAAATTGAAAGAATTTAATTTTATGTTGACTCATAAAATTAAATTGATTGAATTTAATTTAATGTTGACCAATGAAATTAATTGTGGGAGTTTAGATGCTTTTTCCACTCCTACAATTAATAGAGGATAAGCCTTTTGTTGTCCCCACAACATTTATCCTCCAATGGGAGGTTGAGTTTGGGTGGGACACACGAATATAACCTATCATTGGAGGTTAATATGTGGTGGACACACCTTCAACCACCATGATGAGGTTTTATCCTCCACACCCAAAAGGTGGATCAAATAAAATATAGTTTTGCAAAAAAAAAAATTTATTAATGAATATCCACAAACATACTTTTTATTCTCGACCAACTGCCATTGAGGTGATTGTCTTCCAAAGAAAATACTAGCTTTGTGAGTTCAACGGTGCCCTTGGATTTCAGTTCCGATCACCAGTCCAAATGTTATAAAATCCCGCACGTATATTTACTAAATGTACACAAATAAAACCTCAGAAATTTATTATGGGCACACCAGGCCTCAGAATCAAGCACCGTAAATTTTCGGGGACTCATAAAAATACCAAGTATTAAAAACAATTTCCACGGGATTTCTATGTCTTTACATTATCCACACCTCTAGGCTATACGTCCCCGTAAGATAAATCATTAACTAAGGGAACAAGTGGGGGTACTGAACACGCATCTGAGCCTCCCGCTCCGGTGTACTCTCGTGGATGTTTCTGTGCTACCGGCGATCACACACAAGAGGTATCAACCGTCCACATAGGACCCGCTCATGTCTATCCTCATTCTCCACTGGGACCTCCATAAAAGTCTCCCCATTATTGACATCCAACTCTCCATGGACGATGAAGTGTGATGGGTCATGCACGTATCTCCTCAGCTGAGATACGTGGAAGACATCATGTACCTGGTGCAACTGAGGAGGAAGAGCTAAATAGTATGCCACCTTGAAATCTCTACTAAGGACCCAGAATGATCTTTTGAACCTCGTAGATAACATTCCTCCCCTTCCGAATCACCATAGACCTCATCAATGTGAGACTAATAGAAAGACGTGGTCTCCATCCTCGAAATACAGAGGCCTCTGTGTCCTGTATACAAACCACTTCTGCCTGCTCTGTGCAGTCTCCATCCGCTTCTGGATGATCTGCACCATTTCTGTGGTCAATCGTACCATCCCTAGTCCCACCAGTGCTGACTCCCAAGGGTCTCTCCAGCAGAAGGGTGATCTGAAAGGTCGGCCATATAATTCCTTAAAGGGTTCCATCCCTATGGCGGAGTGATAACTATTGTTATAGGAAAACTCAATCTAAGGTAAGTTATCCTCCCAACTGCAACCAAAGTCGGGGACACAAGCACGTAGCATGTCCTCCAGTGTCTGAATAGTCCTCTCATTCTCACCATATGTCTGAGGAATGAAGGCAGTGCTCAGACATAACAGCATCCCAAAAGCCTCTTGCCACCCATTCCATATTCAAGAAGTAATGTGTGCGTCACGGTCAGAAACAATAGATGAATTTAACCCTTGAGGTCACATAATCTCTTACACGTAGAGGTGTCCCAAGATCACTACTGAACCCTTCTATCTGATCGGTAGGAAGTGGGCCAACTTGGTGAGTCGGTCGATGATCACTCAAATCGATTCGTGACCCCTAGATATACATTGAATACCTATTACGACGTCCATGGATATCACATCACACATCCAATATGGGGCCTCTAAATGATGGACCTATCTTGTTGGTAACTAGTGATCTGCCTTCACTTGCTAACAAGTGAGGCATCAAGAGACAAACTCTGATACTGCCTTCTTAATACCTGGCCACCAGTGCTATCATCGAAGGTCCTGGTATATCTTCTCCAATTCTGGATATACCGCTAGATGAGACATATTAAAGTCCCTCAACACTTCCTTCTAAAGTGACACTGGGACCATATTATGTCCTCTGAAGGTGATGAATATCTCCATAACATCAGAAAATCCATCAGGATCTTGCACTGTGAATATCTGAGCACGTCGTGTCTCACAATCTGCCCTCCAATGTTGTGCCTCCCTGACTCGATGAAGAAGTGAGGGAGTGACCATAAGAGACTGTGAAAATTATTCTCAATATCTATCCACAAAAGATATTTGAAAAGCGGATAGCTACTCTGTCGCCTCTCCTATATGTTGTATACCAGACCTCCTGCGGAGTGCATCTGCAACAATGTCCCCCTTCCCAGGAGTATAGACTATATTGAAGTGATTTTCCAGGATAATCTCACTCCATCACCATTGTGTCATATTCCGGTTTTTCTGAGAGAAGATATACATGAGACTCTTGTGATTAGAGTACATGGTAAAATGTTCACCCATCAGATAGTGTTTCCACATAATCATGACGAAGAACACTGCTGTTAAATCCAATTCATGGGTATTATAGTTCTACTCATGTTATCTCAGCTTCCAAGAACCATAAGCGATCACAGATCTCTCCTACATCATGACAAACATTATTCTAGTCCCCGATGCGTGACAGTAAACTACTTACCCAACACCTTTTTCTGGAAGCCTAAAGATGGGGGAAATAGTTAGCATCTACCTCATCTTCTGAATGACCTGCTGGCATCTCTCCAACCACACGAAGGGTTGAACCTTCTTCGTCAAGGATAATAGTGGTTTGAAAACTATTGAGAAGTCTGGTATGAACATTCGTACATTCCAGCCAAACTCAGGAAACTTAGTTCCTCTGTCACATTTCTGGGTGGATCCCAAGCAAGTACCACCACAACCTTCATTGGATCCACTGCAATTCCATCCTCTGAGATGACATGTCCCAAAAAGTGAACCACTCAGATCCAGAACTAGAACTTTGAGAGCTTACCATAAAGCTGGTGATCTCAGAGTGTATCCAGTACTACCTACAAATGGTAGGCATGATACTCCTTAGTAGTCGATTATATAATAATGACATCGATGAACACTACAACAAAGTGACTAAGGTATGGCTCAAAGATCCTACTCATGAGTCCCATAAACACTGTTGGAGCATTTTTAATGCCAAAGGGCACAACCAATAAGTCGTAATGGCTGTAACGGCACCTGAAATCTGTCTTCTGCACATCCACATTTCAAACTCTGAGCTAGTGATAGCCTGATCTGAGGTCTATCTTCGAGAACCATCATGCTCCCTTCACTTATTCAAAGAGTTATTCGATCCTTGATAGTGGATACTTATTCTTCACGGTCACCTGATCAAGGCTATTCGAGTCAACATAGGGCCTCATGCTCCCATCCACCTTCATGGAGAATAGAATCGGGGCTTCCAAGGGAGAAACACTAGGCCGGATGAATCCATTCCCCTGCATGTCATCTAGCTGTACCCTAAGCTCGAAAAGCCTAGAAGGAGCCATCTGATATGCTGGTTTAGTTATCGGTGCCATATCGGGTTACAGGTCAATGTAGACATCCACCTATCTACAAGGAGGTAGTCTTAGAACATAGTCAGGGAATGTATACGCCTAATGTTCCACCACAACAGGATATATCGAACTCTACACATCAACTGCTCTGAGGGTATGGCTGGCCAAAGGATGATTGATCGGCTGCACCCTCCACTCTTTAAGTCTGTCCTGCAATGAAAAGGCCCCCTTCTCACCGGTGAAGGTGAACCTTGTCACATCTGTGCGGGCACACCACACTTTGCTCCTAATACAATCGATCTGATTATGGATTGTACATAACTAGTCCCTACCAAATATGACGTCATAAGGAATCGATGCCACTACGAGGAGATCCTAGACGAAGTTATCACCTCCTAGTGTAATCTAACATTGCCGACACGGGGGGTGTAATCATCAATTATTCTCCCATAGAAGTCTCTAGCTGTAAATATCGGGCCAACTCCTCAATCGGAATCTCCGAGCTCCGAATGAGGGCAGTGGAAAGGAAAGAGTGATTGGAACCTGTGTCTGTAAGAACTGTAGCTAAGGTGTAGTAGACAAAGATCGTACCTCTAATCATCTTTGGAGCACCATAGTCATATGGCTCAGCTTCCTGCTGATAAGCTCTCCCATGTCCACCTATTCCCTGCAGTCGGGGTGGACTTCTTGGTGGTGGTATTTGTAAAACCTTGAATCGTCATCCACTACCAGCTAAATGACTAGCTCCTCAACCACGTCCTCCTGCTCCCTTCGGCCCGCCTCAATCAAACCTCTACCTCTTCCTGGGAGGTCCCTGAACTATCTGTTGAACGTCAATACGGAGGGTCGGACAGTCACGAACTGTGTGACCCTACCCTATGCAATAGTAACATTTCCCACTCTTGGCATGACTGGCTATATCTCGAGTGCCCCACACAACTAAACCTATATCCTGAGGTCATCCACCAGATAGCCTGGTCTACTGGGACCTCTAAAACATCTGTCTACTGCCAGCGACAGAAGAATCTGCTGTATATCAACTAGTGATGGGTCACACTGGTGGTGACTGCTCAGCTAGAAAACTATCCACTAGGAGGGATCTCTATAACACCCCTGCCTGCGTAGGGATGGTGAGGGAGATAATTGAGTCTCTGATATCTCACCTAAGCGCCTGCTCAAAGGTCCCGGCCCAAAAAAAGGGTTCCTCACCATATCTGTGTTGTAGTGCGAGAGATGAGTGAACCTCACTGAGTATTATGCCACCATCAAGCTACCCTGTTGTTGATGCAGTAGCTCCTATATCCGCACCGACGTTGGGTTGCTGGAAAAAACATATCCCGAAACAGGCTCTCAAATTTTCCTAGATTAGTGTTGCCTCGTTATGCACCAGGGGCATCAGGCTCCACCATCTGCCTATTGTTTCTTGGAGACTCGAATTAAGGATCACCATAGGGTTGAATGGTGTTACTACCAGTCTAAAATATCTCACCAAAGCATCCATCCAATCCTCAGCTACCTATGGGTCCGTTTCTCCCCTAAACATGGGCAGCCTCTAGTGGTGGAACTCGTGCAACATGCTCATGTGGCATGCACTCTCTGATGTTAAGGCTGGTGGTATCAGTGGCCCAATAGGTTGTGGTAACGCTAGTGCCTCCGCTGTAATAGGGGCCCTGCATCGAGGCCTCATCTCTTGGTGGGGTGTCATCCCATACAACTCCCATAACACCGGTTGGTAGTCTGTGTGGAGGCATCCTAAAAAAAAGGTTTTCAATGGTCAATAAGTTATACCTGGGTAGCTGACTCAAGAGATCAAAAGGAAAACTCTTTAAAACACACACACAATTAGTGTTTTCATGCACTGAGTTGGACATCAGAAGTCAGTGTCCTGGTGTATGGATACGTCGGTCGCTGCACCAACACTGGACTCCCTGGACTAAACACCACACTCAGTACTCTTAACATTATTGCTTCACCGAATAAAAAATCAGTGTCATATGTTATGTGGTTGAACCGACTCCTCTAATACCAATTTTTCCTGACCCGTCCCCCGGGGTTCATGCCGTGACTACCCCAAGCACACCTTTCATATCCCAGGGCTGGAGACTAGAACCAAAGGTGTAAATACCTAAAACAATGAAGGAATTTCCTTTATAAATAGAAAACACACACACAACATAGTACGAGCTGAATGTAAATGCTGAGCAAAGTTGTATACAAAAGAGTGATAAAAAAGTAATGGGTCCGGAAATACAAGACCAACTAGAAAGTGCAAGTAAAATCGAATAACTTGTGAAACTGAAAAAGAAAATAAGCTACTGGGTCGTCCTCTAGGGTTCCTACCTGATGGGTAGGTACAGATCGCCTCTTCAGCACTCCACATCCATCAGTCTCCTCCGTGTACTGAATCTTCGTATGGTCCACCTTCAGGTTCCATCCACTCCTACTCCTCAGACTCAGTCAGCACTGTCTGTCTTCTACATATAACACAACGAGGTGCAGAGATAGGCCATGATGGGGTGAGTATAACGATACTCAGAAGGCACCCTGAGACCCTCATGGTTTCAAAAAATCCAACATGGATAAACCACAATGTATGAAATCGACAGATAACCCCACATAGGTATATTCCCATAAGTACACCTAAGTTATCAACTAATCCATCTCATTAATAAGGACACACAAGAGTTTCTGACTCAACTCACACATGTATACAACATATGTAGAGTGATTGAGATGATCGGATATAGCCACAGAATCATCAGAGCTCTCAGACCAACACATGAATCAAGATCATCTATTCTGTTGGAACAGTACATGATCCAGGAACAGAAGTCAGATATGTCAGACCAACAAACGATCCATGAAAAATAATCAGAGTTGATAGACCAACAGATGATCCATGACCATCTATTCTGTCAGTCCAACACATGATCTTGGAATAGAAGTAAGAACTTTAGGACCAACACATGATCCAAGAACTTTCTTCAGTTCCTATCCAGCCACAGGGTTTCCACGAAGCACGCTCGATTAGGGGAGGGTGTACTCCTCAAGCCATGTTTCCACACGTCAACTTCCCCATGTCCCATGAAGAAATATCTCAATAGTCCATCTCATCAAAGGGGTATCAAATCAACAAACGACACGTCAATTAGACACTCGGTCTGTGAGTTATTAGTTTTTTAGTCCTAGGGGCCCTGTTGGATTCATGTACGATCCAACATGACCGTATCTCAAAATTACCCCAAACTCTAGTGGGGTATACACAAAGGAACCTCCATTCTCCAAGGAAACCAGTGCCGCTGACGGTTCGTAAAACGGTCATCTGGTTCCATAGTTACGGCCAAAAGAAGTAACAGGGTGAGTAATGTGCCTGGGCCTGGTCCGACCCGGTCGGACTGACTTGACCTCACCCAGACTAGGCCAACCTAGTCAGACCCATTGGGTCATACCCAACCCATTGTGTGGGTCAGCCCGCTAGGTTCGTATTGGTATGCTGGGGCCGGCCTAGCGGACTATGAGGGCGGTTCAGACCGGAGGCCGCCGCTTTGGTGGCTCGGCCCGGAGGCCGGTGCCCGATAGGCTAGCACCATGAGGGGAGTGGCTTGGGTGGCTCGACTAGGAATGCAGAGCCGGTTCGGCCAGTGATTCCATGAAGGATGTTTTGGGCCATCTTGGGTGGCCGGAACGGGTCGGCCGGTTCGGCCGGGAGCCGGGGCGCGGGTAGGCCACGCGGGTCGCGGGCATTGCGCGAAAGGCCGAAGAGCGTGGGCAGGGCATGGGCAGGCCGACGGGGTGCACGCAACACACGGGTCGGCGGCCGGTGGTGACCAGGCAGGCTGGTTCATTTTAGCTCAGGCCGCCATTGTTCAACTTGTAACACTGGTGTGCCCCGGGGTGGCACGGTTCGCAGAGGCCACGGGTAGCGCGGCCTTTGTCGTTGCCACCTTTGTCGCCTTGTTGCCACTTCGAAGATCACTAAAAGGAAGAAAATCAATGAATGGTGTTAGGAAATGTTAGGCTGTCCCACAACCTCCACATTTAGGGAGGTATCATTTAACTCATCATGAAAAGTATACGATCAGTAACACGTCATCAACAATCCCTTTTTCTCCTATAATGATGATAAAAAAGTATATAATATTATCATGTAATAAACCCCCTACCTTGCATGTTGTTGGTTGGTGTTGGCACAAGAAGGCGGATGTCGATTCATGGTGGACGAGGACGTCTCACTTTAGAACGAGTTCTGAGGAAGATGGTTGAAGTCGAGGAAGACATTCTTCATTGGTGGAGAGTTCGTTGTTGGAGAACATAATCCTCCAAGTGTTGGGAAAAACGTCACCTTACCAGGGCTTTGTCGCTTGATGTCATCCCAAATCCTCCTCCCAAGATCCCTATATATAGTTGAGGGAAGAGGTATGTAACCATCATAGAATTTATGACGGTTCATTTATTAGGAACCTTCCTAAATTCCAATGATGACGTTACTTAATTAAAAAAGGGGGGTCAAGAGAATTAAATAGCATGGGTGCATTTTAAGGGTTGCGTTGGCTTAATTATTTGGTGGATTCCAAGAGGATTAACCTACAAAGCCTACATTAAAACAATTGAGAGGATTTAATTTTAGGTTTTCACATAAAATCATTTTATAGCATTTAATATATATGTTGACAAATAAAATTAAATTGGAAGAATTTAATTTTATGTTGACACATAAAATTTAATTGAAAACATTTAATTTTACGTTGACATATGAAATTAATTGAGGTAGAGGATATATTTTTCCTCTACTCACATTAATAGGGGTTTAAGCCTCGTGTCGTCCCCACCAAATTAATCTCTTAATGGGACGTTGAGTTCTGGGGGGGCACACCACCATAACCTCTCTTGGGAGTTTTAGGTGTGGTGTCCCCACATCCAACCTCTAGGAGGAGGTTTTAACCTCCACACAACAAAATGTGGCTCAAATAAATTAAAGTGTTGCATACTTTATTTTTTTTTATGAAAATCGAAAATCTATCTTTTATTCCCATCCAACTGTCGTCGATGTGAATGTTTTATTAAGGGAATACCGGCACTACGAGTTCAACGATGCCCTCAGATTTCAATTCTGAGTATCGGTTCAAAAGTTATAAAATTTTGCTCATATGTTTACTGAACGTAGTTAAACAAAACTACAGAAATTTATTCTTGGCATTTTTTGCCTCGGAATCAAGAACATTAAATTTTCGCAGACTCGTAAAAATATCATGTATTAAAAAAAATTCCACTGGATTTTTGGGCCTTTATAAATAAACATCAATTATTATTTTAAAATCATACATAATTGAAATTTGGAAGATAATACATATGTATTCATTGTGTTTGGTAAACTGAAACAAAAAAACCTTATTATTCTAATGAATAAAAAAATTATAGAATTATTTAATTATAATTTAATATAATTAAAAAAATTAACTCTTAAAAGATATTATTACTATTGATAATGATATTATTTATGATTAGAGGTGAGAAATAAAATAATAATAAAAATTCACTAAATAAAAACTAATATGGAATCACTCTATATAATTATTTATTATCTCCATAAGAATCAATATTTACCCATCTTAAAAAATATGCTCCAATGATTATAATAAAACCTTAAAAGTGAGAAATTTGTTGGGGAAAAATATAATAACTGATGTTAAAATTCTTTTTCATGTGGGATGTGGAGGGGAACCCTAATCGGTTTTTTGTAGAATTTCAAAAAGGTGGAATTCTATAATGTGAGGGGAATGTTGTTTTACATGGTTTCTAATATCTCAACCTGGTGTCCACTTTCAATTTCCCCATGCTACTTCAACACATGGACACAGGCATAAATCACTCTATACTAGAAGATACTCACTAGTATATATGGTTAAATATATATCAAGGGGACACTATTACCTCTTTATGAGATTAAATATATATGATAAATAAATAAATAATATATAAATGAAAATAACCAAAACTAGAATAAGAATAGTATCTTCTAATGAAAAAATATGAATATAATTTCAAATGTAAGACGTTATATATATCATGCCATGTAACGCCCCAACCCCAGTTACCCAGAGTCAGTGCATTAATTACAAAACATTGGCATGATCACGAGAAAGATCAAATCTCGAAAGACCGATTGGTTTAGTAGCCCTGGAAACACTTGATATATTCATAAGTTTTACATTACATCATAAATTGAAAAACTACTACAACAACATAATGCCTCTACAGTCCACACTATTATCCCCTCATAATATCCATGTAGGTCATTCATAACTTACTTCTTCACATCCTGGAAAAAATAAACCATAGAAAAGGGGTGAGCTCAAATGCCCAGTAAGGATAACAATATAGCGGAAACTTTTATAAATAAGAATAAACATTTAAGGCAATGTATAACTAAAACAAAAGCCTTTCAAACATGAACTTTCAACATGGTATGACATAAATAAAATGAAATAATGCCATTTACTTATTCACATGGATATTCTACTAATCGAATAATCACATGCAAAAATCAATAACAACTTTCATAATGTTGGAATGCATAATGCCAGACTATCATAACCACATAGTCAAGGCCTCATGCCAAGACTACAAATAAGATTTTGCCAAGGCCTTGTGCCAAGACACTAGTTTGTCTAATGAGACCTACCGATGCATCGAGGAGCTATAGCGGGCTCCACCCATCACATATTAAGTCCAATGCATTCCCATATGAAAAGGTTTAAACATAACATAAACATTCTTATTAAAACTAGCATACGAAATGTCAATAATTTCACCATAAACTATGAATGGTATAAAAATAGCACATCCACAGTCAAACATATCACAAAACCTTCAATACAATATAGAAGTTTTGTATCATAATAAATCAACTTCAAATAAGCGTAAAATCCATCAAAGGATGTTGACATAGATGAAATCAAAACACTTTTTAGAGAAATATCTCTTTCTATTTTTGAAATCATTTAAGAGCCATATAAAATAAAACATTTTCTTGAAAATATTCTTATAAGCTTGTAAGATAAACTTTCAAGATTTTATAACGGCAGAAAATAACCGCACTCGCCGTATAAGTTAAAAAAACATTCTTACCTTAATTCTGTCGAAAAGGTTAAAAGGACCTTGTTTTGAAAACGACAGAAAGCTTCCTCTTATAAAAAGTCAAACAAGGGTATAAATGACTTTAACCCATATTCTTGTAAATAATAAAAATGTTTTGAAATACATTTTGAAGAAACATGGATGTGGATGATAAAGAGATCCCAGTAGATTATTACGTATAAACAACCTCGGATAATGAAGAGATTGTGAAATAACCCTTACCTCGTACTTTTCCTTGGTTGGGGTAGGTTAAACTCCTGAATAATAGTGAAATAATTTTTATTAAATTATACAAGAATAATATACATTAATATGATATCATATATGATCTTTTAATATTGATTTGATAATAATATCTTAGTATTATCGTTGTTTCGGGTGTTAACTTACTTGTTTTCTTTCATATGTTTTGTTACGTAAGACATGTTTGTAAAGAATAGGTTGTATATTATTCATATCCATAATGATATCAAGTCCATAAACATCATTTTTAAATCATCAAATGATAATTATACTTTAATGGTTATGATGGAGAATGAATCCCATCGCGTTCGTGGAGACGGTAGTCCGTACGTACGCACGAGCGACAATATCATTCTTTTGATATTAAAATAATATATAAATGGATGGTATATAATATATACAGAATCATTAACATGTTATATTTATTATTTACATGAGTTACACATCATTATTATACCCATCCAAATGATATTATATTGAATAACAATTACACCACGACGTGGAGACGGTAAGCTGTACGTACGCACGTTTGGTGACATGTTATTAAAAGGGTGGATAGAACACTGAATATCGTTATACCATATTTATAATAACATAACAGTATATATATGATACTGGAGTTATTATTTTATAATGGTAACAACAAAGGAAGAAGAAGTGGGAGAAGAAATGAACTTGGAAAAGGGTGGTGAAATCATTACCTCTTCTTCGGTTTCTTCCTTTTGATTTGATCAAAAGGGCTCCTTAGGTTGGCTTTCTGATCAAACTAAGGCATCTAGGTTGTAGTGAGGGAAGTTGGGAGAGTATTTGGGCAGATTTTGGCCGAACCAAAAGGCTTTGAAGGTTTGAAGAAATGAGAAGGAGGAGTGCCCTTTTATAAGAGGGGTGAGGGGCACCTTTGCAAAAGCTAGAAATATTAATTTATAATAAATTCATATTCGGTTTCTAATGGCTCCAAAGTATACTATTCAAAGGTTAAGGTGGGGATGGGTCGAAAACAACTCAACCAATAAAATTTAGACAGGTTTGGGTACTTATATTAACCTTATCTTTAAGTATTAACTCAAAGTTAATTAGTTTCACTTTTACAATGTCTCTTTGTATTTTTATATAATATGGTTAATAAACATACTATATACATCCAAAAGACCCCCAAGTGGTCCATTAATGATTAAACTATCATGATATAAGTCTCTTTGCCGAACCATAGATTTTTAGGAATTTAATATCAATTAATAATATAATATTTATTTTAAGAACTCTTTTATGTCAATTTTGACACTATTCAATAGTTGATTTTTGTGAAACTTATAACAGATTTATTACTTCGAATAAAGTCCAGTAAATCAATCCTAATATATCATATTATCCTAGAAAATTAGTTTAATTCATTAAAAGTTTCATATTATATTTATTTGTGTATTTATAATATCAATTATTTTAATTTTTCACTATTATAGTAATTACTGCATCATCATTGTGTCATAAATAAAATAAATTATTTAATGTCTAAAAATTATAAATAAAATATCATTACGTAGGATATCCTTTTATCTTTCTAATGAATATTTATAATCTAAAATGCAACATATATAACCCTATGTAACAATTGTTTTTCTAAAAGATATATGCTTGTGTCATTTTTGTATTCATTTTGACTTAATCAAAATAAAGTGTCATTATCACTTACAAGTGGATCCATGGGGTCCCAAAATTGACTCAAAGATGCCCATGGTCGACCATGTATCAACCAATAGGGTTACGACACGTTTTAGGGTAATTTAGTATTATTATAATATTATTTTTTTAACCCTTATTTACCGGATTTACCCTTAACCATGGTAAATAAAATATTTACCGCAGTAATTATTCAAAATGTCTAAAAATAAAAGTTACCTATTTACACAATTTGAACATCATGATTCCAAATATGGAATCCATTTTTCTAAATTCAAAACACAGAAGTGGTAGAAATTAATTTAAAATTAATTCCCCCTGTCAAAACAAAAAGCGTGTTTTTAAGAGATAATAACTATCAAAAGATTGACACTTGTTTATGTTCGGTTTAATTGTAAAATTATGTCCAATGAACAAAATTATATTGAATGGTAAAAATATATTCTAAATATACTTTAAAACTACTAAAATTCATAATTCATCACTATTAATTATTCTGATTAAAAAAGTTGTTTTTAATTAAAATTTAGTAATGTTCACTATTCATCAAAATATGAAAGTTATCCGAAAAGTACCAAAATTTCACCTTAGGCTAAATTAGATATTCCGAATCCAAAAATGAAGTCCATTTTGAAATATAAAATATATATAATTTTAAAAAGTAGGTATTACTAGTCACAACGGCTAGTTTAATTAGTTGTGGTGAGTGTTAGAACTCGAGGTTGCGTACAACACACGCTATCGCATTATTCGAAGGGAAACGTACCGTGGAAGCTTGGGGTGGTTCATTTTAAATTTTTGATGTCCCCATTTAGTCAAAAAGTTTAAAATATTGTATTTAAAAAGGTTTCACTATTAGAAGTTGATAAAAGTGAAATACTGAAAATGAATCTGTTCTTGCATTATGACTAAGAAACTCATAATAGGGATTCTAAAATTATAAGGATTATATAAAGTTCAAAATGTAGTTAATACTATTCATGACCAGTTTTAATGGTCTGATTTAACTCGGTGTTGCGTGTAGTGCAAGTTATTGAATTATTTTTAAGAAATAACACACTCTGAAATCCTGGGGTGTTACATTCTCCCCTCCTTCAATAAATTGCGTCCTCGCAATTTGAAATTGTTCTTCGAAAATAAAAGGTTGAAAATAGATAATATATTTGTGGGAAACCCCACATCGGAAATTGGGTTACTAAAATTTAGTCTTAATATGAGGAAAAGAGAAATGAAAGGGTCACCACCAAATTATGATCTCGATTAGGAGAACATTGGTGGCAATTTGAGACATATAATTGGAGAAAAAACGTAAATATTTATAGGTAGTGATTGAGGTCATCAATCACAAACAAGTATAAAATTGAGGTCCTTAAATTCATCAATCTATGATGATTTGAAATACCATCGGTTCAACAAAACATAGGGAATTAGGATAACACATTTTTGACGTTTCAAAATATCTTAGTTGAAATCCCACATCGAAAAATGAATTAATGAGGCCTCTATTTAAAATAAAGAGTCGAAAGTATGAAGATTACCGAAAATAACACATACTAGGGTTCCATGTAGTAAAATATTGATATGGAAGAAAAATATAACCATCAATTACCTGATGGAGAGTGGTAGAGAACATGGCTATGAAAAGGCCAACAATCCCAAAGCCATAAATTAGTGATGATTTAAGGTACCATCTAGGAAAACATTTTTGTTCTAATTTGCTTTTCTTAATATTGAGGAATTTTTTATGAGATTGGCTAAGATCATATAGAGATATACTTACTTTATAATTAGAGTTTTATCCATTAATAAATTTCTACCACAAACTCATCTTTCACTCTAAAAGATAATAGAATGTAAAAAAATTCTATTTACACTATTCATATAGGGTTCCAAAATAAACGAATTTATAATTCATCTAAAATATCTTTTAATAAAAACTACATTATTTAATCCAGGAAATCTCGTGGGCCAGTGGTAGGTGATACACCCTTGTCGCCCTTCGGTTGCGGGTTCAAGTCTCGCAGCCTTGCCGGACGCGACGGGTTGCCGCCCGACCTCCGGGTTGTCCTTTTATGGAAATCCAAAATAATCCAAACTAGAACTATCCAAAATAATTCTATCCAAACTCATAGTCCAACATTTATAAGGAAGGTAAACATAATATAGATCATTTTTACCCCGTAATAGCATATGAATACCTTCATCATGTATTACCATATTCCTTATTGATTACATTCATGTTCCCTTATTCCATATAGAATGCTGGATATACTTCATTAATCCAAAAATGTTTTAAACCCCAACAATGATGGAATATACAAATCATTAATCAGCTTCATGGTAGTCAATATTATCCAATTTAATTTATCCAAATCAATCATGTATTATTCTAAAATCATCACCTCGGTATCTGAACCATATTATGGTTTATCTTTCTCTCAACCATATATTTTCCAAACATTTAACCTGCTACTGAGTCACTTTTCATTGTTCGACACCATCTCAAGTCCTTAATGAAATAGTACTGCAGTACAATCCTTATATACTCCATAATTATTATAACAAGTACATTGTTGATACAACACTCAATTGATATAATCAACATAATAACTCTAATCATTCCTCTAAATCTATTGTAGTATCATAACTTGATTATTATCCAATAGCATCATTTGCGGCATAGTCTGAAAACTGGGACATAGGTTCGCATAGTGTCCAAACTCCTTGAAAATTAAGCATTGTACATTTGAAACCATTTTCTTACCCTTGCAGTCATGTACTTTGTGCCCTTTTCCTCCACACTTATAACAAACTCCAATTCCTTTCAGGAAAGTTCCAGGGTGTTTCTTTCCTCAGTTACCACATATGGGAAAATTCTTCTTTTCCCTCTTCCCTTTATCCATCTTTCTCTCTTCTATACTTTTCATCTCTTGCTTCCCTTCAAAGCCATAGGACTCAGTAAACTCTTTACTTATCTTATCAACACATGATATTATTTCTTGATATGATGATAATACATGGGAGACTATTTCTCTTATAAATTCTAGCTTAAGTCCATGAAAGATATGATCCTTCCTTCTCTTTGGATCATGTGCATTTTTGGAGTTCTCATTCCTTCTACTGGGCGCCATTTCTAAACAATGGAATACACTAGATCAGTTTATGAATCAAAATACATAATCGCATACTTATAAAACACTTAACATAAATTGAACTATTTATGGATATAATCCATAATCATAAAAATGTCTTATTTGAGGATGTATATACTCATAAACCCTTCATAATGGTTTGTAAAGAAAATGAGAATTATCCTAAGCATATCCCCCGGGAGTGTCGTAACCAAGAGTGCAGCAAGGCCCGTTGTCGTGCACCAGTTCCCGTTCGAGTCTAGCTCAAAGCGGTGTTTTCGGGTTTTACCACTAGGTACATCTGTGCCAGAGCCACCTCTACCTGCTCGTATCCAGACAGAGATGTATTGCTCGGAAAACTCACAAAATCTCTACAATACCAAAATTCTAGGAAGTTCTTCTATACTAATCCTCAATGTTCATCTTAGGTCTACAAGCTCTAATCAGAGTTTATCTAAATCTAGATTCCAAGGTTTGTACTAAACTTCCTCTGATACCAACTGTAACGCCCCGACCATAGTTACCCAGAGTCGGTGCATTAATTACATAACATTGGCATGATCACGAGAAAGATCAAATCTCGAAAGACCGATTGGTTTAGTAGCCTTGGAAACACTAGATATATTCATAAGTTTTACATTACATCATAAATTGAAAAACTACTACAACAACATAATGCCTCTACAGTCCACACTATTAATCCCTCATAATATCCCTACAGGTCATTCATAACTTACTTCTTCACATCCTGGGAAAAATAAACCATAGAAAAGGGGTGAGCTCAAATGCCCAGTAAGGATAACAATATAGCGGAAACTATCATAAATAAGAATAAACATTTAAGGAAATGTATAACTAAAACAAAAGCCTTTCAAACATGAACTTTCAACATGGTATGGCATAAATAAAATGAAATAATGCCATTTACTTATTCACATGGATATTCTACTAATCGAATAATCACATGCAAAAATCAATAACCTCTTTCATAATTTTGGAATGCATAATGCCAGACTACCATAACCACATAGTCAAGGCCTCGTGCCAAGACTACAAATAAGATTTTTCCAAGTCCTTGTGCCAAGACACTAGTTTGTCTCATGAGACCTACCGATGCATCGAGGAGCTATAGCGGGCTCCACCCGTCACATATTAAGTCCAATGCATTCCCATATGAAAAGGTTTAAACATAACATAAACATTCGTATTAAAACTAGCATACGAAATGTCAATCATTTCACCATAAACTATGAATGGTATAAAAATAGCACATCCACAGTCAAACATATCACAAAACCTTCAATACAATATAGAAGTTTTGTATCATAATAAATCAACTTCAAATAAGCGTAAAATCCATCAAAGGATGTTGACATAGATGAAATCAAAACACTTTTTAGAGAAATATCTCTTTCTATTTTTGAAATCATTTAAGAGCCATATAAAATAAAACATTTTCTTGAAAATATTCTTATAAGCTTGTAAGGAAAACTTTGAAGATTTTATAACGGCAGAAAATAACCGCACTCGCCGTATAAGTTAAAAAAAACATTCTTACCTTAATTCTGTCAAAAAGGTTAAAAGGACCTTGTTTTGAAAAAGACGGAAAGATTCCTCTTATAAAAAGTCAAACAAGGGTATAAATGACTTTAACCCATATTCTTGTAAATAATAAAAATGTTTTGAAATACATTTTGAAGAAACATGGATGTGGATGATAAAGAGATCCTAGTAGATTATTACGTATAAACAACCTCGGATAATGAAGAGATTGTGAAATAACCCTTACCTCATACTTTTCCTTGGTTGGGGTAGGTTAACTTCCTGAATAATGGTGAAATAATTTTTATTAAATTATACAAGAATCATATACATTAATATGATATCATATATGATATTTTAATATTGATTTGATAATAATATCTTAGTATTATCGTTGTTTCGGGTGTTAACTTACTTGTTTTCTTTCATATGTTTTGTTACGTAAGACATGTTTGTAAAGAATAGGTTTTATATTATTCATATCCATAAGGATATCAAGTCCTTAAACATCATTTTTAAATCATCAAATGATAATTATACTTTAATGGTTACGATGGAGAATGAATCCCATCGCGTTCGTGGAGACGGTAGTCCGTACGTACGCACGAGCGACAATATCATTCTTTTGATATTAAAACAATATATAAATGGATGGTATATAATATATACAGAATCATTAACATGTTATATTTATTATTTACATGAGTTAAACATCATTATTATACCCATCCAAATAATATTATATTGAATAACAATTACACCACGACGTGGAGACGGTAAGCCGTACGTACGCACGTATGGTGACATGTTATTAAAAGGGTGGATAGAACACTGAATATGGTTGTACCATATTTATAATAACATCACAGTATATATATGATACTGGAGTTATTATTTTATAATGGTAACAACAAAGGAAGAAGAAGTGGGAGAAGAAATGAACTTGGAAAAGTGTGGTGAAATCATTACCTCTTCTTCGGTTTCTTCCTTTTGATTTGATCAAAAGGGCTCCTTAGGTTGGATTTCTGATCAAACTAAGGCGTCTAGGTTGTAGTGAGTGAAGTTGGGAGAGTATTTGGGCAGAGTTTGGCCGAACCAAAAGGCTTTGAAGGTGTGAAGAAATGAGAAGGAGGAGTGCCCTTTTATAAGAGGGGTGAGGGGCACCTTTGGAAAAGCTAGAAATATTAATTTATAATAAATTCATATTCGGTTTATAATGGCTCCAAAGTTGACTATTCATATGTTAAGGTGGGGATGGGTAGAAAACAACTCAACCAATATAATGTAGACAGGTTTGGGTACTTATATTAACCTTATCTTTAAGTATTAACTCTAAGTTAATTAGTTTCACTTTTACAATGTCTCTTTGTATTTTTATATAATACGGTTAATAAACTTACTATATACATCCAAAAGACCCACAAGTGGTCCATTAATGATGAACCTATCATGATATAAGTCTCTTGGCCGAACCTTAGATTTTTAGGAATTTAATATCAATTAATAATATAATATTTGTTTTAAGAACTCTTTTATGTCAATTTTGACACTATTCAATAGTTGATTTTTGTGAAACTTATAACGGATTGATTACTTCGAATAAAGTCAATTAAATCAATCCTAATATATCATATTATCCTAGAAAATTAGTTTAATTCATTAAAAGTTTCATATTATATTTATTTGGGTATTTATAATATCAATTATTTTAATTTTTGACTATTATAGTAATTACTGCATCATCATTGTGTCATAAATAAAATAACTTATTTAATGTCTAAAAATTATAAATAAAATATAATTATGTATTAAATCTTTTTATCTTTCTAATGAATATTTATAATCTAAAATCCAACATATATAACCCTATGTAACAATTGTTTTTCTAGAAGATATATGCTTGTGTCATTTTTGAATTCATTTTGACTTAATTAAAATAAAGTGTCATTATCACTTACAAGTGGATCCATGGGGTCCCAAAATAGACTCAAAGATGCCCATGGTCGACCATGTATCAACCAATAGGGTTAAGACACGTTTTAGGGTAATTTAGTATTATTATAATATAATTTTTTTAACCCTTATTTACCGGATTTACCCTTAACCATGGTAAATAAAATATTTACCGCAGTAATTATTCAAAATGTCTAAAAATAAAATTTACCTATTTACACAATTTGAACATCCTGATTCCAAATATGGAATCCATTTTTCTAAATTCAAAACATAGAAGTGGCAGAAATTAATTTAAAATTAATTCCCGCTGTCAAAACAAAAAGCGTGTTTTTAAGAGATAATAACTATCAAAAGATTGACACTTGTTTATGTTCGGTTTAATTGTAAAATTATTTCCAATGACCAAAATTATATTAAACGGTAAATATATATTCTAAATATACTTTAAAACTACTAAAATTCATAATTTATCACTATTAATTATTTTGATTCAAAAAGTTGTTTTTAATTAAAATTTAGTAATTTTCATTATTCATCAAAATATGAAAGTTATCCGAAAAGTACCAAAATTTCACCTTAGGCAAAATTATATATTCCGAATCCAAAAATGAAGTCCATTTTGAAATATAAAATATATATAATTTTAAAAAGTAGGTATTACTATTCACAACGGCTAGTTTAATTAGTTGTGGTGTGTGTTAGAACTCGAGGTTGCGTACAACACACGCTATCGCATTATTTGAAGGGAAACGTACCGTGGAAGCTTGGGGTGTTTCATTTTAAATTTTTGATGTCCCAATTTAGTCAAAAAGTTTATAATATTGTATTTAAAAAGGTTTCACTATTAGAAGTTGATAAAAGTGAAATACTGAAAATGAATCTGTTCTTGCATTATGACAAAGAAACTCATAATAGGGATTCTAAAATTATAAGGATTATATAAAGTTCAAAATGTAGTTAATACTATTCATGACCTATTTTAATGGTGTGATTGAACTCGGTGTTGCGTGTAGTGCAATTTATTGAATTATTTTTAAGATATAACACACTCTGAAATCCTGGGGTGTTACATTCTCCCCTCCTTCAATAAATTGCGTCCTCGCAATTTGAAATTGTTTTTCGAAAATAAAAGGTTGAAAATAGATAATATATTTTTGGGAAACCCCACATCGGAAATTGGGTTACTAAAATTTATTCTTAATATGAGGAAAAGAGAAATGAAAGGGTCACCACCAAATTATGATCTCGATTAGGTGAACATTGGTGGCAATTTGAGACATATAATTGGAGAAAAAACGTAAATATTTATAGGTAGTGATTGAGGTGATCAATCACAAACAAGTATAAAATTTAGGTCCTTAAATTCATCAATCTATGATGATTTTAAATACCATCGGTTCAACAAAACATAGGGTATAAGGATAACACATTTTTCACGTTTCAAAATATCTTAGTTGAAATCCCACATCGAAAAATGAATTAATGAGGCCTCTATTTAAAATAAAGAGTCGAAAGTATGAAGATTACCGAAAATAACACATACTAGGGTTCCATGTAGTAAAATATGGATATGGAAGAAAAATCTAACCATCAATTACCTGATGGAGAGTGGTAGAGAACGTGGCTATGAAAAGGCCAACAATCCCAAAGCCATAAATTAGTGATGATTTAAGGTACCATCTAGGAAATCATTTTTGTTCTAATTTTCTTTTCTTAATATTGAGGAATTTTTTATGAGATTGGATAAGATCATATAGAGATATACTTACTTTATAATTAGAGTTTTATCCATTAATAAATTTCTACCACAAACTCATCTTTCACTCTAAAAGATAATAGAATGTAAAAAATTTCTATTTACACTATTCGTATAGGGTTCCAAAATAAAAAAATTTATAATTCATCTAAAAGATCTTTTAATAAAAACTACATTATTTAATCCAGGACATCTCGTGGGCCAGTGGTAGGTGATACACCCTTGTCGCCCTTCGGTTGCGGGTTCAAGTCTCGCAGCCTTGCTGGACGCGACGGGTTGCCGCCCGACCTCCGGGTTGTCCTTTTATGGAAATCCAAAATAATCCAAACTAGAACTATCCAAAATACTTCTATCCAAACTCACAGTCCAAAATTTATAAGGAAGGTAGACATAATATAGATCCTTTTTACCCCGTAATAGCATATGAATACCTTCATCATGTATTACCATATTCCTTATTGATTACATTCATGTTCCCTTATTCCATATAGAATGCTGGATATACTTCATTAATCCAAAAATGTTTTAAACCCCAACAATGATGGAATATACAAATCATTAATCAGCTTCAAGGTTGTCAATAATATGCAATATAATTTATCCAAATCAATCATGTATTATTCTAAAATCACCACCTCGGTATCTGAACCATATTATGGTTTATCTTTCTCTCAACCAATATTTTCCAAACATTTAACCTACTACTGAGTCACTTTTATTTGTTCCACACCATCTCAAGTCCTTAATGAAATAGTACTGCAGTACAATCCTTATATACTCCATAATTATTATAACAAGTACATTGTTGATACAACACTCAATTGATATAATCAACATAATAACTCTAATCATTCCTCTTAATATGTGGTAGTATCATAACTTGATTATTATCCAATAGCATCATTTGCGGCATAGTCTGATGACTGGGACATAGGTTCGCGTAGTGTCCAAACTCCTTGCAAATGAAGCATTGTACATTTGAAACCATTTTCTTACCCTTCCAGTCATGTACTTTGTGCCCTTTTCCTCCACAGTTATAACAAAATCCCATTCCTTTTAGGCAAGTTCTAGGGTGTTTCTTTCCACAGTTACCACATATGGGAAAATTCTTCTTTTGCCTTTTCCCTTTATCCATCTTTCTCTCTTCTATCCTTTTCTTCTCTTGCTTCCCTTCAAAGCCATAGGACTCAGTAAACTCTTTACTTATCTTATCAAAACATGATATTATTTCTTCATATGATGATAATACATGGGAGACTATTTCTCATATAAATTCTATCTTAAGTCCATGAATGATATGATCCTTCCTTCTCTTTGGATCATGTGCATTTCTGGAGTTCTCATTCCTTCTACTGGGCGCCATTTCTAAACAATGGAATACACTAGATCAGTTTATGAATCAAAATACATAATCCCATACTTATAAAACACTTAACATAAATTGAACTATTTATGGATATAATCCATAATCATAAAAATGTCTCATTTGAGGATGTATATACTCATAAACCCTTCATAATGGTTTGTAAATAAAATGAGAATTATCCTAAGAATATCCCCCGGGAGTGTCGTAACCAAGAGTGCAGCAAGGCCCGTTGTCGTGCACCAGTTCTCGTTCGAGTCTATCTCAAAGCGGTGTTTTCTGGTTTCACCCCTAGGTACATCTGTGCCAGAGCCACCTCTACCTGCTCGTATCCAGACAGGGATGTATTGCTCGGAAAACTCACAAAATCTCTACAATACCAAAATTCTAGGAAGTTCTTCTATACTAATCCTCAAAGTTCATCTTAGGTCTACAAGCTCTAATCAGAGTTTATCTAAATCTAGATTCCAAGGTTTGTACTAAACTTACTCTGATACCAACTGTAATGCCCCGACCCCAGTTAACCAGAGTCGGTGCATTAATTAGATAACATTGGCATGATCACGAGAAAGATCAAATCTCGAAAGACCGCTTGGTTTAGTAGCCTTGGAAACACTAGATATATTCATAAGTTTTACATTACATCATAAATTGAAAAACTACTACAACACCATAATTCCTCTACAGTCCACACTATTATCCCCTCATAATATCCCTGTAGGTCATTCATAACTTACTTCTTCACATCCTGGGAAAAATAAACCATAGAAAAGGGGTGAGCTCAAATGCCCAGTAAGGATAACAATATAGCGGAAACATTCATAAATAAGAATAAACATTTAAGGAAATGTATAACTAAAACAAAAGCCTTTCAAACATGAACTTTCAACATGGTATGGCATAAATAAAATGAAATAATGCCATTTACTTATTCACATGGATATTCTACTAATTGAATAATCACATGAAAAAATCAATAACCACTTTCATAATGTTGGAATATATAATGCCAGACTATCATAACCACATAGTCAAGGCCTCGTGCCAAGACTACAAATAAGATTTTTCCAAGTCCTTGTGCCAAGACACTAGTTTGTCTCATGAGACCTACCGATGCATCGAGGAGCTATAGCGGTCTCCACCCGTCACATATTAAGTCCAATGCATTCCCATATGAAAAGGTTTAAACATAACATAAACATTCGTATTTAAAATAGCATACGAAATGTCAATAATTTCACCATAAACTATGAATGGTACAAAAATAGCACATCCACAGTCAAACATATCACAAAACTTTCAATACAATATAGAAGTTTTGTATCATAATAAATCAACTTCAAATAAGCGTAAAATCCATCAAAGGATGTTGACATAGATGAAATCAAAACACTTTTTAGAGAAATATCTCTTTCTATTTTTGAAATAATTTAATAGCCATATAAAATAAAACATTTTCTTGAAAATATTATTATAAGCTTGTAAGGAAAACTTTGAAGATTTTATAACGGTAGAAAACAACTGCACTCGTCGTATAAGTTAAAAAAAACATTCTTACCTTAATTCTGTCGAAAAGGTTAAAAGGACCTTGTTTTGAAAACGACGTAAAGATTCCTCTTATAAAAAGTCAAAAAAGGGTATAAATGACTTTAAACCATATTCTTGTAAATAATAAAAATGTTTTGAAATACATTTTGAAGAAACATGGATGTAGATGATAAAGAGATCCCAGTAGATTATTACGTATAAACAACCTCGGATAATGAAGAGATTGTGAAAAAACCCTTACCTCGTACTTTTCCTTGGTTGGGGTAGGTTAACCTCCTGAATAATGGTGAAATAATTTTTATTAAATTATACAAGAATCATATACATTAATATGATATCATATATGATCTTTTAATATTGATTTGATAATAATATCTTAGTATTATCGTTGTTTCGGGTGTTAACTTACTTGTTTTCTTTCATATGTTTTGTTACGTAAGACATGTTTGTAAAGAATAGGTTGTATATTATTCATATCCATAATGATATCAAGTCCTTAAACATCATTTTTAAATCATCAAATGATAATTATACTTTAATGGTTACGATGGAGAATGAATCTCATCGCGTTCGTGGAGACGGTAGTCCGTACGTACGCACGAGCGACAATATCATTCTTTTGATATTAAAATAATATAAAAATGGATGGTATATAATATATACAGAATCGTTAACATGTTATATTTATTATTTACATGAGTTACACATCATTATTATACCCATCCAAGTAATATTATATTGAATAACAATTACACCACGACGTGGAGACGGTAAGCCGTACGTACGCACGTATGGTGACATGTTATTAAAAGGGTGGATAGAACACTGAATATGGTTGTACCATATTTATAATAACGTCAAAGTATATATATGATACTGGAGTTATTATTTTATAATGGTAACAATAAAGGAAGAAGAAGTGGGAGAAGAAATGAACTTGGAAAAGGGTGGTGAAATCATTACCTCTTCTTTGGTTTCTTTCTTTTGATTTGATCAAAAGGGCTCCTTAGGTTGGCTTTCTGATCAAACTAAGGCCTCTAGGTTGTAGTGAGGGAAGTTAGGAGAGTATTTGGGCAGAGTTTGGCCGAACCAAAAGGCTTTGAAGGTGTGATGAAATGAGAAGGAGGATTGCCCTTTTATAAGAGGGGTGAGAGGCACCTTTGGAAAAGCTAGAAATATTAATTTATAATAAATTCATATTCCGTATCTAATGGCTCCAAATTTTACTATTCAAAGTTTAAGGTGGGGATGGGTCTAAAACAACTCAACAAATATAATTTAGACAGGTTTGGGTACTTATATTAACCTTATCTCTAAGTATTAACTCTAAGTTAATTAGTTTCACTTTTACAATGTCTCTATGTATTTTTATATAATATGGTTAATAAACTTACTATATACATCCAAAAGACCCCCAAGTGGTCCATTAATTATGAACCTATCATGATATAAGTCTCTTTGCCGAACCTTAGATTTTTAGGAATTTAATATCAATTAATAATATAATATTTATTTTAAGAACTCTTTTATGTCAATTTTGACACTATTCAATAGTTGATTTTTGTGAAACTTATAACAGATTGATTACTTCTAATAAAGTAAATTAAATCAATCCTAATATATCATATTATCCTAGAAAATTAGTTTAATTCATTAAATGTTTCATATTATATTTATTTGGGTATTTATAATATCAATTATTTTAATTTTTCACTATTATAGTAATTACTGCATCATCATTGTGTCATAAATAAAATAAATTATATAATGTATAAAAATTATAAATAAAATATCATTATGTATTAAATCTTTTTATCTTTCTAATGAATATTTATAATCTAAAATCCAACATATATAACCCTATGTAACAATTGTTTTTCTAAAAGATATATGCTTGTGTCATTTTTGTATTCATTTTGACTTAATTAAAATAAAGTGTCATTATCACTTACAAGTGGATCCATGGGGTCCCAAAATAGACTAAAAGATGCCCATGGTAGACCATGTATCAACCAATAGGGTTAAGACACGTTTTAGGGTAATTTAGTATTATTATAATATTATTTTTTAACCCTTATTTACCGGATTTACCCTTAACCATGGTAAATAAAATATTTACCGCAGTAATTATTCAAAATGTCTAAAAATAAAAGTTACCTATTTACACAATTTGAACATCCTGATTCCAAATATGGAATCCATTTTTCTAAATTCAAAACACAGAAGTGTCAGAAATTAATTTAAAATTAATTCCCGCTGTCAAAACAAAAAGCGTGTTTTAAGAGATAATAACTATCAAAAGATTGACACTTGTTTATGCTCGGTTTAATTGTAAAATTATGTCCAATGACCAAAATTATATTAAATGGTAAAAATATATTCTAAATATATTTTAAAACTACAAAAATTCATAATTTATCACTATTAATTATTCTGATTAAAAAAGTTGTTTTTAATTAAAATTTAGTAATTTTCACTATTCATCAAAATATGAAAGTTATCCGAAAAGTACCAAAATTTCACCTTAGGCTAAATTAGATATTCCAAATCCAAAAATGAAGTCCATTTTGAAATATAAAATATATATAATTTTAAAAAGTAGTTATTACTATTCACAACAGCTAGTTTAATTAGTTGTGGTGTGTGTTAGAACTCGAGGTTGCGTACAACACACGCTATCACATTATTCGAAGGGAAACGTACCGTGGAAGCTTGGGGTGTTTCATTTTAAATTATTGATGTCCCCATTTAGTCAATAAGTTTAAAATATTGTATTTAAAAAGGTTTCACTATTAGAAGTTGATAAAAGTGAAATACTGAAAATGAATCTGTTCTTGCATTATGACTAAGAAACTCATAATAGGGATTCTAAAATTATAAGGATTATATAAAGTTCAAAATGTAGTTAATACTATTCATGACCTGTTTTAATGGTGTGATTGAACTCGGTGTTGCGTGTAGTGCAATTTATTGAATTATTTTTACGAAATAACACACTCTGAAATCCTGGGGTGTTACATGCCATATATGTGTCATGTGTTTATATAATACCCAAAAATCAAGACACCCTAACAAATCCCCCAGTGGGTTGCGTCTTCACATCATGTTACATCATCCATGATCAATACCATGACAGCCATAAAAGATAGAAATTTTTTTATTTCCCCCATCATAGAAATAAGTAGCCTATTCAATTAATGTTTAGATAAAACGAGTAGTCTGTTAGTACAAACCAGTATGGCACCACCAACATCGTCTAAAACAACATTAACTCTATAAAAGTGTATGAATTTATTAAAATAATAAGGTGAAATAAATTAATTAGTGAAAAAATTTCATTATTATTTAAGAAAATTAAGAAATCAGGTTCATAATAACACTCAAACTATCCATACCTACTTCATGTCATTTCGATGTCTGAACGATATCACATAGTTAAACTCATATCATTATAGTATCTGCATTCCCATTTCATTTCACTTCATATAATTTCAATTTTGATTCAATGTATAATACCAATCTCTTGGGCATAGAACGTAATGTATATCAAGACATAGATATATGAAGTGTTAGTCTCTATCACACACCTCATGGGTATTTGGAGTATCAGTCCCTATCTTGTATAATAAAATCACATGCATGAATTTGAACCTATATTATAAATGTTATAACCCCATGGGAATTTAGAGCATTATTTCTTATCCCACATCCCATTTATCAATCAATAACATATATAAAATAAATCACATTTACCATGGTTACACATCATTATCAATTTTTCTTATTATTCAGATAATGTTATAATATTTCAAGTATCAAACTAATCACGATTCATAACTCTAACACCGTGGAATATTATGTACAATTCAAAATTAAACAATTAATCAAAATTTAATTAAACAACCCATTTTCTTTCATATGTTAATATATATATCACTTAATTCATGTAATTATTAAATTCAATATCCCTTTAATTGAAAAATTATACAGTCACAGTAAATAGTAAATTTTTGAAACCCAATGTTTGATCAATTTCGTAATCACAACATCTCAATATATAATTAAATAATTCATTAATCCATTTGGAGATCTGATTTCTCAAAATTATATGTTTAATTTCACAAATTCAATACGAAGATTTATATGTAAAAATATGGGGTGTTAAATTTAGACAACCTAACTCATGATTGTTGACTACCATTCACAAAAAGATGAATTACAAAAATTCATGTGGAAGGTAAAATTGCACAAAAAATAATAAAATATATATCATACTCTAGATGAAGATCATATGGAGAAAGATTCATCAAAACCTCTACCCAAACCCCTTTCAACCAATGAAACAATTACCTCTATATTTTGAAGTGACACAGGAGGATGAAGTGAATATAATTCGAAATTTCATACTAAGAGTGGTACAGATCTATCATTCAAGTATTAAAATTAATATTAGTAATGTTTAGAAGGCCTTGTAATCCTCCAATAAGGTTCAAAAAAACATTATTATTTTATTGGTTCTATGTTGGGGAGATTTGGTATTAATACCATAGGGTTGGGGACTTTTTTATAAATTATAAGGGGGTTAAAATTAATCATTCATAGTTTCATGTACAGTTGAACGGTTTGTAAAACCAGGCTCTCTAATTGTAATCTTGTTGTAGTGGGTCTCATTGTTTCTCCTAAAAGGTTTCATAGTTTTAATGACCCTTCACCAATAAGGGAGTCCCCCACTTTTTGGGGTTTCACAGTTTTGGAAAACTGTGCTCCAACCATGCACTAGAAAACATCCAACAAAAATATAAAAAATTCACTTGAACACACCCAAGATAATACTAAACCTATGTGCACTAAAAAACTATTTACATAAAAGAAAGCATGAGGCATCTCCATAATGATCAATATCATACATGGTTACTTGATTGAATGATTAAAATGAACAAATATTTAATATGAATCTTGTCATGCAAAAAATTTATAGACACTTTTGGGTATATATAAGGATATTAAAAATAAATTTAACCATTATACCCCATTTTTATCATAAATTAGGTTCTCTTTATTTCACTAAAGTAAATTTTTTTAGGATAAAAATTGGATCGTATGCCAAATTTTGGAATATTGATTGAAAATAAGAAATTTATTTTATAATAATATGTTTTAAAAATATTAAAAAAATAAATTTAACATATGAGTGCATAATAAAATATAAAATATTTTTTAGGGAAAGAATCCTTTTATTGATTAAATTATATCATTCCTTATTATAACCACATTTTTTCATAAATTTTTTTTATTTTTTATGTTTTTTATTATATAAATTAATCAGTATTATATTATGTGTAATAAAAATATAAGATATAAACAATTTAATTATAAATTTAAATTAGTTAAAAAACCATGTTCTTAAATAAAAAATATATTTATATCATTTAATTATTTCATATATTATTAACTATAATAAAATAAATAAATATATTTTTTTCCTTTTACATAATTTATAAATATTAATTTTATTTAATATAATATTTAATTTTTCTTAAAAATTCATTATTTAAAAAGAAAAAATAATTAAAATAAAATATATTCTAAAAAATGTATTTCTATATTTTTAAAATATAATTTATTTAACATTGATTATATGTCAAATATTATTTTTAAAATTCATAATAATGTTTCATACATAATTATTATAATGTTTTATTTTTTACACATGTGTGTTCCCTTAAAAAAATAATTCCTTATCAAATTTCTTTTCATTATTATGTGTAAAATAATCTATATAACGGGTTAAAAATATGTGATATCACAAGTTAAAACCCTTAAAAAACTCTCTCCATTTAAATTTCTATATATAGATGAGAAATATGGGATAAGTTTTATCTTATTCTAACATTTATTACCAAAATAATGTTTTAAATCTTATAATTTCTATAAATAACATTACCTAGATGGATGATCTTTTCTCATCGTAATATATCAATATAATAAAATAATTGTACTAGTTATTAAGAATTAAATTGGTTAGTATCCATATGTAAAACCTACGAGTTATGTAAAATAAAGAATCTCACTAAGACCGATGTATCATGGTATACACAATCAATTCATCTTTAATATCACAATTCATTTCCCTGGGGATATTAAATTGAATATATTTTCAATAACTACATTCCATAAATTGTGATGTAGATTAAAATGAATAATGTTATTTATACAATGGCCTACATGGACATGTTTGTTAAATTATATATGTTTTAGCTTATATATCATAATAAATATATGTTACAAATACTTTCCACCCTCTTCCATCATCTGCACATGTATATGATGCATATATTCAATAGTTTTGTAGATTTTTTTTCATATATATGGATGCAAGACACTGGTATATTCTTATTTTTGGGATACATATTATTCCATGGTTATACATAATTAAGAATTCTCTTTAACATCTATATCTGAAAGTATGTTGAATAAATTATCATACAGTTAAATTTTTCTCTATGTGTCATTGAATTTACATTTTATGATATTAGATTAGAATGAATAGACCCAAACCATGGTTTTTATATGTGGGTAGTAAAATGGAAATGTGGGTTTGTCCCAATGATAAATATCATCATATCAAGAGTATATTGAAAAAAACATAAGAATGGTCCCCTACTATTTATCATCAGGGTTGGTTATATAAAGGACTATATAGATTGGTTTTAATTCCGATAATAAAATATGAAATTGAGTTTTATTATATTTCTTTTAAGAGATTAAAATAATATATTTTACATGGCATAATACTATGTCTTGGGCTCTAATGTGGTGCTATTTTTTCCAATTGGATTTGGTCCAACAAATTGGATTTGACTATACATAAACTATCCTAGGGCCATGGTATATATGAAAACCTAAGTGAATTAATTTTTACTTATATTCAAAGAGAATCAAAGGATAATTTTCATTTTCTTTCTCAGGTCCAGAGGGAATAGGTTCATACAATTTAACTTCCATTATCATGTTACTGTAATAGAATATGATGAAAATTATTATTTTCATAATTAATATCTATATGTTACTAAAGATAAATAAAATTATTTAATATGTTTAGAAATAGAAATACTTTTATCCCCTAATCTTATGAATATTATCTATGAATAGAGTTCTAATAAAAACAATGGAAACATTAATCATACATAGCATAATCATAAAATAGATTAAAAGTAGAAAATATTGTTTTGATCAAACAATATTCAATGTTTAGAATTTGATGTCAACAATAATGTAATCTGAAAATGAAATCCAAAGACTAGATGATATATGTTAATAAATAGAATGTCCAAAAATATAAGAGAAAACAAAGATGTTTCTACTAATGAATAATCAATGTAGAACCATTTAAGAATCATGGACGAAATGAATTTTGTGATTGAAATGAATGTTGAAAAAAATTAGGTTATCAATGGTGAAGAATGAGTGTAGAAACATTAACCAAAAAGAAGATTCAATTAATAAATAATTTAATGAAAGAATTATGGTTAGGATGAAAATGTATGATAATGACAAAAAATATTGAAAGAAAATAATTTTTTATGCTCATGTGTGTGACAAAGTGAATAATACACTAATTGGCTATATTGGTACACAGTTTGTATTCCATGCACAAGTTTCTCTTTATCAAGTGTCTTTTATCCCAAAATATTAAAACAATATAAATTGGTTGTAATCCATAAACTGTAGACCCAATTTTTCCTCCAATAATCTACTCATAACATTTACCATGTGACCCTTCAAATGTAACAAATCATGCAATCAATACATGTCATTTATATTTGAAACACCCCCAACAAAATCTAAATTAGGTACTTGTATTTGTTTGTGTGTATGACATGAGAAAAAATGCCTATAAATAAATATAATAACCCAATAAATTATAATATATATACAATTTTAACTGGATTTTATATAATTTATATATTTCAATGCATGATACATTGTGTTAGTGTTTTTTACCCATAATAGTTACTTCTTACTATTTCCTGTGTTATATGTAAGACCAAGTCACCCAAAATAATAATATATTATTAAAATATTCTTATTTAATAGAATAATGTGTACAATCATTTTCTCAAATAATATTAATGAACATATGAAAATATTTTTTTACAGGAATAATTCAATGGTTATATATTCTTTATAAATATATATACGATGTAATTTAATATTAAAAGAATATTTTTATACAAAACTACTTTTTATGATGAAAAAGATAGTTACCCTAATAGATTAAGATATTAAAAATTAGTGAGTGATATAAATTCAATATATATATATATATGTTATATTTAATAATATATTTTTAATGTCCATTAAAATTATTTGATGAGAAAAATAATAATAACAATTCCAATTGTTCACATAAAAACCTGTATTTTTATTAAGAAATTAATACAGCTTTTTAATGGAGAAAATGTTTTCAATCTAATGTTTATAGATTTTTATATTGTTTATGTCAAAATAAAGTTCACATTTTAATGGTAAAGAAATATACTATGATAATGTTATTTTTTAGTATTTTTCTATAATGTTTTAATTTTTAGAAAATAGTGAAAAATATAGAGATATAATTATAAATTAAATTTTCATTAAATTTCTATACAATTTTTATTTTTATTTTAAATAAATATAAAAAGATGGATTAGAAATTTTTTTCCAGTTAATCCAAATTATTATATTATATTAATTTTTAAATTAGAATTTATAATATAAATATAGAAATCTTATTATCATTTTTACATTAAAAATAGTCATTATTGTCGCATCTCACAAGATAAAATATATATTAATTTAAGCCAATTTTTTTATTGAATTTCAAAAAATGAATTAACTATTTTGAATCATAAGAATATATAATTTCTATTAATTTCATCAATGTTTTTAAAAAAAATGATTACTCAATTTGATTAAAATTGTTTATAATGATTATGTTAAAATGAAATAGAATAATGAACTAAATCATACTTTTAAGGCCCCAAATGACCTAGAATTTTTTTTCCAGTTAATCCCAATTATGTTATTATATTCATTTATAAATTAAAATTTATAACATAAACATAGAAATCTTATAATCATTTTTAAATTAACAATAGACATTGTTGTCTCATCTACAGGATAAAATATATATTAATTTAATCCACTTAAGTTTTTTAATTTCGAAAAATGAATAAACTATTTTGAATCATAAGAATATATAATTTCTTTTAATGTCATCGATGTTCTTAAAAAAATGATAACTCAATTTGAATAAAATTGTTTATAATGATTAAGGTAAATTGAAATAGAATAAAGAACTAAATCATAATTTTAAGATCCCAAATGACCTAGAAATTTTTCGAAAGGACATCTTCTGACCATATATAGATCATCTAATCCATTTTCTCATATTTTTTCTATATTACAAGAGTTACAATCCTCCTCTATAAAATGGAATCCTCTCCACCCACTTCATCTCACCTATCACAACACATTTGATCAAAAAATATCTACCCAAATATCTTCTCAACATCCCTCCCCTCATCATATAAATCTATCATTTAACTGAAAACAATCCAATAAACCCATTTATAGTAAATGAAAATGAGTTACACGACTAATAGGTAACATAATTTCTTATAATATTTTGCTTTATTTACACTCTCTATCATCTATATTCATATTATTCCATGATTATTTGACACCACCAGTATTATTAATATACTCTTATTATATTATTTTATTTTTTAATCTGAACTTATAAACTACTTTTTATAATGGTTAATGATAATACTGTTTATGTTAATGGAAAACTACTGTCTCACAATACGATCATTAGTTTTCTTCTTTTACACCTATCATGGTGTAAATTATGATATACACTATATTATATATTTTACAAATTATTTTTATTATTTAATTTTTATTATTTAATAGGTTTATAAAACATAAAATGATATATTACATTTATATTAAAAATTATAACATTTTTTGGAATGGGTGGACTACATCCCCATAAAAGCAATGTAAATCATTTACATGATAAATAGGAAATATAAGGGATGGTTGTAATTGAATATTTATGAAATAAAAAATATATATGATATTAAATACATAATTAACTTTCTATATATAAAATATATATCATTTTGTTTAATACCCTTTAAATCACATAAAAAGATATATCATCATTCATGTGTGTGCTAACTACCACCTCCTTCACATGATGATATTCCATATACATAACAAGAATAATCAAAATATTTATATATCATTAATAAATTTGTTATTATGATATAATTATCATTATTCATTGATATGTTTGTAACTACATTATTTTTCATAATGATCATTGAAATATGATAACATGACCTCTGTGTATGTATGAATGAATGTCTTCATGATTTGTAGCATTGGTTCATTTTTCATGACCATATTTAATTATTGTTTTTAAAATAATATTTATTTTTACCTAAAAAAATATTCCATAATTATTATTATAGATATGTTATATAATGTCCCCTTTGACAAAAGTTTACCTTCAAATTTTGTTTACTTGTATACCAAATTTGGTCAAAACACATGATGTAAATGTAATTTGGTAGGTAGATTATTACAATATGGTAATAAGTGAAAGGAAGTAATTATAAACTTGATATTTTTTATAATTAAAGTAGATAATTATCATATGATTATTATACATGACTTTAATATGAATTCACCTGAACATAAACACAATGTAGGGTATTTTGTACCAATTTACATTCCATTGAGACTTATTTTTAATTATGGACATATTTTATTTTATAGGTTACACATATAAACATTTAACATGTTATATCATGAAACTCATTATTCATATTATATTATAATTTTATTTAATATTACTACTTCATTACTATTACTATTGAAATGTTTAAAAGTGGTATGTGACTCTTTGTAATATTTGACGATTATACTCCTCGATAATGTTATTAATGATTATATTTGAGATTCTTATTTCCTTTTATGAATCATAAAATTATCTTAAAACAATCATGTAATCTTTGTTAACCTAAATTCTTATATATATTGTATATAATAAAACATGGACATATAATATCAGGATCCATTCATTCTTTGGGATATTCTGATATCATTTTGAATAATTTAATTTAATGAGATTTGAGATAAAAGTTATTAAGGTGAAAATAAATTAAATAAATTTTTTTCATTTGGTTGTATTACAAAACCATTCCCATTAATATTATATGATTTTGTGTATACACAAATTGACTATATAATGATTTATGTCCTCATATATATGTAGATTTAATGTTCAGAAACATAATATACTAATTTATTTATTCTCACTCTAATATTATAATCATTTCAATTGTATGTTTTTATTATTTTATTTTTATTTTTTACACTATAAGTTTCATCAGAGGAAATTATTTGATTACTCTATAATAAACCATTTAATTTTTTTATCATCTATTTATTAATTACAATTATTTATTGATAATACCATTTTAAACATTTGTTACTCAAAATGATTTTAGAATTGTTTTTAATAAAACATGACTTTATATCTCCCTTTAGTAAGTGAACATGTTTCATCTAAAAAACAAATTCAAAAAAAAATTCAATGATGTTTTTAGCATGTTTTATTCATGAAATTTTTATATGTATTTTTATTACTGTTTTTTTCAATGGATTCTTCTTTTCATCTTCTAAACAATGAATTTTTATAACCATATTACTATTTGAAAGTAATGTTCTTTTTATCATATAATTTCTCTAAGGATATACTCTATTTCATATCATTGATCATTTCTTTTCCTGTTTATAAGTTTAATTTTTATATATAATATCATAAAAATAAATTTTCAAAGTGTGTTTTAAAAAATATTTTTCAAAACAAAACAATGTATTCTTCAAGAATTTTTATGATGGATATTCTTATAGTAGTTATATTTACCAATGAAAAAAAATTCATTTTACACTAAGTGGAAATATTTTACTGATAATGTCATCATTATTCCTCCGTATTGACAATTGTGGATTTGGTCATTAATAATATTCGTGTTTACTTCTATGATTCATTTTTAGTCACCTTGAAATATTCAATCGCTTATGATCCTTGATTGTTTAATTTACGATAAATTATCAATTTAGTTTATCTGAGATATTAATATTTTAATAATTGAATAACATTTTACATACAGTGTATAAATTGATAGTTATTAGATTTTTTTGGTGAAATATTGAAAATTATATTATCTTTATTTAGTTTAAATATTTCATGATGCATATTATTTATTTTGGTCACTCGACATGAGGAATTTTTGTACTGGTAATGATGGGAGGGGCACATAAATTATATAGCTTATAAATGAATAAATAGGATCTTATGTGCGAAATAAGTTGCTCAAATTATACATGAATTTATCCATAGTTGTAAATTTTTAGGAGGAAGAAACATGACAATATATGTCCTAATGTACATTAATGATGATGTACAATAATTAATAATTTCCGTAATTTTGTTACAATTATTATTCATCAAATTATATCTTATTTGACATATTTGTGGATATGTTTCATTTTTAATTCAATGATTAAATACTAGGTGCTCTAGTTTCATACCTTGGCTTTTTTATTTGTTTTTAACTTTTCATTTGAAATGAAATTCTGTTTAATTTAAATTTCCATATTTCTAATTCACTTCTTTTTCAACCTATTGATTACATAGAATGTGTGTTTATCTATATATCATTCCATGTTTATTTATTCATATAGATTCATTATTTCTTCCACAATAATTTATTCTTATCAAAAAATTATTCTATCTTTTATTTTTCTATATTTCTTAGATTAGATGAAGTTTACGAATAATGATTTTCAATGGTAAAATATAAGGAATAAATTTATCATCGAAGATATTTATACGAAAAAATATTTTTTTATTTATTATGTTAATTTTTATTAAATGGCTCATTTAATTATATAATTTCCCAAAAATAATTACCAAATTTGTATTTTGGGGTTTTATTCCTAATAAGAATGCAAAGGTAATTGATAGATGTACTATAAATGGTTTTATGGATTCACACTAGATCAGCTAAGGATCTATTGGAGAAGAATTTGTTGAATTATTTATTTGTTAAATACATATTGAAACATTAATTAAAATTTCATTTAGTGATTAACCATATTTGAAGGACGTCCATCATATTAATTTTTGAAATTTTATTAAAATGTTTTTATATAAGTACATAATTTATGCTATGTTAAAACCAATTGAATCAAACAAGGTAGTGGGTCTTTGACACATGACCAAAATACTATAAGGGTTTAATAGAAAACCCTACAAAATGTATTGTCATGTTTAATATTTCATTTTTTTTTGTTGAAAAAATAGAATAATATATACAAATGATATTCCATTATTAATTATTATAGGTTAAAATTAATATCATAACCATATTAGTAATGGTAATTATTTATAGATAAATTGTTGGATTTTTGAATTTTTATTGGTCTTATGATCCTTTAGAAATGTGTTTTAATGCATCATGAATCAAATTTAATTATTAATGAATTATAAATTTGATTGAAATAGAACCATATATAAGAATTAGGTATATATATATATAATGTAACAATACATAAGATGTATTGAATTCAAAAACATTTGGAAAAGTACATTCAATAAAAAATAATGTTTTAATACCACCTTTTTTTTGAACCAGTGGACATAGAAATCATCAATGATTATTGGAATTGAGGCTTGCAAATTTATGTTCATTATTTACGTGTTTGTGAGGGATGAATTGAATCACTACTAAAAAATATTTACACTTATCCTCAAATTATGTATCTCCACTTGGCAGTACTTTTATACTAGTTATATGTGAGACCGTTAAAACATTGAGCATCCCATTTTCTCTTTTCTAGAGAATGTTTTAATACCAATTTCAGAGTGACATATTTTAAATGTTTGAAATAACAAACAATATATCAACAATATTGATTTTAAATTTTAGGGAAAAATTTAATTAAGGTGGGGAGAATGTACACCTCAAAAAATCTAAAATAGTTACATGCATTTGATGGTGTGTATGAAACACAACACATATAATGTAAGGGAATATAAGGTCATGAAAAATTAAAAAATAATTACTACTCTAAATAGATTCTATAGGTTCTATATATTAAAATTAATGATACACTGAATTACCCGGCATTACACATATGAAGGTTGTTTTTCAATAAATTTTGTTACACGTAAGACATCATTTTACAGAACAATAATATATTATTAAGTTGATATTATTTAATATAATAAGATATAAACTAGATATAATTAACAATTTTATCTAAATTATGAATTTTTTCTTTCAAAACTAATTTATTCGTAACAATATAATTGGAAATGAAGGTAAAAACCCATTGAATATAAAGATGATATTTTTAAAGAAAACTATTCAGATTCTTAAAAAGCTATTTTACACAAATAGAATAAATTAATTACTATTAGTTGGTTATTTTAATTTAATATATATATAAATAATGTGTTATTAATAATGTCTCTTAAGTTCATCAAAAATAATTGATAAGAAAAAAGTTTAGAAACCCCATATTTAACATATAGAAATCTGTATATTTATTAAGGTACTTTTACCACCTATTAATATGAATCCAATTTTAAATACAATAGTTGAAAAAAATTTATATATTTTTATGTTTAAATAAACTTTATATTTAATTTAAAATATAAAAATTAGGATATGGTGAATTTTTTGCTTCTTTTCGTGCTGTTTAAGTTTTTTAATAAATTGTTAAAAATATATAAATTTAATTCAAAAATTAATTTTCACTTGATTTTTTTTATATGGATAAATATTATTTTAGTAATTTTTAAAATGGATGTTTGATGAAAATATAGGATTAGTAGAATTTCCCTTTATGGCGATGACATATGATTCAATAACAGAGGACCTAGGTCCCCCTCCCTATTGGAATTTTGAGTTCCTTGGTCCCATTCATCTCAATAGAAGTTCTTTCATTCTATCCTCCCATTCTATTATCTGGAGTTTCATTCGTTGTTTCATCGAACCGGATATGCCTGAAAGTCCCAGATTGGTAATGTGGTTCACCTTAATAGATTTTATTTTCTCCAATGTTCAATAATGTATTTTTCCTCTTCAATCTGATTCTGGTGGCTCGATTTCATCATTAGCAACACTTGATTTAAGTGCTTGATCATTTCGTCTTTGAATCATGGGGTTTGTGAGATCTTGAGTTTGTTGGGAATCTTGATCAAATGAAAATTATGAATCGGTTTGGGTCGATGACAGGCATCATCATTTCATGGTATGTATCTCCATGATGAAGTGATGTATTCTTATTCTTTATTTGTAGATGGATCTTAGATTTCCATAATGACATAGATAATCTGACTACATCAGATTGGGTACGTTTCCACGATCTCTCACTTCCCATCCAAAAAACATAATTTTTACATCTTCTCGGAAATATGGTGGGTCATTATTTGTGTTTTAATTCCAAAACTGAAGTTCTTTTCCATCATGTTTTCCCCAGTATCTTTGTGGAGGTATACATATCCAAGCCGCCAGTGGATTTCATGTGGATTTCCAATGGACAAAAATTATGGGGGAAGAAATTTGTTAAGATTGAATATTGGATGGATTTTTTCATATATTGCAATATACATTGACACATTGTTACCATCATTAATAGTGGGTCTCTAAACATGATGTTTAAGGATCTACCACATGATAACTTTGTCCTTCGTGATAGTTCTGTCGTTGAAGATCTAATGTTGCACAAGAAGGATTACCTTGATGGATCACTACAAAATGTTCACATATTGATACAGTAGTCTTAATTGGTTACTGTCTTGGGTAATGATGTAACTTGAAAGGGGTATTATCATGTGAATATATTTTTTATTGGTATGTCGAACCAACATTTGTTGTTACATTTTGATCCAAAGGGAAGTGGACTTTTTGGAAGGATGAAGTAGGATTTTAAGTTTTTCACTCCTCCAGGAGTAAAGAAGGAAATGGTGGTGGTTTAAAATAAGAATGTAGATGGATTTGTTGTATCTCATGAGAATACATGAGGTGTTCCAGAGATTATTATAGTGCTTGAGGGATCTCATATTTTTTTAAGCCCTCAAAAAGAAGAGGCCACTCTTGTTATTGGTAATAGGTTTTTTTGTCTAGAATTTTATGATTTGATACTAGAGCCTAAAGATGTTGGGAATGGTGAGAGTGATCTAATTATGAAAACAACATTGGAAGTTGTATTAATGCAGGCAGGATGTGATGGTCATGGTAAAGATAGAGTTTCATCTGGTGTGGTCTTAGAAGAGAAATGAACAATTTGTGATATTCTAGTTCATGATTTAGGGGATGTGGATATTTCCTTGGTACACAAGACACAAATTTTCATGAGGAGATTAATACACATTATAAATCATTAAATGTTTTTCTTCAATAGGAATTTTTCACTGAAGATGATAATAAAATGGATGGATATCCCTCTCAAAATAAATTCACCTTCAATGTTGTCATCATTCAAGGGAAACAAAATGAATCTTCTCCCCAAAGAGAAGTCTGAGGAAGGACTACTTCAACGTGTCAGGGAATGTTTCAAACATATCATCAAGAATGTTATTATGAATTATTGATGTTGAAGCATTTTAATAATTTAGAAAAGATAACACCCCATGTGAATGGGAAACTGTGGATGAGTTTGTTCATGAGACCAATATCTCTTATTAACATTCGTTACACTTGGAAGTGGGTGTTATTTTCTAGTTTTTATACACTTATTTTTAAAATATTAAATTTCATAGGAGTAGTTTCACCAATCTCATGAATTTTCTAGTAGAATTTAAATATTAAATATATATTGTTTTTTTATAAATCCAATTTAGGTCATTGAAATCAATATCACTTTGAAATTGACAATATAAATATATAAACTCTTTTGATGTTTTTTACTTGAAGTACCCACATTGTCATCTCATCTTCAGTATTAAATTAAAATTAATTTTTGCAACATTTGTGATTGGAATTTTGTTAAATTTAATCCCAATTTATAATAATAATAATTTATAATTTCTGAAATTATGAACATAATTTCTGATGAAAATGATTTTTGATTGTAATTATAAATCATTACGACGATTATGGTAAAATTAAGATTAATATGGAAGTAAACCTTAATCACAAGGTCCAACTGACCATAGAACATGTCCAATGCTAAATGGATGTCCATATATAGACCTTATAATCCTTTTGATACACATTGGGTCATAATTGGAGCCACATTCAATGTTAAAATCATGTATCGAAATCCCTTTTCAATATATCCCAAAAGTGTGGCACATCCTCCACTATAAGAAGGAATCCTCTTCTCATAATGACTCAAACCTATAAAGACACTTCTTATCAACAAATATCTTATAAAATAGATTCTAAAAGACTAGAATGTCATCCTAGAATCCACAATTTTTTTTCTGGAATCAATTTTTGGATTCCCTCTGGTGGAAACCAATAGTTGTTACCCAATTTAGAGGTATCATCTTTCTATAAGCTCTTTAGTTTATTTAACATTATCAAAACCCAAAAAATATTAATATTCTATTATTATATTAAAAAAATAGTATCCTTAATGTAATAATATTTTTTATGTTATGGTTTTAAACTATACACACCCCCCCCATCTAGTTGGTAACGAACATACTGTGTATATGAACGGAGAACTACTGCCTCACAAAACAATGATTATTCATTCATCCATTACAACATATCAGTGTATTTATTAGGATGGAAACTATTTTTTAAATGTCATATAAGATATATAATATGTCTAAATTCTTATTTAATTGTTTTTTTGACTCATACCCTTTTACATTCCATATTTTTGTAAATACAATTGCATCGTTTCTGGAAGTGTGGACTATCGTCCCCTATAAGTGATGTAATTCATTCAACCTATACATAGATCTTATAAATGATAGTTTTATATAACTATATATCACATAAAATAAAAATATATGATATTAAGGAATTAAATTACTTTTTATAAATATATTATATATCATTTTCGTTGTTACCCTTTCTCATACTTTAAAACTGATAATGTCATTCATGGATGTGTGGATTACAATCGCCTCAATATTATATGATTACATTTTATAAAAAAATATATATAAGTATATATGATTAAATAATATTTTATTTATTATATAATGATCATTCTGGAATGATATTATTTTAGATACATTGATTCCATAATGATCATTGATAACTGAGAATGTCACTAGGGAATACTTACATACTATCATTTCCATGATTGTAATATTATTTTAATTTTTAGAAACCATATTTAATGATTGGTTAAAAAATAAAAATTTATGTATAAATATAATAATAATTTCATTTTTAATATTCTAGAGATTTTATATAGTCTATTGAGCATACATTACCTACCGATGTTTTTTGACACATAAACCGAATTTGGTTAAAACACCATATGTAAATGTAATTGAGTAAGTAGGTTTATAAAACACGGTTAAAATTGAAATGTAATTAATAATAAACATTACAAAAATTATCAGGATAGTATATAATTAACATAAGTTTTGTGGTCATGATTTTAAATAACATTCTCCTCAAAAGAAACACAATATAGTAGATTTTGTCTTAATTTACAGTCCACTCAGACATACTTATAGCCAAGGATGTAATTTGTTTTATATAGTGTATTTATTTTAATTAGACATGATATATCATGAACGTATTTATTTTTAATATTATAAGTTTCATTTAATGGAAGTACATATTGGATATTATTATTCATATGTTTCAATGTGGTATGTGACACTTTGGACAGTATATTGATTATTCACCTTGAGAAAGTTATTAATGATTACCTTTACAATCTCACATCATTTTGTTATTGTTAACAATCTCATGAAACAATCACATTATTTTTTATCTAAAAATTTTATTAAAATTTTTTACATACTGACACTTTGACATATAATATAATGATTCATTCATTCATTATTTTATTTTTAGTTTCAATTTGAATTATTTCCTTTAAGTGGATTTTATTTAGAAAATATAATGTGGAAAAATATTCATAACTCAATATTTTTTTAGGTTGTATTACTTTATCATTGTCATTAATATTATAAAATTATGTGAGAAATTAAATTTTATATATTGTGATTTATATATTCATCTATATGTGGATTTATAGAAGATAAAAATAATCAATTAATTGAGTGGTTGTCACTCCAACATTATAATAATATTAAAGGAGTACATTACAATATAATATGATTAATAATAATTTACTGATGAATTTATATCAGGGGAAATTATTTTATCACATTATAAAAAACCAATTAATTTTAATCTCCTTTTATTATTCATGAAAATTATTATGTAACAGTACCTTTTTTCAACTTTATGGTACTCAAAATGATTTAGAAATTTTTTTTTTATTAAAACAAATTATTATTTAATTCTCTATATGGAGAACCAATTTTCTCCAAAAACCTCATTTCTAAAAAGTTTTTAAAAATGATTTGGATTTGGTAATGGAATTGTTTCACCTTATTTCTTTTACTATTGTTTAAAAAGGAATATTTTTCTGTCCTTCTGAAAAATGAATCTTTATAAACTTTTCAACTGGATAAAATAATGTTATCCATTACCTCATATGGAATGAAACAATTTACTGACTGTTATTTCATTGAATTATACATTTAATTTTTATAAAGATACTTTAGATAAATGTTTCAAAATTTGATTTTCAATGAAAGGTTTTTTCAATTGGGTTTTAAAAATAGTTATTTTCATTAAGAATGTTTTTTAAATATCTTTATTAGTTATTACATTCATAGTGATACAATCACGATATTTTACTTCACTTGGGATATTTTTTTATACCATCTTTTTTTGTCTAGTTGGTTTATGATTTATTTAGACAAATATAGTATTCAAATTCATTTAAATGATTCATATATGAGCCTTCATAAAATATTATACCCCCAATGATCATTGTACATCGAATTTCCCTCAAATTATCAATTTTATTTACCATGGATATTAATATTTTTTAAATACTATAAAATTATATATAATGTTTACTTTGACATGTTATTTTATCATTTCAGGAAATATTGTTAAAATTTAATTGTTATGTAATATATATATTTGATAAGGAGTAATATTTTTATTGTTATACGGTATGAGGAATCATTTTGACTAGAAATGATAGTTAGATCTTGGAAATTGTATTTCTTTTCAATGCATTGACATATTCCAATGAGAAAAAATAATTTACACAAATTATATTTGTTTCTATCGATAGTTTTAAAATATCCATAAGATACATATTTACAGTATAAGTCCACATTTAGCTTATACCTACCATAAAATAATTGTGAATTTTCATTAATTTAGATTATGTTATTATTCATCCATGAGACTTCGAGTAGATATATCTATTGACACATTTCATTTTTTTATTTATTGAATGGAATTTACTTCCATTTTATAATAATTGATAATTATTTATCCATATGAAGTTGTTTTAATGTCATGTTTTTTCATTTACCTTTACATATTGTCTATCCCTTTCCTTTTATCCTATTGATTACTTGGTATGCATGTTTAGTTATACACCATTACAAGTTGATTTATTCAAATCAATTATTTATTTCATCCACTATACATTATGCTTATTGAGAATTTTAGATCACCGTTATTTTCTTACCATTTTCCTTGATTCTAATATTTGTTCTAATAATTATATGAAATGATAATATACATGGAATAAAGGAATATTTAATTTTTTTAGGAGAATAAAAATTATGTTTCAATTAGTGTATTAATTTTTAATAAAAGTGTAGTGTTTGTATCTTGTTTACCAATAATACTAAACTAATCAGTGTATTAGGATTTAATTCCATTAATTCATTCCTATGAATTTTAAAGTAGAAATCTGCTTCTAGAATTTTATGGTTAGGTCTTTACAATGATATTAAATTTTTATGGGATACTGAAAATTTAAATTTTCAAGTCGTGTACTGGATTTACTCGTTGTTTATTTTCTTCATGTTATTTAAGGTCTTCTCAGGCATGTCTATGGTCTTGAATGCATTCTGTGAATTAGGTAAATACATCATTTATGTGATACAATATGTGTAATTCTGGTTTTTTAAACTATTTCATCATTTCATCCTATATGTCTATAGTTTCAAATTCCTATGAAAACAGACCAAAACCATGTTCATTATATAATAAAACATGTAAAATCTCCTATAAAATTTAACCAAAAATATATAAATATAAAATCAAAATTTCAAATTATCATGAACATGAACAATTTTCTATACTAAATAAAAAATAATCTCAATAAGAATTCAATAATATTCAATTCATAAAATAAAGGATCATTCATTTCAAATAAGAAACCAAATCATGGTGTCAACATAAAAAAGAAGTCCTTTAGAATCAATTATATAGATAAAATCAGTCATGGCTCAAACTATAGTTCTTCATTTAGATTCATTATTTAACAAACTACAGTTTCATAAAAATTCCTTAAATTATATACCCATTTTTTAATTTACCTCACAATAAATTTTCCTCATCACTCATTGTAACATGTAAATAGAGTTATTATCATTCCTTTAATACATGTTCCTAACCATATGATTTCATTGGTTCCATCATCGCCATTTTATTAAAAAATTAAAAATAATTACGGATTGATATAGAAAAATGATTAAAATTACTCTAGAGATGAGGTAACGTGGGTATAATTTGAAAATAAATCAAAAAACAGGGAAATCACTCATTTATAATGAATGATTAATGTGACAAGTGAAATGAAGTAAATCCTCCTTGATAAAATGTTGTCCAAGCTCCAAACATCTATGTGTGATCAACGAGTATGCAATGTATTTATCAAAAATGTTCCATGATAAATTATTTTGTGTTATATTTATTTATTTATTAGTAATAATTTTAACGAGAAGTCCTACACCCCCAACAACATATGATCCATTAGAGTGATAATTATGATCAAAATTGTAATTTTCTTCCTTCTGAATAAAAAAACCAATATAAATTTCTTTCAATTTAATAATAAGTTTTAAAGGATTATTGTTTAAATAAAATTCCAATAGTAATCCTATAACACCCCATATCGGTTTTAAAAAAATTCCATTATACATCACATTATTATCAACATCTTGTCTCCATCAGTTAAAACAATTCCCCAAAAATAATTCAATTAGTAATTAAAAATAATATAATGATTACGGTTGAAAGGGATAACTGTTTGAAAAAAATACCCCCATAAAAATATTATTCATGGTTACTATATAATTTATATGGAAAAATTAAAATCATCTATCACAGAAAAGTTAATAAAAATTACCTCAATCATATTATAAATTTATTTGTCTAGTCATAGAAATAATAACTTCTCAGTGTTGGTTCTATTATGATTGGATTCCCAAACTATAAATCATTAAATATACATATAAAATTATAAGAAATTTTGTATTTAGAATACTCTAGGAAATGTGAGTAAAAAATAAATGAAAATCACTAATGTTGTAAAATAAAGTAACAGGTCCATGAAAAGAAAATTAAAAAATATTAATTCTAAATAAATTATTAAACATTATAATTTTGGAAAAATATAAATAAAATATTGGAAAATGTTTTTCCAAAATTAAAAACCTGAATTATTCTTTTTATAAATGGGTGTAATTAGATTTCTACATTAGTTAAAAATTTTGTGTGAAAACAATCACAATAAAATGAAATTAAGGAATAATCAAAGTATATCGACAATAAATATAAATTATAATATCCCATAATTAAAAAGATATCGTTTCTAAACTATCCTTGAAAATTTAATTTTATGGATATCAAATATATTTCATAGAAAAAATCAATTTCAAACACAAATTTTATTTTCAGAAATCGAGAGCACCATGTATTAGTGTCATACAATAAAGAAACATGGAGGATGATTATTTCAAATTGACCTACCTAAATATTGTGTTATAATAAAAAATGTATCCCAAGATAAAACATTAGTCCAAATGGTCTAATAATGATGAATATAGTCTATTTTCTCAGTGAACACAATGAATAGTAAAGAAAGGAATATCATATAATGCAGATAGGTGGGTATAGATAGCTTAAATAAGGGAATATGAAAAATAAAACTAATCAAATTAATATATATTTAGATTAAAAAAATATAAGTTAAGTAAAGATAATAAAATATAGGATTCCTACACAAATTTTATTACATTATCATTATGAACCATACACATTTCTGTTTATGTTAATTTTGGAGGGACGAACCACCCCTTGTGGAAGATACATGCAAATTTTTTTATTTCCCCATTAACCATGAATAATGGTTCATCATCTTTATTAATCTCAATAGATCCATATAAGAAAATTTAAATGATATGGTAAGGAAAAAATTAATCAATATATTATATTTATAGATGATAATTTTAATATAGATTTTTTTCGCATAAAAATTCCACGATGGATTGATATTTGATTATTGAAATATTTTTAATGCCACTACATTGTATTTTAGTTAAAAAAATTAATGTAAAAGGCATCCATACTCATTTAATTTATCTTATATAGTTATAGAATTTGTAGATATGTGGATTATTAATCATCCATGATCATATTTTTTAAATTGCAAATTTATCATTGCACTAATTCGAAAAGAAACTTTAAATTATTTAAATAAAAATACATAAATAGAATTGTTAGAATTTGAGTTTTTTATGTAATGTGATACACCCAAAATACATCACTCATTTTGATAACTCAATCAATTTTACTACTGTTCACCATATTTTGTAGGGGTTTTATTAAATTTCTATGATTGACATTTAAAAACTAATGGGTGTTTACTAGAGTAATAGAGTACCAATTAATTATCAAATTTCATATTTTCAAGAAGGAATCGTAAAATGTTATTGCTTAAATGATATCCCTGATCACCAATGACTAATTATGGAAATCTAAATCTAAATAATTTATTTTTTATTAAGGATTACTTACGACTTCTATTATGTAAGGAGTAGTGGATTAAACATCATGAAATTTTATAATTTTGTCAATACTAAATGGGATGTGAAACATGCCATGTTATTTTAATAAATGGCATCACTAAATTAATCCCCCCTACATAAAAATTTTCAATATCTATTATTTTATTTTATTTCATTTAGATTGAATTCACTATATTTCCTATCTTATAGCATCGATTAATGTATTGACAATAGTTCATTGCATCATGATGAATAATGGGACTAAATATACCACATTAATAGATTTTATACCTTGTACATTCTAATATATAATTCCATTCTACGGGTGATGTATGAAACATGTTGAAAAAAAATTCTTTTCTTCCAAAATGTTGTCTAGAAATCAAACATTGAAAAAACATGAAATATTTCACAACATCACATTTGTAATGTGAGGATTTGGATAAAAATATCATCATATTTGGATAGTTAATGCTATTATAGTGTGATCTCATGTTGAGATAATCTTTAGTTTCCAAAAACTATTACTAATCATGGGTATTTATAATTAGAAGGATTTAATCCAGAAACTATTCTCTGATGTCATTATTATCATCATATTTGTTGTTGGGAATTCAAGATCTTGATAAATGTTGTTGAATTGAATTTAACTTTTATTTTTTCATTCATTATGATGTTATAAACTATCATCTGTATGATGCATTAGATTAGACATTGTTTGTCATCCAATTTGATTAGTATATAATTATGTAATGCATGTTCAATATAGACCACTAATTTAGATAGTACACATAATGATAAATACTTTGGAAAAATAATATATGAATCTCATAAGTTCTTTTTTAGTAGTTTTATAATTTAACTGGGATTAATTCATTGGGTGACTAGAACTATATATGGGATAAAATACATTTAATAGATGCTTTCCAAAGACATCACTAATAGGGAAGTCAATTGAGTCGTACATCAATATAACATCGTTTTTCCAATCTAGTGAAATTATTATAGGACATTCGACCTAGATATTCTTTTATTTATGGAAATAATATCAATACTTTTAGATAAAAAAATGCTTCTTTTTAAAATAAGTTTATCAAGGGGAGATAACATATGATATGTTTTTACCAATCATTAGTAGAATGTAGTGAAACCAAAAAAATCCCCCTTTTCTGTTCACTATATTAAACATGAGTAACCATGTTCTAACAATTTTATTCATTGGGTTTAATTTTATTCCTAATTTTTTGGTTTTGTTTTTATGGAATGCTCCCCAATAGACAATATTGATAAATTCCTCAATGTTTATTATTAATCATTTTTCTTCAATTAATTGATAGTCTAGCTCCAAATTGCATAGTTACCCTTGGAACGTTAATCCATATATTAATAATTTATCCATGAAGAGCTCCCGGAAATCCAAAACCATATCATGGAATATATTATACCTGAACCATTAAAAATTTTCATTTTAATCACATATAAAACTACATAAACAATTGGTGATGGTTCTGAATGGTCATTTGAATTTTGTTTTAGAGAGTTCTCAACGATTGTTTGAAAATTTATTTTATCATAAATATCCATATTAGAAATAATAGAATTCATGTTTCTCTACCATTTGAAGAATTTACCACCTAATTTGTAGTGGGAAATGATATTTTGTTGTTTCTACAATGATGTTTCTATAATAGTCTCATTCTCTCCACCCTGTTATGGTCTGAGTAGAGAGTACCTTGTCTTCTTCATTTGTCAAAATATTTAGGCCTCCATTCTATGGAATTACTTGATATCAACTCACCCATTTATTTTATATATATTGAAATGATTAGTCCATCATTTAGTGGTTTCCAAGATTCATCCATAACTGCATTATTAATTTATGTGGTGAGTCAACTTTGGTGTTGGATTTTAGGCTACCCAAATTATTCCATGAATATTTTTGTGGGTGTAAATCATTGGTATAATATGTAAACATGAACCAATCCCCATGAAATTGAGTTTTCATGTCTTTTAGGAAATTAATCAGCTTCTCCTCCACTTTTTGGATCATTTGTGAGAAGGTAATGACTATAACGTTTTTTTCTAGTATATATGATTTAGTACATGACTGTGTTTGAAAATTGTTTTTATTAAATTTATTATATCTTAATTAAAAAGGTTATGATTGGTGAGAAAATATCCCTCTTCAATCGATCAACTTACATTGAATTATCATGATAATATTTTTTATCTTCATTGCGGGGAAGGTTTTCCATTTCAATGTCAATGATCATATAATAATCTTCTCTAGAATTATAAAACATAGATTGAGAATAAAAAGAATAATTACATTACATGGATGCCTTGGATAAGATGAAAAAAATGATCATCGATAAATATAAATATCTATCTCCACTGGATGATTTTTATTAATGATTTTATATTATCTAAAAATGGATTCCCTGTATGAATTGGAACGTCTCCTCCTACCTCCATGTCTAAAATTAGAAAATATAGAGGAAGGATAATCCTTATAACAATAACTAATATATATATAAGAAGTCCTCAAGGATACATACCCAATTGGTCTGTTTTTTTATGTTCCAAAATTAAATTTCTTGATTCATCAATCCATTTCACCTAGAATACAGTCAATATAATGAGTATTATTCTCATTCATATTTCACATTAATCTATCCAAAGTTTTATTCCCATATAGTGAAAGGGATTCAGAAACTCTTAGGGTCCTGCATCATTAATAGAATCATAATATGATAATCGGTTGAAAATTATTAATTTATGGAGATGACTCATTGGTCTTCCATATTCCTTATGACGGGAAGCATTTCCTTTAATAATTTTACATACGATCACGTTTTTGAAATCTCGTAATAAAATGTGATGTTTAAATTAAATTTCATGTATATTTCTAGAAATTGTTTTTTCATCTAGGATATTTTATGTGGATAATTATTTCTAAAAATAGTCACGGATATGTATGATGGTGATCCTATATAAATATAGTCATTTTTTGGATACTTTTTTGGTGGTTTTTGTAGTTTCTTTTGATTATTGTCTTATTCCATTAACTACTTAATTTTTTTTTCATGTCAATCTTCTCTAGTGTTAGTTATTGAATTTATAGGTTCATCTAACTACTCTTCTTCCCCATTACATAGTTGTTTAATTATTTTTAATTTCAAACTCATAATTAACAGATTAATTCATTTATCTCTTCTATGTGTTACGATTTTACTGAGAAATATACATATTAGTTATTCTCATATGGGTATTCAAATATGATCAATCTGTATCTCTACATTTAACATGTTTTATATTTGGGTTTTCATCTCTTTCCCATTAAATGAAATACATTAGTCTATATTTGGGATGTGGGTAGTGTGCCAGATTTTAATATTGTTTTTGAGAGGATGGATATGATGTTGTGGTCTTGGGGGATTGTAACGTTCTGGTTCTAGGTGCCACTAAATGGGTGCACCGAACCCAGTTCGCCAAGGGACCTCAAGCGCATTTCCCCAAACCCAGAGGCAGCCGACTAGCAGCAAGGTCCCGGGTTGATAGTGGTGAAATTATGACCTCATTTGTCAAAGTGCAGCGCAGCGGAATAAGTAAATAACATACAACAAGAGGAAGTGGTAAAAATATATATAAAGTATGTGGATAACTGATGACAACAAGGGAACCAGCAGTCATATATATATGAAACTTCCGCCTGTCCCTATTCTATAATATAGCCAAAACATGTCACACAGAAATACAATACAACTGAAGTACAAGTACAAAAAGGAAAAACAGAACAGTCAGCAGCATCATGAGCCTAAGCCTCTTCCATTCTCCCCTACACCTCAGCATTAATCAAGTTACTATATAAGGACCCCTTCCCTTATCCACACCTGTAGAAACGTAATCTTCTTGGGCCGAAAAGCATGACCTAGACAGGGTGTGAGAAATAATCTCATTAGGCACCCACCAAAGGCCCGTGCTCAACTGTGTGTAAACAAGCAACAACAGTGTGAAAAAGTAAATGCAGTAAACTAAGAAGTACTCAAATGTAACTAACATACCATTTATATTGCATTTTAATATTCAATTTATGCATATAGTATATGAAAACACCACAATTAATTTCTAAGTAAATAGCAAGTGAGCTCAAACACACAAACTCTTACCCTCAGGTAAATAGAAATGTAACCCGCAGGTAATTGCCCGCATGCATAACAGATATTTCCCACATGCGTAAAAAGTGTCCCCCAAAAGGCACAAAATCAACTGCCCATAGGAACGGAAGAAGCTTCCCAAATGCTAAGTTGTACATTGCCCACAGGCTAATCACAACACTTCCCTCATGCTAACAAGTAAACAGGACATGCCCTACACATTAACATGAAATAGACATGAAATCCCTCACAAGGAAATTATACAATCTTTATTATAAAGGAATACCCTCGGGTATCCTGGACAAACGGCTAGATAGAGGAACGCACCCTTAGGGTGGTCCTGGATCCATGCAGTGATCCCAAACAATAGTTTATTATCACATTCAAAATACCTAAACAATTCTTGGTATTTAATTCAACAAGGCCTTAGCTATACGACACCCCATTCATGGGTGCGTATTACAATGGTACAAAAATGCACATCAATGGGAAATTAAACAACAAGCCACCTATATTAAACAATGAAGAACGGTATACCCGAACGCCGCCTCCTGAAACGTCCAAGAATGACGTAGATCTGACATAGAATTAAATCCATTAAAACTCAAATAACAACCATTAGTTGAATAATTGGAAAGGACTACAGAAGCATAAGGGAGGGCTTACCTACAAACTTCCAACGTGATAGATGGTAGAGGAAACTTATTCCAAGTGCTCGATCGGTTGATCATCGAAGATTCGTTCATCCCCTCTCAAGGCCTCATCTGGTTATAAGCCATTCTTGTAAACATGGTTGGATACTATCCATTTTATGTAAAAAAACAAAGTACACAACATGTACTGTTAACTACACAGCATGTACTTCCCTCATTTAACTGTTCCCCTGGCGGCACCGCCAAACTGTTCATTCGTCGACATGAGTACACGACGTGTATTCCCGACTACATGGCTTGTACTGTCACCCAGCTTGTAGATACTTCCACCACCTTAATGTTTCGCATGCCGACTGACTACACGGCATGTAACGGACCATTACTCGTCATGTAGTCAGTTTTTACACCCTTCTTCACTGACATGGCTACACACCATGTGTACTCATCCGACATGGCCAAAGTAAACAGTGTGTGGAATAGTACATGGCGTGTAGTCCCAAAAATTAGGTTTTCCCCCTTTTTCCTTATTTTCTCAAAAACATTTAAGTAAAAGAGAAAAGAATAAACCTGCAACTCAATAATAAGAATCGGGTTCTTACAAAATTCCCCCCTTAAAGAAATTCATCCCCAAATTTCCGTTTTAATGGTGGAGATGATAAAGCTAAGAATAACTCTGGCCACTGTGCACGTACGTTGGTCTCCTGCTCCCAGGATTCTTCGTGCACTCGACCATACTGCCATAGCACCCGTATGAGAGGAACTGACCGGCCTCAGAGAACATTTATTCTTCTATCAACGATACAAATTAGAAGCTCCTCGAAGGATGCATCTACCTCGAGCTCAACCTCCACAGGATGAAAGACGTGAGACGATTCTGAATGATAGCAACTCAACTGAGATACATGGAAGAAGTCGTGCATGGCTTGGAACCTCTGTGGTAACTAAAACTGATAAGCAACTAGCCAGACTCTATCCAGAATCTCAAATGGCCCCACATACATTGGTGAAAGTTTACCCTATCTCCTGATCCGCCTGTGTCCCAACCTCGGAGAAACACGCAAGAAAACCTAATCCCCAACCATGAACACCAAAGTTCATCAGCGGTGATTAGCATAAGGCTTCTGACAAGACTACGTGGTTTCCATCCACTTCAAAATCAACTGAACCTACTCATAAGACTCATGCACAAGACGTGGTCCCAATAAAGCTACCTCACATGCCTCTAACTAGCACAAGTTTGATCGGCAAGGCATACCATATAAATCATTATATGTTGACATTTCAGTAGTTTTCTGAAAACTATTATTATATGGAAAATCTACTAGGGGTATTTAATTCTCCCAAGAGCCCCCATAGTCTAGGATGCATGCTCGCAGCATATCCTCAAGCCCCTGTATCGTACGATAGGACTGGCTATCAGTCTGAGGGTGGTAAGCTGTTCCCAGAAGCACTTGTGAACCCAGTGCCCTCTGAAAAAACTTCTAGAAACGAGGCGTAAAATGGGAATCCATATATGAAAAGGATAAAATGAGGGACCCCATGAAGACGCACGATATCTCGGAAATACAACTTACCATACTCGTCAGAACTGAAGGTCTCTTTGATCGGAAAAATGTGAGCTACCTTTGTGACTCTATCCACAAGAACCCACACGACGTCATTGCCTCTAAGTGACCTTGATGACCCGGCCATGATGCCCATCACGACATCATCCCATTTATACTCTGGAATGGGAAGCTAATGTAATAATCAGACGGGCCTTTGAAGATCCACCTTCACCTGATGACAGGTGGAGCACCTTGTAACAAAACCAAATATTTCTCTCTTCATACCCAGCCACCAGTACTGACGTCTCATGTCTCGGTACATCTAGGTAACCCATGTATGAACTGCCCAAGCTAAATAATGAAACTCTCACATCATCTCTCGTGTATATCCCCTAGAACCCACACTTGTCCATGGAAAAGAAGAATCACATCATCGCTTATCGTCCACCAAGGAGGAGGGTCCTCACTTGCCACAAACTCCCTTAGAACTAGGCCTTTTAAATTATATAGTTGTCTCATCCTGACTCTATCTAGGATAGTAGAAGTCACAACTAAAGATAAAAGATAGGTCTGGCCCTGACTGACGTGCACCTCCAAATGTATATTAGAGAACAAAGCAATAAGCTTCCATTCACCACTGGCCTCCCACACTGCCTGTATCTAAGTCTACCTGCTCAGTGCATCATCTATGGCATTACCTTTACCAGGTGTATAGGAAAGCTCAAAATCGATGGACTGAAGGTATTAGTCCCACCTTTGATATCTCGGATTCAATTCACACTGAGTAAAAATATACTTGAGACTTTTTTGGTCGGTGAAAACCAAAAAATGATCACCCAAAAGTCAATTCCTCCAACAGTGCAACGCATGAACAACTGCAGCCACCTCGAGATCATGCGTTGGGTAATTCCACTCATGTGTCCTCATCTGCCGACACCCGTTTGCAACTACTCGATCGCCCTCCATCAACAAAGCTCCCAGTCCAATACCTGATGCATTACCATAAACTATATTTCTATTCCTCTACTCTAGGAGAATCAGGAGTGGTGCCGATGTCAACCTTCCTTTCAGATCCTGAAAGGCTATCTCACCATCTTCCATCCAAACTAACATCACACCCTTCTTAGTCAAACCCATCAACGGCACTGCAAAGCGGTAGATTTCCTTGATTAAACGTCTGTAGTAACCAGCTAACCCTAAGAAACTCCTTATCTCAAACATGATATTAGGATGCTCCCAGGAAACTACTACTCTCACCTTCTTTGGGTCTAGTGAAACTCCTGCCTATGAGATGGTATGACCCAGGAAGTGTATCTGGTCCATCCAAAAGTGGAAATTTGAGATCTTAGCATATAGATTATTCTCTCTCAGGGTACTAAATATGATCTAAATATGGGTGGCATGGTTGTGTAGAGTATGAGAGTACACCATGATATCATCCATGAATACTACCTCAACAGAATCCAGATAAGGATGGAACACATGATTAATCAGAGCCATGAATACTGCTGGTGTGTTCGTGAGTCTGAACGACATATCTGTATACTTTTATAGACCATAACTACTCCTAAAAGCGGTGAAAGGTATATTAGTTGGTCTAATGCGCAGCTGATGATATCCCGATCTCATGTCAATCATCGGGAACACTCGTGCTCCACGAAGTTGATCAAAAATATCATCAATCCTAGGCAAGAGATATCGGTTCTTAACCGTGAATGGATTCAGCTTCTGATAATCCACAAAGAGTCTTAGAGTACCATCCGCCTTCTTCGCAAAAAGAAAAGGAGAAACCCAGGGATAAGTACTGGGTCAGATAAAACTCTTTCACTTTAACTGCTCTAACTGTCTCTTGAGCTCTTATAACTCTGGTGTAGCCATCCTATAAGAGGGATGGACACCGATGCCACCCCTGGCATAAGATCCATAGATAAATCCACCATTCGCTCTGGTGGAAGACCTGATAAGTCATCCAAGAAGACAACCATGAAACTATCAGCCACTAGAGGGAAATCCTTCTAACACGTCCCCTGGTCGTCTAGATATAATCTCACAATCTGGCTGTGATACCACCTCGCCCATGATGCTCTGTTCTATCTTGACTCGAATGAACATACAACACGCCCATGTATAGAAACTCTACACCCTCTGGTGACGTGAAACTCACCCTACGACGATAGCAATCCACAAATGCTTGAATGTGAAACAACCAACCATCATGAGAATGACATCATTGCTCGTCATCTCTATGACATAGAGGTCCAAAAAAAGTGACAACCACCAACCAAAAGGGGGAACTCCTTGCACAGATGCACACTAGTTGTTCTAGTTCTCAATGGAGTGTCTAACGTCATAACAGAAGAAGAAGAAGAAACACAGGCCCCAAGGCTCTCTACAACAGGAGCAGATATGAAACTATGTGTAGCACCCGTATAGAAATTTATTGAAGATAAAAAGGAAGCTACTAGAATGGTACCTCTTACAGTAGAAGGTTCGAGATCCTGCACCTGCTGGGTCTGTTGAACTGCATATGTCTGCCCAGTGTCACGACCCTACGACATAGCATGGCTACCCTGAGTTGTCCCACCCTGCTGCCTCTGAGATCCAAGTGTCTGGCTACCCTGGCCACATCCACAATCCCTACCTGCATGCCCTGATGTAGTCCAATTCCCTGACTGGGAAGAAACTGTTGGTCCTGCCCCTGTACATAGAGTCTACAAAGAACCCCTCTCACTAGCCACTGTGGAAACGCCCCGCAGAAACGCTGCAGATGACCCATCCTGCTTCAAGCCCGATATTCCACTGGGTAACATGGACACTGAGGTCACCTGAGCCCCTCCTTATCACACTGGTAGCATAGGACCTAGCTACTTGAAGCATTCTTCTGGCTGGTATTGCCACCTTGAGATATGTCCATCAGTCTCTTCCTCTCACCAGTAGAAATAGTACCATAAACTGGTAATGAACCTCCCTGGCCCACACCACTAGCTTCCGGCAGGTTCCTCTCTTTAATCAGTGCCTGGTTCATAATATCATGTACTGAAGGTAGCCTGAAAACATTCACCGGTGTTCAGATTTCATAATGAAGACCATACTCAAAGTGTCTGACTCTCAGCATCTCATCTCCCACCAGAACGGGTGCCAAACACTGAAGCTCGGTGAAATGAGCAGATTATTCAATCACTAACATAGCACCTTGCTGTAGATTCATGAACTCTCGAGATCGATCTACCATCAGCATCTATGGGAATAAGGTGTCATTTATGGCTATCTGAAATCTTCCCACGCCATGTCTCTATGATGTTCGGACTGGGTGGTAATATACCACCACCTCTTGGAGGAATCACGCAACATATAAGTCGCAAGCTTGACCCTCCACCCTGGATGCGTCTCTAGGTGCTCAAAAATAGTCTGCATAGTTAATAGCCAAGACTCCGTAGCCTGTGGTCCACCGTCACCTAAAAATGCAGGTGGATGCTGCTACTGGAAGATACGAGTCAACTCAGCCATAGATTTGGCATCCATCGGTGCTCCCTAAAAGGTCTGCATGAACTACATGAAGCCTTCAAAGAACTGCGCATTTGCGCCTGTGTCTGTTATAACGGCTGGCACCACATCTAGATCTACTGGAGGATAAACTGGTTGCTCATGGCCCACCATATCCAGAGTATACTTGTTACCGCTCTCTTGGCAAACAATGCGTGAACGTCTCGGAAGCATGAGACTACAATGTCAAACACACACATTAGATCATGATTATCACAGTCTGAAAAAAAGGAACCAAAAGGGGAACATGAGAAAGAAGGCATTTAATATTTCACAACAAGACTACACGACGTGTATTTCTGATTACATGGCATGTACCCAACATGTCTTCCCCGGCCCGGGTACTTCTACACGGCCTAGCCACACGGCCCCCATTAAACAAAACTACATGATGTGTATTCTGACTACACGACATGTATGGTATAATTTTCCAACTGCTCATGACACTTGTGACACAGCTGAATAATATGCTTGACCCTACACGGAGTGTTACACCTGCACAAGACATGTACACCACCCCGTTTCCCAGCCACACGGATAACTCCACACGGTCTGTCACTGGTCAATACTACACGGTGTGTCCCACAGGTACACGGCGTGTACTATACGAGCTTCGTCGACCCGTGTTGTTCATTACATGGTCGGATACATGGCTCCAACTACACGGCATGTTAAATATACGCATGACCTGTACAAGAAAGGATTACACTGACCCGTGTTGTTAGTTACACAGTAGGTTCCCCATGTCACACTACACGGCGTGTTCCATAATGGAAACGACGCGTATGTCTTAAGATCCCCTCCGTCCTTGTTGTTAGATACACGGGAGGACTTCGAGTTAACACTACACTATGTATAAATCTCGTACATGGCGTGTTTGCCCCAAGAATTTCCCTTCCCCGTGTCCTTGCCCACAGGGTCATTGACATGAGAAGATACTACGCGGCCTGTACGTAGAGTACAGGGCGGGTACTTAAGAAGTTTTCTTTTCTTCCCGAACAAAAGAACATGCACATCATGGTTAATGTACTACACGGTGTGTATACTAGGTTTTCGGATATTATGACTCATAAACATCTCTGGAACCCATGAGATACAGAAAAACAACACCTAGGTGCCAAATTCTGATCCGTGAGGGCCCATACTCCCCACAAATCAATGTTTGGCATAGTATATTTGTTATAACTGGATAAACAGCCTATGATCCACCAAATTGCGGTCAATGAGGGCCCATACTCCCCAAAAACCAATGTTTGGCGTCCATTTTATTACCAGGATCACATGAAAATACCCTATCACATAGTATGTATTTATCAAAGCAACTATAACAACAACATGCTTTTCTAGCACAACAACAATCACAACAACATGCAATTTCTAATGCGCCTACATGGCCTGGAAACTATGCATGGCATGTGATTTCTAGCACGTTCTTAAATGATTCATGAGATGTAATACGTTCATCTCATCGGGTTTCAACTAAATAAAACACATGAATGAAATATAAATAGAACAATACAAGTGTGTCACCATTTGGTGAATTAAATTCAACTGTAAAATTGAAAAATCAAAAAAATTGCAACACGAGGTAAATTAGCAATTCCCTGTACATGGGTTAGCTACGCCTGGGCACATATTATTAACAACTACCATTCTCGTCCTTTCCCGGAATAAGGCACCAAATAGTATGTCAAATAAAATAACATCCTCTGATACCACATCAAAACATCCTGGTTCCGGGTGCCACTCACGGGGTGCCCCGAACCCGGTTCACCACTTGACCTCAAGCACATTTCCCCAAATGCCCGAGGCTGCCACCTAGCAGCGAGGGCCCATGTCTGATAGTGGGGAAACTATGCACTCAGTTGCCATTGTGCAGCGCAATGTAATAGGTAAATAGCATAAAACAAGCGGAAGTGGTAAACAACATATATAATAGAAGTAGATAACTGATAACAAGAAGGGAATCCACAGTCATGTATATATAAATATTCCACGTGTCACTGTTCTATAAAATAGCCAAAACATATCATACTGCAATACAATACAACTGATGTACATGTACATCATGGAAAACTAGAACAGCCAGCAGCATCGCGAGCCTAGGCCCGGTCCCATGCTCTCCTACACCTCAGCATCAATCATGTACCTGTATAAAGACCCTTGAACTTATCCACACCAGCAAAAATTTAATATGTTTGGGCAGAAAAGCATGACCAAAACAGGGTGTGAGAAATAATCTTAGTAGGAACCCACCAAAGGCCCATGCTCAACGGTGTGTAAATATGAAGCAACAATGTGAAAAAGTAAATGCAATAAACTATGCAGTACTCAAAAGTAAATAACTTACAAGTTATATTAAATTGTAATATTCAATTTATACATTTAGTATAAGAAAACACCACAATGAATTGCTAAGTAAACAATGAGTGTCCTCAAACACATAAACCGTTACACTCAGGTAATCAAAAACGTAACCCGCATGTAATTTCCCACAATCATAACAAATATTTCTCACAGGTGTAAGAAGTGTCGCCCACCGGAATAGAATCAACTGCCCGCATGAACGGAAGAAGTTTCCCATAGGCTAAGTAGTACGTTTCCCACAGTCTAATCACAACACTTTCCTTCAGGATAACAAGTAATCGGGCCATGAACAACATGTAAACCAGAAATACACTTGAAATACCTCTCAAGAAAATACTACAATCATTATTATAATGTCATACCCTCGGGTATCCTAGAAAAATGACTAAACAGAGGAATGCACCCCTGTGGTGGTCCTGGATCCAAGCAGTGATCCCTAACAACAGTTTACTATCACATTTTAATTTCATAAAAAATTCTAGGTATTTAATTTTACACGGCCTCATCCATATGAGACCCCATTCATGGGAACGTATTGCAATGGTACACAAAACGCACATCATTTGGAAATTAAACACCAATCCACCGACCATAAACACCGAAGAACGGTATACTCGAACGACGCCTCCTGATACCTATAAGAATGACGTAGATCCGAGGTAGATGAAAATCCTTTCAATCTAAAATAAATTCCATTAGAGGAATAATTTGCAAGAATTACGCTAGGAGAAGGGAGGGCTTACCTGCGCGGTTCCAACGTGATAGACGGAAGTGGAAATAGATTACCAATTCTCAATCAGTTGATCCTCGATGATTTGGTCATCCCCTCCTGAGACCTCATCCAGTTCTAAGCCAATCCTGTGAACAAGGTTTTCTACATCCCATTTTAAGAGAAAAAAACAAAGTACAGGGCGTGTAATTTTGACTATATGACATGTACTTCCCTCATTTAACTGTTCCCCTGGCAGCACCGCCAAACTTTTCATCCGTCAACATGAGTTCACGGTGTGTATTCCCGACTACACGGCATGTACTGTCACCCAGCTGGCGGTTTCTTCCACCGCCTTACTGTTTTTCCTGCCGACAGACTACATAACGTGTAAAGGACCACTACATGGTGTGTAGATGGTTTTTACACCCTTCGTCGCTGACATAGCTATACACCCTATGTACTTATCCCACACGGCCAAAGTATAGTTTTTATTGAATAGTACAATGTGTGTATTCCCAAAATTTATGATTTTCTCCATCTTCTTTATTTTATGAAAAAACACTTAAGGAAAAGAGAAAAGAAGAAACCCACACCTCAAAAATAAGAACCGGGTTCTTACAGTAATCATGTTTGAAATGTTGTTATGGAGTAGGTGTGAACTGATGAGATATATGAAATTTATTTTGGAATTTATTTTTTTGTCTTGGATCTTGACCATGCAGTGGGTATCGTGGTTTTTTTCTTTCCATTACAGTACATTTCAACTTATATATTAAAAATAACAATTATTTTTCTTTTTTAGCTGATCTAGACTCTATTTGACGAATTTTTGTTGGTACAAATAGGGATCCTATTGATGTTGTCCATGTGAATTTTAATTTATGTAAATAAAATCATGAGATTGGGGTTCCTTTGATCCCAAATAAACATTCTTTTTATAAATGTCGGCTTCCACGTATTCATAATATCAAACATTTTTTGTATGAGACTAAGTGGGTGGTGGAAAAATAGGTAACTAAGATGATTTTATCTTCAATGTTAGAAGCCCTAATTATTATTTAAGGTGATTATTTTCTTCAATATAGATGATTCAATGTTGAGGTTTTCCAAAATACCATTTATAAAAATTTGAATTATGGGAAACATAATCTACAAATAATTGGATAACCTTTCATGTCTAGAGTATTAATATTCTATCAGCATAAGTTTCTACTATAGTAAGTTAATTAATATAGTGTCCCTAATAAATTAGCAGAATTTGGGACCAAAAATCTAGTGTGTTATGTGGGAATATTTGAGTAACATCTTTGAATATTACATATGCTTCCCAAACTCATTCTTTATAATTCTGGGTGATGTTCTGAATTTCATTATAGATAATAAATTTCAATATTAGTGGGACAAATTTGTGATCAAATTCTATTTACAATTCATCCCATGTATTTTGTTACTTCGAAGGGTGAAATTTTGGCCAATCCATGGATCTATTACATAAGGAGAAATGGAATACTATTAATTGAATGGAATATAATGATACACTTAGTTTATGATGGTATCAAAAACATAAAAAGATCATGAAATTTGAATTTGAGTGGTATTTTATTTTATTCCCAATAAACTACCCCAGGTTTTGGATCATGATAATGAGTACTTTATTAGTTTGACATGTGTTATCCTAGATTTCTGGGAACAGTATTCTTTGTGCAATACCACTAATGGATGGATGATTTCATTCAACAATATTGAAATCCTACACATGTATTCAATCACCCTAATTGATTTGTGGAAGATATTATAGGTCTTAATGGTGTAGCGAAGTATGATTGTTCTGCTTAGCCATTGTGTATTGGTGGCATGAAATGACATGTATATCAATATCTAGATCAATAAGAGGTTGTTCTACTAATTAAAGGATTCATGAATGGGTAAAAGGTTCCTAGAAAATGAACTAGCTAAGATGAAAAGAAATAAATAAATAATGTAACACCCCAAGCTTCTACGGTACGCTTCTCTTTGAATAATGTGATAACGTGTGTTGTACGCAACACCGAGTTCTAACACACCATAACTACTCAAACTAGCCGTTATGAATAGTAATACCTACTTTTTGAAATCATATATATTCTATATTTCAAAATGGACTTCATTTTTGGATTCGGAATATCAAAATTAGCCTAGGGTGAAATTTTGGTACATTTCGGATAACTTTCATATTTTGATGAATAGTGAAAATTTCTAAATTTTAATTAAAAAAAACTTTTTTAATCAAAATAATTAATAGTGATAAATTATGAATTTGAGTGGTTTTAAAGTATATTTAGAATATATTTTTACCATTCAATTTAATTTTTATCATTTGACATAATTTTACAATTAAACCGAACATAAACAAGTGTCAATCTTTTGATAGTTATTATCTCTTAAAAACACGCTTTTTGTTTTGACAGCGGGAAATAATTTTAAATTAATTTCTGCCACTTCTGTGTTTTGAATTTAGGAAAATGGATTCCATATTTGGAATCAGGATGTCCAAATTATGTAAATAGGTAACTTTTATTTTTACACATTTTGAATAATTACTGCGGTAAATATTTTATTTACCATGGTTAAAGGGTAAATCCGGTAAATAATGGTTAAACAAATAATATTATAATAATACAAAATTACCCTAAAACGTGTCCTAACCTTATTGGTGGACACATACCCGACCATGAGCATCCTTGGGTCAATTTGGGGACCCCTTGGAGCCACTTGTATGTGGTAGGGACACATTATATTAATAAAGTTAAAATAAAAATAAAAATGGCATAAGCTTACATCTTTTAGAAGAACAATTTTTACATAGGGTTATACATGTTGGATTTTCGATTATAAATATTCATTAGAAAGCTAAAAAGATTTCCTACATGATGATAGTTTATTTATAATTTTTAGACATCAAATAAGTTAAATTATTAATGACACAATAATGATGAAATGTTTACCTCATTAATAAATCATTTAAATAAATAAGATTATAATGATTAAAATATTATCTAAAACCTGTCCAATTATTATTGGTTGATGTTATTTAGAATATGAGTCATCTTATCTTCGACCTCAATGATTATTGGACCATTATAAACCGAATATAATTATATTATAAAGTAATACTTTCACTCTTTCCTAAAGAGCCCCTCCTCTCCCTTATAAAAGGAGACCACATCTACTCATTCCCCACACCTCTCAAGTCACTTGGCTCGTCCAAACTCTGCCCAACTAAGCTCCCCACATCCCTCTCCTCCTTCTTGAAGCTTCCCCTTAGGCAGAAAGCATTTCAAGAAGTCCTTTGGGTCCAACCAAAGTGAGTTACCTAAATTATAGGAAACGATTTCTCTTAAATTATTTTCATTTATTTTGCTTCTCCAACCCCCAAAATCTTTTTATTTCCTTTCTTTTGTAACAACACCAGTATCCTCAATATACTAGGATGTTGTTATAAGAAGGATTAAAACTACACATACACACAAATCCATCTAATGGATGATGAACATAATGTTTCTGTGGATGGAAAACTAACGCCTCACGAAACGCGATGAGATTCATTCTCCATCATATCCATTCAAGTATAATTATCATTTAATGATTTAAAAATGATGTTTAAGGACTTGATATCATTCTGGATATGAATAAGATACAACAAACATGACTTATGTAACAAAACATATAAAAGAAAATGAGTAAGTTAACACACGAAACAGCAATAATACTAAGATATTATTATCAAATCAATATTACAATATCATATATGATATCATATTAATGTATATGATTCTTTTATAATTTAATAACAATTATTTCACCATTATACAGGTGGTTAACCTACCCCAACCAAGGAAAAGTACAAGGTAAGGGTTATTTCACAATCTCTTCATTATCCAAGGTTGTTTATACGTAATAATCTACTGGGATATCTTTATCATCCACATCCATGTTTCTTAAAAATGTATTTCAAAACATTTTTACTATTTACAAGAATATGGGTTAAAGTCATTTATACCCTTGTTTGACTTTTTATAAGAGGTTTATAAAGGAATCTTTCCGTCATTTTCAAAACAAGGTCCTTTTTAACATTTTCGACAGAATTGAGGTAAGAATGTTTTTTTAACATATACGGTGGGTGCGGTTATTTTACGCCGTTATAAAATCTTCAAAGCTTTCCTTACAAGCTTATAAGAATATTTTCAAAGAAAATGTTTTATTTTATATGGATCTTAAATGATTTCAAAATAAAAGGAGATATTTCTTTAAAAAGAATTTTGATTTCATCTATGTCAACATCCTTTGATGGATTTTAAGATTATTTGAAGTTGATTTATTATGATACAAAACTTATATATTGTATTGAAGGTTTTGTGATATGTTTGACTATGGATGTGCTATTTTTATACAATTCATAGTTTATGGTGAAATTATTGACATTTCGTATGCTAGTTTTAATACGAATGTTAATGTTATGTTTAAACCTTTTCATATGGGAATGCATTGAACTTAATAAGTGACGGGTGGAGCCCGCTACAGCTCCTCGATGCATCGGTAGGTCTCATGAGACAAACTAGTGTCTTGGTACAAGGCCTTGACAAAATCTTATTTGTAGTCTTGGCACGAGGCCTTGGCTATGTGGTTATGATAGTCTGGCATTATGCATTCCAACATTATGAAAGTGGTTATTGATTTTTTCATGTGATTATTCGATTAGTAGAATATCCATGTGAATAAGTAAATGGAATTATTTCATTTTACTTTTGCCATACTATGTTGAAGTTCAAGTTTAAAAGGCTTTTGTTTTAGTAATGCATTGCCTTAAATGTTTATTCTTATTTATGAATGTTTCCGCTATATTGTAATCCTTACTGGGCATTTGAGCTCACCCCTTTTCTATGTTTTATTTTTCACAGGTAGTGAAGAAGTAAATTATGATTGACTTTGCAGGGATATTATGAGGGGTTAATAGTGTGGATATGAAGAATTTGTTTTTGTAGTAGTTTTTCACTTTGAAATGTAATGTAAAACTTTATGATTATATCTAGTGTTTCCAAGGCTACTAAACTAATCGGTCTTTCGAGATATGATCTTTCTTGTGATCATTCCAATGTTACGAAGTAATGCACCGACTCTGGGTAGCTGGGGTCGGGGCGTTACAGTTCGTATCAGAGGAAGTTTAGTACAAACCTTGGAAGCTAGATTTAGATAAACTCTGATTAGAGCACGTAGACCTAAGATGAACTTTGAGGATTAGTATAGAAGAACTTCCTAGAATTTTGGTATTGTAGAGATTTTGTGAGTTTTCTGAGCAATACATCCATGTCTGGATACGAGCAGGTAGAGGCGGCTCTGGAACAGATGTACCTAGGGGTAAAACCCGAAAACACCGCTTTGAGCTAGACTCGAACGGGAACTAGTGCACGACAACGGGCCTTGCTGCACTCTTGGTTACGACACTCCCGGGGGATATGCTTAGGATAACTCTCACTATCTTTACAAATCATTATGAAGGGTTTATGAGTATATACTTCCTCAAAGAAAACATTTTTATGATTATGGATTATATCCATAAATAGTTCAATTTATGTTAAGTGTTTTATAAGTATGGGATTATGTATTTTGATTCATAAACTGATCTAGTTTATGCCATTGTTTAGAAATGGCACCTAGTGGAAGAAATGGAAACCATATCAATGCACGCACTCCATGTAGGGATTGCCCTCCTGCTCAAGATAATTATAGTGGGGCTGGTGATGCAACTGGTGCTGATCAGCTAATCACCATACTGGGACAACTTACTCAGGTTATGAATAATAACCTTACCCGTATGGAGCACCCTGATCCGCAGCGTGGAGGATCAATGTTAGATCGATTCATGAGACAACAACCACCAACGTTCAATGGGAAGACAAATCCCTTAGTAGCTGAGCAATGGATATTTTCCCTAGAGAAAATATTTCAGGCTTTGGGGAGCAGTGAAAGGGAAAAAGTTATCATGGCAGTTTACCGCCTCACTGGAGATGCTGATCAATGGTGGTCATTGATTCAAAATATGAAGGAAGATGATGAAGTATCAAATATGGAATGGAGGGAGTTCAAAGATCTGTTTTTAGAAAAATACTTTCCTCGCCACCATCGAGCAGATATGGAAAGACAATTTCTGAGTCTGAGACAAAAGGAGGATGAGAATGTCACAAAGTATGAGGCTAACTTTACAAGGTTAGCGAGGTACGCTAGTGATTATATTCGCAACCCATGAAGTAAGATTGATCGTTTCTTTGATGGGTTAAAACCATTTCTCCGTCGAGCATTAGTCTCACAATCCTTTTCATCGTACGAAGACATTGTCTCATGTGCTATCAAGACCGAAAAGGAATTATCTAAGTCTTATGACTTTAAAGCAAAGCAAGAGAAGAAGAGACCTGCTGATCAATCTGGGAATTGAAATAAGGGGAAGAAGGGAAAGGTTGAATATCCATCTTGTGGTACGTGTGGGAAGAAACACCCCGGTGCTTTCCTGAAGTGAATGGGAGTCTGTTACAAGTGTGGTGAAAAAGGCCACCAAGCTCATGATTTCAAGGGGAAGAAGGAAGCTACCAACGTTCAGTGATACAATTGCAGGGAGATGGGGCATTATGCAAATTCATGTCCTAAGCGTCAGGAGAACTTACCTCAGAAAAGGCCAAGGGATCAAGGCCAGGCTTATGCTATCACTACTGCTGAGGTAGAAGCTCCGAAAGACGTGGTGGCAGGTAATTTAATGGTTTCCTCAAGTTTAGCAAATGCATTATTTGATTCTGGATCATCGCATTGTTTCATATCTTCCCAGTTTGCTAAGAAAATTAGATATTTCCAATTTGATTTAATAAGGGAGTTGTCAGTTAAAACTCCTAAGGGAAGTATCGTTGCAACAAAGTTTTGTGAATCAGTCCCCATTAGAGCACATAAATTTTCTTTATCTGCTGATTTCATCGTCATACCTATGATTGAGTTTGATATAATCCTCGGTATGGACTGGCTTTCGGACTATGATGCGAAGATTTATTGTAAGAAGAAAGAGGTTACGATTCTTGATGATAATGATAAGGAGCACCTAATTTTTAGAGAAGAATCGTCACCACCTAATTCTTATTTAGACCCACCCCAGTAGCTCAACTTAATTAAATTATTGGGGAGGAAGAGAATGAAGTAACTATCGGTGAGGAAAGGAATGTTCAAATAGAGGATGTACCTGTTGTGAAAGAATTTGTAGATGTATTTCCGGAAGATTTACCTGGACATCCTCCAGAACGAGAAGTTGAGTTTTCCATTGATTTGAATCCTGGATCAAGGCCTATATCGAAGACCCCTTATAGAATGGCCACTGTAGAGTTAGTCGAACTAAAGAAACAAATAGAGTAATTGAGTAATAGGGGATTTATTCGCCCTAGTGTTTCTCCATGGGAGCCCCTGATCTTTTTGTTAAAAAGAAAGATGGATCTATGAGGTTATGTATCGACTACAGGGAGATCAATGCTATAACGATAAAGAACAAGTATCCCCTACCTCGTATTGATGATTTATTTGACCAACTGCATGGAGCTCAATACTTTTCAAAGATTGACCTTTGATCTGGATACCATCAGTTGTGTGTAAATAAGGAAGACATTCCGAAGACAGCATTTCGAACCAGGTACGGGCATTACGAGTTTACTGTAATGCCGTTTGGATTGACTAATGCACCCTCTGTATTCATGGATCTGATGAATAGAGTTTTCAAGGAGTATCTCGATGAATTTGTGGTGGTATTTATTGATGATATCTTGGTATACTCCAAAACCTACGAAGATCATGAAAATCACTTGCAAATTATCTTGAAGACTCTGAGGAGGCATGAATTATATGGGAAGTTTAGCAAGTGTGAATTCTGGCTTCAGGAGATTTCTTTTCTTGGACATATTGTCTCTAAAGATGGAATCTCTGTTGATCCTTCTAAGAACAAGGAAATCCAAGAATGGCCAGCACCTACGAGTATAACTGAGGTACGTAGTTTTATTGGTTTGGAAGGTTATTATCGACGTTTCGTCCAGAATTTTGCCCGATTGGCTAACCCATTAACGAAGCTCACACATAAAGGGGTTAAATTTGTTTGGACAAAAGAGTGTGAAGAATGTTTCGAAGAACTGAAGAGAAGATTAGTCAATGCTCCTATATTGACTCTACCATCGGGGAATGATGGGTTCGTTATTTATAGTGATGCATCGAAGAAAGGACATGGCTGTGTCCTTATGCAGAATGATAGAGTTATTGCCTATGCATCACGACAGTTGAAAATTCATTAACAAAACTATCCTACTCATGATCTCGAGTTAGCAGCAGTGATCTTTGCTTTGAAGATATGGAGGCACTACATCTATGGTGAAAAATGTGAGATTTATACTGATCACAAGAGTCTGAAGTATATTTTCTCACAAAAAGAACTCAACATGAGGCAAAGGAGATGGCTTGAATTACTCAAGGATTATGATTGTACGATACACTACCACCCAGGGAAGGCAAACAAGGTGGCAGATGCTTTGAGTAGAAAAGACCATGGAGTTTTGAACAATATGAGAATTGAAAGGGATCCAATTTTTATGGATCTAGTGAAGATGGACATGGGAATAACCAGGGAAGGTGAAACATCAATGCTTTTCCAAATGGTTGCCAAACCATCTTTACTATAAAGGATTAAGAGTTCTCAGACCGATGATGAAGAATTCCAAAAGAAGATTAAAGCTGTGAATGATGGGAGATTGAGAGACTTTGTGTATGAAGATGGAATTTTGAAATTCGGGAAGAGACTTTGTGTTCCCAATGTACCTGATCTAAAAAGGGAATTGCTGGATGATTCTCATAGTTCCAATTTCTCTATACACCCTGGGAGCACCAAAATGTATAGAGATTTGAAGGAACATTTTTAGTGGGACAACATGAAGAGGGAGATTGCTGATTTTGTGTCAAGATGTATGGTTTGTCAACAAGTGAAAGCTGGAAGGCAACATCCTGGAGGAGTCATGCAGCCTCTTCCCATACCGGAGTGGAAATGGGACAATATTACGATGGACTTTGTCATGGGGCTACCAAAGACTCCTAGAAGGAACGATGTAATATGGGTTATTGTTGATCGTCTTACCAAGTAAGCACATTTTCTTGCTATAAGAGAAGATCTACCCCTGGAACGTCTAGCAAGACTATACATTAATGAAGTTGTGAGACTTCATGGAGTACCCCTATCGATTGTTTCTGATCGTGATCCCCGTTTTACTTCAAGATTTTGGAAAAGTCTTCAGAAATCCCTGGATACTGAACTTCATTTGAGCACTGCTTACCACCCTCAGACAGACGGACAATCAGAACGGACTATTCAGACGTTAGAAGACATGTTGAGATCTTGCTCACTTGATTTTCAGGGTATGTGGGATCAATATTTACCTCTGGTAGAATTTTCCTATAACAATAGCTTCCATTCGAGTATTCAGATGGCACCATATTAAGCGTTATACAGAAAGAGATGTCGTACACCAACCTGTTGGGATGACGTTGGTGAAAGAAAACTTGTAGGCCCAGAACTGGTGGAGGAAACGGTGGAAAAGGTGAAGGTAATCCAAAATCACATCAAAGCAGCTCAAAGTAGGCAGAAGAGCTATGCCGATACTCGAAGGAAGGATTTGGAATTTCAAGTCGGTGATCATGTTTTCCTAAATGTATCTCCATGGAAGGGAGTCATACGTTTTGGTAAGAAAGGTAAATTGAGTCCCAGGTACATCGGACCTTTCGAAATTCTAGAACGAATTGGGGCTGTAGCTTACCGATTGGCAATGCCGCCGAGTCTCTCCAAAGTTCACGATGTGTTCCACGTATCTCTGTTGAGGAAATAAATGCCTGATCCGACGCTTGTACTCACCTATGAGGAATTAGAACTGGAACCCAATCTGTCTTATTGCGAAGAGCCTGTCAAGATTCTTGATACGAGAGAACAAGTGCTGAGAAACCGGACGACGCATCTGGTAAAAGTTTTGTGGAGAAACCATAAGATGAAAGAGGCAACGTGGGAACCCGAGGAACTTATGATGAAGAACCACCCGAGTCTTTTTATGCAGTAATACCCTAGAAATTGCAAGGACGCAATTATTTGAATGAGGGGAGAATGTAACACCCCAAGCTTCTATGGTACGCTTCTCTTTGAATAATGTGATAGCGTGTGTTGTACGCAACACCGAGTTCTAACACACCATAACTAATCAAACTAGCCGTTATGAATAGTAATACCTACTTTTTGAAATCATATATATTCTATATTTCAATATGGACTTCATTTTTGGATTCGGAATATCAAAATTAGCCTAGGGTGAAATTTTGGTACATTTCGGATAACTTTCATATTTTGATGAATAGTGAAAATTTCTAAATTTTAATTAAAAACAACTTTTTTAATCAAAATTATTAATAGTGATAAATTATGAATTTGAGTGGTTTTAAAGTATATTTAGAATATATTTTTACCATTCAATTTAATGTTTATCATTGGACATAATTTTACAATTAAACCGAACATAAACAAGTGTCAATCTTTTGATAGTTATTATCTCTTAAAAACACGCTTTTTGTTTTGACAGCGAGAATTAATTTTAAATTAATTTCTGCCACTTCTGTATTTTGAATTTAGGAAAATGGATTCCATATTTGGAATCAGGATGTTCAAATTATGTAAATAGGTAACTTTTATTTTTACACATTTTGAGTAATTAATGCGGTAAATATTTTATTTACCATGGTTAAAGGGTAAATCCGGTAAATAAGGGTTAAAAAAATAATATTATAATAATACAAAATTACCCTAAAACGTGTCATAACCTTATTGGTGGACACATACCCGACCATGAGCATCCTTGTGTCAATTTGGGGACCCCTTGGAGCCACTTTTATGTGGTAGGGACACATAATATTAATAAAGTAAAAATAAAAATAAAAATGGCATAAGCTTACATCTTTTAGAAGAACAATTTTTAAATAGGGTTATACATGTTGGATTTTCGATTATAAATATTCATTAGAAAGCTAAAACGATTTCCTACATGATGATATTTTATTTATAATTTTTAGACATCAAATAAGTTAAATTATTAATGACACAATAATGATGCAATGTTTACCTCATTAATAAATCATTTAAATAAATAAGATTATAATGATTAAAATATTATCTAAAACCTGTCCAATTCTTATTGGTTGATGTTATTTAGAATATGAGTCATCTTATCTTCGACCTAAATGATTTTTGGACCATTATAAACCGAATATAATTATATTATAAAGTAATACTTTCACTCTTTCCTAAAGAGCCCCTCCTCTCCCTTATAAAAGGAGACCACTTCTACTCATTCCTCACACCTCTCAAGCCACTTGGCTCGTCCAAACTCTGCCCAACTAAGCTCCCCACATCCCTCTCCTCCTCCTTGAAGCTTCCCGTTAGGCAGAAAGCATTTCAAGAAGTCCTTTGGTTCCAACCAAAGTGAGTTACCTAAATTAAAGGTAACGATTTCTCTTAAATTATTTTCATTTATTTTGCTTCTCCAACTCCCAAACTCTTTTTATTTCCTTTCTTTTTTAACAACACCAGTATCCTCAATATACTAGTATGTTGTTATAAGAAGGATTCAAACTATACATACAAACAACTCCATCTAATGGATGATGAACATAATGTTTCTGTGGATGGAAAACTAACGCCTCACGAAACGATGATTGTTCAAATACATCTTACCGCCTCTCATGGTGGCCAGTATGATGGCACTGTAATTAAATATGATATTAATGATATATATTTTATATATAAGCTTCTGTAATTCCATTTTATTTCATACCATTATTCGTTTCATGTTGTATATACATACGATAATTTCATTTGAGGAAGTGCGGACTACCGCCCCCTTAAAATGATATGACTCGTTCATACCACACATGGAACGTATAAAGGATGGTGTTAATGAACATAAGTAACATATATATAATATTATATTATACTGGAATAGTAATATACCTATGTATCATTTGGATTCGATTCTTTTAAAATAAAAAATAAATGGAAGTAGCGTTCGTGCGTATGTACGGACTACCGTCTCCACGAACGCGATGAGATTCATTCTCCATCGTATCCATTCAAGTATAATTATCATTTAATGATTTAAAAATGATGTTTAAGGACTTGATATCATCCTGGATATGAATAAGATACAACAAACATGACTTATGTAACAAAACATATAAAAGAAAATTAGTAAGTTAACACACGAAACGACGATAATACTAAGATATTATTATCAAATCAATATTAAAAGATCATATATGATATCATATTAATGTATATGAATATTTTATAATTTAATAACAATTATTTCACCATTATACAGGAGGTTAACCTACCCCAACCAAGGAAAAGTACAAGGTAAGGGTTATTTCACAATCTCTTCATTATCCGAGGTTGTTTATATGTAATAATCTACTGGGATATCTTTATCATCCACATCCATGTTTCTTAAAAATGTATTTCAAAACATTTTTACTATTTACAAGAATATGGGTTAAAGTCATTTATACCCTTGTTTGACTTTTTATAAGAGGTTTATAAAGGAATATTTCCGTCGTTTTCAAAACAAGGTCCTTTTTAACCTTTTCGACAGAATTGAGGTAAGAATGTTTTTTTAACTTATACGGCGGGTGCGGTTATTTTATGCCGTTATAAAATCTTCAAAGCTTTCCTTACAAGCTTATAAGAATATTTTCAAAGAAAATGTTTTATTTTATATGGATCTTAAATGATTTCAAAATAAAAGGAGATATTTCTTTAAAAAGAATTTTGATTTCATCTATGTCAACATCCTTTGATGGATTTTAAGATTATTTGAAGTTGATTTATTATGATACAAAACTTATATATTGTATTGAAGGTTTTGTGATATGTTTGACTATGGATGTGCTATTTTTATACCATTCATAGTTTATGGTGAAATTATTGACATTTCGTATGCTAGTTTTAATACGAATGTTAATGTTATGTATAAACCTTTTCATATGGGAATGCATTGGACTTAATAAGTGACGAGTGGAGCCCGCTATAGCTCCTCGATGCATCGGTAGGTCTCATGAGACAAACAAGTGTCTTGGCACAAGGCCTTGACAAAATCTTATTTGTAGTCTTGGCACGAGGCCTTGGCTATGTGGTTATGATAGTCTGGCATTATGCATTCCAACATTATGAAAGTGGTTATTGATTTTTGCATGTGATTATTCGATTAGTAGAATATCCATGTGAATAAGTAAATGTAATTATTTCATTTTACTTTTTCCATACTATGTTGAAGTTCAAGTTTAAAAGGCTTTTGTTTTAGTAATGCATTGCCTTAAATGTTTATTCTTATTTATGAAAGTTTCCGCTATATTGTTATCCTTACTGGGCATTTGAGCTCACCCCTTTTCTATGTTTTATTTTTCCCAGGTAGTGAAGAAGTAAATTATGATTGACTTGCAGGGATATTATGAGGGTTTAATAGTGTGGATATGAAGACTTTGTTGTTGTAGTAGTTTTTCACATTGAAATGTAATGTAAAACTTTATGATTATATCTAGTGTTTCCAAGGCTACTAAACTAATCGGTCTTTCGAGATTTGATCTTTCTTGTGATCATGCCAATGTTACGAAGTAATGCACCGACTCTGGGTAGCTGGGGTCGGGGCGTTACAAATAAAGATAAATATGGTGGGTTCACCAGAATGACAAAATTATTAAAATGAAAATTTTATGAAAAATAATAAAAGGGGAGGGTACAATAATATGTGGTTTGATCTAAATTTCACAATGTGTTACCATGAGTAATCCCTGGTAATGATGCCAAAATTTTAGTCTCTGTTATATTAAATTGAGTTCATAAAATATGATATCAAAGAATAATTAATTGTTACAAAAAACACACTCTAAAATGGTTTAGTAATGTGGTAGTTCGGGGGTGAACCCATTTGAACTAATAGAAAATCATCATCCAATTGAACAAAACTCTTATTAAATATTACTCATATTTAATATTATGGTTTGGTTTTAATGAATACTATGATGTTTTTAAATTCAAATAATAAATTATGGTATTTGGTTTAGTTTAAGGGTTTTTGATGGATGATAATATCTTATTTAACATGGAATAGTCTGATGGAATAGCTTGTGAAGCTGTGAAATGGTCGATAATTTTTTTGTTCAATCCTACTAGATCTGACTATGTTGAAAATATCATAGGGGTTGTATATATATATCAACATATTTTCATTAATCATAAAGTCTATCTATAATGCTTCATAGATAAATTTTCACTGTCCTACTCAACTCCAATTAGATTAGGTTTGATCAAATTCACATCATATGGTTAGGGTTGTTCTAAAAAATATTTTTTCCAACTATAATAATGAAAATTACTAAAAAATGGGTCATCATGGAATAATATAAGTATATATTATGTTAAAAACCACCCATGATTATGACTCCTAATGCGCGTTGAATTAGTGTGCAATGGGTTGATGCTCAAATACAAGGAAAATTTATGCATGTTGTGTATAGTAATAAAATTGATTCCAAATAGACAATCTATGATTAAAAAAGAATCATCTATTATAAAAAAATTGAAATCAAAGTAAATATATTAATAAAGTTAAATTGACTGACTAGATGATGATGAAAAAAATTTCCCATAATAAAAAAGAACAATAATTATATGAGAATATACTACAAATGAAAAAATGATTAAGAACAATGTAGGCGTCATCAATTAATTTTAGGTGGTGATGGAAACGATTGTACAAAACAAAAGAAATATTGAAACAGAAAATAATGGGAGGATAAGTATTAATAACTCACTATAATACAATAAATTGATGAGTAATGTTAATAAAATATACACTATGAAGAAAACATATGAAAAAATAGGTTGAAAATTGAGAAGAGAATGAAATTATAAGATGTTTTTGTGAGTAGGGGAGTGCAGAAAATATTAAAATGGCTAATAAGTACACAATGTGAATGTCATGAATATCTTGTAATATATAATGTTACTTCTATACCAACATATTAACATCCAGTAAATTGGATTATTACTGTGTAGATAAGATCCACTTTTCCTGCTAATGAATAAACACATATCATTGATCGAACAAGATGTCAAAACTCAAAAGTCATACAATCTCTACATATTGAGTATGTTACTCCAATTAGGTTACATTATCATATTTGAAATCATCTGTCCATATAAATTATGTACACATCACATATTTTATTCAAATCACCTAATGTCTTCATGGGTTGATGTTTGTTCATGCAAGAATGCTATGAACATGGTCTATATGTCATCAATGTGACCCAATTATTGTAATGCATATTTTTAGAAATTGTTCATCATTTCAACCATAATGTATGTATTTCTTAATTCCTTAAAACCCAAACCAAGTTCATTATCAAATTAAAAACAAATATTATATTATTAAAGGTATCAAAAAACATATGTAAATTCATCCTATAAATAAACAAATTCCATGGTGATTGTTCATGATGAATAAGATATGATAATTCTTATGTGGTGAAATTTTTGTTATATCAAAGTTTTTTAATTTATCTACTTTTCATTGATACTTTAATGATAATTATTTCATTGTTTTCCATAGTGACATTATACTCTAACAACTATAGATATTTGATGTTTATGAAAATTTTCAACAAATGTATGATAGATGTTTTAACCAAGTGTATATAATAAGGAAAAACCATTTTGCATTGGAATAACAATTTATATTTACAATTACTTCTATTTTTATGAAGGTGATGTCCCTGCCTAGAAATGAAGGATCCCATTATAAATAAAAAATAGAGATTACAGCAGTATCCAAGTAGGGGAATTACATTGATCATTCCTAACGATATGAATTAATTCATCATGTTCTTGATCCTCCCATTGAGATTCTAGTCCATTAACTCCATTACCAGCAACCCCATCCACCAATGAGTTTGCCTCTCGATAAGCATGAGTGACGATATGTTCTTTTGAGAAGAGAAGGTGCATGCACCTTGTCCATCGATTGGTCAACTTCCATGAAAGATGAAGAGAACCAGTCCGAAGATCCATAACCACAGTCTTGGAGTCACATTCGATCCATAATTTGTTCCAACCCCTTCGGTCAGTATGTTCAACAGCCTCCATGAATCCATGCATCTCTGCTTCAAGACTATAAGCAAAGCCACATGATCCATATAAACAGCCAAGAACATACCATTTGTGATCTCTAAATAGCGCACCAAAACCTAATGAACTCGGGTAACCTCTTGAGGAACCATCTAAATATACCTTAATACATCAATTAATGGGAGTTTTCAAAAATAATTCCATCATACCAATAGGTGGCATGCAATTACCATTAACGCCAATAAGAGATATAACAGACCAGTCAAGAAGGGAGTTTGTACAATACCTACCTCCTGGAACATCAACGTCACGTGCAACAGCTAAAAGACCCTCCAAGGTAGTTCCATCATGAAATGTGTGTTGTTCATTAAGGGATTTTTTCATGTAAAACCAGAGTATGTACAATAGTTCCTCAACAACATATTCAAAATATATGCAACCTGCGGTGAGAGATTCAGCTCAGCCAGCACTTGATGAAGTCACCAATTGAATTGGCATGGGGCAGATCCACTTCAATGATGCTAAACACTACTTCCCTCATTGCTGAGGCCGCATCAAATGTGAGGAATATATGATTTATGTATTCCCTATGATGATGACACATAACACATCTTGATAAAAGGGATATTACACAATTCTGAATAAATCCATTAGTTGGAAGTATTTTATGGGCAAGCCTCCATTAAAACATGGCCCGAGTAGGCCTGAAAAAGCCCTTGCTCAGGAAAGCCATCCATTAAGACCTGGTCATGTTACCAACAATGTTCTTGTAGAAACACATAGGAAAACAGATCCTATTAGAAAATGGATCCCAAGCACAAAAATCACCATGATAAGTAAAACAATGTTGCTCCTCTATGTGAATATCCTGATTGGGAAGTCCATCCATGCATGCAAGTTGATATTTAATTGACAAATTAAAATCCATATTTGAGATGTCCCCAAAAAACAAGTCCTCCAATCTGCTACCTGTCCATTAGAAGTTCCAGAACTGTAGAAAATACTACCTCGAGACCAACCAGTGAGAGTCAACATCAACTCTAGAGAATATTTTTTTGATGGTAGTCCAAACCGAGGAGGAAATGTAATAGAAATTCCATGTTTTAATACATTGCAAGAACCTGGACCTGAGAAAGGATATAGCCTCATAATTTGTATCCATAAGCTTCTATATAAAACCTGCCTACATTGAGTCATTGAATAATGAAATATTCTTTATACCCAAGCCCCATTTATCATAAGATTTATATACCAAGTTCCAAGAGACAGTTGCAAGCCTCCTCTTAGTGACACTACCACTCTAGAGAAAATTGTTGATAGAGACAATGAACATATTTAGTAATGAAATTAGACATTTGTATATACTAAAAGCATAAACAAACTTTTATTTGATTATTGATTTCACAAGACAAACTCTTCCTTCCATGGATAATGATTTACCCTTCCATGTTGATAATTGTATTCTTATCATACTGGTAATAGGAGATGTGTTGAAAACTTTTTGTCTTCCCCAAAACATAGGCACCCCTATGTAAGTGAATGAATGAGCACCCTCTCGGATCCCCATCTCCCTGATGATGTCATTCTTCCAGGATAAAGAGAACTCCCTTCCAAAATAAACAAATGACTTCTTCCAAAAAATCTGTTATCGAGAAACAAACTCATAATAGAGGAGACCACTTGATATTCTTGATGTTTCACTTGTCCCCCCCTGAGTAAAGATAATAATATCGTCAGCATAGAAAAGATGACATCGAGCAACTAGCCCTCTTACAGCATGAATGGTCTTCAATATCCAATTGACATCCATAATAGTTAGAATTCAGCTGAGATAATCTTAAGAAATAGAGAAAATAACAGTTGATAATGGATCATGTTTCCTTACCCCTCATGAGCATTCAAAGTATCCCTCTGGGGATCCATTGAAAAGGACTGAAACAGGGGAAGAATATAATATGGATTTGATCCAAATGATGAAGACACCAGCAAAGCCATACATATCAAGGACCCTATAGATAAAACCCCAATCCATTATGTCAATGGATTTCCTGATGTCCCGTTTAAGATTAATGTTACCACCCATGACAAGACGTTTGAGGAGATTTACACACTACGAGGATGTAATAAAACAATCCTGATTAGATATCCCCTTAATGAATCCAAACTAGTTTGAAGATATAATCTTACTAGAAATACATGACAGCCTGATGGTAAGAATTTTACAAATGATTTTTTAAACATTCTTTAACAGATCAAAGAGCCGGAAGAGGTGAATTTAATTTTCATTATCCACTTTCTGAATAAGAGCATGAAACTGAGAATTCAACCTTTTTGGAAGAAACCCACCACGAAAGATATTAATTACCAACCTAAAAACATTTTCATGAATGATATCCTGGAAAGTTTGAAAAAAGAACATACCAAATCCATCTGGTCTAGGAGTAATCTCAGTTTTTAGACTAAATACATCATCCTTTATTTTATGTTCAATATGAATAAAAGTAAGACTATCATTATCCTCTTAATTCAAAATCCTTGGAATCACACCATCCATGGGACAATTGAAGTAAGGATACCCATTTAAGAGACTCTTGAAGTAAAGAATGAGATGATCAACTAGATCCTTTCAATTATCAATCATGCTTTCTCCATTCTTGATAAGAGAGAGGGGCTTGGAAAGCATTATGATTCTTTGTAAAGAATTAAAAAATATCTAATTCCTATCACCATCCACTAACCATTTCACATTGAAAGAGTCCCTTTGAAAGGGGATTCTATGTTAAGCATCATGTTCTTTTTGGAGATTAAATCATCTTCTTCCAAACATCCATCATAAAAATCACTGGACCTATTGATCTCTTGATGATATTGAAGGGATGTTTCAAGAGATATAATATTAGAATCAAGGGAGATGAAGAAATCCTTACTATAGAGCTTCAGGATCCTCTTAAGAATCTTAATCTTTGTAACACAATCAAAAACTCCATTCTTGCAATACATAGATTTCCATGTATTCTGCACAATGACCCTGCAATCAGCATGTGTAACTCCAACATTATAAAACCGAAAGGGGAAAGGAATCTTGGATTCCTTCTCTAAAAGTTTCATTAGGATTGGATGATGATCATAATTAATCCTTGCAAGAGTTGAACAAGAAATGGAGACCCAAGTATCCAAAGAAACCCCATTCATAAAGGCCCTGCCAATTTTGTTGGAAACAAAATATTTAATAGCTTCCGGTACACAATGTATTTACCACCAACCAGATTGACCTCAATCAGATCATATTGGTCAATGAATTCTCGGATGTTTATGGATGATGTGGCATTGGTGGGAGCGCCCATTTTTTCATCCAAATGAATAAATACATTAAAATACCCTAAAATGATCCATGGACTAGTGAAGAAATAATTAGTAACTCTCAATTCCTCCCAGAGTACCCTACGATCCAGATAACTTTTACTAGCATAAACATAGGAACCAAAAAATCATGACAGAGGCAATTAATGGAGTAGGTGACCAGTTGCATTCCTGGAACAACCATTTGAGTGCTGACCATAGATGAATGAGCCAACAACCAGAGTCCCTTAACATCAGATAAACTACTGTTGGTGATAATTAGAGAATATTCTAACTTCTCGAAGTTGGCAATAGAATAATGAAAGACCTTTTTTGGGATCGGATAGGCCAATTATGACAGGTTTATGCCTCTGAATAAAATTCTTAATGGATCTAATGGTTTCCAAATTCCCTAGGCCTTAAAAATTCCATAAAAAACATCTTTATTTGAACCTTATTCCGAGGCTAGTACCCCTTGTGACTTTTCCACCTTATTTTTTGGGTGAACGCCCTGACTTCTTTTTGGATACTTGGGAACTGTCCAATAAGTCCAAAATATCTGATTTTGTATTTTTTCTCGAATTTCTTGTACCAATTGAATTTTTATGCTCAAGATCATCCAGGTTTCCTTGATCAGAATTATTTCTTTTATCTACAGGTTTGGAGCTATATCCAGTTTTCAATTCACTCACTAGAGACTCTAAAGATTCATGTTCCTTTCCTTGTAGATGCTTATGTCTAGAGGACATCAATCCTATAATCTCCTCTGACTGTATTGGAAATCTACCATGAAGGCCTAGCACCAGTGCCTCTGTAGAATTTAGGGAACCAGAAACAATTAGGATCAAGGAAGGGGAACATCCAAGATGAATATACCCTCTAGTGACTCTTCATTTCCATTCTTTCCATCCATCATATAGAAAAACCTAATGATTTTATTGGAATATTCCAAATAGATAAATTCATCATCCACTTAATGTTTCATTTCTAGAGCCAAGTGGAATATATCATTTGAAATTTCACAATCCAGATCATGACTGATCTTGATGACATTTTCTACAAGGATGGTAGCTGATGCATCTTCGGCCTCTTCCTCCTCCACCTAGTTCACCCATTATTGTTTCTTCTATATAGAACCAGAATATATTCTAGGGTCATTAATCTGTAAAATATTCAGGGCCACTTTAGGAGTGATATTTTATTGCTCCATTCGATTCACCAGAATAGCTTGAGACGGAACTACATGATTTTTTGAAGGACCTGCTTGATTTTTAGAAACACCCATCTTCTCCTCACCATCATTTTCCCTTCTTTCTCTTATTATCAACGTTTTATTCCATGTTTTTCGATACATTGACCTTCTTCTCCAAGGTTATACAATTGGATATAAAATGTCCTACAATTTCTCAAACCTCACAGAAATGTTTTATTCTATGCATGATCTTAATAAAATATTGATATATAATTCAAGATCATAGTATAATCCAAATTAATATTTTTTTGGAGACTGTAAATATTCTACACACCATTTACTTATTCTTCATTTTAAGGATATAAATTAGTCGTAGGAAGTCCACCATTGTTACTATGAGGGATTCAAGAATAAACAAGAATATTTTTTGGTATAGTTCTTATTTTTATAGTCATCTAAAGCCAATGAATATAAATCCCTTGATATTATTTAATATTAAAAATGTAATAACTAGGATTTATTAATTTAGGGTGTTATCAGGGTTTTATGTAATTTTTTTTGTGATATGATATCTTGTGGGGAGTACAAGATAGAGATTTTGAGATGGAATAAAGAATATAAATCCAATATAATATTAATATGTTTCATTAGATTATCAATTCTATGGTTTATAAGGTTATTTTGAAAGATTATAGGTTATTATATAATTATATCTATTGATTAGACAATATGACATGGTATTATTATGTTTGAGGTTGGGAACTCATACATCCCTCTTATGAATCCAATATGTTTTTTATAATATCATATTTTTTTCATTATGGATGATCCTTATCAAATATATATGAATTCTCCCACATATATTAAATGGGATAAGATATTAGATTATTTTTTATATTATGAGAGGGAAGCTCTTGAGTATGTCTGTTTCCCACATATATGGGAATAAAATTTTAAGGATGAGAATGATAAATGATGACCCACCTTGCTAGATGTATAATCCACTACAATAGTACCATTAATTTCCATATCATAATTGATAATATTATCTTTTTAATAACTTCTTATAAGAACTTAATTATATATAAAATATGAATGGATGAATTGGGATCAAAACAGGATTATTTGTTGGAATGCCATCTTTTGAATACCCAAAGGTGATGGTAGTGTGAGGCGTCGTAACCTAAAAAATAATATCTTGATATATATAGTTATGTGTAGTCTTTGTAAATGTGGTGGAGAGTTTTTTGTGTTTTGATTATATGATTTCTTATTAACAATTTTTCAATAATAGTATGAAGGAAATTATTTTTCAATGTCATTAGAATTCCACTCTTTTTTATGGGATGTGTCTTATAATTTAAAAGTTATGTGTGAAAGCATAGTTATCAAATGTAAAGAAAGGATATTTTACATTTATATATTGATCAATATATATTTATTTAGTGGGTTTTTATATAATGTAATCAAGACTAATCTCTTTGTAAATAAAATATTATGATTTCATTTTATAAATTATTTTCCAGAGTGATACCCCACATTGATTTTATTAATTGATATTTATATCCTTCATCTTATGTGTTTATGATGTTTTATTCCCACTGATTAATATTTGATAGTTTTATTTTTAATTAATTAAATAACAATTGTTTTTTATAAATGTTATATCCACATGTTTTTTTGTTTTAATTTCCCATTGGAAGGAATTTTCGGCATTGTATAAGTGTGTACCAATTTTACTCAATGTCATATTGAATGTATATTTAACCAGTATCATGTGGATATTAGTGTATTATGTGTTTTGTGGGGAATAATGTATATTTATTATTTTCATAAGGGATTAAGGAATATAATCCCTTATGACTATAGTTGTACATGTTTATGTAGGTTCTATGAATGATTTATAATAGAGAATATGTGTATAATATAATACATAATATTATTGGTTTTATTATAATGGATTTATTTTTACTTACACCCATGAGCGATGTTATATTGATTAAAAATCAATTACATTGAGGCTCTATATATATTTATATATATTAACTTATATTTTTTGGTCTTATATTTTGAATATATATAGATATAAAAGTCAAGTGTAATGTAATCTAAAATTGTATTTTTCATTTTTTTGTCTGTTACTTGTGAATGTATGGAACGTGAGATACTATAGTTAATGGATATAATATATATTTTTAAATGATTTTGTTATAAAAATACTAGAAGATATCTATCAATATCCATTGAAAACATTTTTCACCTGAATATTACTAGATATATGATTAATAATTGTTTTACTTACATATCCATGTAATAAGTAGATCTTTTTGAAATGTGTAAAAATTATTAAACTAAAACATTGATTTTGAATGATATTTTTATTAACCATGACCTCATATATGTCTACAATTATCAAGAAACATATTTAATAAATCTATTATTTAAAAATAAAACTATCAAAACTAATTTTAAATTCTCAAAATTATTTTTTTTTAAGGATTTATCTCTCCTTCCAAAAGAATTTATGTTTTTTATGTTATTTATTATTTTAAAAAAAGAGAATAGAAAAACATCAATGGAATATTTTTTAATTTCAATTATTAATTTGTTTAATAAAATATATAATTTTGCATCCAAATATTTCCATGCAATTTGTTTTTTATTGAAATGATCTACTCTAAATGAGGTGATATTACTTTGTGAATTTCCAGTGATTTTTGTATTTGATCATGATATTTTTTTTATTCTTATCATGATAAAAAAATAGAACAAGATTTATTTATATTATTTAATGATCCATGAAATATTAGATTTATTTAGAGACATTTATAGTGGATCAATGATGACCCCTCCCCACTAAAACACTCCATTGTGTCGGAAATGAAAAATGGATTGATCCCTAAGATCTAAGTCTGATAATAAATGGGTTAAAGACTTGAACTATATGTATATTATAGATATATCGGGGACATCAAAATATTAAAAACTATTTTTACTCCACTAGTCCTATCAATATGACAATATGAATAAAATAGTAATCCCATAATGCATGTAGTTTCTATATATACAATAGATAATACGTTGAAAAATTTCTATCATCATAAAATCCATCTATAACATCTCCATATTTTGAAATAGTACTGTCATTACCTCTCACTATATCCATCATACAAATATCTAAATAATTATGTAATAGTAGTTATGATTATATATATACTATATATTTTACATTTACCACTCTATCATTCATATAAATAAGAAAAAACTAATGAAATAATGAATAAACATACCAAAATCATTACCTTACACTGGATTCTTCTTCAATAAATTATAAAAATTTACAATTATAATCGATAAACTATTTTATTAATAAAATTATAATAAAAAATTGATCCTGAAAGTTTCTTCTAACAAAAATTCAATATTAAGAAGATCTCCTCACACCAAAAATTACATACATTATTATGATATAATCCATTTTTTACTGTCAAAAAATATTATTAAGACACACCACTATCATAATAACAAAACCAGTTCATTAGAATGCGGTACAAATCCCCAAAATGCATATTGTAACCAAATTTCACATACCACAACCACAACCACATAAAAACATCATAATCACATCCCCTAGACATCAGAAAAATCATGAACTAAAACTCTCCCAACATATCCATTCAATGGATATAATATGTTATGTGGTAGTCTAGTCGTCTCCCAACAAAATTAATGGAAATGATGATATTAGGGAATATTTGGTAACCCAGAACATCCTATGGGATTTACTTATGGTACCAACTCTTGTTGGGTTGAGAATTATATTTTATAAAAAATTATGAATAATATAGTACAAAAACTATTAATAAGGATTCATATATTATCATAACATCTCTATGGTTGCATCGCCTCACAAATCATTAAAAAATAAATACCAATAACAATTTATACCCCCAAAAATCATTCCAAAATCATTAAAACTAAATATCATCATTGTCTCCCAATATGTATCTCTACCCAAATTCAAAATTCATAATATGTCATAAATTCATCTATCAAATAATTTCTATATTAATATGAATAATCGTATTGATAATTGTAAAATTTATTAATTCATTTAGTGACCATAATTTATTTGGTACAAAAATTATTATTTGAAAAAAAATTATTTTCTCAAAACCAACACTAATTATTAATTTTATTTCTATTTGTTTATATTTATACAATGTCCCTGGAAAACTGAAATATATATTGACACTGTATTATCTACACTAATACAATAATATTTACATAATACCATTCCAAGGACCTCTCTATTCCACTATAATCCTGGATAAAATATGTTATATAAAAATAATAATTCCAAAAACAATTACGAAAAAATTACCATTATTAAATGTATCATTTCAAATTATTATCCTCACAGAATGAAAAAAAACATGAAATATATTCCAAAAAACCTTGAGGAAAAAGGTAATAACTTAATCTAGCTACATCCATAGAAGAAAAAATTACCCACCAAAGAACTTATTCAAAATATTGAATCATTTCCAATAAATTCATAATAATATACCTTTATACAAAAAAATTAAGTATAAATCTTCAGTTTTTTAATAATATTGGAAAACTAATCAAAACCCATTCCAATATCCATATAAAAAATTATAAATAACATATATACCAAAAATAATAAAAATATTCCATTATTTAATAATAGATTGATCATATGTATAATTGGGTTTTACATGATCGATTTATTTCTATGGAAAAAACCACATATTAGTGTCTTATAGTTTTTTAGAATATTTAATGAATTAAAAAATTTTGATAAACAAATTTAATTAATAATAATATTTTATTATAAATTTTTTTGGGGTAATATAGTCTTTTTTTACACACCTTGGTTGGATAATTTTACTCTCCTAAAAGATTATTTTAATCACATCTATTTCCCTATGGAAAATTGCTAAAAAATTGTTATGATAACAAAGGAAGATGATGCCATAAACATATTTGTCAAAATATAATATCTATCAATTTAGAAATTACATTGAATAAATTTACTTTCCTTAAACACCCTTATCAATCATTTTCATGAATTTATAATATAATTTATACATATGAGGACACAACACCATCCACCATGATAAAAATATCTAAATTAGTTTAATTCAATGATATTGCATGAAAAGATTAACACTACAATATGACCCAAAACATAACAATAATATGAAAAATTATGTATATGTGAAGCTATGATAAATATATAATATAATAAACAATAATCATATTTCACATTTAATAAAAGTGTTATTATAAACCATATCAATTTCATTGGAGTGAGACATGATATATTTAAAAAAAATTAAACATTCATTTATGATTCCATTTTCAAAAAAAAACTATTATCAAATCTAAAAAATTAAAAAAATTATGAAGAGGAAACATTAAATATTTTTTAATATATTATATACAATTAAATGGACTATTTTTCTGAGAAAATTATCAACAAAAACATTCTCTATAAAATCAATGTCACCTCAGCGTCCTAGGACCAAGAACCCAATTAGGATCCTCACTATTAAAAATAACAAATTTAGTATAAGAATGTAAAAATAATTTAGTATATTTAAAAAAAATTATCCCTAAATTATAAAAATATGAAATCTTCAAAATAACATTGGGAATTGATTTAATCTCTATAACTCTACATCCCATGCTATAATCATCTAAATCCCAAATTATGTAATAAGTAAAATTAAAGAACTGATGCATCCATGAAAAAATATTATCTAATCATCCAATTTCATAGTAATAAACTCTAAAAATATTATATCCTCCTACAATGAACACCAAAATATAGTTATCAAAAAGGGAGTGTTAGTTTATAAAAATTTTAACATATTAGTTGTGAAAAAAGTGTGGATCTGATTTGTATGATGATGTAGACAACCCCAATGGAACGAAATGGAAATATTCTTGTATACATTGAATAGTTAGTAAATTTGATGAATTTAATTACAAAAATGATAAATCCTGGCATTTCTATTATAATGATATGCATTCTAGGATGGATGATCTCTAACATCAAATTATTGTTACCCCTTTGTTGATTAAAAAAATAAATTAAAATCATGAAGATTTTATGGAGTCAGCTACACCTTTATTATATTTCATAACACCAAATTAATAACATGTATATCTGATCCTATAACATATATCCAAGACTATGGTTATTTTTATGGACACACATAAAATAATAGAAACACAAATATACACATGAAATATTAATTTTTATTAATATAAAAAACAATATAAAAGTTAAATTATTCTTCAATGTAACATCAAAATCAAAGAGAACATGCTTGAAATAGTCATATGGGTTCCAGATCATCTGATCTATCATACCATTGACATAGTAAAGAATCTCATTTATAAGGGTTATGTGTAAACAAAAATCATCTTCTCTTATTTTTCACACTGTATATAAAAAATATCTTGGTTAGTGATGATCATCCTTTTAATAAATAAATTTACACGACATAATTCGTATAAATATTTTATAAATAATTTTCCATACACTACAATGAATTTTCCAAGGACAATTTATAATAAATCGAATTATTTTTTATTACATATATAGAATCACAATAGTAGATAAAAGTGGAAAAATTATAAAATGGATGCATAAAAATCCTTCATCATTATTGAGAAAAATCCAATGGATATATGAGAAATATATGAACAAAATTATAATGTTTCATCCATTGAAAACCCAAACAATTAGATATAATCTGAAAAACATACGACATCATTCCGAAACAAATAAATTTACTCCTGATGTGATAATAATTATTTGATATATATGGATGAACTATTGTATTTTATGTAAGACACTAATAGATATAAATATATAAGTCACATTGATAATGTATAAAGATATTATTTAGAAACAAGTCCAAATGTTCATCACCCTCTATCCATCCCTCAATAATATTTGAATATATGAATTAATATCTGAAAACACTACTTTATATATTGATGTATTTTTCCCCACCACATGTTATAATTAAGAATAACTAAATATCCTCATGTTGAAGTGAACTCAACATCCAAAATTCCCCATATAAAAATATCAAGATCCTTAATCCTTCATTATCATATTTACATTGAATACTATTGAGAGATATATCCTCGAGGGTTAATTCTAATCAAATATCCTTCAAAATTTTCTTTTTACATTGAATTATGAATTATGATTTGTTAATCCACTATAAACTGCACACACATCCATTGAATCCTATTTAAATTATTTTTTGAAATGACATTATATTTCATTATGGATTATATTCTATCTAAAAAACATAACATATGTAAGACTACCATAACATCAATGTAATGACCTTTTCTACTAGATTGAGTTTATGTGCGTAATTAATATACTAATTTAGAAATAATTATTATGACACATATGTGTTTATTCGTATCTAATATGCAATATTGCAACCATGTATATTGAAAAGTGTTATAGGGTACCTCAAAAATGACTATCCCCTATACAAGTGATGAAAATATTTATTAATGAAAATATAATATTGATACGTTAAAGGACTATGACATCAGTTTTATTATTTGAATGTATATTCCCTTTAATACAATAAAATTAATGGGACATTAATATAAGATAAATAATACACAAACCTCCTTCAAAATCTTAAATAATTAAAGCATAGAATGATTCTATAATTTATTTATACAACCATTTAATCGAATCCTATGTCTTGGAATCATAACCTATGCCTACATACATAGACACAATAATCCCAAAAAAATACACCTCACATGTGATTGGATAGTACTAATATGGAATCCCAATTACATCATATCCTCATAAGAAACCATTAGCTACCCTCAAATACTATACAAAATCCTGCCATTTTTTTGAACAAACAATATTGTAATTAGAAAAATCTTTAAAAACTAATCCAATGACTCGTCGAACAAATAATTCATAAATCAGTTTAAAATAGTTGTTCAATTCATAGAATCATATGAAATAAAGAGGAACCTAAAATAATCATTAAATCCCCGAAATGGTTTTTTTGGAATATTAATGCCATTCCCTAATAATTGATGAGTTTAAAACCACATGTTGAATATTTAGAAATATATTTACCATATAAAATAATTGAAAAACATTAAGTATCACCCGAGGGAATAATGTATCATTAATGTAACCTGATTTAAATAATTTTAATTTATTTGAGAAATAAGGGGATGTATGATTCCCTTATTGAATAGGGATACATGATTTCCTTCAAAATAGATTCTCAATCTTAATCATCAACAACATCATCTCAAATGAAGAAACACTATATTGTATAATGAAAACTATATATTAATGTTTTTGTGAATATATACCATATTTTAAATTATATTGTTAATGTAAAAATACAGAAAAAATATTATCTATTATGTATACTCTTATATATAACTAAAAATTATCAAAATGAACATCCTTTAATCCCAACCATAATTAATTCAGTTGATATAGAAGTGGATATATACATTTTAGATTCATCTGAGGATCATATTCACTAATTTACTCTATAAAGTAACATTCTTTTTAAACCAATAAAAATATATTTAGATTAAATATATATCTTCTTGAATATATAAAATTAAATCCAATCTATAGAAGAAACTATATAGTATATATATACAAATAAGAACTATCCTAAAAAATTTGGCTTCTAAATCATCATATTACATCCTTGTCCCCAATAAAAAATGCGAGAATGAACTAATATTTATATATTTATCTTCATGGTTATATGGAATTAGACTACATTAGACAATTGGAATAATACTATTTTAGTATAAATGAAGGGGTTTTTAGATCCCATGTAAAAATGTGTAAGATATATTATAATTTTAATTAATTGTACCTCCAACTGTGGACAGTTTTACAAACATGATTAAAATCATATAATGAATCTACCCAAATACTATAGATATTTTTTACTACTCCAAATCATCTTCAACACCAAGAAAATACATCATCAAACAGTAGATATTGAATATTAAGGGTTATTACTATACAAACATTAGGGAAATGGGAATAATTATTATTCTCACACGTATGCATCCAATATATATATTTCATAGGAAAAAAATATATTAAATTCATATGGATACTCAAAGAGAAGTTATAATGTATTTTATATTATCATAAACTAATCAATAAAATCATTTTCTTTAACATCTCATCCATTTCATACATCTCATGATACATTAATAATATTTGACTAACTAAAATCATCTACCATATCATAATACATGAATAATTATTTGTGAAATCATGAATGGAATTATCAATCTCCATTAGACAAAAAATACAGACAAAAAATTAAGGACACAACAATTGGGACAAATTTGATAGATAGTAAGAAAAACCAAATAAGATAGTATCCTAATGGCCATGATTAACCTCACCATAAATTTTTATGTCAGGAAAATTCCTATAAAATTTCAAAAATCAAACAGAATTCCACATTATGTGATTTTTAATGTAAAAACCTTAAAAATCATATTAACATAATGACGTGGAGCCAATATATAAATATAAAAAAAAACTATGAAAAAGATGAATCATAAAACAACCAAGGCGATTTTTAAGGAATTAGATATGGTGATAAATACGAGGAATCTGTACTAAAATATGAGATCCTAAAGAATAAATAATAGATAAATATGTGTTATGAGTTTCATATCCCACTATTTAACCTCTATTTATGTTATAAAATAAAATAATAATAATGGATTCCTTAATATTTAACATTTACATTTACCAGAGTTGGTTACAAAATGCTAATAATACATATTAATGATGTATATAGGATGTTATTATATCAATCCATGTGGGATCCCACAACTTATTCTATATAAATCCCATTAACTATTAAAGGCGTGTTTCACTTTTCATGATTGTAATAAATAAAATTAAATATTTAATATTTAATGAAAAAGGTAACATTTATTAGAAATGTAACATCCCAGGTAAATAAAGAATATGAAATGTTCACATTTATTAATATTTTTGAATTGAATGTTAATATTACTTTAAAGGTAATGCTATGTTCGATGGCGTACCCAATACGCAACAATGAGTTTCATTGAAATCTTACGTTTCATAGTAATAATATAATAATATTATTTTTAATGGTCGTTAACGCTTAGCAGTTGTAATTTCCTAAATGACCATAACTATCTAAAAAATGATTAAATATGTTTGTCAAATATTTTAAAAATTATCCAATAAATGATATATGCTTAAAATTCAAATTAATCCAATTTTAAGAATAAATATTCTAATATTCTCTAAATGGTTTATTAACCACATTTTGATGTAGAACCCACTTTAAAACAAATTTTTTTCAATTTTATATGTTATATTTGACAAAAAAAAAATCGTTCATTAGTATCGGGACATAAAAAATAACTTTGTGTTAATTTTTATTATTTTTTCGATAAAGATCATTTTTAACGAATAGTGAAAAATGATGTATTTTAATTCAAAAACTCCTTTTAATATAATTTATTTATATGGTTCTATTATCTTTTTAACTGTTTTTAAAGATTAATTAGATTACATTTTTATAATTTAATTCAATATTGGTCATTTTAATTAATTTCACTTCGAAATTGGACTTAAACAAGTGTCAATCTTTTCTAAGATATTGTTTCTTCCAAACACGCTATTTTTTTGACAATGGAAATTAATTATAAAATTAATTAATAAAACTTCAATGTTTTAAATTTGGTAAAATGGAAATAAATTTTTAATTTTGAATATCAAATTTACTTTGGATAAATTTTTGGTACCTTTCTGACAAATGTTCATTTTTAAAGAATAGTGAAAAATACTAAATTTTACTTCAAAATTAAATTTTAATCTAATATAATTTTATAGTTATATGGTCCTTTTAATTGGTTTTAAAGTTTAATTGAATTATATTTTTATTAATTAATAAAGTTTTGTTCATCGGATGTAATTTCACTTTTCAATTTGACGTAAAAACAAGTCAATCTTATGATAAATTTTACTTCATAAAAACACGTCTTTGGTTTTGACAATGAGAATTATTTTTAAATTAATTACAAAAATTTATATGATTTAAATTTGGTAAATTAGATTCCATATTTGGAATCATATGGTCCAAATTATGTAAAAAATTATCTTTTATTTTTTTACATTATGAATAGTAACGACGGTAATTTTCTATAATTATCATGATTAATTAGTAATCGAGAAGTTAAGGGTAATACAATAATATCATAATAATATAAAATGACCCCAAAATCTTTCAAAATATAATTTTAGGATTCATGGAAACCATGGAATTCTTTTTACCAGACTTTAGGGCCCTTGGAGTCACATGGGTGTGATAGAGACATTTATGACATAATTTTTTTAAAGTAGTGAAATATAAAAATGGTTTATATATACTAAGTAATAAAAATTTAATTTTGTGTACATAAATGATCTCTTGAATATAAATAGTCATTGTAAAGTAATAAATATTTCCTACATCATGGTTTTTTTTATAATTTTTAGACATTAGATAAATAAATTTAATTATGACACCATGATGATGTAGTGAGTACCTCATTAATGAACGATTTAAATAAAATGAAAAAATAAGGTAAAATCTAAGACATAAACTTATCTAAAACATATTTAATGGGTTTATTTCGAACACTTATCCCCAAATATTCAAAATATTTTATTATGTGACCTTTAAAATTAGAAAATCATTTTATAATAATGTAACATTTCAAGACTTTCCAAAAGAGACCTTCCTCTCTCTTATAAAAGTCCCCCACATATACCCCATTAGCCACACCCCTCAATCCCTTGGATCATCCAAAATATGCTCATATTATCTCTCCATATCACTCTCTCACTCCTACAAGCCTTACTTTTGGGATAAGTGTTTCCATGGAATCCTCTGGCTCAAATCAAAAAGAGTTACCCGGTTTTGAGGTAATGTCTTCTCTCGAGTTTTGTTCTTTTATTTTGCTTCTTCACAAACCAATATCTTTTTATTATTTTATCCCATAATAACACCCATATGCTAAATATATTAGCATTTTTTTATTATAAGTATTCAACATACACTAACAAACACCTCCATCTAATGGTTAAAGAACATATTGTTTCTGTGGGTGTCGAATTACTGCTTCATGAAACGATGATTGTTCAATCTTCCTTTAACACAATTCATGGTGGCCATTATCATAAAAATATATTTATATATGATATATAATCTATTTATTTCCACTATATTCTACTATATTTCATATTTAAAACATATGTTTATGCTTTGAAGGTTCTGCAAATGCGATAATTTCATATTAGGATGTTTGGACATCCGCCCCCTCAAGTGATGTGACTTATTCAGGCCAAACATGGAATTTATAAAGAATTTAATTAATGAACATATGATACCTATTTGAAATATATATTATTCTGTAATTATAATATATCTATGTCTTATTTTTTTAATGTCCATTAATATGACAAAAAAAGAATGTAGTGTTAATGGGTACGTACGACCAACTGTATACATGAATGGTACATTTCATTTTGTATCTCCAAAAATTATATAATATTATTAAATACATACATAGTTAATATATATGATATTTAAATCATGAACACCATTTCGGAGATGATGTACTTATAACTACATGGACAATTTCCTTCAAACAAGTTTACTTTTGACTCATGTACCGAACATCGACAAAACATATGATATGAACTCACATAATTAACTAATTATTATAACATGATAATATGTGATATTAATTGAATAATAAACATTAATAGAAGTCCATATGAAATTATAAATTGACCAAAGTTTATTATTTAGGAATACAATGAAACGAACAAGACAAGTCGGACTTGTGGTAAGTGGATTTCTTATCCCCCTATTAATACCTTGAGATTTCCATTGTTCTCCAATTATTTATTGCATGTTTTATATTGTTTACTTAAAATTGATATATATTATCATTATTATATTTATATTCATGGTATTATTTTATTCATTTGGAGTTTTTTATCTTTTGGTCATACGACTCGATTGATTACAATGAGGTAAGGGGTTTTTATCTCAATTTTTATTCCATTGAGATTCATGCTACATTTTAAACAATATCCTTTGAGTGGTGTATGTACTTACCATTATTCTAATCCTTATGTAATATAATTTCGTTTATGGGTATTTACATCAACATTGTATAGTACTTCTTTCATGGGGAGTACGTTTCAAATGTTACCCAAATCGGTTAGGGAACCATTCACCCTCCACTTTTGAAAAGACTTCTTTTGTTAGGTCTTTTAATTTACTTCTTCATAATGTTAGGAAATGTTCATATATATCCTTATTGATTTAAAATTTATGTTCAAGTTATGATATACCCTTTTTTACCTCTCATCAACTCATTTAATGAATTTTATATTGACATCGTTAGGCTGTCGAGTTTCAATAAGGGAACTTCTTAACCCAATTTCAATTCTTTGTGAAAAACCTCTACTTCTTGATTATGTCGTACTTTGAATACGTGTGGATGACCTCCATTTTTTACACATAATAACCACTTATATTGGGTATATTTATACTTGTCACACATAATCATGTAATTGATTTATCCTTAATCCTTGGATAACATCTTTGTATGGGACATCATCTCAATCCCCTTTCATTAAGAAATATTTTGATTTCTACACGACATTATTTTATATGGTATATAAAACACTATGGATTTTTTATTTCATTAAAATGGAATCTTTTCTCCACGAAGTGTTTTACTAAATGACAAAAGGAATGTTTTTTGTCTTATGTATTCCGCGAAAACGAATTCTTCGCCGCCATGACCATTATTTGAGTTTTGGATTCCACTATAAGCAATACATTTTTTTAAATGAAAAATAGATACCGTGTTCTAGTTTTCTTTTATTTTGTGTTTGAAAATGGTTTTGAAAATGTTTTGATTATATCAATCTGTTGTATTGATATCTTGTGATTGAAATGTGGTAATGTTATGTTTCCTTTATGCATGTTTTATTTTATAGAATTTTGTTATGTATCTTGGGAATTGTTTATGAAGTTGGGTGGTTCCATGATATAATAAGTGTGGGTGAACCAGAGAATGATCCCCAATGCATTGGGTAACGCGATGGAGTTAAACACTATGGTTTCTTCGAAGAGATTTAGAAAATATTTTGTGATGGGTATTCCAAACTTAACCATGAGGGTTACTCCCTACATATTAAAGTTATGTATGACTCAAGTTTCCTTTTTGTCTTATGATTTATATGATTTATTCATAAATCTTAATATTTAATGAGGTATGTTAAATTGATTTTGTTTTATGAGTAAAGTTTGATTTTAATTGATTCTAATGTATACATGGACTAATGTTTTCTTTCAATATGTTTATATCCCTTATTGAGCTTTTTATGCTCATCCCATGTTTTTCAAATGTTCTTTCACAGGACATAAAGATGAACAGGGGAATGGGTGGGAACAAGGAAATACATGCTTTCTAAAACATGGAACTAGTCATGTTTCTTTTTTTATAGTTTTTATTTTATGAAAAATATGGATTGTGAGTAGAAGTGTCTACTTTATAATCTTTTGAGATGTAATAGTTATGTACTAATTCACTAAAACTCTAAACCTTAAAATATCCTCAATTCCAGTTATTCATTTATTTCAAGATTATGTAATGTTTTAAGGCCGAGTCCTTATAGTTGGTATCAGAGGGAGGTTTAGATAGCTTTCGAGGTTAGGGTATTCTGTAAGAATAAGTGACATTAATATAATGTTTAGGATTTCATAAATAATCATAGATAAAGTTAATGAGGTTATGATTACATGAATTATTATATTTTTGTATTATATGATGTTTTTACTGATATACTCACACTGACCTTTTTGGTTTTAGTAAATGGATCGATCTATCAGTCTCCAAAGAAAAAGTGGATGTGAGGAAAACTTTGATGATTTTCTGAATGAGAAACTGAATGATATGAGAGATACAATGAGAATTCTTGTGGTTATTCTCAACCAAATATATGGAATCATAATTAACCACCTGAACATTAGTGATTTTTATAAGGCAACATATATGCAAGAAATGAATCCCAATGAATGTTCATGTAATAATCAAAAAGGTTAGAATGCTCAAAAGCTACGCTTCAAATATGTGGAAAGAAACACATTGGAAATTGTTTCAATGGGACAAATAGATGCTATAGATGCGGAAATGAATCTCATAAAGTAAGAACCTGCCATGGAAAAGGATGCATCGAGCTGAATCTAGGAAAGGTAATGAAGTTCTTTTTGAATGATCAATTGATTTTTTTAAATGTGGTGTGCATGGTCATTATGCAAACACATGTCCTACGAATAATTTTCAGGAATGGGATCCCCAGGATCATAAAATATTTGTTTACCAATACCTAATGTTATTCTGATTTAGGATGAATAAACACACAATGAATAATGAATGTTATGGATTATTTCTTAACATTTGTTTTCCTATTAATGAATCTTAGGATATGATTCATGCGTTTTTTGTAGTAAAGATGTAATTCATAATAATATGGTATGGAATGGTTAATGGATCATGAATAATGTTGAATGAGAAAGAATTCATTATATAAGGGCTTCAAGAGTTATGGTAGATTTTAGGATTGTTAAAATTTTGAAAGTATTAAAGATCTTTTGATGATGAGATTACCTTAGAAGAATTTCTATTGTATGTGTATCCCAGATTTTTGATATATGAATATTTTATTCATGGAATAATTATCTTTTCTTTTTTGGATATTGTTATAAACAACCATTTTGGTTTATATGATCCTTGAATGTGAGGTAATTATAGGTTAATGCATTTTGGGATGCAATAAAAATGTTATTTAATAACCTTTGTGGTTAAAATATGTTATGGTTATTTTTGATGAGTTTACCTATTTTTGGAAATGTTATAAAATTTATAGTTTTAGAACAGGGACGAAACACAAACCATGTGACAACCTGCCGTGTCAGATAAAGCTACGAGAATCAAACCCACAACCAAAGTGTGACAAGTATTTATCTTCTACCACTAGACTACGTGAAGTCACTTGTTAGTGTTGAGAAAAGTATTGTATTCAACAATACATAATAATGTTATTTAAAGGGGGAGATTATTGAAAATAATACTATGTCTCATTATGATTATTTTGATGCTCACAAATACCCTTAATTATTTTCTAATGATTTCTTTTGTTAAGCATTTTTAATTAATTTATCATTTTATTTTACTCTTGAAATTACAGGAATTTATTGTTAAAGAATTCGTATTTGTTGTGTTCTGGAAACAATGTTCATGCGCTACTTATTTAGAATCTGGTTTATCGTGTTCTGGAAACACTGTTCATACCCTACGTGGATAAACGTATCAAAAGGATGAAAAGTGAGTATACTTTTTGAGATAAGGAAAAATTATGGTTAATCAACCATATGTTATCAGCAAAGTATAGAAGAAGAACCCTACGTTTGGAAGGAACCCTACGTTTAGGATATCAAAAAAGTATGGAAGGAGAACCGTACGTAAGTACAATACATTATGTTTGTTTCTCAAAAGTATGTCTTATCAACCTCACTTTTGTAAATAACCATACGTTCATGGAAAAATTATGGATCAAGTAAATATATGGATCTATTATCGTAAGTTTTAAAGATGAAGGAAAAAGTATGGATGATCAACCTTAAGTTTTAAGAATGTAAGATGAACCCTATGTTTATGTTCAACCTTACGTTGCCAACCCTACGTTTGGAGGCCACATCATCAACCTTACGTTTGGCGTCAGAATGTTTGAAAGATGTTATTTTTATGCAACGGTCAGCAAGATGACTCTTAGGAGAATTTCAATCCAGATTTAATATTGATTTCAAAATACGTCTTTGACCGATTCAAAGATGTTTTATCAATGGATTAATGATCTAATTAAAAGGAGATTTCTATGCCGAGTCTTCAGGGAAGTTATGACTACTCTATAAATTCAAATTTTTGAATATCTCAATTCAAAAGGAGACTTTTATGGATCAAAATGTGCAGGGAATATGTTCGGATTTATTATATATCTTTTCCCTGAAATACCAGGCACGAGTGTGTGGTGATCAATCTATTATTCAAAAAGTTGGAAAACAGATACTGCAAAAATCCCACTGATCTGCTGATTCATAAGTAGAATCAAAGCACTATTTATTTAAGAACAAGAAACTCGATAGAAGATTCACTTGTTCTACATCAAATATCTACTATGGATCTACTACTGCTGAATTTTTGAATTATATCTCCATATCTACTGCCACTGGATCGACTCCGAACTACATCGACTTGGAAATTAATATTTAGTGAGACGACGATCCATCTTCTGTTAATTTCATTCTATTGCAATTGTGAAGATCAACTGGAAAAGTTCTATCTAATTTTTTTTTATCTTTAGTAATTAGCTTCTCGTACTAAGCTGAGTAGGTTCGTGTTTGAACCAGAAGGCCTTGTTTTTCCTTGGATTGTAATGGTGTCAACTGCATGTACTCAGTTGTGAACCTTTCCGTTGAAACGAGGAACATGTAGTGAAAATCCCAAAACTCGTGGAGTAGAGCATTGGTGGAGTGGACTAGGGGCCGTCTGTTCCACTAACCACTATACATCTTGTGATTCTACTATTTAAATTTCTACTGCATCATTTTATCTGATTAAATATTAAAATGCAAAACACAATCACGCAATGATTTTTGAAAAGACACAATTTACCCCCCTCTTGTGTATATTTTGTGTAATCCGATCCAACAATTGGTATCAAATTTGAGCTTTCTAACAATGATTTATCAAACTGAATGTGATTATACACAGAGCAAGATGATTGATACAAGAGAGGTAATTTCTATGGTCATAACACCATTCTTCAATGGAGATAACTATGGATGCTGGATGTCTTTAATGATCATCTATCAGAAAATTCATGGATAAAGAGTCTATTCTAGGATTCTAACTCCATATGAAAAACAAGAAAAACGGGAAACATGGATTACATCTACTAAAGAAGAATATTATATGAATTCTAAGGCAATGAATGAAATTATATGTGGTCTAGGAGCTGATGATTTTAATATAATATCTCAATTCCCAACTGCATATGAAATGTGGAAAACTACTGCTGTTTCTTACAAAAGAACTAACAATATCAGTGAAATGTGATATGCAACTGCTATGATTAAATTTGATACATTCACAATGGATGAAGGTGAATGTATTACTCAAATGAATGGAATATTGACAGAGATTGTGAATAACATAACTGAATTTGGAGATACCATTAAGCATGTTGATCACACAGTAAAAGTGTTGAGAGTAATAACTACAAAATGGTATGGAATCTATGTAGCAATCAGATAGTTGACACCTATCAAAGACTTAACCACGAGAGAACTGATTCGAACATTAATGATTTATGAAGCTGATATGGAAGGTTAAGCAAATGAACATAAAGTGCATATAAAAATTTAAGATACTGCCTTGAAGGTAACTTCACAACAAAAGAATAGAATAAGGAAGAACAGAGAAGTCAAAGCCAAATCAGAGAGCTCTTACTCATCAAACTCAGATGAGGAACTGGCTCAGCTAGCCAGAAAATATAGATAATTCTACAGCAAGAAAAGAGGCTTCAAGAAATCCCTTTAGAGAGATGATAAGGAAGTAAGATGCTATGAATGCATGTAGATGGGGCATATCAGACCAGATTACCCAAAATTGAAAGACGAAAAGAAGAAGAAATTTTTCAAATGAAATGACTATGATCAGAAAGACAATAAATCTATGAAAGCCACTTGGAGTGTATCTGATGACTCCAGAAGCTATCCTGAATCAATCATAGTGAAAGAACAAGAAAATATGAAAGTCAACATGTGTTTTATTGCAGAAACAGTTGATGTACAATCATACAACTCTTCTGATTATAGTTCTGAATCTAATTACCCTAATGAAAAACTTGTAGCCTACTACAATATGCTTGAAGAAAAACAAGACCCTCTATTTAATAAGCATAAGCCTTTAAAGAATGATCATAATGTTGTTTCTGATGAAATAGATACAATGCTGAAACAATATAAGGATTTAACTAATAAATACAATTCAATTAACACTAACTATATTTATTTTGAATCAAGAAGAAAAACACTACAGGATGAAGTAGAATTTTACTAACAGGATGCATTGGATTTTACAAAAGGATAGAATTCACTAAATAAAATTCATGGAAACATTGTCATTAAAAATGAGAGATATGGAATTGGAAGTAAAGGAGAAAAATCTAAGCTATATAAAAATTATTTTGTTCCTATCTCTAAAAGGGTTAATTGTAACTTTTGTGTGACAAAGAGACATATAGCTAAAAACTGTTTCTTAAAACAACCTCAAATTTTTGATATTTAGAAAGCCTATTTTTCAAAAGACTTATATGATTCAGCTGATTTTAAAAGAACTGAGCAAATCCGGATACCCAGATCATTGCTAGCTAACACCAATCGACCCAACAGAATATGGGTACCAAAGCAATTTATATGAATTTCATTGCAGGTAGCAGGCCACCAGAGTAGAAAAGATATATGGTACATGGACAGTGGCTGCTCAAGAAAAATCAGTGGAAACTCATTGAATTCTTCTTTACTCACTCAAAAGAAGTAGGAATTGTCACATTTGGGGATAATACCAGAGGAAAAATCATTGGCATTGGAACTGTTGGAGATCCAAAAACAGTCTCAATCAAAAAAGTACTTTATATACAAGGATTAAAAAACAACCTAATAAGTATCTATCTTCTTTGTTATGATGGATATACTGTTGATTTTACTAACAATTTCTGTACTGTTTTTAAAGATAAACTTTTTAAATTTAGGGCACCAAGAACTGATAATGTCTATACTTGGGATTTAAATTCCTTGTGTAAACAACAAGAAAACTGATTAACTTCCAAAATGAATGAAACTTGGATCTGGAATATGAGACTTTGACATTGTAATGTATATGTTTTACATAAATTATCTAAGAAACATCTAGTTTCTGATTTTCCTAGTCTCAAATTTGTAAGTAACAGATTTTGTGATGCATGCCAACTTGGCAAGCAACACAAATCATCATTTAAATCTATTAATAACGTTTCTACAACTAAACATCTAGAACATATCCATATGGATTTGTTTGGAACTTCCATAGTGCCAAGATTAGCTGGTAAATTATATGTTTATGTATAAGTTGATGATTATTCTAGATTTACTTGTATTTTCTTATTGAAATTTAAAAATAAAGATTTTACATTATTTGAAAGTTTCTGCAAATTTGTTCAAAATGAAAAAGATTCAATATAATCTCGTTGAGATGTGATCATGGTGGATAATTTGAGAATCAGGAATTTAATTCCATTTGCTCAAACATGGGTACTAAACATACCTTCTCGGCAATCAGAACACCTCAACATAACTGGATTGTAGAAAGAAGAAATAGAACAATTCATAAATGTCTAGAAATATGTTATGTGAATATATCCTTCCTATATATTTTTTTGAAGAATCTGTAAATACATCTTTCTGTATAATTAATAGAGTTTTAATTAGACCTATTTTGAAAAATACATCATATGAACTATGGAATAACATAAAACCTAAAGTAAATTACTTAATGTTTTTGGATGAAAGGTCTACATCATTAACACCAAAGATAATCTTGGTAATATCGATCCAAAATATGATGAATGTATTTTCTTAGGATATTCTGCAACTTCCAAAGCTTGTAGAGTCTATAATAAAAAGTTAAGGATTACTGAAGAATCAGTTTATGTGAAATTTGATGAATCTGATCTCTTTGAGAAAAGGATATATCAAACGGATGAACCTGACTCTAATGATAACATGTGACTTGAGAACTTAATGAATGATTTTGAAAATGATATAAAATAAATTCATTCTAGTTCAGAAGAACACGATAGTTAAGAACCTTTAAATGTTTTTCCTTGACAGTCTAGAACCCTAAAGAATCGCCCATTAGAAACTGTGATAGGTGACATAGAAACTGGTATTCAAACTAGAAGAAACATAGGAATCCTAGTCGAATTCTCCACCTTCCTATCCCAATAAGAACCCAAGACTATAGAAGAAGATTTAGATGATAAAATCTAGTTAATATCAATGCCAGATAAATTAAACCTGTTTATAAGAAACAACGTTTGGGAATTAGTGGAAAGACCTAAGAATTATCCATTAATAGGAACCAAATGGGTCTTTATAAATAAACAGGATGACTAAGGCAAAATAACTTGAAATAAAGAAAGATTATTAGCTAAATGATATAATCATGGAGAAGGTATAGATTATGATGAGAACATTTCACCTGTAGGTAGACTATAATCCTTTATAATCCTTTTAGCCTATGAATCTTATATTAATTTTAAATTATTTCACATGGATGTTAAATCTTCCTTTTTAAATGGTTATTTAATGGAGGAAGTTTTTGTGGAAAAACTTCATGGATTTGAAAACTCTTAAAAAACTGATTATGTTTTTAAATTTACTAATGATATTTATGGGCTTAAACAAGCACTTAGAGCTTGGTATGAAATATTAAGTTCTTTTATTTTTAAAATTGATTTTACTTTTTGAATGGTAGACCCAACACACTTTAAAAAAATGTGAAAAATAATATTTTATTGGTTCAAATTTATGTTGATGATAAAATTTTTTGATCAACTAATAAAACCCTTTGTCAGGAGTTTTCAATGTCAATGAAAAAGGAATTTGAAATGTGTATGATGAGAGAACTACATTTGTTTCAGGACTTCAAATTTATAAAGAAGATATTGGAGATGTTTTGAATAAATGAAAATACATTACTGATTTGTTGAATAAATTTTGACTTTAAAATAGCAAGACATATACAACTCATATGTGTACTAATATAAAACTTGATTTGGATGAAACTGGAAAATCAGTTGACAACAAGTTATATAGAGGTATGATTGGTTGTTTAATATACCTTACTTCTAGTAGTCCAGATATAATGTATTCAGTATGTCTTTGTGCAAGATTTCAATCAAATCCTAAAGAATCTCATCAAGCTACTGTTAAAAGAATTTTTAGATATATAAAGGAACTGTTTTTCAATCTCTTCTTTATCCTAAAACTTCTGATTTCAATTTAATTTCATATTTGGATGCTGACTTTGGATGTTGTAGATTAGATTGAAAATGCACAGCAGGAACATGTCACTTTTATTGAATGTCTTTAGTGTCATGGTTGAGTAAGAAACAACATTCAGCTGCCCTATCCACAGTTGAGGCAGAATATGTTTCTACTAGTAGTTGTTGTGCACAAGTGTTGTGGATGAAAAACACTCTTATAAACATTGTATTGAATTTTAATAATACACTTATTTTATATGATAATACAAGTGCAATTAATATTTCAAAAAAATCATATTAGTCATTCTAGAACTAAGTACATTGATATAAGGGATCACTTTTTAAGAGATCATGTTATTAAAAAGGATATATTTTTAGAATTTATAAATACAGAAATTCAATTAGCTGATATTTTTACTAAACAACATCCCACTGAAAGGTATGATTTTATTAAGGGGGAGCTAGGTTTATTTGATTTTAAATAAAACTTTATTTTACAATGATAGTTCATTATTTTAATTCTACTTAAAATAATTTTTCCATTTTTTTTCTAACATAATAAGTTTCTTTTATCCGCGTAATCTATTTTATTTGTTTTTAAATATATGAAATGATAATTAAAGACAAGGGAATCAAGGTTTTCAGAATCCCTTTCGACTTCTAAAACTTTTCATATCTATCGAAACCATTTCGAACCCGGAAAGCACAACTCTACTCATGAACCATAATCTTCGAACTTCTGAAACCCTAACCTTCAAACCTTCATAGATTCTTGCATAGATGGTACAGACTAAATGATCTAGTGAAGACGAGACAATCAATTCTAAGAGACAATGCTCCAAAGGAAGAAAAATCTTATTGGGCAAGGTAATAGATCTCGACTGGTTATTTCAGACAAATCTACTATTGAAACAAGAACTATCATTTCAGATCCTTGAACAGATGTTCAACAGTGAAAATACAGAATTTCTGTATGAGGTAGAAAATAGATACTTCTTCATATCTGTATAGTTTAGTTTGGGAGATACTGAGGATAGTATGATGGCTAAGATAGAGGATAGGGATTTCTCAATCTCGTCAGTAGAAATTGGTCATATTATCAACTGCCATCATGATAAAGTTTTTAATTTCGATTTGAAATATATTGGAGATTATATGGATAAATACGAGGACATAATGTCATTTCTTTTTGGTAGTATGACTATAATGAAAATGTTTATCAAGTATTTGGAGCCTGATCAGAAAATTTTGGTCAAATTTGTTCATATTGGAATAGCTCCCAGAATGATAGAAATGGAAAAGATTGTGTACCCTGAAATGTACATAATGTATCTTCTGTTAAGTGATATCAAATTAAACTTCCCAAGGTAAATTGTAAGGTACATCAATTACTGTAGTCATCGTGATTACCAGATGAACTTTTACCCTTTCGGTCGATTTATTTCCAATATGTTGCTTAATAAGGACATGGAGAGATTAGTGGTTGCCCGAGTACAATGTCATCACAACAATGTGTTTAATACTGGAACTTTAAGGAATATTGGATATTTCGGGAGCACAATTAAAGGGAAACTTTTTCTAGTTGGAGCTGAGGATTACTTTGAGAGCGATCAGGCTCGACCTGCTATGTCCAAGGAGGGAAAAGCTGAATCACGAGTCAGCAGTTTAGCATGAAGGATCTGATTTGAAGTGGAAAATGCTGAGGATGAAAGAAGTCAGAAGGGACTTCAATCTTGAAGAACTAGACCTGTTAATGTGGAAATTACTTCCCCTGCAATGGAAACTATAGAAGCATTATTTTCTTATACTTTTGTAAGAGAAGATGTTATTGATAAGACCATGGAAGATGTTAGTGAAAGGACAACACCAGTAGAGGGATCATGTGTTCAAGAAGAAGCTCAAAGGGATACTCCGGATCATATTGTAGATAATATTGAAGTTACACTTCAACAAGAACAAGATAAGGATGCACAGCCTGGTGGGGAACTTCCGAGACGTCAAGAAACTCCTGAAAATATTGTTCTCAAAATTATATTGGAAGAAAAAGATGCTGATGATTGTGATGAACATCTCCCTAATGCTCCAACAGAGGTACTTCAAGAGGATTTTTCTATGGAATAGTCTATAAAGGACTCTGAGGAAAAATACATGGACCAGCCTACACAGGACAAGGAGAAAGAAAAATTTGATGTTGAATCATTACTTTTGGTTCTACTGCATCATCCAGAGCCTAAGAATGCGAATCAAGAACAGGGGGCCTCTAATTCAAGGAAGAAAGAAATTGAATAACTGTACAAAAAGGTGTCTCAGTTGGAATCTTAGAATATAACTCTGAGAAATACCGTAGACATAGAACAATTGAGATTTCAACAGCTGGTGGAGAGTACATTCTCAAGGAATGAAGTTGAAATGTTTAAAGAGGATATAATTAATGCATTTGTCAAGTTGAAATCTGAAATAGTTATGAAGACAGATTTATCAGATCTAAAATTGATTATGGAGAGCCAATTTTCATCAGTTGAAAATAGTGTTGTTAGTGGATCAGGTACTTCACCTAATTTAATCAGAAGATTTCAAGGTATCACAACCGCGATGAGCAACATGAATGATATGATGAAAGATCTTCAATATAACAGTGTTCCATTATCTATTTTGCTGGGAAATCAGAATTTTTTAGTGGATCAACTGACATCTAGTGAGCCACCAATAAGAACACTGTTAAATCAGATGTTAGATAAGCTGTCATTGTTTATTGAAAAATAGGAAAGGATGCATTTTTTTTTCAGGGTCCATTTAATCGACGATATTCATATGACCCAGGAGAACAAAGCGCTCATTATCAATCTTGGATATGGGATGATGAAGAGACTCAGGGAATAGTTTACAGAAATCAAGCCTTTAATCCATATGAGATAGACCCTATTTTCTACCTTACCCAAACCTTTATTCCCGTGTTTATCATACTTGTATCTATTTTCAATTTTTAATGAGAATTTGTTTCATTATTTCAATTTGATTTACAGTCTTAATTTTGATATGCCAGTACTCCAGATTTAATTATTGATAAACATTTAATAATAGCATTTACCTACAGTACTTTGCAATAATAAATGTGCTAAAATCCATGATTTATCATTCTTTTTGATATCACAAAAGGGGGTGAAATTTGGATAAAAGCAACATTTTATTTTAAAAAATACTTATTTAAATGATTTCCTATATATTGAATGATATTGATTTATACAGATTTATACATATACTGAAAACTATTTTATGTTATTATCCATCCATTTTGATAAAGGTATTTTTTTTAATTTTTAATCATATAGAGAAAATTGAATAAAACTAGAAACTTTTATTTCTAAAGAAACATTATTTTATTTTCACGATGGGGGAGAAATTTTTATTTATTGAAATGATTTTGTTAAAATTAAAAATTTATTTATCCTCACCAAATTCTAAAACATTACGTAACTAATTTTGAAAGTTAATTTCATTTAATTAGTTATAATATTTTTGGGATTTGTGATCATCAAAAAGGGAGAGATTGTTTGGAAAATTATTGTTTTCAACAATATATAATAATTCCATTTAAAGGGGGAGATTATTGAAAATAATACTCTGTCTCTTTATGATAAATTTGATTCTCACAAATAACATTAATTATTTTATAATGATATCATTTGTTAAGAATTTTTCAGTAATTTATCATTTTATTTTACTCTTGAAATTACATGAATTTATTGGTAAAGTATTCATATTTAGCGTGTTATGGAAACACTGTTCATGCACTACTTATTCAGAATCAACTTTAGCGCGTTCTTGAAACACTGTTTATACCATACGTGGATAAACGTAGCGTATGGATGAAAAGCATGTATACTTTTTGAGATAAGGAAAAAGTATGGTTAATCAACCATTATTTATTGGAAAATTATAGAAGAAGAACCCTACGTTAGGAAGGAACCCTATGTCTGGGATATCAAAAATGTATGGAAGGAGAACCGTACGTTTGTACTAAAAGTTATGTTTGTTTCTCAAAAGTATGGTTTATAAACCTTACTTTTGTAAACAACCATACGTTCTTGGAAAAGATTGGATCAAGTTAAAGTATGGATCTTTTATCATACGATTGAATGTTGAATGAAAATCTATGGATGATCAACCCTACAATAATGATCAACCATATGTTTGGAGAAAGTAACATTAATCCTATGGTTATGTTCAACCTTACGTTGTCAACCCTATGTTTGGAGGTCACGTCATCAACCATATGTTTGGCGTCAGAAAGTTTGAAAGATGATATTTTTATGCAATGCTCAGCAAACTGATTGTTAGGTGGATTTAAAGCCATATTTAAAGTCGATTTTAAAATAAAACATTGACCGATTCAAAGCCATTTTATTAATCGATTAAAGATCAAATTAAAAGGAGCTTTTTATTCCATGTCTTCAGGGAAGTTACGACTACTCTGTAAAATCATGTTTTTGAATATCGCGAGTCAAAAGGAAAATTTTATGTATCTAAATGTGCATGGAATATGCTATACATTATTATATATTTTTTCTCTGAAACACCAGGCACGAGTGTGTGGTGAACAATCTATTATTCAAAAAAGTTGGAAAACAGAGACTGCAATAATCAAACCGATCTGCTGATTCAAAAGAAGTGTCAAACCTCTATTTATTTATGAAGAAGGAACTCGTTAGAAGATTCACTTGTTCTACATCAAATATCTACTATGGATATACTACTTCTAAAGTTTTGAATTATATCTTTATATCTACTGCAACCCGATTGACTCAGAACTGCTTCGACATGAAAATAAATATTTTTAGAGACGACGATCCATCTTATGTCCATTGCATTCTGTTGAAATTGTAAGGATCAACTGGAAATGTTTTTTCTAAAATTCTATTTATCTTGATTAACCAGCTTCTCATACTAAGAAGAGTAGGTACTTCTTTGAACTGGAAGGCTTTGTTTTTCCTTGGATTGTAAAGTAGTCAACTCCATGTACTCAATTGTGAACCGGTCTATTGAAATGAGGACCAGATAGTGAAAATCACCATGCTCATGGAGTAGAGTGTTGGTGGAGTGGACTAGGGGACTTCTGTTCACCGAAACACTATACATCATGTGTTTCTGCTATTTAAATTTCTGCGGCATCATTTTATCTGATTAAAGTTAAAAAGGCAGAACACAATCACGCAATGATTTATGAAAAGAAACAATTCACCCCCCCTATTGTGTATATTTGGTGTAATATGATCCAATAGTTAGTGTGAGTAATTCATTTTAGTTAGAATATTTAAATAATAAATTATAATTTTATTTTTTGTTATCTATGAAAATGCTAAACCTATCATGGTTGACATGTGAATATGTTAATTACATTTCAATATAAGACATTAAGTGTAACTGATGTTATTTGGAGATAAATGTTAAGATTTACCTTAGAAGACTATGTGATTAAATCCTTCATAGATTAGGGGTTCAATCCTAGTTTATATTATATTTAATAATTTTATGGATAGCTGTTTATTTTATGGTCTTTCTTGAACCTTGGGATCTTTTTCTTGAATTTTGGAGATTAAGAGTAGTATTTCTTTTTATAAACGATTATCCTTTTGGGGATTATCTGATCTTGCACTAAAAATTTTGGTTGTGGTTAATGTCTAAAGACATGGAAAATATATAGTTCATCTTTTGTGGATTAGGTGATTCTTAAGAAGTTGATTATAGCGCTCTTAATGTGAACATGTCATCCTAAATACTCATCGTTTGTAGAAAATATGAGTTTGTGTTTTTAATCAAGGAAAAGATGAAAGTCTACAAGACTAGTAAGAATGTTTCCTTATGTTTTAGTTAAGCTCATAAATAAATTCCTCAATGAAAAGTAATATAAAAAAACATTTTCTGTTAACTTTTCCTACTAGGGACTCAAATATCGTTCAACCCATCACATGTTTGTGATTTTCTAGTGATTAATATTCTCTTAAATCATGTTTTCTATCACTCTCTATCTGAACATCATGGTTTGTTTCTCCACCATATCCATGTTTTCATTTAATCATAGTATATGTTGTCTTGCGTGACCTTTTTACTTTTCTATCATTATTTTAATGTGATAGTTTAATTTACTCCATTTCCGATGTGGGACTTTCAATGAAATTTCAGAGCCCAATTTTAAAATTACGAGGACACAATTCCCTAAAGGGGGAAGGATGTAACATCCTATGTAAATAATTAATATTACATTTTAATATTTGTTATTTTGAATAAAATGGTAATATTATTATAAAGGTAATGCTATGTTCGATGGCGTACCCAATACACAACAATGAGTTTCTTTGAAATCTTACATTGTACACTAATAATATAATAATAATATTTTAAATTGTAGTTAATGCCAGCTGTTGTGATGGTGGGAATGAACATAAGTAACTATAAAATGATTACATATCTTTGTTAAATATTTTAATAGTTACCTAATAAAATATTGAGGCTTAAAATTCTAATGAAGCCAATTTTAAGAATAAATATTCTAAAATTATTTAAATGGATGATTAACCACCTTTTCATGGTGACCCATTTTTAAAAGTAATTTCTGTCAATTTTATATTTTATATTTTTCTAAATAAAATCATTCTTTAGAATCGGGACATCAAAATGTACTTTGTCTAAATTTTTGTTATTTTTCCGATAAATTTCATTTTTAATTAATAGTGAAAAATGCAGTATTTGAATTCAAAATCTCCATTTAATCTAATTTATTTATATTGTTAGATTATCTTTTGAATTTTTTTTAGAGTGTAATTATAATATCTTATTATTATTTTATTAAATGTTAGTCATGGGAATTAATGTCACTTTGAAATTGGACATAAACACGTTTCAATCTTTTGATAGATATTGTTTCATAAAAACATGCTATTTGTTTTGACAGTGAGAAATAATAAAAAAATTATTTAATGAAACCACTATATTTTGAATTTGGTAAAATGGACATCATTTTTGAATTTGTAATATCAAATTTACTTTGGATATATTTTTGGTATTTTTTGACAAATGTTCATTTTTAATGAATAGTGAAAATACTGCATTTTACTTCAAAATTGAATTTTCACCTAATTTAATTATATATTTAGATGATCCTTTTAATTAATTTTAATTTGTAACTTAATTATGTTTTTATCACATAATACAATTTTGTACATTGGAAGTAATTTCACTATTCAATTAGATGTAAAAACAAGTCAATATTTTGATAATATTTACTTCTTAAAAACCTGTCATTGGTTTTGACAACATAAATTATTTTTAAATTAATTACTTCAATTTCTGTGTTTTTAATTTCGTAAAATGGATTCAATATTTTGAAGCATTAGGTCCAAATTATGTAATTTAGGCACTTTTGTTTTTGGACATTGTGAATAGTAATGACGGTAATTATCATTAATTATCATCATTAATTAGTAATCGGGTAGTTAAGGGTAATAAAATAATATCATAATAATATAAAATGTAAAGGCCTGAAAATTTCAATGAAATTTTTTTCTTAATTTCTTTGGGATTTTACGAGTACGTAGTTTCTGAAAGCACTAGATTAAGAGGCCCGGTGTACCTGGAATAAATTTCAGAAGTTTAGCCCGGGTACATTCTGTGAATGAACGAGCGGGTTATTCAAACCATTGAACCGGTGCTCAGAATTGAAATCCGAGGGTACCGATGAAACCGCAGTGCCTATAATTGCTTATGAGAACCATTTTTGAAGGTTCATTTGCTCGGGAGGATTTGTTAAAAATGTGAAGAATAAAAATATATTTGTTTTACAATTTTATTTTTATTTCTTTACTAGTGGTTTAAGTGTTATGGAAAATCATGTTGTGTCACAACATTATTCCCCTCTAATTTGTGAGGCAGTTGGGGTGGGGACAACATGATCCCCCACCTCCTTCAAATTCCCTAACACCCCATTAAACCTCCCTCTTGCAATTTATTTTGTAACTCACCCACTCCCCCAATTTAATGGCATGTCAACTCTCACATTTTTTGGGTTGATTAAAGCTATTGAATTTATTTAAATAAGAGTTCAATTTTGAATTCTTGAATTCCTGAGATGAGTTAATAAAATAAAGATGTACCTTATTTTATTTTGGGGTGGTTTTTTGTCTGGATATTTTGGGAGAGATTACGCTAAGTATTGAATAACGCGAAGAACATGCAGACCTCGACAAAGAACGTTGTCACCGTAAGGAGGGATCGATGTGACATTCTTCTTCTCTCCGCAGCCGGTGTGAGACACCACTCCACTTCAGACGTTCTCTGTCATCATATATGGAGCATCACCTCGTGACGCTGTTTTCGCGACGATAATCGTTTGACAACTCCTCCGAGGTAGGTGGTTATTTTATGTTCGTGTTTATTTTTGGAGTTCTTCGTTAAATATTTAGCCTCATGCTATCGAATTAACGGGAGGAGGCCGTACTGCACAAACACAGCCAACCCTCCGCCCCATAGATGTTGTACTTCATCCTGGATTGTAACGAAGGAGGCATGGTGAAAAGGTGCCATGGGGAAATAAGGAAAAGACACGGCGAAGGAGCGTGGCACCGTCGCGTTGTACCGTTGAGGCCGAAGAAGCCGCGAATGCAGTTGGGTTGCGTCGGAGGGGCGTGGCGCCGTCACACTGCGCCGGAGTACCATGGAAGGCCGCGGCTAGGGCAGGCCTTGGTGGAGGGGTGCGGCGCCATCGCGCGGCACCTGTCGGACAAGGGCCGCGACCTTAGGCCACCGCGGTGTAGGGGAGGGTGGTCAGATCCGCCGGTCGCCGACGCTCCTGGAAGGCGGGGCCACAGGGATCCCGTGGCGGCACTAGACAGCCAATAGGTCCGGCCGTTCGGGAAGTCCATGGGTCGTAACCCTCGACGGTAGACAAGGCGGGCCCCCTCTATGTGGGTGGCCGCCGTTTTAAAACGAGGGGGGAATCCACCCCCCCCCCCCCCCCCCTTCTACGCTGCTCGGTCACGGACCAAGCGCCCAGTCGAGCAAGGCCGCTAGCGCTGGGCCGGGCAGGCCTCGCCAGGCCGGGCCGCAGATGCTGGGTCGGGCCGCGCCCATTGGACCGGGCCGCACCCATGCGGGATGGAATCGGACACGGGTCAGGTTGACCCAGTTCGGGCTGACCCAGGGGGTCTTGGGCCGGGTCGGTCCTGGCCCAAAACCCCACTAAAATCGGACAGCTACGTTCAAAGTCCCATAACATGGGTTACCGTCCTCCGATCGATGCACCGTCAATTGTAATGCAATCCTTGGATGGAGACAGTTGTTTCGGTATATTACACTCATGGTTTTGGAAAACTTTGTTTATGACCGTGTTGTTTCGAACCCATAACCAACAGGGCCCTCGGAGCGGATATGCTTATAACTTCAGCTCCGTATGTCTGATTGATGTGTTGTCGACTTTTATGGATTCCTCTTAGTGAGGTAGTTATTTTGATTACTCCGCTGGAGGTTTGGACGTACTTTGTGTATGGTCAGGTTGGTTTTGACTTAAAACCCCACCTGGCCCCTAGGACGAAAAAGCCAATAACTCTCAGACCGGGCGTCTGATCGACACGCCGTCTGTCACGTTTAGTTCCTATTGTCGAGATGGAACCTTAGGATACATATACTCTAGAATACGTGTCTGTTTATGTATCGACCCCCTTGGCACGTGGAGTGGACCCTCCCGGAATCGAGCTTGCTGTGTGCGGGAACCCTAGAGCTGGCTGTGACTACAATGATGATGATGACTGTACTGGGATCCTTCGTGCGTTCGGCACCAATGAAGACCATACTAGAATCCTCCTTGGTTTCGACAGCGATTACTACTGTTCTTATATCCTATTTGGTTCTGATAGTACGTGACTACTATTCTTGTATCCTACATGGGTCTGACATTATTCAACTCTGTTCTAGTATCATACGTGGGTCCAGAAGAGTAGTAGGTCTAGTATCCTTTGTGGGTCTGAAACCTTAGTTGGTCATGTATCCTATGTGGGTTCGATATCTAGATGAATCAGTAACTACATCTGATCATCTCTATCGTCTTACGAAGAAGTATACCTATATGAGCTGAGTCTTGACTTTTAGTCATTATCTTTGATATGACTATTTAGTTATCCTGTGTGGATTGGTTGGGTTATCCTGTGTGTATTGGTTTGTACTATCCTATGTGGACACAATCGAACTTGGGCTCAGATGTTGGAGATGAACTGGAATTGATGACTTAGGTATATGTATGGTCATATACCTAAGTAGAGTTGGTTGTTACTTCGTGATTGTATCTTTCATTTTCATATTATCCTTCGTAGATTCTGGGAGACCTTCGGGTGTCTCGGGGTCCGTACTGAGTAGCGTATACTCACCCCTACATGGTATACGACCGCACTATGTTATGCTGGATGCAGACGACAGACAACACTGATCGAGGTAGGAGCTCATGGAGCTGGATGATACATGGAGGTGGATCACTAGATGAGACGTACACGGTGTGGATAGCTGGAGCCGAGGAGTGGAGGAGACTATCTGTACCCACCCTTCAGGTGGGATTTCTAGAGGATGGCTTGGTGTTTCAACTTTACTTTTTTGCCGTTGTACTCTATTTTCAATTGTACTTTACTTTCAGTTGGGTTTGTATTCTGGCCCATTTACTTTTCAGCACTTATCTTTATACTCAGTTTACATAGTGTTTACTTCTTCTTGCATACTCTATGGTTTTTGTTATCTTACATAAATGAAATTCCTTCCCTTATATCGAGATTTATGCCTTTGGTTATAGTCACCAGCCCCTGGCCTATGGGAGGCGGGATTGGGGTAGTCACGGCATGGGTCCCGAGGAAGGGTCATGACAAATTGGTATCAGATGAGTTCGATTATACCGTAGTACTAAAGACTCTGATCTTTATTCTATGTGAAGCAATAGTTTTAAGGGTATTGAGTGTGGTTATCAACCTAGGGAGTCCAGTGTTGGTGTGGCGGCCAATGTATCTATACACCAGGTCACTGACATCTGATTTCCGACTCAGAACACGGAAACATTGATTGATTTTGTGTTTCAAATGTTTTTTTGTGACTACTTTGTGTCAGATCACTAGGTATACTATATTGACCGTGGCACAACTATTTCATTTCATGATGGCCCCACGACAGCAACCAGCTAGGGTTCTGATCTTTGTGCGAGATGAAAGCCCACCGAGCGATGAGGGCTCGGTGCATGGACCTATTACAGCGGAGGCACCTGCGCTACCTCTACACACCGAGCCACTGATGCCACAATCCCCAACCGCTGAGAGTGCATGTCACCTTAGTGCACAACATGAGATTCATTGTCAGAGACCCCCTAGGTTCGACGGGGAGACAGACACTCAGGTAGCCGAGGATTGGCTGGAGGTTGTTTTTCGAGTTTTTAGGTGAGTAGGGACACCAACTGACCTCATGGAGATCATTACAGTGAGTCTCCTGTACGCGACAGCAGGCAGATGGTGAAGCTTGATGCTCCAGGTGCACGACGAGGCATCTCACCTTATGTTGGACATCAGGAGCCTCTTTCGCTCGGAGTTCGTCCCATCCACCCTCCATGCGGTGCTCATTCAGGAGCTACTAATGCTGCGATAGGGCAACAAGATGGTATCCCAGTACTCGGTGAGATTTACCGATCTCTCTCTCTATTCCACGGACATGGTACATGACCCATTCATCTAGGATCGGTCCATCAAGCAGGGACTGAGGCATGAGATCAGGGCATCAATGATCTCCCTCAGCATTCTAACATAGGTATGAGTACTGAAGCGACCCTTTCTTGTAGAGATATTTTTTGCGGAGCCTACACCAGCAGCGAGACCTACCGCAGGGCGGCATGTTGCAAATTATTCAGCAGCTGGCTGTCGACGGATGTCACAGGGGTCCAAGCGGACCACACCATCAGGCGGACGACCTCAGGACACTAGTTCAGAGGTGCGGGACACATGGTAGAGGGAAAGTCTTGTGAGGACCAGACAGTGCAATGCATGCGGCGGGCAGGGCCACATGGCTCGTGACTGCCCAAACCACTATGCAGAGGAGCATTAGACGATTGAGGGACCACCCATGCAGAGGCAGTGGTTCAACCATTGCATTCTTCAGGGAGTAGGCGGATGAGGCAAAGGATCTGGCCGAGTAGCAGATGGTGGGCGACTCTTTGAGGATCTACCACTACCACCACCACCAGGAGGTCCACACCGACCACAGGGAGCTGGTGGATAGAGGCAGGCTTAGCTTCAGGCACCAGAGGACTACCACCATGGTGAACCAGAGATGATTAGAGGTGCTATCTGTGTCTACTCCACCCTTGCTACAGTTCTTATAGACACAGGATCGAGTCATTCTTTCCTTGCCACTACCCTTGTTCGGAGCTCGGAGATTCCGACGGAGCTGTTGGCTCGATCTGTAATTCTAGAGACTCTTACGTGAGCAGACTCGATGATTAGGAACTGGTTTCGGCAGTTTGAGCATACTCTAGGGGGTTAGAGCTTTGGCTAGTATCTTCTCGTAGTGGCGTTGAGGCCTTAAGACATCATCTTTGGCATTGATTGGTTATCTACAGTTCATGCTCAGATTGATTGTATTAGGCGAAAGGTGTGGTGTGTTCGCACAGATGGGAGCAGGATCACCTTCTCCGGAGAGAAGGGAGCCTTTGCAGCACAGGATGGACTCCCACCAAGGAGAGGACAACCGATCACTCATTAGTTGGCTAGCCTCATCCTAGGTGATGTTGACATGAGGTGTCCGAGTTTTCCTATTGTGGTGTTTCAGTATGCATACATTTTTCCTAATGATGTTCTAGGTCAACCTCCTCGAAGAGAGTTTGACTTCTATATTGACATGTACCCTGAGATAGCCCGGATATCCACTCCAGCATATCGGATGTCTCCTGATGAGCTTAGAGAGCTACGGGTACAACTGGAGGACTTTCAGGGAAAGGGATTAATCCGACCCAGTGATTCATCATGGGCTTCCCCAATTTTGTTTTCAATGAAGGTGGACGGGAGCTTGCGACTGTGTGTCGATTACCATCACCTAAACCAGGTGACTGTGAAGAACACGTATCCACTATCGAGGATTGACGAACTCTTCGATCAGATCAAGGTAGCACGGTGGTTCTCGAAGATAGACCTCAGGTCAGGCCATCATCAACTCAGAGTTCGAGACGAGGATGTGTAGAAGACATCCATCAGATGTTGATACAGCCACTATGAGTTCTTCGTTATGCCGTTCGGTGTATCCAATTCTCTAGCAGTGTTCATGAGTCTCATGAACAGGATCGTTCTGCCTTACCTTGATCGATTTGTCATAGTGTTTATCGATGACATATTTATATACTCATCTACTGAGGAGAAGCATGCCTACCACTTGCAGGTTGTGCTGGATACACTATGAGAGCACCAACATTATGTTAAGCTCTAGAAGTGTTAGTTCTGGATACGCGAGGTCCACTTCTTGGGACACGTCATCTCTGAGGCGGGAGTTGTGGTGGATCCTGCGATGAATGAGATAATGCTCGATTGGGAGCCACCCAGGAGTGTGACAGATGTGCGGTGTTTCATGGGTCCAGTTGGGTACTATCATAGATTTTTGACAGACTTCTCCAGAGTTGCAGCACCACTTTCAGCTTTGACGAAGAAGGGGATACCCTTTGTGTGGTCAGATAGATGTCAGCTGAGCTTCCCGGAGCTGAGACAGATATTAACCAGTGCACCCATATTGAGGATACCAAAGGAGGGAGTAAGGTACGTAGTCTACTTCGATGCATCAGGGACCGGACTTGGTTGTGTCCTAAAGCAGGAGCAGGCAGTGATCGTCTATGGATCACGACAGTTACGACAGCATGAGTTGAAATATGTTACCCATGACTTGGAGTTAGCAGTAGTGGTCTTCGCTCTGATGATGTGGCCGCACTATCTGATGGGCGAGCGGTTTATAGTCTATTCTGACCACCAGAGTCTCAGGTACGTCTTCTCGTAGAAGGACCTGAAACTGAGATAGTGACTATGGCTCGAGTTCCTCCAGGACTATGACTTTGAGATAGTCTATACTCCTGGAAAGGGGAACGTAGTAGTCGATGCTCTCAGCAGGAGGACGAGAATTCAGAAACATGTAGAGGCAACAGAGGATCTAGCCGCTTTTCAGATACCTTTCGTGGATAGATATAGTTCAACCTTACTTTAGTCTCTCAAAGTCTCACCTCCACTTCTTTAGAGGGTCAGAGAGGCACAGAGTGGGGGAGTTGACTATGAGATGCAGCATGCACAGATTTCCACATGATAGACACCTGATGGTTTCTCTATCGGAGGAGATAACGAAGTCCTTTTCAGAGGATGTACCATTGTACTAGCTGCTTTATAGGAGGAGGTGCTGATAGAGTATCACACTTCCCCTTTAGAGGTACATCCAGGGGTAGGGAAGATGTACCGGGATCTAAGACGACAGCACTGGTGGCAGGGTATGAAGAAGTCTGTAGGAGAGTTCATTTCTCGATGCCTCACCTGATAATAGGTGAAGGCAGATCACAAGGAACCATCAGGCTTGGTACAGCCCTTGGAGGTCCTTGAGTGGAAGTGGGACGTAATATCTATGGATTTCGTGACTGGACTTCCACCTAATTCTAGAGGTCACGACTCCATTTGGGTGATTGTAGACCGACTCACCAAGTCGGCTCACTTCTTACCCATCAGAGAGAAGGGATCAATGGAGAGCTTAGGACGCCTCTACGTTCAGGAGATTGCACAACATAATTCTGTTCCATCATCTATCGTCTTCGACCGATAGGCGCGGTTTACTTCCCGGCTTGGGAAGGGGTTGTAGGAGGCATTCGGGACGCATCTATGGCTGAGCACCACCTTTCACCCTCATACGGATGGTTAGATGGAGAGGACCATTTAGACACTCGAGGAAATGCTTCATGCATGTGTACTCGACTTTGGTCGCAGCTGGGAGGATCACCTAACTTTGGTGGAGTTTTTGTACAACAACAGCTACCACTCCACCATCGGGATGGCACCATACGAGGCATTGTACGTAGGACCTTGTAGGTCACCTCTGTGCTAGACAGACCATGGGGAGTGAGCACTTGTGGGACCAGAGATGGTCCAGGCCATGACAGAGAAGGTCCAAGTCATCCAGGAGCAGATGAGGACAGCTTAGAGCCGACAGAAGACTTATGCTGATAGGAGGTGGAGAATACTGTAGTTCGAGGATGGAGACCATGTTTTCTGGCGGGTCTCACCTCGATGTTGATTACGGAGATTTGGTCGGGGTGACAAGTTATCTCCGTGCTGCATCGGACCATTCCAGGTTCTCAGCAGGATAGGTGAGGTGGCTTATCGCCTGGCTCTACAATGTCAGTTGCATCGGGTGCATGACGTCTTCTATGTATCTCAACTGAGGAGATACGTGCACGACCCGACGCATATCATCGACCAAGGGGAGCTGGACGTGGCTGAAGGGGTGAATTTTTTGAAGGTCATGGTGGAGATCGAGGATCGATAAGAGCTGGTCCTATGTGGATGGTTGATTCCTCTTGTTCACATCAGGTGGCAGCATGGGAACCTCCAGGAAATCACTTGGGAGCAGGAGCCTTAGATTCATGCTCAGTACCCTCATTTGTTCCCCTAGTTTGTGATATATCATTACGGGGACATAAATCCCTAAGGTGGGAGTAATGTACAGACCCTTAAATTTCATGGAAATTATTTTCTTATTTTCTTTGGGATATTACGAGTACACAGTTCTTGACGACACATGATTCCGAGGCCCGATGTGCCCGAAATCAATTATCAAAGTTTAGCTCAGGTACATTCAGTGAATGAATGTGTGGGTTTTTCTAACTTTTGAACCAGTGCTCAAAATAAAAATCTGAGGGCACCAATGAAACCACAGCAATGGTAATTACTTAGGAGCACCTTTTTCGAAGGTGCGTTGTCTCAGGAGGAGTTGATAAAAATGTGATGAATAAAAATATATTTGTTTTACAATTTTATTTTTATTTCTTTACTAGTGGTTTATGTGTTATCGAAAATAAAGTTTTGTCACAACTTTATTCCCCACTACATTGTGAGGGAGTTGGGGTGGGGCCCACACGAGCCCCCACCTCTTTCAAATTCCCTAACACCTCATTAAACCTCCCTCTTGCAATTTATTTTGTAACTCACACACTCCCCCACTTTAATGGCATGTCAACTCTCACATTAATTTGGTTGATTAAAGCTATTCAATATCTTTTAATTAAGAGTTGAATGTTGTACTCTTGAATTCTTGACATGAGTTAACAATATAATGATATACCATATTTTATTTTGGGGTGGTTTCATTGTGTGGAGATTTTGGTAGAGATTACATTAAGTATTGAAGAATGTGAAGAATGTCAAGACATCGATGAAGAAGGGCGTCTCCTCATGGAGTGATCGACGCACCATTCTTCTTCCCTCTGCAGCTGGTGTGAGACACCACTCCACCTTGGATGTTCTCCGTCAACATATACAGAGCTTCACCTCGCGACGCTGTTTTCACGATGATAATTGTTTGACAACTCCTTCGAGGTAGGGGATTATTTTATTTTCGTTATTATTTTTGGCGTTCTTCGTTAAATAGTTAGCCGCTTGTTATCGAATAAACGAGAGGAGGCCGGACCGCACAAACATGGTCGACCCTCCTCCCCATTGAAGTTGTACTTAATCATGGGTTGGAATGAAGGTGGCAAGTTGAAACGGTACCGCGCGTGAATGAGGGCAAGATGCGACGAAGGAGTGCGGCATCACCATGCCGTGCCGTTGAGGCCGAGGAAGCCACAGCCGGAGTTGGGTTGCGGCGGAGGGGCGCGGTGCCATCACGCCTCACCGGAGTACCATGGAGGGTTGTGGCAGGGGCCGTCCATGGCGGAGGGTCATGGGGTTGTCGCGCCATGCCGGTCGTACAAGGGATGCGGCCTTAGGTCGTGGCAGTGCAGGGGAGGGTGACCGGATCCGCCGGCTGCCGGTGCTCCAGGAAGGCGGGACCGTGGGAGTCTCGCGGCAGCACGGACTGGCCAACAGGGCCGGCCATTCGGGCTGTCCAGGGGTTGTAACCCCCGACGGAAGACAATTTAGGACCCCTCCAAATGGGGGCCGCCATTTCAAAATGAGGGGGGCAGCGCCCCCCCCCTTCTGTGTTGCTCGGTCACAGACCGAGTGCCCAGCCGAGCCGGGCCGCTAACGCTGGGCCAGGCCGGCCTTGCTGGGCCGGGCCACCCGCACTGGGTCGGGCCATGCCTGCTGGGCTAGGCCACATCCATGCGGGCTGGACTCAGACCCGGGTCGGGTCGACCCAGTTCGGGCCGACCCTGGGGGTCTTTGGCTGGGTCGGTCCGGGCCCAAAACCGCCCTTAAATTGGACTGTTACGTTCAAAGGACCATAACATGGGCTACGTAACTCCGATCGACACACCATCAGTTGCGATGAAATTCTTGGATCGAGGCCGTCTTTTTTTTATATTACACTCAAGGTTTCGGAGAACTTTGGGTACGGCCGGGTTGCTTCGAACAGAAAACCAACCCGGCCCTCGGAGCGGAAACACTTATAACTTGAGCTCTGGATGTCCGATTGACGTGCCGTCGATTTTGTTGGATTCATCTTAGTGTGACGGTTCATTGACATACTCCGCTCAAGGTTAGAAAGTAGTTGGAGTATGGTCGGGTTAGTTTTGACTTAAAAACAAACCGGGCCCCTAGGATGAAAAAGCCAATAACTCTCAGACCGTGCTTTCAATTGACACGTCATCTGTCACGTAGAGTTACTATTATCGAGTCGGAACATTGGGATAAATCAAATCCAAACTACATGCCAGTTGATGTATCGACCCCCTTGGGTCGTGGAGAAGACCCTCCCGGAATCGAGCATGCTGTGTAAGGGAACACTAGAGCTGGCTGCCACTTCGACGACGATGACGACTGTACTGGGATCCTCTGTGGGTTCGGCAGTGATGATGACTCTACCTGAATCCTCCATGGGTTCGACGACAATGACAACTGTTATTGTATCCTATGTGGGTCTGGAAGTACTTGACTACTGTTCTAGTATCCTATGTGGGTCCGGTAGTATTTGACTCTGTACTTGTATCCTACGTGGGTCCGGCAGAGTAGGTGGTCTTTATCCTTTGTGAGACCGACAGCTTAGCTGGTCTTGTATCCTATGTGGGTCTGACAGATTAGATGAATCAATATCTACATTTGATCATCTCTATCGTCTTATGAAGTAGTATACCTATCTGAGCTGATTCTAGATATTCAATCATTATCTTCTATATGATTGTTTACTTATCCTGTGTGGATTTGGTTATGGTATCCTGTGTGGATTGGTTTGTGATATCCTGTGTGGAATAGATCGAACATGGGATTGGATGTTGGAGCCGAACTGGAATTGATAACTTAGGTATATGTATGGTAATATACCTATGTAGACTTGGTTGTTACTTCGTGATTGTATCTTTCCATTGTGGATTATCCTTCGTGGATCATGGGAGAACTTTTGGGGTCTCGGGGTCCCAACTGAGTTGCATATACTCACACCAGCACGGGCTATGCCCGCACTATGTTGTTTTGGATTTAGACGACGGACAACTCTTATCGATGTAGGAGCTCGTGGAGCTGGACGGTACCTGTAGGTGGATCACTGGACGAGACGTACACGGAGTGGACATCCGGAGCCGGTGAGCAGAGGAGACTATCTGTACCCACACTTCAGGTGGTATTTCTAGTGGACGGCTCAGTGTTGCTGCTTTACTTTTCTGCCGTTGTACTCTCTTTTTAGTTGTACTTTACTTTCAGTTGGGTTGGTATTCTGGCCCATTTACATTCCAACAATTCCGTTGTACTCAGTTTACTTAGTATTTACTCTTTCTTGCATACTCTATGGTGTTTTTAATCTTACATAAAGGAAATTTCTTCCCTTATATCGGGATTTATGCCTTTGGTGCTAGTCGCCAGCCCCTGGCCTATGGGAGGCAGGCATGGGGTAGTCACGGCACGGGTCCCGAGGATGGTTCATGATATAAAATGACCCCAACAAGTGTCCAAATCCACTTTTTTGATTCATGGACGACCATGTAAATATTTTTTCAAAACTATAGGGCCCATGGAGTCACAAGGGTGTGATCGTGACATTTGTGACATTATTTTTTAAATAGAAGATAAATATAACAAAGGTTTGTATATCCTAAGTAAAACAATATTAATATTGTTTACATAAATAATCTATGAGACTATAAATATTAATTGTAAAGATAAAAATATTTCCTAAATCATTTAATTTGTTTTATAAATTTTATACATTAAATAAATATATTCATTTATGACACCATGATGATGAAGTGATTACCTCATTAAAGAACGATTTAAATAAAATGAAATGATAAGGTAAAATATAAGACATAAACTAGTCGATAAGCTATTTGATGGGTGTATTTCGAACCCTTATCACCTTATACTCAAAATATATCATTTTGGGACCTTTAAAATCTGAAAATCATTTTATAATAACGTAACAGTTCAAGACATTCCAAAACTGACCCTCCCCCCTCTTATAAAAGGCCCCCACATCCACCCCTTACCCACATCTCTCAAGCCCTTGGATCATCCAACATCTTCTCACAATATCTCTCCACATCCCTCTATAACTCTTATAAGCCTCACATTGGGTAGAATTCTTTCCAAGGAAGCCTTTGGATCTAATCAAAAAGAGTTACCCGATTTAGAGGTAATGTCTTCTATAGAGTTTTTTTTTCATTTTTTTCCTTCTTCACTCACCGCTATAATCATATAATTTGATCCCATAACAACTTCATTATACTCAATATACTGGTATTTTGTTATTATAAGGATTCTACCTACACTCAGACACTCCTTCGTTTAATGGATAAAGAACATACTGTTTCTGTGGGTGGCGAATTACTGCCTCACGAAATGACGATTGTTCAATCCTCTTTCAACACCATTCATGGTGGCCATTATGGTGGAAAAAAATTTATATATGATATATATTATATTTATTTCCTCTATATTCTTCTATATTTTATATTTAAACCATACCTTTATACTTTTCATGTTTTGAAAATGTGGTAATTTCATATGTGGAAGTGAGGACTACCGCCCCCTCAAGTGATGTGACTCGTTAAAGCGCTTATGTTTTATGAGTAAATTATAATATCATTGATTCTTATGTATACATGGACTAATGTTTTCATTGCATATTTTTATATCCCTTTCTGATCATTTTATTCTCATCCCATGTTTTTGAAATATTTTCCATAGCACATAATGATGAATAGGGTCAAGGATGGGATTAAGGAAAGACATGTTGTTTAAAACATGGAACTATCCATGTTTCTTTTTTAGATATTTTATTTTATAAAAAATATGGTAAATGAGTAGAAGTGTCTACTTTATAATTATTTGAGATGTAATAGTTATGTCCTAATTATCTAAAACTCTAATCCAGAAAAGATCCTCTAGGTGAATTATTCATTTATTTCATCATTATGTAATATTGTAAGGCCGGGTTTATATAGTTGTAACGGAGTGGGGTTTAGATAAAATTTGAGGTTAGGTTATTCTTTAAGAATAAGTGAAATTACAATAATGGTTGGTATTTGTGAAAGAGTCATAGATAATGTGAATTATTTTAAGATAACATGGATAATTATATCATAGTATTATATGATGATTTTACTGATATTCTCACTCTAACCATTTTGGTTTTAGTAAATGGATAAATCTAACAGGCTCCAAGGTAAATGTGGATGTGAAAACAACTGTGATGATTTTCTGAATGAGAAACTGAATGATATGGGAGCTTCAATGAGAACTCTTGTGGTTATTATCAACCAACAATATGGAGTCATGATTGACCACCTAAACATTAGTGATTTTTATAAGACATCATATATCTGAGAAATGAATCCCTATGAATGATTAGGTAATAATCATACAGGTAAGAATGTTTAAAAACATATGTGTCATAGATGTGGAAAGAAATACATTGGAAAAGGTTTAAAAGGAACAAAAAGATGATATAGATGTGGAAATGATGGTGATTAACCAAGAACCTTCCTTGGAAAAAGGTCGCATCTAGTTGACTCTACGAAATGGAAAGAAGTTATTTCTGAAGGATCAGTTGAATTTTTTAAATGTGGTGTTAATGGTCATTATGAAAACACATGTCCTAAAAATATGTTTCAGGAATGGGATCCCCAAGATCGTTCAAATATTTGTTTACCAGTACCTAATTCCAATCTGATTGAGGATGAAGAAACTGACAATGACTAATGAAAGGTTTGGATTATTTCTTAACATATGTTTTCTTATAAAATAATCTTAGGATATGATTGATGATATTTTTTAGGAAAGAAGAAATTTAGAATACGTTTTAAAGTAATTGCTAATGGATCATAAAGAATGTTGATTGAGTAAGAAGACAACATATAAGGCATTCACGAGTTATGGTAAATTTTAAGATAGTGATATTCATTAAAGTATTAAGGCTCTTTTGATGATGAGATTACATTAGAAGAATTTTCATAGTATGTGTAACCCTAATGTTTGATATATGAAAATTTTATTCAAGGAATAATTATCTTTTCTTTTGTGGATATTGTAATAAATAACCATTTTGGATCATATGATCCTTAAATTTGCGGTAATTTCCAGTTACTAAATTTTGGGATGCAAAACGAAAGTTATTAGATAACCTTTGTGGTTAAAATATGTTATGGTTATTTTCGATGAATTTTTCTCTTTTTGGGAATGTTATAAAAATTTTTAGTTTTAGAAAATGTACTACACACAACCCTTGTGACAACTCTCCGCGTTAGAAGAAGCTGCCGGAATCAAACCCACAACCAATGTTCAACTAGTATTTATCTCCTACCACTAGACTACGTGAAGTCCCCGGTTACAATGACTAATTATTATTAGTTAGATGATATTATTAATCATTTATATGTTAATTTTTTGTTATCTATGGAAATGATAAACCTATCATGGAGGATATGTGATTAGGTTAATTATTTTTCAATATGAGGCTTTAAGAGTAACTGATGTTATTTGGAGATAAATGTTTTGATTTATCTTGGATGTCCATGTGGAAAAATCCTTTAGATATTTGGGTTTCAACAATAATTTTTATTACTTAAAAAATAATTGGATAGCTATTTATTTACTGGTCTTTCTTGAAAAATGGGTTCTTTTTGTTGAATTTTAGAGATTAAGACTAGTATATTTTTTGTAATCTATAATCTTTTTTGGGATTATCTGATCTTGTACTAAACATTTTGGTTTTGGTTAAGGTCTAAAGACATGGGAAATATATATTTCATATTTTGTGGATAAGGTGATTCTCAAGATGTTGACTATAGTGCTCTTAATTTGAACAAGTCATCTTAAATACTTATCGTTTGGATAAAATATGAGTTTGTGTTAGAAATCTAATAAAAGATGAAAGTCTACATGACATGTAAGTAAGTTTCCATATGTTTTAGTTAAGCTCATAAATAAATTCCTCTATGAAAAGTAACATAAAACAAAAATTATTTATTTAACTTTTCTTAGTGGGGAATCAAATACTGTTTAACCCATAACAAGTTTGTGATTTTCTGATGATTAATTTTTTCCTAAATCATGTTTTCTATCAATATCCATCAGACCTTGGTGGGTTTTCTCTCTTCTATATCCATGTTTTCATGGAATCCTAGTATGTGTTGTCTGAGGTGACCTTTGTACTTTTCTTTCTTTCTTTTAAGGTGATAGTTTAATTTACTCCTTTTCCGATGTAGGACATTCAATGAAGTTTTCGAGCCCAATTTTAAAATTTCAATGACACAATTCACAAAAGGGAGGGAAGGATGTAACATAACAGGTAAATAAAGAATATTTCATTTTCATTTTTATTAATATTTTTTTAATAAAATGTTAATATTAATTTAATGGGAATGCTATGTTCAATGGGATACCCAATACCCCACATCAAGTTTCATTGAAATCTAACATTGCACACTAATAATATAATAATATTATTTTCAATGGTAGTTAACACCTTACAAGTGTAATAGCGTGAATGAAAAAAACTAACTAAAAAATTATTATATATGTTTGTTATATATTTTAACAATTACCAAATAAATGATAGTTTCTTAAAATGCAAATGAATCCAATTTAAGAATATATATTCTAATATTCATTACAAGGTCGATTAACCACCTTTTGATGGAGAACCTCTTTTAATACTACTTTATGACAATTTTATATGTTATATTTGAAAAAATAAAATCCTTATTTAGAATTGGGACATCAAAATGTAATTTGTGAATTTTTTTTATTTTTCCGATAATGTTCATTTTTAATGAATGTTGAAAAATGATGTATTTTAATTCAATAACTCCTTTTAATATAATTTATTTATATGGTTATATTTACTTTTTTATTTTGTTTTATAGTGTTATTAGAATATTATTATTATTTAATTCAATGGTGGTCATTGGAATTAATTTCACATTGAAAACGGACAACAAAAGTGTCAATATTTTGATAGATATTGTTTCTTAAAAACACTCTATTTTTTTGACAGCGGGAATTAATTACAAAATTAATTAATGAAACTTCTATGTATTTAATTTGGTAAAATGGAAAAAAAATTGAATTTGGAAAATCAAATTTACTTTTATTAAATTTTTGGTATTTTTCTGACAAATGTTCATTTTTAATGAATGATGAAAAATAGTTCATTTTACTTATGGACCAATCATTTTTTTAAATATAATAAATGCCTATTTAAGGGTGTTAGGTACCCAAAATACAATTCCAAACAAGTTCAAAAGAATAGGAACAACAAACAACACATAACAACACCATTTTAAACATCATAATAACCACAGTCCTCCCTGTATCCTATACATGATTCGCCTTCTCCAGTAGCAGATTCCCATTCCAGATTTCTCCAAAAATTGGCACTTTGAACCCGATTGCTAAGAAGGTCTAGATTAGTCATAAATGTTGTTTCCTACATAACCCCACTACCCTTTTTGACTGCATGGACCGCCTGGTTATTCTTTTTGGTAGCAAACCATATCCGCATTTGACGTGAAAGATATGAGTAGTCTTTTCTTGGCCTCCTTGTTGAGGTTGCGGATAAATGTCTAACACCTGTAGACCCATTATGATTCCCATATTGAATAATATCTCTAAATGAATTACCATCATGGGTACTCCCTTTCTCCTACCCTACCCTAGAGCACTCTTTTCCCACCCCGGACTGTTCCTTCTGCCCAGCTTTAGGACCTCCAGCCCAATTGTCCAGCCTCTGTTCAGAGGGATTGCATTCCAACAAGGGTTGTCGCCCCTCCTATAGGGGGAAATCCTCCCCATCCATAATTGTTACCTCTTTCCCCTTATACTCAAGCAGAAGTAAATAAGGAGTCTTATCTCCCCCAAATAAATTCACAGAGGGATCCTTCTCAGCATTCTCTTCCACAGGACATGCAACCAGTTCTTTCCCCAAGTGATCCTCCTGCCTATTCTCTGCAAGCACATCATCACCCTGACCCCCTATAATGGCCCCATCTTCCCATCCCTCAACCACTTTGTTTTCTATATGAACTTTAATCCTGTTATTCAATGTCATGAAAGGTTTGTCCAGGGGATCTAGGCCTTTAACCTCCTTCGGTATGGATATGGTTACCACTTCAACAGAACTACATCTCTGATCCTTTCCAACCTGCTCTGGACCCGTAATTATTGAATTTTCAATTGTTTTAACTTCCTCACAAATAATAACATGTGAACCAGATGCATGGTCTTCCACAGTTGAAGTGGTCACCTGAGAGCCTCTGCCTCCTTCATTTAACCCTTTCATCGCCGAATACAAGATCAACCTCAAATCTTTGCCCAGTTCATTGTGCCTTATACCCTCCCTAGTGCTCAACCTATCCTCCTTCCCACTGTAACAGACCCCCCTCGCTTAGCAAACGTCAGTCGGGTTCCCCAAGAACTTACAAAAACCACAAAAATCCATCATAATTTCATAGAAAACCATATGTTTGTATCTATTCTCCTCCCCAATCTTGATCCAAATTTAAACAAAATGAATGTGTGATGCATCCATCTCAACACAAACTCGTGGATTTACCAGATGGAAAACCTCCTATATGCGATAATCAGAACAAAGGTATCTTCCGATCATGTTACCCAAAAGGTGAATAACAGAAGGGTTTTGAAATGGTATTGTTAATTTGGGAAAACATACCCAAACAACGGTGGAAGGGGAATCCCGGTTCATATGAAGATCAAAAGAAAAGCACAAAAGCATAAAACAATTACCTTTGTAAATGTGAGGTGCCCTAGCCCAAGCCTTAATGAGGTTTGTCTTGGACTCGAACCAAATCATAATTTTCTTACTATTTATTAAACACACAACCTCATGTTCACGAAGATCAGATGATCCAAAAACAAAGTGATCAATTTTGTGCACCGAAATCCTTCTGTTCTTATGTAATTAATACTCTTGTTTTTGGACATTATGAATAGTAATGATGGTAATAATCTTTAAATATCGTGATAAATTAGTAATCAGGTAGTTATGGATAATAAAATAATATCATAATAATATAAAATGACCCAAACATGTGTCCAAATACTTTTTTTGAGTCATGGACGACCATGGGTCGCTTTTTACCAAACATTAGGGCCCATGGAGTCACATGGGTGTGATAGTGAAATTTATGACATTAATTTTTAAAAAGAAGAGCAATATAAAAAAGGATTGTATATCCTAAGTAAAAAAAATTTAATTTTGTTTTCATAAATGATCTCTAAGAATATATATAGTCATTGTAATGCTAAAAATATTTCCTACATCATGGTATTTGTTTTTATAAATTTTAGACATTAAATAAATATATTCATTTATGACACCATGACGATGCAATGATTACCTCATTAATGAACGATTAAATTAATATGAAAAGTTATAGGAAAAAAATAAGACAAAAACTTTTCTAACACATAATGGATGGTTGGATTTGTAACCCCAATCACCTTATCCTCAAAATACATCATTGTATGACCATTATAATCCAATAATATTTTTATAATATTGTAATATTTTAAGTCTTTCCAAAAGAGAACCTCCTCCCTTTTATAAAATTCCCCCACATATACCCCATTACCCACACCTCTCAAGTCTTTGGATTGACCAAAATCTTCTAATATTATCTCTTGAAATACCTCTATCATTCCTAGAATCCTCACATTGGGAAGAAGTCATTCCAAGGAAGCCTTTGTCTAAAATCAAAAACATTTACCCACTTTAGAGGTAATGCCTTCTCTCGAGTTTCATTCTTTTATTTTCTTCCTTCACTCACCACTATAATCTTATTATTTTATCCCAATAAAAACACCAGTATACCCAATAAACTAGGATATTCTTATGATAATGATTCTACCTACACTCTCGCACACCCCCATCTAATGGTTAATGAACATACTATTTCTATGGGTGGCAAATTATTTTCTCATGAAATGATGATTGTTCAATCCGCTTTTAACACCTATCATGGTGGCCATTACGATGGAATTGAATATATATATGACATATATTATATTTATTTCTCATATATTCTTCTATATTTTATATTTAAAAAATACCTTTATGTTTTTCTTGTTGTGCAAATGCGATAATTACATATGATGTAGTGTGGACTACCACCCCCCTCAAGTGATGTGACTTGTTCATGCCAAACCTGGAATTTATAAATAATGTAATTAATGAAATTATGTTTACTATATAACAGATATATTATACTGGAATAATATTATATCTATGTCTAATTTACTATTAAAGTCAATTAATATGCTAAAAAAATGAAAGTAGCGTTCATGCGTACGTACGGCCTACTGTCTCTATGAACAGTACATTTCATTTCTTATCTCCAAACATTATGGAATATTATTAAATAAATATATACTAGATATATATGATATTTAAATCATGAAAACCATCCTGGAGATTATGTACTTATAACTACATTGAAAATTCTCTTCAAACAAGTTTATTTTTCACTCATGTACCGAACATCGATAAAACGCATGATATGAACTCACATAATTAACAAATTATTATAACATGATAATATGTGATATTAATTGAATAAAAAAAATAAAATTATTTATACAAGAAATTATAAATTTTACAATGTTTATTATTCAAGATTAAAATGAAATAAATAAGACAAGTTGGACATGATTTATGGTGATTTCTTATCTCGCTTTAAATTCCATGAGATTTCCATTGTTCGCCCATTATTTATTGCATGTGGTGTATTGTGTACTTCGATTTGATTTATATTATCCTGATTCTATTTATATTTATGGTTTAATGTGATTCATTTGGTTCGTATTATCTTTTGGTCATATGAAACGATTTATTAGAATGAGGTAAGGGGTTTTTATCTCCCTATTTATTCCCATGAGATTCATACAATATTTGTCACTATCTCCTTTTAGTGGTGTTTTTACAGCCCATTATTCTACTATTTGTGGAATATTATTTCTTTTAGGGGTATTTACATCAACATTGTATAGTCCTTCTTTAATGGGGTATACGTTTTGAAAATTACCCAAATCTGTAAGGGAAGATTCCACCCAGTTCTTTTTAAAAGACTTCTTTTGTTTCGTATTTTAATTTATATCATCCTAATGTTGGGATATGTTCTAATATATCCTTATTGCAGAAAAATTTATGTCCAAGTGATGAGATAACCCTTTTTATCTCTCATCAACTCATTTTCTGAAATTTAAATTGACATCGTTAGGCTGTCGAATTTCTGTAAGGGAACTTCTTAACCCAATTTGAATTCATTGGTTTAAACCTCTAATTCTTGATTATGTCATACTATGAATATGTTTGGATGAACTCTAAGTGTTTTACGGATAATATCCACTTATATTGGGTGTATTTATACTTGACACACTTAATAATTAAATTTATTTATCCTTAATCTAAGGATACCATCTTCGTATGGGACTTCATTTCAATCCCCTTTCATTAAGGAATTTTTTGATTTCTACACGACATTATTTTATACGAGGTATAAAACCCTTTTGAATTTTCATTTCATTCAAAGGGAATCATTTATCTAGAAAATGTTTTACTAAATGAAAAAAGGAATCTTACGTATGGGGAGACAATAACTTCTCTGCCGTCATGACCATTGTTTTAGTATCTACTTCCTCTAAAGCCATAAATTGTTTTATATTGAAAAATAAATACCAATTTATAAATTTCACTTATTTTGGTATTGAAAATGGTTTTGATAAGGTTTTCATTATATCAATGTGTTTTATTGATATCTTGTTATTGAAATGTGGAAATGTTATGTTTCCTTTATGGATGTTTTATGTGACACGATTATGTTATGGTTTGTGGGAATTTTTTATGAAGTCGGGTTGTTCAATGATAATCTAATGGCGTCTAATCCTGTGATAGCTCTCCAATGCATTGGGTAACATGAATGAGTTAAATGCTCATGTTTTTCGAAGAGATTTAGTGAATATAATGTGATGGGTATTCCACACGTAACCATTAGGGTTACTCTCAAGGTATGAATTTTATTAATGCCTCAAGTTACCTTTATATACAATGATATCTATGATTTATTAACAAATATTATAATTTCATAATGTATGTTATGTTCTTATGTTTTATGATTAATTAATGATTTCATTATCTATTATGTATACATGGACTAATGTTTTCTTTCTGTATTTTTATATCCATTACTGAGCTTTTATTGCTCATCCCATATCATTGAAATGTTTTACACATGACATAAAGATGAAAAAAGTCATGGATGGGATCATGTAAATAAATAATGTCTAAATCATGCAACTAGTAATGTTTCTTATTTTATTTTTTATTTTATGAAAAAAATTGAAACTGAGTAGAAGTGTCTAATTTATAGTCATTTGAGATGTAATAGATATATTGTATTTCTCTAAAACTATAATCCTAAAGATTCCAGCAATGCGAATTATTAATTTAATTAAAGATTATTTAATGTTTTAAGGCCAAGTACTTTTTATAAAACATTAAAAAAATTTCCGATTAATATTAAAAGAATAAATTATATGATATTATGAAAATATATATTGCCCTATGGAAAATCATTTAAGGGGACATAGGTATACATTTTTTGTTACATGAATGAATTATAATGTCATAAGTTTGAGTTATAATGTATTAATTGTATGGTATCATCATTCCCTAGTAAGGGCCCTTATCCAGAAATACTATATAAAATATATAAATGATGTTTATTACCATGGTCTATAGTCTACCATGATGGGTTGAGCATGGATAAATATCGCATATGAAGTACGTTTTGTAAGACTATAATTTTATGTGGCCAGTTTCCCTCACAGAATACATGGATTTCGTATGGATCTAATGATTTATTAAAATTCAATATTGATGTTTTAAAATCAACAAAAGTATGACACAAATAAAAATTACTCTTAGTAAATGTGAATTTATGTGATATAAATATTAATGTATATTTTAAATTGAGAAAATCTATTTTTATAAAACACCATTAATAATTTCAAAGAATAAACTTCGAAGAATATTATCAAACTTATTTTTGAAACCAATAAAACAAATGTGTATACATAGTTTTGGAAGAATAGATCTGTTTGACCAACATAAATGTAATACTACAAATAACACAATTCTTAGATATTCTTAACGAATTTTAAAAACAATTTATTTTGAAACAAAATAATAAAAATCCACTAGATGATAATTATTTGAAAGGCATTTAAAATTATACAGATTCACATGTAATTTATCATTGAAAAATGTGGAATAAGATATAAACGATTATTGTAAAAGTATACATGACAAAAAATAATGATGAAAAACAGATAATATAAAATAAACATTAAAAAATTATTTAAAAAATAAACATTGTCCACTTTGACCAATAGATAAGAGCTAATGAAAAAATAAGGGGAATTGATTATATTAATAGGGGTTTCATATCAATTACATATTCTATAAGTGGTTATTTTATAATTTATTAACAATAAATCAACGATCTCTAGTAGTTGAAAATGGATATATGGTTTGAGAACTTGTAACTATTAGTAGTCTTAAAAGGTGGTTAAAATGAGTTAAAATCACACAAGGGAATTTTAAAAAATTCTAAATATTCTATATGTACAGAATAACATGATTTAACATCATGATTTTGTTAATATTGATGAAATCAAATGAAAAATTATATAGTTCATTTACAATAAACATGGTAAAGTGAAATTTTAAAAAAATTTATGAATGGTTTTAGGATGTATTTTCCCCCTCTCTTGGTTGGGGAACATGTTTAGAACAACGTATATCCACACATTTTTTATATAATCTATCACAATAATACATTATATTGGAAAGAAAAATCTATCCCAAAAATATTAATTCATAAAATCATTAAAATAAAATACATAACATAGGATAAAATTATTTTTTATAACTCACCCCACTACACAACTTCTATAGAAGTATGCAGTTTAGATGAATCAAATTAAATAAAATTCTGAAATAATTTCAAAAAAATACATTCCAAATATAATTTTTATTACTATTTTAGATAACTATGTTATAAAAATATATACAAAATCATACAATTTTCAACAATAAGAACTATTTCCCCAAACATAAATCACTTCTTAGTCAACAAATTATCTTCATAATATATAGGTTATTTTCATTAAATGATACAATTCAAAATGTTATAAAACTTTTGTATCTTAATAACATGGGGAAATAGAGACATAAAAAATTTGTAAATCATATAATATTATGGAGGATAAACATAAAGGATATATATCTAAAATATTAATAAAAAATGAGATGGGTATAAGGGTTATGTACAAAAAATATAAAATTTAAACACGTAAAAACCTAGAGCATAAATAATGGATTAATATAACATTAGAAAATGAAAATTCCACATAACATAAAGACAAGGTATATTTTAGAACTCTATGAAAACCACAAATATACATAATAACATAATTGATCATATAATAATTTTTTTCCAATATAAAATCACATTTCATTCACTTGTTACCCTTGGATGATCATGATTTACTCACATGTTTCCGATAAGAGGTCATGCATCTAAACATGTTTCACAATTTTCATGGAGATTCACCACTCATTTCAAAATTACTTCATAATATGGAAATCGTTAACAAAATAATCTAATGGATATAAAGGGTCAAAATATCACTTAATATTTAACCATACAGATATGTTCCACATTAAAAAATCTAACCATAAAATCCTTAAAAATGTAAGAAGAATGATTTTTACAAAATATTTTAAAGGAAATCATTATTTTATTATAATATGAAAAAAATATGGAATGATAATGTTTTTAATTCAACATATAAAAAATACATTATTGAAAAAAATGGGTATCTAATGATATTAATTAACATTCTAGGTAAATAACATTTAATAAAAATAATAATGAATACATTGTTTAAACAATATGAATAAAGTGTATAAAGTAAAGACATGAATTTACCTAATAAACGAATTCAGGAAATCTATTTTAAATCCATTTATTAAAGGAACACAAATATTTATAGTTAACATATAATGCTTTTTGGAAGAATGTTTTTGAATATTCATGCTGGATGGTTATCAAAACCAATGTGGTGATGGATAAAATAATTGATAAAAATTAAACATAACTAATATATTTTTATAATGTGTCAGGTTTTCAAATTTCAATTAAATCACTAGTGAATCATATTTTTTATCAAAGTAAAAATTTTAAGATGAAATTTTAAATGAAATAAAAATAAAATGAGAAAGTAGTAATATCGTTTGACTTTTGAAATAATTTTAAATGAAATGTCTAATAAAAGAAAGAGAAAAATATTTATTTGTTAAACAATGTACTTTTTGGGATAAATTTTTTAGCAATGATACTTCCTTAAGGAGCATTGACTGACAACTCGTTGGATGAATCAAATTGGAAATATCTAATTTTATTATCAAACTGGGAAGATATGAAACAATGCGATGATCCAAAATCAAGTAAATCATTGACTACACTTTAGAAACCCATTAAATTACCTGCCACCATGTCTTTCGTGGCTTCAACCTCAGTAGTAGTGATCGCATAAGCTTGGAGTTGATCCTTTTTCTCTTTTTGACTAATTTTCACCTAACGCTTAGGACATTAATTTGAATAATGGCCCATTTATCTATAATTGTAACATTAAACATTGATATCCTCTTTCTTCCCCTTGCAATCACAAGATTGGTTTCATTTTTCACCACACTTGTAACAGACTCTCACTCCCATCAGGCAAGTACCAGGGTGTTTCTTCCAAAATTTACTGTAGGATGGATATTCAACTTTCACCTTCTTCCCCTTATTTCCTTTTCCAGAGTGTTCAACAGATCTCTTCTTCTCTTGATTAACATTAAAGTCATATGACATATAGAATTATTTTTATATCTTGATTGCACAAGGGATGAAATAATCGTATGACGAGAAGGATTGTGAGAATAATGCTCGACAGAGAAATGGTTTTAACCCATCAATGAAATGATGAATCTTACTTATATGGTTATGTGTATAATTTGCATCATGATTTGCTGACCTGGTAATGTTAGCTTCATACATTGCGACATTCACATCGTCGTTTTTCCTAAGACTCAAAAATTTCCTTTCCATATCTTCTCGATGGCCTTGAGGAAAGTATTTTTTTTAAGAAAATTTCATTAAAAACCCTCAATTCCTTATTTTATGTATCGTCATCATCCTTTTTGATTTGAATCAGTGAAGACCATTGATTAGCATCTCCAGTGAGGCAGTAACCTGCCATGACAATGTTTTCCCTTTCACTACTCCCCATGGTGTGGAATATTTTTTCGAAAACATTTATCAATTTCTGTACTACTAATGGATTTTTACCCCCATTTAATGGTGGTGATTTTTTCATCATGAAGTGGTATAACATTGATCCTCCACATTGTGGATCAGGGTGCTTCATACTGGTATGGTTATTATTCATAATCTATGTGAGTTATCCCAGTATGGTGATAAGCTGATCAGCACCAGTTGTATCAACAGCTATATTATAATTATCTTGGAAAGGAGGGAAATATCTAGATGGAGTGCATGCATTGATACATTTTGAATTCCTTCCACTAGAATCCATTTATAAATAAAGTCATAAAATATATTAGATTAAGAATTGCATTGCATAAATCCAAACTTGTAAATCAGTTAACATAAATCGAAATTTTTATAGATATGATCCATAATCATAACTTTATTGAGAAATTATATACAAATAAAGCCTTCAAAATGGTTTTTAAGGAATATGAGAATTATCCATAGCATATCCCTTGAGAGTGTTGTAACCAAGAGTGTAGCAAGGCCCGTTTTCGTGCACCAGTTCCTGTTTGAGTCTTACTCAAAGCGGTGGTTTTGGGATTTACCCTTAGGTACATCTATGCCAGAGCCGCCTGTACCTACTCATATACAGACATGGATTTATTTTTTGGAAAACTCACAAAATACCTACAATACCAAAACTATAGGATGTTATTTTATAATAATCCTCAACATCTATTTTAGGGCTATGTTCTTTAATCAGAGTTTATCTAAATCGATTTTCCAAGGTTTGTACTAAACATCCTCTCATAGAAACTGTAACACCCCAACCCTAGTTACCCAGAGTAAGTGAATTATTACATAACATTTTCATGAACAAAAAAGATCAAGTCTCAAAAGACTGATTAGATTAGTGTCCTTGGAAGTACTAGATACATTCACAAGGTTCACATTACATCATAAATTGGAAAACTACAACAATATTGTTTACATGGAAAACACTATGATCCCATATACTATCCATACAGGTCATTCATAATATACTTCTTCGCATCCTGGGTAAAATAAAACATAGAAAGGCGGGAGCTTAGATACCGAGTAAATATAAAAATATAGCAGAAACATTCATAAATAAGCATAATCATTTATGAAATTATATTTAACTAAATCAATTGCCTTTTCAACATAAAATTAATCAATATATGGAAAATAAAAATAAAAATAATTCCAATTACGTACTCACATGGTTATTCTACTAGTTGAATAATCACAAGCAATATCAATAGCCACTTTCATAATGATGGAATGCATAATGCCAAACTTTCATAACCATAGTGTCAAGGCCTTATTCCAAGAATAAATATAAAATTTTCTCAAGGCCTTCTTCCAAGACAATATCTTGTCTCTTGAGACCTACCGATACACCGAGGAGCTATAGCGGGCTCCACCCTCACTTACTAAGTCCAATGCATACTTAATATGAAAAGGTTTAAACATAACATAAACATTCATAGTAAAACTGGTATATAAAATTCCAATATTTTATCCATAAACCATGAATTTTATAAAATAACACATCCACAGTCAAAAATATCACTAAACCTTCAATACAATATAAAAGTTTTGTATCAAAATAAATCACCATCAAACAAACATAAAATTCATTCAACGAATGTTGACATAGATGAAATCAAATCCTTTTCGGAGAAATATCTATTTATATTCTGAAATCATATAATGTTTACGTAATAATAAATATAAACATTAATATTTGAAAGTATTCATATAATATTGTAAGGATATATTCGATGATTTTATAATGATGTAAATTAGACGCACCCGCCGTATAAGTTAAAAAAACATTGTTATCTAGATGTACCTTGTTTGGAACATGACAGAATGATTTCTTTCAAATCAATTTATAAAAAGTCAAACAAGGGTATAAATTACATTTACACGTAGTATATTAATTAGAAATTTTTTTGGAATTCATTTTTATGAATCCCGGACGTGCATGATAAAGGGGCCCAAGTAGATACGTACGTAAAAACAGTCTCGGATAATAAAGAGATTGTGAGATGGCGCTCGGGCTTTGGGGGTGCGGGTGACTCGTGGCCATGGACGTCGAGGTCCTCCTGTCTAGGGTTCAGCATGCCTCTTCCTAATTATTTTCATTTGATGCTCGTGGCAGCGGAACCGGGAACCGCCTGGAATGCAGACGCTATACTGGTGGAAGACTCGCTTTCAGATCATAGGCGCGATGCTCGGACTGTTTCTCACCGGGATAGAGGATCCTCGGATCGGTTTCCGGCTATTACTCACCGGGCTGAAGGAGATATCACTATTGATCACCGAGCTGAAAGAACCGCAGTTCTATTCCCTGATGATCGCAGAGCTAAAGGAACCTCAGATCTTCCGTCTGCATTGAAACCCTTATCTGATGTGTCGGTTGCTGTTGATGCAAAAGGGTTGATGGTGTGTGCTTTTCTGAACTACTGTTTCTGAATATCCAATCAGTGGCTACTGATTTTAGATCTAGGGTGGATTGCGGAACTGGCGGTGCTCACTTGGTGGATGGAATGGGGAGGGACATGGCTCCGGCCGGGAAGAGGGTGTTGCCGATGAGTCTGTAAAATCCCCATTTGAAGGCCTCTTAGAATTTGAAGGCCTCTTCGAATTTGAAGGCTGCTTCAAATGGCAGTGTAAGGGATCTGAGTGGCCAAGCAGGTTGTCCTGCCTCTTCCCCTTCGTTTTCTTCATTTATTGATTCTCACTCAAGAAGGATTCTTCTAAAGGGTTCAGCTGCTCATGTTGATGTCAGTGCTGAAATATTTTATAAGAGGATTGCAATTGGTAAGAACTCCCTAATTACACGTCTTGTTTTAGAGAAGGGTGCGACATCCTGGAAATTTGATGATCTTGTCAGATGGGTTTCATTCTTGTGGGGTTCCTCTGATTGGTGGTGCGTTTATCTTGGTCATGGATTCTTTCATTGCATTTTTCCATAAAATTCTCCCAATGTTCGTGCATGGAGTATAGGGTCCCCTTCTTTGAAACCTGGATGGCTTCATCTTCATGAATGGTCCCTTGATTTTAATGCCTCTCGTGCAAGGAATGCCTTTTCGCAGGTCTGGGTCCATTTGCATGGGCTTAACTGGGTCCTTTGTCATCCAAAGATTCTTCACGATATTGGCATGGCGATTGGATCCCCTATAATCCTTGACAAGGAAACTGAGGTTGTTCTGTTTGGACATTTTTCTAGAATGTTGGTGGAGGTTCATTTGAGCTCCACCTTGATTGATAAGGTAACTCTTTCCACTCCAACTGATAAAATTAATATTTATGTTGAGTATGAAAGGAAACCTCTTTTTTTTACCGAATGCATGGATGTTTGGCACTCGATCGAATTATGTCGAAGGAAGATCTCTTGTGAGAGATGTGGGATGAAGGGTTGCCTGACTACTCTTTGTAGAAAGAGAATTGCGGGGAAGCATGTGGACTTGTCAAATCATGAAAGGGATTCTCTCAAAAAATCATCTGCCACTCTTGCTGAGGTGTTGGCCTCCAGCAAACCTGTGTCTCATGTGAAAGGGAAAGGGCTGACAGTCGATACATCCCCAATGATTGGCCCCTCTAATTCTCAGGCTGATCACACGGAGATCCCATTGAAGGATGGTCGTGCTGTTACTACCACTGGGTTGGTTGAGGCTGGACACACTCCCAGCCTCTCTATCTATGGAGCCCCTGCTTGCATTGATCCTCCAAATGTAAGTATGATTGATAGTCTTGATGAAGGCTTGATACGTGATGAGACTTTTGAGTTGGCTCCTTCCGGGACTTCTCAAAATGTTGATTGTCATCAGGAAATTCAGAATCTCCTGATCTCCACTATGATTTCTGGGATGTGGGGTGACATCTCTGAGGCGGAAGAGACAACGACGGGTTGTGGTGCACCTAGCACTTTCAAAGATTCTCTTTTTTATGTGAAAGGGAAAGCTCCTGCTCCTTCGAAGAGACAACCAAGGAAGACTTATTCTAACATACCTCGTATGGTGTCTACATGATCTTATATGCTTTCTCGTGAACTCAATTATGATATTCTCATGATCCTCAATCAGGATAAGTCTCACTCTGAATGGGAATCTGTTGATGTCTCTGATTATGGGAATGACATGTTCTATGATGATCTGTAATATTGTGTTTGACGGATAAGGGCAAGTTCCTTTGTTTGACCCCACCCACCTCCTCTGTACCTTTTTTCATTATTTAATAAATAGTCAGAAGCTTAGCTTCTGGCTGATTTTGCTGGTAATAAAGAGATTTTGAAATTAACCCCTACCTTCAACTTTTACTTGATCAAGGATAAGATGACCTCCTATATAATGGTGAAATATTTTTTATTAAATTATAAATGAATCATATACATTAATATGATATCATATATGATATTTTAACATTTCTTTGATAATAATATCTTAGTATTATCATCATTTCTGGTGTTACCTGATTCCTTTTCTTATGTATGACTTGTTACGTAAGTAATTTTTTTTAGGATAGGACATATCTTATTCATATTCAGAATGATATTTAGTATTTAAACATTATTTTTAATCATCTTATAAAAATTATTTTTGAATAGATAAGATGGTGAATAAATCACATCGCGTTCGTGGAGACGGTAATCCGTATGTACGCACAAGCGACAATATCATTCATTTAATATTAAAATTATATATTATTGGTTGTTATATCATATATAATGAATAATTATCATGTTAAATTTATTATTTACCTAAATTACACATCATTATTATACCCATAAAAATAATAATGTATTGAATAACAATTACACCACGACATGGAGATTGTAAGCCATATGTACACACGTATAGTGACATGTCATTAAAAGGATGGATAGAATAATGAATATGTTTGTACCATATTTATAATAACATCACAGTATATAGAAGATACTGCATTTATTATTTTATAATGGAAACAACAGAGAAAGAGAAAGTGGATGAGGAAAGGAACTTGAAAGAGGCGATGAAATTTTTATCTATTCTTCGGTTATTTCCTTTGGATTTGATCAAAATATTTCTTTAGGCTAGCCTTACGACTAAAGTAAGGCCTCTTGGATTAAGGTAGGATAGTTGGGAGGATATTTGGACAGGTTTTGGCCGATGAAAATGGCATTGATGGTGTGAGTTGAAGAGAAGGGAGAGTTCCCTTTTATAAGAGGGATGAGGGGAACATTAGAAAAAGTTAGAAATGATATTTTATAATAAAATATTTTTCGGATTTTAATGGCTCAAAAATAAATAATATAAAGGATAAGGTGGTTTTGGGTCAAAAATCACTAAAAAAATAGCTTTTAGATAGGTTTGGGTCACCATATTATTTTATCATTTAGATTTAACTCTTAGTTAAATAGTTTTACATTTACCATGCCTCTTTGTATTTTTAAATTATATGGTTAATAAACAAACAATAGACATCCAAGAGAACCTAAATTGGTTCATTAATGACATATATAATATTATTTCAGTGTTTTGGCCGATCTTTATATTTATAGGAAAATAATATCAATTAATAATATAATTTTTTTAAAAATTCTTCTATGTGAATTTTTACACTATTCTTTATTTTGTTTTTTTCAAATTCATTTAAGTAATATTACATCAAAAAAAATTAATTTAATCAATCGTAAAATATAAAATTATCCTAAAAAATTATTGTATGGCATAAAAACAATCAAATTATATTTATTTTAATATCTATAATACCTTTTATTTGATTCATTCATTAATAAGAAAAATATTACATCATTACTGTGTCATAAATAAATATATTTATTTTTAGTCTAAAAATTAAAAAAAATCATGTGGAATGAAATTTTGTTAAATTTATAATGAATATTTGTAGTCAAATATATCAATTGTATAACCTCGTATAAAAATTGTTTTAATACAAGCTATTTTCATTTTTTATTTATCGATCTACTTTAAATTATTTAATATATAATGTCATTATCACTCCCATGTGGCTCCATAGGGTCCAAAAATCGACCCAAGGATGCCCATGGTCGGATATGAATCATCCGATTATCATAGGACACAAGTTAGGGTAATTTAATAATATTATAATATTAATTTGTTAACCTTATTTACTGGATTAACCCTTTTAACAATAGTGTATAAAATATTGACTGAAGTAAATATTCCTAATGTCTAAAAAAAATATAAATGTTTACACAATTATGACCTTATGATTTTAAATATGGAATATATTTTTCTAAATTCAATACACATAAGTGGTAGAAAATAATTTAAAATTAATTCTCGTTGTCAAGACCAAAAGCAACTTTTTAAAAAATAAGAACTATCAAAAGATTGAAACATGCTAATGTCAAGTTTAAATGTGAAATTATGTCCACTGACCAATATTTGATTAAATGGTAAAAATATAATCAAATTATACTTAAAAACCACTCAATAGTATAATTTATAACTTGAAATTATATTTATTAAAATGTTGTTCATAATTATAATTTAGTATTTTTCACTATTCATCAAGAACTGTCTATTTTTGAAAAAATACCAAAAAATAACCATAAGCTAATTTTAATATTATGAATCAAAAAATGAAGTCAATTTTGAATGATAAAATTTATAAAATTTCAAAATGTAGGTATTACTATTCATAATGGTTACTTTTATTGGTTGTGGAATGTTAGAACTCAAAGATGCGTACACCACATGCTATTGTATTATTTGAAAAAAGCATAATGTGGAAGCTTGTGGTGTTACATAATCCCACACACCGACATCTCAGGAATATCTCTATATACATATACAGAATATTGAATAATTTTAGTTACTCAAAATGATAAAAATAAGGTATTTATACCACATTACATTTTTTAAATAGTGAATCCCCAAGATCGTATATGTTTAATTTTGGATATCACTAATTTTGTTTTTGAACTTGATTTCACATCATGTTTATGGACTCCCAGATGGTCTAACAACCATCATTGGTTTATATTAACCAAATTTGGAGGTTGATATACATTCAATTTGAGACGTCTAGGATAAAAAAATTATAAAATATAATTAAATTAATTCATGGAATTCATCATTAATCCCCTTATGTGAATCTCATATTATATTTTGCCATTATTTGTTGATAAATATGTGATGTATTGTTTCAATATCTAACATATGAAAAAAAAACATAGCTAAATAAAAGATTAATTCTTATTTAAGGAATACATATATTGGTATAGATTTCTATATTCAGGAAATTCCAAATAAGAAAGAATAAGATCGAGTAAAATAGTTTTGATAATTAATTAGGGACCATACCCTCAATTTGGAAAATCATTTGATGAAGTCTATTGTAATTCACACCTATAAATTTTCCCATTGGTGATGAAGTTAAATTATAGTTGTCTAACTAATATAGTAGTTGAATACTATATAAATTATTTCTTATTCATTGTAATTAAATTCATAAAATCATTATATTTTGGCACTAGAAAGAATGTATATGATATCATGAATTGGAAGCCTAAAAAATAGAGGAATTCCATTCAATTTTTCTTTCAAAAATGTTGTGGCACCACATCTAAATATCCATAGTGAATTATCAAATATATATTTTGTGTGTAATAATCTAATCTATAAGTCATATAAATGTGGATAATTTTTATAGTCCAAATTATATATTATATATAACAATTAAATGAATTCTGACAATAATGGCATAAAAAACATAACTATCTAAAAAAATGGAATCCCAAAATTCTCTACTCAATAACCTTACAATAAACAAAATCGTTCTCAATATGTGTGTGGAGCCTATAATAGTTATCCCAATAATTCATTCCCTCATGATGGGATTCCCAAGATGATCAATTAAAAAAATACATGATTTATCCTAATGAATGTGTTTGGATCTCTAATAATTTATATAAAATATATGTGAATGATGGAAATAACATTTCTTTTAAATGGTAATTATTCCTCAAAATTATAAGAGGGGAATCTTATAATTGAAAATTTAAAGAATAATTTTCTTGGATATTACATGAATGTGGATAATATATATCATAAAAATAAATTGCGGAGACCCTAGGTAAACAATTGAAAAATTAATTACAAAAATATTGAGTCATACAATCATATATGTGTAAAGCTTTTCTATGAACACATTTTATTTAAAGACACAACCAATGTTGACGCTTATTCCATTCACATGTGTAATGGAATAATTTTTTAAAATCCCCATGATTATTATTATTGTTTGTCGGAGTGGATACACAAGAGGGTGGGTGAATTGAGTTCCAATTAAAATTTCTGTTAAAATATTGTCTTTTTAAAATACACCAATTTATTAAACATGATAAACTATAGTGAATTTATACATATTTCAAAGGTTCACATAGCTTCTCAAAGATTTATTAGGTATCATTTAATTTAACCACATGATTAAACTAACTTTTTAAACTAACCTACCAATTTAAAATAAGTGTAAACACTTTCTAATTTAAATATCAAAGTAACTTTAAAATGGTTTTATATTTCAAATTAACAGCACCGTAATATAAAAGGTATATGTAGTATAAATTAACAATAAACTAAAGATGCACAATAGATATAAAAATAGGTTCAATGTCAAGATGATACTAAGTCCTCTCAAATCTATATAAATTTGTTCAGCACCTTGGATCGGGGTTGACAATAGTATCCAAAACTGTTCAGGCCACGCAGGGACCTCTTCCACAGTTCATTGTGGGAAAAAAACAAGGACCAGGCCACACAACGATATCTTCCATAGTTGACATGTGTAAACAAGTGTTATGAGTTTTGGAGTAAGGATTTTGATATCCTACAGTTCAGTGTAGGAGACAGTGTGTGTGTGTATGATATAAAAAGTACACCACAATGCTCGAAATTAAATAAAAATTCAGTTAGAGAGAACAGATAAGTGTTTAGAAAGCTCTAGTGATTAGAAATGTAGCTCTGGAATCATTGGATTCAGAAGAAATACTTATGAGTCCTTCTCTGCGTTTTCTGATGAAAAACATAGTGTCTTAGTCTAGCTTGTGTTCTATAGGGGTTAAAAAGATCTCTTGATTCGTCGTGTGTTCTTCAGTGGTGTTGGATTTCACTCATGAGAGTTCTTTGAAGGTCTTGCAATCCCCATCTTGCTCGGGATTTTTCATTCTATTCAGCACAGTGGTCTCGAGCGTATGTAAGTTCTTATTCTTGTATCGTCACACTTTCTCACATGTACTGCATCTCAATCTTCCTTATATTCCACGAGTTCTTGCAGTAGGAATGATTCCCTTTTCATAGGTATGAGATACGTTTTCATGAGATGACAAAAACTATCATTACATAACATTAATTTCATTAAAAACATCAAATATGACCATTAGAATTATTTAATTAATATTTACAAAAAAGTTAAGAAACGATGTCACAGTTATTATGTAAACAGTGTCTTCCTCACGGTATGGTCTTCACTATACGTGGTTCATGGTATGTGCTTCATAGTGTCTCCATGTCACGGTGTGTAAATCACGGTGTTTGGGTCACGGTGTGTCCTTCACGGTGTCTGGGTCACTGTGTGTCCTTCACGGTGTCTGGGTCACGGTGTGTCCTTCACAGTGTCTGGGTCACAGGGTTGTCCTTCATGGTTTCTATCAAACGGTGACTGTGTCTTGTACACAGTCTATCTTACTATGTGAAACATCACGGTTTCTCTATACATATACAGATATCTATATCTATATTTTAAAAGTAATATGTAGAATATGGATTAAGCTTAACCAGTAGAGAGTAAGAGAACTTGAATCATAAAGGCTTGATAATATAAGTGAGATTTGTGATCATGCATAAGACTTGTAAATACTAAAGGGAGTAATTATCATCAATAAGACTTTCTATCATCAAAACATGATGTGTAGTTATTATTGGGATTAGAGAGCATTAACACGATGGTCAATTAAGATTGAGATTAAGTAACATCAATAGAATTTGTGATCATTAAAACATGATTAATACACGAGGAGTCCAACAATCTCACCCTTTTTGATGATCACAAATCATGTATAGTAAAAATATAAATGAAATGAAACATTAATGAATCTAGAATATTAGAATAGAAAAAATTAGAGAATAATAGATTCGATACTAACATATCTCATTATAGTATTGATACTTGTAGTTTTTCTCGCCCTTTTGGGTTTATAAAAAATTAGTGATAAATGAGGGGAACACTACATTTGTCATTGAAAAGGTTAAGAATAAAACATACAGGAGATATAAAAACATTAAACAACAAAAGAAATCCCATCTAAAGTCCCTGGAGTCTTCTGGGATCGACCATTTCGTTACCTTTATCAGCAGTAGGAGCTGGGGCTGATGTAGAAGAAGGCATAGATGTGGTAGACAAAGAGGGTAAGGTTAGACCTTCAAAAATGGATGGATCCAAAGAAGGTGTAGTAGAAGATCTAGGCTGCGATTGGTCAAGAATGACTGGCTGGATCTGAAAAAGAGCTTGGCTGACTGACATGGAAGTTGAGGCTAAGGTATGTAGACTAGGTCTAAGGGGTGAGGCAGCTAGACCAACAATAGCAGTACTCTGCACATGAAGATATGGCTTCAAAAGATTGATGAAATTAGTAATGATTTATCCACCATATTTTATATCCTTTTCAAAATACTCCTTATTCTCCATGAATTTGTCCAACAGAATGGTGAACTCTATAAGCTTATAAACTAGATCTTCAAAAGATTTATTTACAGAAGGGATTTTCAGGTTTTCCAAAAGATACATAAATTGATTTGTCATGTCACTTTTGGAGAAAATTTGCATGAGATTAAAATCTATTTTCTTAGTGATCTATGGTTGAGAATCATTGGCTATCTTTGAATGAATTCTAACCAACTCCAAAGCTCGATCACCTGTCTTAACCACCTCTGACAAAGAAGATAGATCCATTCCACTGAAGGAATTTTTAAGTTATTCTTTGATTATTGATCTCAACAGAGAATCATCCAAAGGAGGAAAAGCAGGTTGACCTGATGTAGGATAAGCATTTACGGCTATGGATAGAACATTGAGCTGTTTCAAAACATTCTGCAGACATCCAGTGTACTCATCTGGGAGCTTATTCAGATTTTTTCTACAAGCTCCCTCATGGGATCCAACATCTTGGTGTGTCTTGTTCCAATATTTTCATCAAAAGATAGTAGATATGAATGCTCTTGAGACAAAATATCTCTAGAAAGGGTGGAATCAGTTGGTTCATGAGAAGTAGCAACAGGTGTAGGGACAGAAACAGGAGTAGGCTCTGATCTCAAAGACAACTCATTCTATAAGTTTGCTACCATACTTTTCAGGTTTGCAACATCAGCACTCAGTAGATTATTTTCTACACTGAATTCTTGAATTTCTCTGATCATCCTTGGTTGAATATGCAATATAATATTTTCCAGGAGAATTGATGCATCTTCCTAACTTAACTGAGTCACAGGACGAGGTTGAGTGGATAAAATCTTATCAACACCAGCCAAGATAGTCTCTCCAAAGACTTTCAAATCATTATTAGTTACAAATGAGTCTTACTCGGGTAATAGTTCAGGTAAAGGTAGTGGATCAGGTACTTGTTGTTGTTCAGAGTCATATTCAGACTCAGATTCTGATTCAGATTGAGAATGGGGCTCTGGTTCTGGTTCTAGATGAGCTACAGACTTTAGTTGAAACACAGAAGAGAGATCCATTCTATTTGTAGTCACTTTCACTGACTCATTCACATCATAAAGGCTTGGGAAAACATATTGAGTGTACACAAAGTATAAATCATTACTAGGTTCATATTCATAATCAACAGACTTGGCTGTACTAGTCTCAATGTTTTGAGGATCCTCCCCCTCAAATTGTGCTTCCATTTCAGAGACTATAGGCTCAGAAACATGGTCAAGATCCATACGATCATCTCTAATCTCATCAAGAAACACATTCCTTGCCACCTGAAAAGAAATTTCCAGCCTCTCTTCAGCAGAGGGAATTATCTCCAGAACCGACTATTCAACTTGTAGTGCTTCCATATTGGCTTTCTTTTCAATAGGAAGTGCTTCTACACCAGCAGACTCTTCCATGGATTTTTTCTCTGATTCTGTTACTACATAATCTCTTACATTCTCAGATTGGATATCCTGATTTACATCTTCTCTAGAAGTAAGAGATTCTTCCTCACTAAGAAAAAATGAAGGTTCCACAGTCCTTTCCTTTTCAACAAATACTTCCTCTCCTTGAGGTATTTCTGCTTCTTCTCTAAGTGGTTCATCAACTGCTACATTCTCTTCTTCATCAGCATCTGAGTACTCTGCCACTTCATCTAGTTCCAAACCAGGATCAGCTAGGTTCTTAGGTCTTCTTGGACAATCAAGAGGATTAAACCTCTTATACAATTGATCATTATCCTCAAAACATTGCTTCTTCCAGGGGTTCCAAATAATCTTCATCCTTTTGATTATTGGCATGGATAAGCAGAAATCATAGTTCTCTAACTTTTCTTCACTCGGTCCAACCATCCCATTGGCAACAAGCATTGCTGAAATCATCCTTGATTAAAACAAGGACGTGGATTTGGAAGTGACTTTAATCAGATCACATATATGGTTAATAACATACTTTAATAGGTTGATCTTATGGCCATTCTTCAACAGGTAAATCAGGAACACATCTTGATACTTCATTATAGCAAAATCCCCTTTTCTTGGACTGAATAAATTCTGAAAAAATTTTAATAGTAGCCTAGTTTCTCCGTCATGCTCTGCAGCTATAGCCCTTCGTTTGGTGCCATTACCAGTTAAGGTTACCAAATCATTTTCCAGATCAAATATTTCAGAAGAAGGAGGAGGGTCTCTCTGGAAGTCTTCACAAACTCCATCATGTTGAATTTTTAGGCATGCATCCCACAGCCTCGAAGTGAAAGAACACTTCTGACCATTGATCCAGCTGGTCACCATAATGTTTTCTCCAAAATCAAAGTAAAACATCACATATTGGTAGAATTGAGATACCAATCTCAGGTAAATTTTTCTATATTTTCTATATAACCATTCAATCCATCCTTATTCTTTTAAGACATTCAAGACTAACGTCTTTCTAGATAGCAGCCACACAGGGAAAATATCTTTTTTAGTTACAATAGTATGGCTTACCAGGTTTGGGTTTAGAGGTCCTTCGGGAGCTATCCCCAGTATTATCTTATGTTTCTTAGAGCGACCCTTCAAAGATGAGGGTGAAGATAGACGCTTCATTCTAGGAATCTACTAAAGGTTCAGGCGAGATAGGATAAGGTTATCTAGTGTGAGAATATTCATGAGAGATTTTGGGTAAGGATTCGAATGAAACCCTTAAGTATTATCATTTGGGAATTTCATACGTCATATAAAATTACGGTAAATAAAAATAGTGGTGAAATAAAAATTACTGCGATATAGGTTAAATTAAGTGTATAAATAATCTTCACAATGAGACCGTGAGTAGGCATTATGGTGTTATGAAAACGAGTCATCATGGTGAGACAGTTGGTGGTCGTCACGGTGGGATAGTGAGTTGACAGACCGTGAGCACAAGGTCTTCATAGTGAGATTGTATGCATGAAACAGTAGCTGTAAAACAGTGAACATGAAACCATAATGTAAAATACAGGAATGTATTAAACATTAAGATCAGTAAGATTTATATTTTCAATTAATCATAACAAGATCGTTTATGATGTAGTCTAATCTTTCATAATTTAATGTTTTAGTGAATATATCAGCAAGTTGATATTCAGTACCAATGAATTCCAATGTGATATCTCCATTTTGATAATGATACCTCAAAAAGTGATGTATTACATCAATATGTTTTGTCCTAGAATGAGAAAAAGGATTCTTCGAAATTTTAATAGCACTTGTGTTGTCAAAATAAATTGTCACATGTCTAAATTGATATCCATAGTCTAGTAATGTGTGTTTCATCCACAACTTTCGTGTACAACAACTTCCAGCAGCTATATATTCAGCTTCTACAATAGATAATGAAATATAATTTTGTTTGCTACTACACCATGATACTAGTGCCTTTCCTAAAATGTGACATGTTCCAGAGGTTCTTTTTCTTTCTAACTTACATCCAGAAAAATCAGAATCAGAGTAACTAACTAATTCAAATTATTGTCCTTTGGGATAGAACAATCCTAAATTGGGAGTATGCTTGAGGTATTTGAAAATTCTCTTTTCGGCATTTAAAAGTGACTATTTAGGATTTTCCTTAAAACGATCACACATTCACACAATAAACGTAATATCAGGATGACAAACGGTTAGGTATAGTTTAATTCCAATCATTCCTTTATAAGTGGTTTTATCAATAGATTTACCATCTTCTTTAAGATTCGATTTACAGGTTGTAGTCATGGGAGTGTCACTACTTTTTGTGTTATCCAATCAAAAACGTTTTAAAAGATCTCTAGTATATTTACAATGAGTTAAAATAATTCCATCATCATTTTTAAAGATTTGAAATCAAATGAGAAATTTGAGTTCATCCATTAAACTCATTTCAAATTCTTTTTGCATCATTTTAGAAAAATCATTACATAGGGAATTTCATGAAGATCAAAAAATAATATCATCTACATAAATATGTACAACTAAAACATCTTTAGAAATTCATTTTACAAAAAGATTAGGGTCAGTTATACCTTTTGTAAAACCATTGGAAATTAGAAAAGTACTTAACCTATCATACCAAGCTCTTGGAGCTTTATTATAACCATATAAAGCCTTTTATAATTTAAAAATATGATTTGGAAAATGATGGTTTGTAAATCCAGGTGGTTGTTCAAAAAAACATCCTTAGCAATATATTCATTTATGAAAGCACTCTTAACATCCATTTGATATAGTTTGAAATTTAGATGTGTAGCATAAGCTAGTAAAATCCAAATAGCATCTAATCTGGCTACTGGAGAAAAAGTCTCCACATAGTCAATTCCTTCCTCTTGACTCTAGCCTTGTGCAACTATCCTAGATTTGTTTCTAACTATGTTTCCAGACTCATCTACTTTATTTCTAAACACTCATTTAGTGCCTATTGTGAAAGTGTCCTTCGGTATTTCAACAATATTCCAAACATTATTTATTTAAAACTGCTTTAGTTTTTCTTGCATAGAAATCACCCAAAATTCATCATTAATATCATCATCAATGTGTTTAGGTTCTAGCTATGACAAGAAGTCTTGATGATCAACCTGATTTCTAAGCGAAGCTCTAGTCTGTGTCCCCATATCCATGTTTCCCACAACAGCATCTAAAGGATGATTATTTAGAATTTTAGTTGATCTAGTATAGATAGGACTAGAATTTTCATGCTCTTCCCAAGGTCCGGGTTCATTAGAAGCAGATTCTGGAATAAGTCTAGAACTGGTTGTCTTTATAGTAGGTTCTTTTGATTTTTCATTGAGGTCCAGAACACTCAAATCATCTTAATGATTTTCAAGAGAGGGTTTAGGCTAATGTGGGTCAGGTTTGTCAAATTTGATGTGAACATATTCTTCCACACACATGGATTTCATATTGAATACTTTATAGGCTTTGCTGGTTATATAATATCCTAAAAATATTCCTTCATCACTCCTAGAAGCAAACTTGTCCAGATTATCCTTTGTATTGAGAATAAATACTTTACAACCAAATACTCTAAAGTAACTGAATTTATTTTTTCTACTGTTTTGATGTTCATAAGGGGTATCATTTAGAATAGGTCTGGCTAAGACTCTATTAATGATATAACAAGCTATGTTCATAGCTTTAGCCAAAAAGTAAATATGCATGCCATATTCATTAAGCATATTTCTAGCAGTTTCTTGCAGGGTTCTATTTCTTCTTTCTACTACACCATTCTGTTGAGGAGTCCTAGGAGCAGAAATTTTTTGATTATAAACATTGTGTGAGAAATAAGATTCAAACTCTTGATTTTGAAACTCACGGCCATGATCACTTTTAGAGTTTTAATCATAAGTCTACTAAGTTTTTCTACAGACTTGGAGTATTTTATAAGGTAAGAACAAGCTTCACTTTTGGAGGATAAGAAGTATAACCATGTATATCTAGAAAAGTCATCTACTAAGACAAAGATATAGTGCATCCCATTTAAACTAGAAACTCTAGATGGTCCAAACAAATCCATGTGAACCAACTCGAGTGGTTGAGAAGTTGAATCTTCTTTCTTTCATTTGAAAGTGATTTTTTGTTGCATTCCCTTTTGACGGGGATTACATACTTTGTCATTTGGAAACTCAATTTTGGGTAAGTCTCAAACTATGTTCTTCCTACTCATTTTTCAAAGTGAGTGTATATTGCAGTTTCCTAATCATTTGTGCCATAGCCAAGACTCTTTATGAAAATCATTTAAACAAGTAACATTTTTTTTAACTAGAGAATTCAGATCCACAGTATAAGCATTTTAATTTTTTAAAGCAGAAAATACTAAAACATATTTAGGGTTAAAAAAATTACATGAACAGTTTTCAAACATGACATTAAAACCATCATCACACAATTGTTAAATACTTAACATATTATATTTCATTCTATCAACAAATAAAACATTGGAAATTAAAACTGAATTAGTGTTAAACATTTGGCTTAGGCTGATGATCTTTCCATTTGAATTATCACCAAATGTTACATGGCCTCCATCAATCTTTATTAAACTCTTGAAGCATGAGAAATCCCTAGACATATGTCTTGAACATCCACTGTCCAAATACCATGTCTTCTTGTGGGAACTCATCAAGAAGGTTTCCTAAAATATAGTTTTAGATAGAATATGATTTTGGTACCAAGATCATCATGGGTCCAGACAGGTTAGAAATCAATGCTTTTGGTACCCAAATTTTTCTTATGGGTCTCATATTATTTACAGTATCAAAGGATTTTGAGAGATAAACTCTATTTTATTGATAACTAAGTGAATAACTAGATGAAGCATACGAATTTCCAGAACTAGAACTTGTAGTATTCAGTCCAGATTTATGAATAAATCTATTCTTAGTAATCTGTCTCTATCCAGGATTCTAGCCTATTCCAGTAGTGTATTTATGTGCCACTTGCTTTTCTAGAATTTGAAATAGTGTATACTTTAAATTTGTGAACTTCTATAAGTCCTTTCTAAGTTTCTCATTAGACATTTTCAGTTCAGTGTTCTCTTTTAACAGTTGAGCATTTTTCTTTTTTTCTATAGTAAGTTCAGTTTTAACAGTTGTAGTGAGAGCATGTTGTTTCTTCAATGATATGTATTTATCCTTAAGTTAATTGCATGTCTCTTCCATCATATTACAGTATTAAAATAATTCCTCACTGGTCATGTTTTCAAAATCAGAATCAGATTCAGTTCCAGAATAATAGGTATTTAATGCAGGAGTATCTAACGTTAGCTCAGATGTGTTTGTCATGAAACACATGTTCGAACGATTCTTTTTAGAACAAGACATTTCAGATTCACTTGTGCTGTCTTCAGAAGCACTCCAGGGAGCCTTCATAGCTTTCTTGTACATACTGTCCTTGTAATCATATTTATTCTTGAATTTTAGCTTTGGGTAGTCTTCTTTATGTGTAATTTTCTTTTTCACTATTAGAAAACAACTTCATCACATTTATCTGCCTTTTTCCAGTCCTTCTTCCAATGTCCCATATTCTCATACATTACCTTGTAATTCCTTTTTCTGAAAAATTTCTTCTTCCTATAAATTATTTTTATCCTTCTAGCTATTTGAGCCATTTCAGCATCTCTATCAGAGTCAGAGCTTTCACTTGTTGAAATGTGAGTTTGTATTTGTGCTTTTTCTTTGTCCTAGTTCTTTGAAGCAGTAGTCTTGAAAGCAACTAATTTTCTTTTCAGTTCATCGTATTCTTCTTTATTCACCTTGAGTTCTTCCTCACACATCATAACCATACCAATGTGTTCGTTGACAGGTAGAGCTCTAATTTCACAAGACTCTATAATTGAAACAGATGTCCCTCTCCATCGGTCCGGTAAACATCTCAATAACATCATAATTTGTTCCTTTTCTGGAGTAGCCTTTCTGATTGAACTCATTGTATTGACTATCTCATTGAACCTGATATACATATCATAAATAAGTTCATCAGTGTTCCTTTTAAAATTTTAATATTTAATAGTATATATATTCAATCTCATTTCTTTAACATTGGTTGTTCCCTCATGAGAAACACCCAAAGTATGCCAAATTTCAAAATCAGTCTTGCAAGCCGAAATTCTATTAAATTCCTCATCCCCAAATGCACAATACAAAGCATTCATAGCTTTACAGTTATTATTGTAAGCAGTCATTGTATGTTCATCCCATGTTGTTCTTTCGGTTTCTGGTATTTTATATTGTGATTCTATAGCAGTCCAGATATAAAAAACCATACTCTCCAAATGAATTTTAATTTTATGCTTCCACTAGGAATAGTTCGTACCATTAATGAAAGGTGGCCTGTTAGTAGCAGCACCCTCTAGTTTATTATCCATAACTAGTTTTTAGATAATAAATTTAAAGAGATAAAATTTATAACTATCAAAAATTTAATATCATTAAAGATGCAACTACAATCACAGTTGAAAAACAGAGTATTTCAAAAATACTTAAACAAAAGCACCCTCTGATACCAAATGTTGGTCGGAGTGGATACTGAAGAGGGTGGGTTAATTGAGTTCCAATTAAAATTTATGTTAAAATATTGTCTATTTAAAATCCCTCTATTTATAAAACAAGTTAAACTGTACTGAATTTATACAGATTTTAAATGTTCACTTAGGTACTAATATATTGATTAGGTCTTAATTAATTTAACCACACGATTAAACTAACTTTTGAAAATATCCTACTTATTTACAATAAGTGTAAACACTTTCTAATTTAACTATCAAAGTAACTTTAAAATGGTTTTATATTTCAAAGAAACAACAGGGGAATATAAATGATATATGTATTATACATTAAACTTAAACTAAATATTCACAGTAGATATAACAAGAGTTTCTGTCTCATGCTGAGACATAGTCCTATCAAATTTATATAAATATGATCCACACCCTGGATCGAGGTTAACAACAGTTTACAAAACTGTCCAGGCCACGCAGGGACTTCTACCACAGTTCTTCTTGGGAAACAAAACAAAGACAATGCCACATAAGGACCTCTTCCATAGTTGACGTGGGTAAACAAGAGATATGAGTTTTGGAGTAAGGATTTGGATTTCCTCCATTTCAGTGTATGAGAAATCTTGTGTGTAAGATATACAGAGTACACTGCACTTCTTGAAATTAAAAAAATCACTTAGAGAGAACATATACGAGTTTATAAACCTATAGTGACTAGCAATGCAGCTCTGGACTCATTGGATTCAGCTGATATGCTTCTGAGTCCTTCTCTTATTTTTCTGATGAACAACAGAGTGTGGTAGTCTAGCTTTGGTTCTACACGAGTGAAAATATCTCTTGATTCGTCTTGTGTTCTTCAGTGTTGTTGGATTTCACTCTTGAGAGTTCATTGAAATCTTTGTAATCTCCTTCTTGATCATGATTGTTCTTTCTATTCGGCACATTGCTCTCAGGCGTATGTAAGTTCTTCTTGTTTTTTCGTCACACTTTCTCACATGTACTGCATCTAAATCTTCCTTATATTCCACGTGTTCTGGAAGTAGGAATGATTCCCTTTCCATATGTACAAGATACAATTTTCTGACATGCCAACGACTATCATTAAATAACATTAATTGCATTAAAAACATCAAATATGACCGTTATCATTATTTAATTAATATTGACAAAAAATCAAAGAAACACTCTCACAATGATTATGTAAATGGTGACTTCTTCATGGTATTGTCTACAAGGTATGTGGTTCACGGTGTCTCCATGTCACGTTGTGTAGCTTACGGTGTCTGGGTCAAGGTGTGTCCTTCAAGGTGTCTGGGTCACGGTGTGTCCTTCACGGTGTCTGGGTCACGGTTTGTCCTTCATGGTGTATGTCTGATTGTTACTGTGTCTTGTACACAGTCTGCCTTACTGTGTCAAACATCACGGTGTCTCTATACTTAGAAAAATACATGTATCTAGAATTAGATAGTAATATGCAGAATATGGATTATGCATAGCTAGTAGAGAGTAAGAGAACTTGAATCATAGTGGCTTGATAATATATGTGATATTTTTGATCATGCATAAGACTTGTAAATTCTAAAGAGAGTAATTAACATCAATAGGACTTACTATCATTAAAACATGATGTGTAGTTATTATTGAGATTTTAGAGAATTATCATGGTGGTCAATTAAGATTGAGATTAAGTAACATCAATAAGATTTGTGATCAATAAAACATGATTAATACATGAGGAGTACAACAATTATTTCATTTTCAAATTGTAAAATTAATGAGATTATATCATATAGAATGTTGATGTGACAAATTCCAATAAATCGACACATCCCATCAAATAAAGGAACCAACTTAATAATAAGTCCATTATTTTGTTTCCTACTACGAACCTCCAAGGGGAGAATGATTTAAATAATATATAGAAAAAAGATATTTTGTATCACCCTAATTAATTTTATTAATACATAAAATTAACATATTATTTCAATAGAGAACGGTGGTGATGAAAAACACAAAAATGGTTCATTACATGACCACTCTGTAAAGGAAATATTTCATATGTCTATAAAAATAAAACCACATTACTATATGGGATAGGAAGTTTAAATATCAATATTTTTAAAAATATTATATACAACCACTTGATTTTAAATATATCGGATCATTTCTATCATAAGAAAACATCTATTATAATATTGAAGTAATTAATGAATATATGTTTCTCCATTGACATAATGGAACCAATAAATGACCCATGTTAATTGTTCTATATAGTTTCCATGACATTATGAATGGTTTTTTAGATAATTTTGTGGGAGACCTATTCAGCCCCATTAAGATTCCTACAATTTGGAATTATCACTAAATTAAAATCCCTGGAGACACTTAGGAGACACCATCTATTGTAGTATTCATGTACAATTGCAATAAAATTCAATATTGTGAGGTCCCATCCTTTTGGGTTTAAGGACAACGAAAACCTATCATATCCCAAGGTATAATGTATATTTAGACTCATAATAATATCAATAAATTTCTCTTCACCCAATATACGTTTCAGCTTGATATTATGATATTAATCAATAAATATTTTTATATTATCAAAAAAATCCTATTTCATTCACATTATATAGACCACTAGACTAGTTACTAGAAATAAGTTCATAAAAATAACTAATCTCAAGATTTAGTATGATGTTGTCATGATACCAATAAGATATATATTCAATTTACATTTTTATTAGACCATGAATATTTTCCCACATAATCCTGTATAAAAATTATCCATTTCTAGGTAACTATATTTAATCCATCTAGATCTTTCATAATTCTCATCCAACCAATAATAATTTTGAAGAGCCTCTTACAACTGTTTATGATTCTTCCCGAGGAAATAGATGAGGTCAATTTACCACTATTCATGTAACCTAGTGTCTCAAATGTAAATATAACAATACCAATCATTTATATAGATATAAACATGAATTAGACTATTTATAATTGAAATAATATATAATATGAGAACCTGTAACATATTCTAGTACCACTTTAAGGCGTGGACTATAATAAGTGATGATAAAGAGTCATCGACTCTTTCATTGAATACATCCACTATCATCACATGATTATATAACACTATTCCATTCTCTATGACACCTTATAAAATCAAATAAAAATTGACATGTGAATTATAATAATAATATCACGACATGTTAGTTAATAGGGATATCAGATATCATGAAACACAGTCAAGGTATAATATATAATGACATAACATTATCCATATTCATATTCTTCCTCAACAATTTTTATGCCATGTATAATTTTTCCCAATAAATCCAACATCATAAATATTTTTGGGGTCCTAGTACGAGTACCTTTAATTCATTCCTTAATGTAGGAATAAAATACATATTTTTCTCTTAATAATAAATAGTGAAAAATTAATCTCATCCTATATACATTGTAAAACATCTTGGATTAAATTACAATGGTGCTTTAAAATAGTTTCTCTCTAAAGATTCTCATTTTGTATAAATAATTGAGATGAATATCGAGTAATGGGAATCACTAACCCTGGTATTGAGGTTCTATGATAAATATTCAAAAACATTCACTTGAACATGATTTTATTCATATATTCATATATTATTATTATATGGAATACATATTTTGGGATTCTTTATCTTATTATTTGATATAACATCCTGGAGAGTTTTTTTGATTATATGGTCTATAATAGTTAAAAATACAATCTTATTGGTCTGAATTTAATTTCTATGAAATTAAATCTCTTTTTAATATATGTATTACATTCATAAGTTCAATGTATGGATGAAATAATTATTATGAGTATGGGTATTTCTATGGACATATTATTGATCGAAAAAATACCATAAAGACATAATATTTCTAGAGAATGGATTGAGTAATATTTTTTTGTCATGTAATGAATTATATATCCTTTGATTAATATAGTGATGAAAGGGAAATTATTGGATGTTGTATAAAATTCCCATAGATCATAAAAGGGTTTGAATATTGGAAATATAATTCCTCTATAGTAAGAATAAAATAAATCCATTGATACATATTTCATTTATAGAAAGAAAAATGAAGCTTCCCTTTATGTCAAGATTTTTATACTTAAATGGTCAACAAAACCACAGTATTAGTTGGAGTGAAATATAGTGGGAGGAATGGTTTACAATTATGATGAATGTTTATGGAAACCATGGTGGTGAGAAGTGAAAAAAATGTATATTTGTAATGATAGCCTAATTAGTTGGTTCAACAATTAGGGATTCCACCAGGCTAGTGCAACAATATTTTTACCATATATAATTTAATTCCTAATAGGGGGATGAACCTAATGCATGAGTTATGGTCATAGTGGAATTATGCACATGAGGACCAATATTTTATCCATAGTGTACAGTAACTGAGTACAATTTAATGAGGTAGAAGATACATTCCTTTAATAAGATTGATGGAAGTTCCCATGGATGTGGTAGAAACAACTCAATATAATTGGGATATAATAGAGAATAATTTTCCATATAGATCTTTAGGTACCCTAATGGAGTGGGGAAAAAAATTATTTTCGAATAGATAGGATCATGATAGAGAAAATTATGCGTACCATGGTGGATGCTTTCTAGGCTATGGATTAACCATCCAAATTGAATATACTGAAAAAATTCCACTAAATACATTATGAAAGTGGGATTATGAATATGGATGTAGAAATCATGAAATAATATTCATATCCTTACTGACAATAGTCTTTTCTGATACTGAAGCAGTAGAATGATAATGAATATAAAATATACAATGTTAAAAGAATATGGAATCCTCATACCACACTAGAATGAGATCAATCTAGAGAAACATATTGTTTTATAATGGAATTGAATTGAGAGTGGAGATATAATAAATACTCTATGATTTTGAATACATTATAAGTCACGAAAAAATTGAACATTGTCCCTGATAAAAATTTAATCACGGGGATATGTCTTCAATTAATGTAATGAAATGATTCTTCTAGTCTCGTCAAGATCCAACAATAATGATTGGAACCCATATAGAATCATTTCAAGAGTTTACACTAATGAAATCCATGGAAGGAACGGAATAATAAACCTTAACCGAGTAGGTGGAACCCCAAATACCCCCATTTTGATGGACAAAGGCTTGGATGATTCTGATGATGGATGTGTAGAATATACAAATACTATCAACACCTTTGAAGAAGTCATAAAATTAGTATGAATGCTTATTTTGGAATCTATTGTAATGGGAAAGGAATTAACCACATTAGAAAATACCATTGATTCTTGCTGACCATCTTATAGAGGGACTAAGAAATGATTTTTCAATTAGCTATAGTCCTAAATTTAAGAGCCTCCATTAGTGTTCTGAATATATGAAATAAATTAATGTCTAAGGGGCATACTCAAGGAAATATTTATATATAATATCAAAGACAAAAAATTAAATTAAATAAATTTTTATTTAAAATGAATCTATAAAGTGTTTATTGAAAATATATAAATATGATTACTTATTTATAATGAATCAATAAATAATTTTTTTTACATATAATAGTAATATATAAATGCTTTATAATGAATTTTTTACATTAATACATCAAAATTAAAGAAATTTTATATATGAACCATATTTAAATAATATTTTTTTCACTGTTTCTTAATGCTTTGTGATCCATTTATTATATTCGATCGAAAATAGTTTTATTTATTAAATGATAAATATAAAATAATGTCATAGGAAATTACATTATATATATAATAATTTAAAAACAATATATTTATTTCAATTTAAAAATTACTTGTTATAAAAAGACAAATTAATAAAAAACAATGTATTTTGTAATTTTTTTTAAATTAAAGTCAAATATATAGAAGTATATTTACTTATTTTGTAATTCTATGAATCATTTAAATACATTATAGTTTAATGGTATGTTTATTTAATCCATATTAAATATGATCGTATTATATATATTTTTTATATATTTTTATCTCAATTTAGTTTTTTTTCTCATATATATAAATCTTTATAAAATATTTTTAAAAGTAAGAGAAAATATATTTTTAAGTCAACGGTTTTTACATTGTCTTCTATTAATTATATTCAATCATTGTAATGTTAATTATTCATAATTTATTAATTTGGTTGAGGGTATTATTTTATGATTTACAATATAAGATATAACTCCAATATGACAATAATCCAATTAAGAGGATTATCAAGGGCGAATAAAAGAAGAGCCATTCTACTTCACTTATTCTCTCAACCAAATTATCTAGGTATGAGTTTTTTTTAATTTTCATATATCTAATGTGATCTTATCCACATCAAGGGCCAATACATGAAGAGGATTATCATAAAACCCAAAGGATGGTGGTCTACAATTTATCCATAACGTTTTTTAATATTGGAATATACATATTGGCCCCACCGTTTTCGTCTAGTGCTGATCAATAAATTAATCTGACATTATTATACCATGCATAACCATATGGTAATGCTCATTCAAAATATGTGATTAGTGGTTAGAGGTTATATTCAAAACTCAATCATCCCAATGACAATAGTTGTGCAATATTTGGGTTTTTAGACTATTGACATGTTGGAGCCACCGTTCGAGGGTGCCTTCGCTTGACCTCTTTAATTGTATGATATAAATTTTAAATGGAATTTTTATATTATTAATTCTATAATAGAAATTCAATTTGTGATATCAAATTTATCAGCCTAATATTATTGATCCAGTTTGACTATTAAATTTGATGTGTTAATTGGAAAGTATACTAAGTATATTACATGTCCATAAAAGTAAATGAAAAGTGGTTTCATGTCCATAGAACCACCTTCATTTGTGATGTAAGGTAGTGTTGTTAACCTATATTAATTAATATACCATAAATGGATTTTACACGGTTTTTATGCTACTTGGCCTAGTCACAATAATTAAAGGCATGACCTGAACCAAATGAACTTAATGACTAATTATGAAGTAATTAATTAGATTCATGGTACATGGACTTTTCATAGCAATGAAAGTAAAGGATTGAATCTTAGAAACTATTATATGGTATTTCCATAAAATATGAATGGATTGAGTAGATATTTATTTGAATTTTGACTATAGAACACTATGATCATTAGAGAACCCCATTTTGTTTCAAGGATACAACCTCATGAGGGTGAGACCCACCAAGATCCCTATCTTTGTAAAATTTTAGGAAGCCTTGTATGATACTAATGATATAACATGTAGTACGATTGGAACCTTGGATACACTACTTGGACATAGAATGCTAGGGACACACTCCTTGAATCCATAAATGAAAATTATGATCTATGGATAAAGCCAATCAAGACCATTCATTCCATAGACTCGTTTCACTATGGATTCACTCCTCAGACTCTAAAGGATTCTCATTGTGGAATGCCTTGTACAACCACCCTTGATTTAACTATTTACCCATATCTAGACTCAAATAATACTTTGTTAGTGTCCTTGAGGCTTATGTTTCCATGGTTACTACATTAGAACTTCATTATTTTATATCATCACATGATTCCTGGTTTTATCTATGAACCATTACAATTATTAAAAAGTGTCTTATTGACATTTTGGTGACAATGAAGTGATTAATTGGTTACATGTTCATATACCAGTTGTGGGATGAAGTAGGTACATGGGTAATTAGTTACATTTTACTACTTCACATTATATATACATGGCTAGACAATTTTATATTCCATTACACAGTTCAGATGTTATAGAAATAGTTTGTGGTGGCCCGTGTAAATTTATCTCACACTCTCTTAGTAAAAAATTTAGTACCCCACATAGATTACACAACAGACTTGTTGATAAATTGAAGCACACTTCATCTAATAAATGATTTAATTTTTGTTTAGTTTAGAGCTTGGTTGTATAGGATCATGTTTGGTATTGTGATTATGGGGACAATCATTTGATTTCCAATGAGTTTTGTGGAAATATGAAATGCCCGGTATGTTGTATCCATGTTTTCTAGTTTTTTACTATCATTACATATCGTCATCAGTACATGAATATTGTTCTACTTATTTTAGTTATAGTTACTATTGTTCATATCTTCCATTGATCCATATATAATCTTATATTTATTTTTCAATCTATTTACACATATGTTTACTATCACCGGCTATGCTACACATTGTTAATGAGGGAATAGCATGCCCACAGACATAGTATATTCCGTCACTTCTAATCATTTGGCTCTGGTTTTCTAGGAGATCTTCTTCAGGCCATGTTTCTCACATGTCCTGGGGTACCCATTAAGTGGAATCTAGGTCTAGAATGTCTCTATGTGGTATAATATCTGCTTCATTTCATTTGTTATTATTTGGATACGATAGAATGAAGATTAGGAATTCATGGGACTTGATCCCATGTCATTCATGGGTGTCGTGAAAACATGTTTGGGGTAAAAACCAAGATGCCTACATCATAATTGTTGTTTTTATTTTTCCTATTATAGTTGAAATTATTTCACCATTGTATAAAATGAAAGATGTGTAGATTTTCTGATTATTATTCTAATGGATAATTTTCTTTCATCCTTTCCATAATGATATAAGTAAAATATAAATATTATATACATCATATTAGGAACCTAGATATTACATTTCATGCATATTGGCATTCCATATATATCAATTTCATAACATATCATTCCTCTATATTCCCTTGATTATTGATCGATGTTGTGAAAATTAGATTATTCTTTTGTTACTATTTTTTGTTGTTGAGTGATTGATTTTCTCAATTCATGAGGTGGATATGCCCTCGTGGTTTGGAATGAATTATTTTCGGAAATGAACAGTTTTGAAATAAATAAATGGTTGTTGGTTTAAATGATAGGTGTAGGGGTGCTAAGCCACTAGATATAGATATCAATTATAATGTGAGTAATGAAATTTAAAATGAAGTTGTTTCACGTCCATATAATACCTTTTAATGATTATGAATGGTAAATTAGTGATCTCGGTGATTACATGAAAAATGGAATGAAACTTATACTTGGTCACATATCTATACCTAGAGATTGATGTTGGTGGTTGGGGTAGTATGCATTGGGTATTGAGTCCCCATACATTTATCATCTTCTAGGGATGATATCTTATGCTTCAATTATTTTTTGAGATGATTTCTCGTAATTTTTAGACCAATTTTGTCATGACATCCTCATGTCATTCTCCAAGAAGGTGGTTTCGATCATGCTCCAGACGTAATGGGCCTTAAATCTCCAATAACACCTCTTAGTGTTCTACTTGAGGAACCTACTATTGAACATGATCTGGCTTCTGATTCCAAATTTCGTGATAGTTTCATACATTTGATGTAGTCCATGGATTGTGCTCCATAGGTTGAAACAACGATGGTTGATCTGACTCGGGCATTCTAGTAAAAACATACTAAAACATTCTCAATGGATGGTAGTCCATAAAATGGATCAACATCATGGCCTGATATGGGTTGACATCAAGATAGTATTATTGGATTTGATAGTTCCTCAAAAACTAAGAGATTCTATAGCCATATAGTTCATGCATCATGAGTGTGGATGTAACATCCCAAGTATTTAATGAATAATAGAAATTTTTATCTATGTCTATTAATGAATTAGATAGTGTTTTAGAGGCATAAAATGAGAATAAATCCAATATAAATCATGGAATACACTAATATTTTTAAAAGTTTTTTTACTGCCTTTTGATGGAAAACCATTTTTAAATATATATTTTGAAAATTCTATAAGCTATGTTTGTCACAACAAACTTATTCTTTATGATTGGGACATCAAAATTTACTTTGTGTGGAATTTTGGTATTTTTCCGATAAAGATCATTTTTTAATGAATAGTGAAAAATGTTGTATTTTAATTCAAAACCTCTTTTTAATCTAATTTATTTATATGATTAGATTATATTTTTAATTGTTTGTGAAGTCCAATTAGAATATATTTTTACCATTTAATCCAATAGTGGTCGTTGGAATTAATTTCACTTTGAAATTGGACTTAAACTCGTGTCAATCTTTTGATACTAATGGTTTCATAGAAACACGCTATTTGCTCTGACAGCGGGAATTAATTATTAACTTAATTAATGTAACTTATATGTTTTGAATTTTTTAAAATAGACATCATTTTTGAATTTGGAGTATCAAATATACTTAGGATGAATTTTTGGTATTTTTCTAGAAAACATCAATTTTTTATGAATAGTGAAACCACTTAGTGGTACTTAAAAAACTGATTTTTCGTTTAAATGAAATTTTACCACCTCTGTGTTTTGAATTTTAAAAATCCTACATACATGGTTGTCATTAAGATGTAAAATTTGGTTCAATGGGATTAAAATAATTTTTTGGTGAATAGTAACTTGAGAGTTCTTAATCGCGATTAGAGGTAATTAGTGTAATTTAAGATAAGAATAATTTTTTAATAATATGAAATGAACATGAAACATGTCCTAAACTTAGTGGATGTGTCATGGACGACCAATAAAATCCATGTTTCAACTTGGGGACCCCATGGAGCCACTTTGTTAGGAAAGTGACATTAATATCTTTTAATTTAATGTTAAAGTAAAAATGACACAAACATGAGTTGTTTTACTACAAATTTTTTTACATGGGGTTATAAAAGTCATATTTTTTACTATAAATATTAATTTGAAAGATAATATGATTTCATACATCATAGTTTTTTTTATAATTTTTAGGCATTGAATAAATGATATTATTTATGACACCATGATGATGCAGCGATGACCTCATTATTTAACGATTTAAATAAAATTAAAAGATAATGTAAAATATAAGACCTAAACATGTCAAAAACCTATTTCATTGGTGGATTTAGAACCCGTATCACCTTATCCTTTAAATACATCAATGTGGGACCTTTAAAATCCGAAACTCATTTGAAAATAAAGTAACATTTTGTAACTTTCCGAGAGTGCCCCTCCTCTCCTATTATAAAAGGCCCCCACCTCAACCTCCTTACCCACACCTCTCAAACCTCTGGATCGGACAAACCATACATATTTAGTCTCCCTACATCCCTCTATTACTCCTAGAGGCCTCACATTGGGCAGAAGGCATCCCAAGAAGCCTTTGACCTCAAATCAAAAAGAGTTACCCGATATAAAGGTAGTCTCTTCTCTTGTGTTCTTCTGTTTTATTTTGCTTCTCCAACCTCCTAAAATCATTTTATTAATTTCTTTTGTAACAACACCAGTATCTTCCATATACTATCATGTTTTTATAATAATTATTTGAGCTACACTTACAAACACCTACATCTAATGGTTAAAGAACATATTGTTTTCGTGGATGGGGAATTTCTGCCTCACGAAATGATGATTGTTCAATATTCTTTTAACACATTCAAAGGTGGACATTAACATGAAACTATTTTTATATACGATATATAATATGTTTATGTTTTACTTAAACTTATTTATTTTTCATTTATGGATTACCTTTATGGTTTCCATTATGGGTAAACGCGATATCTTCATTTTAGGAAGTGTGGACTACCGCCCCCTCAAAGTGATTTGATTTGTTATTTCCATATGTGGGACGTATAAAGGATGTAATTAATGATTTTTTATATGATATTATACTGAAATTATAATATACCTTTATATCATTATGATTCCATTCCATAAAATACTAAATATAAATGAATGTAGCGTTCGTTCGTACGTACGGATTACCGTCTCCATGAAGGATGCATTTCATTTATTAACTCTAAACATTATGTAATATTATAAATGAATGTAAATACATGATATATATGATATATATGATATCTAAATCATGAGTATAACACTAGATATAATGCATACATGAACAACGTGTAATTTTAAAGAGTTTATTTTTTTAATCAAGTACCAATGATCGTTAAAATGACCGTTATTAACTTAAATAATTACATAGTTTTCAAGACATGATAATAAGTGATATAAAAGGAATAATGAACATGAAAAAGGTTCTAAAGCAAGTAGAAACTAACTCCATTTTATTATTCGGGACGTTAAAGAATGATCTAGTCAAGTCGGACCCGAGGTATGGGACTTCGTCTCAATCTCCTTTCATTGAGGCATATTTTCTTTTATACATAAACTTATTTTATACGGTGTATAAAACCATTTTACTTTTACGTTTATCCAAAAGGAATCTTTTTTATATGAAGTGTTTTACTAAATGAAAAAGGGAATGTTTTTGTCGTACGTATGCTGCAACAACGACTTCTCTGCCGTCGTGACTGTTATTTGAGTTTCGGCTTCCTCTATAAGCCATACCATTTTTTCAAAGAAAAATAAATACAATGTTTTTCTTTTCATTTATTTTGGTATTGAAAATGGTTTTCATAATGTTTTATTATATCAATGTGTTATATTTATATCTTGTGATTGAAATGTGGAAATGTTAGGTTTACTTTATGCATGTTTTATGTGATACGATTATGTTATGGTTCTTGGGATTGTTATGAAGACGGGTGGTTCTGTGATAAGCTAATGGTGGGTGAGCCCGATATAGCTCTCCAATGCATTGGGTAACGTGAAGGGGTTAAACGTTGAGGTTTCTCGGATGATATTTATGGAATATACTATGATGGGTATTCCACACGTAACCAAGAGGGTTTCTCCCTATGTAAGAATGTTATGAATTCCTCAAGTTAACTTTATGTCTTAGGATTTCTATGATTTATTCATGATTTGATGGTGTAGGTTAAAGTGTTTATGTTTTATTTGTAAAGTATGATTTCATTCTTATGTATATATGTACTCATGTTTCCTTTCCGTATTTTTATATCCCTTACTGAGCTTTTTATTCTCATCCCAAGTTTTTGAAATGTTTTTCACAGGTCAAGGGAAATGTATATGATATTATGACAGTGTCAAGGAAGTGTCAAGAGAGAATCCAGGTTTTATTTTAAATATGTTCCGTTGATGGGAAAAATGAATTCTATCTTTTATGTAACCACTTTTTTTAAATGTGGAATGTAATTCATGTTTTATGATCTAATTCTATAGAACTCTAAATCTGAAAAGATCCTCAAGGTGTATTCTTGAAATATCTCAAGATTAATTAATGTTTAAGTCTGGGGCCTTATAGTTGGTATTAGTGGTTCGTTTAGATAACTTTAGTAGTTAGAATTCTATTAAATGATTATCCAAAAATATATTTTTATGGTCAAATTTAAATGATATATCATGTAAAGATTACCATGTTGCTTCACATAAGATATTTCTGTGTTAAGAATGGTTTTTCATAGAGGAAACGGAACATCTTTTTTGGGAAGGCATACAAAGAGAAATGACCTTCAAATCAGTATCCTGAGATGGTCAGAATTAGAACTAAACAGTTTGTTGCAGTGATGGATCAGTTGACTCAGGTGAAAAATGTTGGTCATTTATATTGATGATATTTTGGTGTTTTATAAATGTAAATAGGAGAATGAAAGACATTTAAGGGTTATTTTGTAACCCTTAGAAGAAAATAATTTGAATGGGAAATTCACAAAGTGTGAGTTTTGGTTGCAAGAAAATTCATTCCTTGGTCACATTGTTTTTAAATATGGGATAACTATTGATCCTGCAAAATCAAAGGTTGTGAAGAATGGCCAAGACCCACAAATGTAATTGAGATTCGTAGCTTCCTTAGTTTGGGAGGCTATTACCGAAAGTTTGTTGAATATTTTTCATTGTTATCTAGTCCAATGACTAAGCTAACTCAGAAGGTTGTTAAGTTTATCTGGACAATAGAATGTAATGATTGTTTTCAGGAGTTGAAAAAATATTGGTGAATGCTCTATTTTTGGAACTTCCTTCCTGGAATGGTGAGTTCTTTATCTACAGTGATGCTTCATTGAATGGAATTGGTTGTGTCTTAATGTAGAATGATCAGTTAATTGCTTATGTTTCATGACAGTTGAAAACTCAAGAGGTAAATTACCCTACACATGATTTGAAATTTGCTAATGTTGTATTCTCTTTAAAAATTTGGAGGCATAATTTTTATGGGGTAAAGTGTGAAATATATACCGATCACAAAATTTTAAAGTATATATTCACTCAGAAATAATTGAACATGAGACATAGGAGATGGCTAGAATTAAACAAGTATTATGATTTTACAATTCGTTACCATCTAGGAAAAGAAAATAAAGTGTCTGATGCTTTGAGTCGAAAAAAGAAATGCTTCATTAACAATGTTGTGTTTGGAACGTGATCCTTTGGTTAAGGATTTGATGAACATTGGCATAGAAGTTTTTGGTGCAGGATGTCCTTTCGTTTTGTTTCAGGTATCAGTGAAATCTTCTCTATCAGACAGAATCAAGCAAGCACAGAAGCAAGACAGTGAGTAGCAGAAAAAGGTAGAGCTGGTTTTGAAGGGTATCTTTCCTGAATTCAACATTGATAATGATTTTGTTTTGAGATTTGGGAAGATATTGTGTGTGTCGTGTGATTCACAGTTGAAGAGATAGTTGTTATGTGAAGCTCATAGATCTCCATTTTCAGTTCATCCAGGCAGTACTAAGATGTATAGATATCTTTGGGAGTATTACATGTGGGACAGAATGAAAAAAGATATTGCTGATTTTACTGTGATGTGTTTGACTTGTCAACAGGTTAAATAAAAGTGGCAATTACCAAAAGGGATGCTTCAGCCTTTACCAGTGCCTGAGTGGAAATGGGAAAATATATCCATGGACTTCATTGTGGGATTACCGAAGACACCTCGAGGTAATAATGCAATCTGGGTTATTGTTGATTGCTTGAATAAATCTGCTCATTTCCTTGCTATACGAGAAACTTTTTCCCTAGATCATATTTCCCATTGGTATCTTAAAGAGATAGTTAGGTTACATGGAGTTCCTCACTCCATTCTATCTGACCGTGATCCCAGGTTCACTTCTAACTTTAGGAAAGGCCTTCAGAAGTTGTTGGGTACTGAATTAAATTTTAGTACATATTTTCATCCTCAATCATATGGGAAATCAGAATGAACAATTCATACATTGGAAGATATGATACATGCTTTTTTGAAGGAATATCAAGGATGTTGGGACCAACATCTTTATTTTTTTGATTTTTCATATAATAACAGTTTTCATTCTAGTATACAGATGGCACCGTTTGAGGCATTATTTGGGAAGCGGTGTCGAACTCCATCGTTTTGGGATGAAGAAGGTGAAAGGAAGTTGATGGGACTAGAATTGTTATAAGAGATGGCAGAAATAGTTCGGTTTATTAAGAAACACATGAGAACATCTCATAGCAAACAGAATATTTATGCAGATAACTGGTGGAAGGATCTTTCTTTCGAGGTAGGTGATCATGTTTTTCTCAAGGTTTCTCCATGGAAAAGTGTGATGTGATTTGGTAAGAAAGGAATTCTTAGTCCAAGGTTCATTGGAAAATATGAAATTATGGATAGAGTTGGATCGGATGCTTACCGAGTGGCTTTACCTTCGAGTTTATCTCAGGTACAGAATGTTTTTCATATTTCGATGCTAAGAAAGTATATGCCAGATCCATCTCATGTTTTGAGTCCAGGGGTAGTTCAGCTGGAAGAGAACCTATCTTATGAGGAACAACCATTCCAGATTATTAACCATAGGGATCAAGTGTTACAGAATAAGGTGATTCATTAGGTAAATATTTTGTGAAAAAACCACATGACTGAAGAGGCAACATGAGTTTCTCAAAATGCAATGAGAGATAAATACCCCCAACTTATTCGATAAGTAAAGGAATAGCCAGGAAAAAATTTTCTAAAGGGGGGAAGGATGTAACATCCCAAGTAAGGAATGAAAAATAGATATTTTTATCTATGTGTATTAATGAATTAGATAGTGTTTTAGAGGCTTAAAATGAGACTAAATCCAATCTTAAGCATGGAATACACTAATATTTTTAAAAGATTGTTTTAATGCCTTTTGATGGAAACACATTTTTAAATGTATATTTTGACAATTTTATAAGCTATGTTAGTCAAAATAAACTTATTCTTTATTATTGGGACATCAAAATTTACTTTTTGTGAATTATTGGTATTTTTCTGATAATGTTCATTTTTTAATGAATAGTGAAAATGTTGTATTTTAATTCGAAACCTCATTGTAATCTAATTTATTCATATGATTAGATTATATTTTGAATTAATTTTAAAGTAAAATTAGAATATATTTTTACCATTTAATCCAATAGTGGTCGTTGGAATTAATTTCTCTTTGAAATTGGACTTAAAATAGTTTCAATCTTTTGATACTTATGGTTTCATAAAAACACACTATTTGCTCTGAAAGCCAGAATTAATTATTAAATTAATTAATGTAACTTATATGTTTTGAATTTTTTAAAATAGACATCATTTTTGAATTTGTAATATCAAATAGAGCTTAGGGTGATTTATTGGTATTTTTCTGGAAAACATCAATTTTTGATGAATAGTGAAACCACTAAGTGGTACATAAAAAAACTGATATTTCAATTAAATGAAATTTCACCACCTCTATATTTTGAATTTCAAAAAAACCGACATACATGGATTTCATTAAGAAGTAAAATTTGGTTCAATGGGATTAAAATAATTTTTTTTGTGAATAGTAACTTTTAAGTTTTTAATCGTGATTAGAGCTAACTAGTGTAATTTAAGGTAAGAATAATGTTTTAATAATATAAAATGAACATGACACATGTCCTACCCTTTTTGGATGTGTCATGTACAACCAAGACAATCCATGTGTCTCCTTGGGGACCCCATGGAGTCACTTTGGTAGGAAAATGACATTAATATCTTTTAATTTAATGTTAAAGTAAAAATGACACAGACATGAGTTGTTTTACCAAAACAATTTTTACATGGGGTTATACAAGTTGTATTTTTGACTATAAAGAGGAATTGGAAAGAGAAAACGATTTCCTACATCATAGTATTTTTCTGATAATTTTTAGACATTAAATAAATTATATTATATATGACACCATGTTGATGCAGCAATGACCTCATTATTTAAAAATTTAAATAAAATGAAAAGATAATGTAAAATCTAAGACCTAAACTTGTCAAAAACCTATTGTATGGGTTTATTTCGAACCCTTATCACATTATCCTTGAAATACATCATTGTGGGACCTTTCAAATCCGAAACACATTTTAAAATAATGTATCATTTTGTAACATTCCAAGTGTGCCCTTCCTCTCCTCTTATAAAAGGCCTCCACCTCTACCTCCTTACCCACACCTGTCAAGCCTTTTTCTTGGCCAAAACCTGCCCATTTAGTCTCTCCACATCCCTTTCTTACAATTATAAGCCTCACATTGGGAAGAAGTCTTCCAAAGGAAACCTTTTAGCTCAAATCAAAAAGAGTTACCCGATTTAAAAGTAGTGTCTTCTCTTGGGTTCTTATGTTTTATTTTGCTTCTCCAACCCCTTAAACTCTTTTTATTCATTTATTTTGTAACAAAAAAGTATCTTACATATACTAGGATGTTTTTATAAGAATTATTTGGGTTACACTTACACACACCTACATCTAATGGTTAAAGAACATACTGTTTCCATGGATGGTGAATTTCTGCCTCACGAAATGATGATTGTTCAATATTCATTTAACACCTTAAAAGGTGTCCATTAAGATGACACTATATTTATATATGATATATAATATGTTTATGTTTTTCTTGAACTTTTGTATTTTTCATTTATTGCATACCTTTATGGTTTCCATTATGGGTAAACGCGATATCTTCATTTTAGGAAGTGCGGACTACCACCCCCTTGAAGTGATTTGATTCGTTAATGCCATATGTTGGATGTATAAAGGATGTAATTAATGATGTTTTATGTGATATTATAATGTAACTATAATATACCTTTATATCATTATGATTCCATTCCATAAAATACGAAATAGAAATGAAAGTAGCGTTCAAGCGTACGTACGACTTACCGTCTCCATGAACGGTGCATTTCATTTCTTACCTCTAAAGGTTATGTAATATTATAAATTCATGTATATTCTGGATATATGTGATTTGTATGATATATACATCATTATTATAACTCTAGATATAATGGATACATGAACAACGTGTTATTATAAAGAGTTTATTTTTTTTACTCAAGTACCAATGATCGTTAAAATGACCGTTATTAACTTAAATAATTACATATTGTTCATGACATGGTAATAAGTGATATAATAGGAATAATGAACATGAAAAAGGTTCTTAAGAAAGTAGAAATTAACTCAATTTTATTATTCAGGACGTTAAAGAATGATCGAGTAAAGTCAGACCCGAGGTATGGGAATTCGTCTCAATCTCCATTCATTGAGGGATATTTCATTTAATACACAACCTTCTTTTATACGGTGTATAAACCCATTTTACATTTACGTTTATCCAAAAGAAATCTTTTTTATACGAATCATTTTACTACAGGACAAAAGGGAATGTTTTTGTCATACGTATGCGGTGAAACGAATTCTCCACCGCCGTGACCATTATTTGAGTTTCGGCTTCCTCTAAATCCATACATTCTTCTTAAAAGAAAAATAAATACCATGTTTTACTTTTATATTATTTTTTTATTGAAAATGGTTTTCATAATGTTTTATTATATCAATGTGTTGTATTGATATCTTGTGATTGAAATGTAGAAATGTTATGTTTCCTTTATGCATGTTTTATGTGATACGATTATGTTATGGTTCCTGGGCATTGTTAAGAAGACGGGTGGTTCTGTGATAAACTAAGGGTGGGTTCGCCTGATATATCTCTCCAATGCATTGGGTAACATGAAGGGGTTAAATGTTGAGGTTTCTCCGAAGAGATTTAGGGAATATACAGTGATGGGTATTCCAAACGTAACTAAGAGGGTTAATCCCTATGTAATAATGTTATTAATGCCTCAAGTTTCCTTTATGTCTTATGATTTCTATGATTTATTCATGATTTGATAGGGTATGTTAAAGTGCTTATGTCTTATGGGTAAATTATGATTTCATTATTATGTATATATGTACTCATGTTTCCTTTCCATGTTTTTATATACCTTACTGAGATTTTTATGCTCATCCCATGTTTTTGAAATGTTTTTCATAGGTCACGGGAAAGTTACATGATGTGATGATAGTGTCAAGGAAGTGTCATGAAAGAATCCATGTTTTATTTTAAATATTTTCCATTGATGGGAAAAATGAACACTATCTTTTATGTAACCACTTTGTTTAAATGTGGAATGTAATTCATGTTTTATGATCTAACTCTCTAAAACTCTAAACCTGAAAATATCCTCAAGGTTTATTCTTGAACTATCTCAAGATTATGTAATGTTTTAGGCTGGGGCGTTATAGGGGATCTATGTAATTTATGGGAAATTCATCATGTTTCATAGATTCTCAATTCATTTTACTGCTTCTAGTGAGGGATGAGATTTAACGTTCAAGTATCTTAGAGGATGGGCTCTTGTACACCATAAATATTCTTGTAATTTCCATTATTCTATATTTTGTTAGGCTATAATCATTGAGAATAACCTAACCGATTATAATAGTAACAATATTAATGAATCAGGGTCGTAGAATGTCTGTAGTACTTCTATTGTAATGAATCATTCCATTGAGTTTTCTCATCAGTGTAGTGACACTGAGAGTACCCATTTCAATATCTCTTTGGTGTTTCATTATTGTGGAAACATGGTCATTCAATGACTCGGTGTGATATAGACCCACAAGAGTGTCGGTCTTGTGATCAAATGGGGTGTCGTTATTGATTCTGTAGGATTTTTCCATCATCTTCGAGTGGGAAAGAATCCACAGTATATCTACCTTCAAGAGAATGTTCTTTTACGACAGTTCAGGTGGAGAGATAGAGTAAAACCAGTGGTTCCAGCTAAGGATAAGGTCATGGAAATAGTTTGCTGACCCTTGAGTACTAGTAGTGCCAGTAGATCACTCATGATTGTGTAATTCCATATGATGCTCATGGCTACAGATCAGTCCTATTCCATGAAATATAGATAATACCTGGGGATCAGGAAATATAACCATCTACAATATTTGTTACTACTATAGTAATATAAAATATTTTTCCTTATTTTTTTGATATAGGTGATTCAAACTCATTTATCAATAAATCTATCTTATAGATTCTCAATATATATATATACAATATTACTGTGGTGTAATGACCCTAGACACACCATTGGGGATACAGTTAGAGGGATAACAAAAGTACAGTGACTGTACCCTTGATGTATGAAGATACCCACTTATGTGATATATCATTGATCTCGAGATAACTGTATTAGATATCATTATTGGGACAGATTAATTGGTACCCTATCATGCTTTTGTATACTACTGATGCCACATGGTACCTTTGACATCACTAGAAGGAAGTAGTGATCTCTATAAGGGTGAGAGGGATGTATAGGATTAAAGAGATAGACTGAACCATCCTGGGATATTTGGTGTCATCACCCACATTGAAAATATCTTCATAGAGGATCATAGTTTACATCATGCATATTTCCATCTTGTATTAGATCATTTCTAGTATGTTTATCCTGAAATTTTTAGGGTTTGACTCAAGAGGGAGATATTTAGAGTTTATGATTTAACTTGTTCTAGGAGATTCTGAAGTGTTTATTCCTCTGTATAGGATGGAACCTACATAACTCTTGGAGCTCAAGCGGTAGACAGAGGATTTAGAAGACAATATTTTTATATGGCCTAATACATTCTATTATGGTTCACCTATGTTTTTCACAATGAAGGATGATAAAAAACATTATGACTATGCGTGGATTAAATAATGTTGAACCAGGATACAGTTAAGAACCAATATCAACAACCTCAAATATATGATCTCATAAAACTGCTCTGAGGAGAATAGATCCTATCCAAGAATAACAATAGATCGGGTTATCATCATGTGCATGTCAGACCATAAGACATACCTCGTACAGATTTTTGTAGTTAGAATGGTATGTATGAGTACCATGTTATATAGTTGAGACTTAGGAACGAACCCAATATATTCAATGATATGATGAAATGGGGTTTCCACCTCTATTGGTATTAATTTATAATGGTTTTTTGGGTGACATCTTTGTGTATTCTCACAGTCATATTGACTATGATAAACATCTGTAGATCTATCTGAGTACACTGAGAGAGCATCATCATTCTACCTATATCGATTTGTTCCACTACTTGGTCGACAATGTTCACTTCGTGGCTCATATAATATTGGAATAATAAGTATCCGTGGAACAATCAATGGTTAATATTGAATTTTTTTTGAGATCATCCTATAACAATTTTTGATATATGGAGTTTCATGAGGCTAGTTAGATATTATAGGAATTTCATACAAGACATTTCTTGTCTTTCATCACCTCTTACAAACCATAAAAAGAAGGGTGTAAAGTTATTACTATCATAATCATGTGATAAATCTATACAATATCTAAATGGTAGGATTGTTTTGGAGCATATTATAAATCTTCCAGATCCAAGAATATGTTATATAATCTTCTATAATGCATTAGATAGCATCCTACAAGGAGTGAGGCTGTAGGAAGAAATAATCATTGTGTATAAATCTAGACATTTGATACATCATGAGAGAAACTACCAGATGCATGATATGGAGCTACCTATATTGTCCATGAATTGCAGTTAAAGAGAAATTATCTTTTGGGTGAGTCATTTGGGGTGTACACAGACCACCAGAGCCTCTAATATATCTTGTCACAGTGTGGCATGAACATCAGACAGTGGATATTGTTCAAGTATTAACCATCCGTTGATTTTGATATTTCATATATTCTTAGGATGGGATATGTTGTTAAAGATGCATTGAGTTATAAAACTAAAACATAGTCCATAAAAAATCCATTGATGAATTGAGATTTATGGTCCCATTTTTTGAAATGCATAAAGAGTTTAATGAAATCCTCCAGTAGTTTTAACACAGATAATTCAAAATTAACACTTCAATAATTGAGAAGGTGAAGATTATATTATATTAAAATTATAATGTATTGGTTCCTCATGACAGTTCATAAGGAGATAACCCACCCCTGAATCGCTCTGTCGATAGATACAACTTCATTTGTCTATGTGGACATATCTATGTTTCAAAATAAATGAGAGAGGAGTTGATGAATGTTTGCCACAATAATTAGTGGGTAGTTCATCTAGGAATGCCGATGATATATCGTGACATGTGACCTCAGTATTGGATTCCTAAGAATAAATGTCAGACATAATACTTAGTCACTATGTTTTCCAGCTCTCTCCAGTTGGAGATGGAGAACCAAAGACCAACATGCATGTTACGTCCACTTCTGGTACGAATATGGAAATGGGAAGTTGTTTTATAGATTTTTTATTCAGAATACCTAGGAATTTGAGGTGTGATTATTCTATATGGGTATTCATTGATTGATTTATAATATCATCACAAATTATATGAATTATGTAGAGTTTTAAAGTTTATGTGATGGGGAGATTTTATGCTGATGGGATCATAAAACTACTCAGGGATCCTCACACTATAATTTGGATTATGATTGTCATTTAAAATCACCATAAGATATGGGATTGAAGATGGTTATACGAATAATGGTTCATTTAGGAATAAATTTTCAACCATAAACTAATGGGAAATCCGAAGAGAAAATAAATGTTCAAGACTTTATGCTCTGAGAATGTTTCCTTGAATACAGTGATTGTTAAGAGAAGAATGTCTCTCTCATTGAGTTTGCATGCACTAACAGCTTTAAGGTGAATGTTTTGATGGCTCTATTTGAGGCCACATATGGTAGGAAATGACTTTCACCCCTATGATAGATACATGATGGTGGGGAAACCATACTAGATCATTGTCTGCTTCCAGAGACATTAAAGAAGGTTCAGGTATTTAGAAACAGCATGACTACTAGTCAGTATAGAAAAAAAAATATTATTCCAATTTAAATTGATGTCCTCTTGAGTTCGAGGTTAGGGATCATATTTTTATTCATCTAATTACTATTCTATGGAATATACTGTTATGTAATTATGGAATGTTTTCACCTCATTACATAGTGTTCTTTGAGGTTATAGAGAGAGTCAGCATGCTAGGCTGTTAGTTGCTACTACATTAGAGGTAATATTTTATACATGAAGTCGTTCATGTAGTACATAATCTACAATATAACTCATACCCATATAATAATTTTGGCCTAGACAACGTTGAGTTAGAAGCAGATGCTACCACTTCGGAGTATCTAGTATGCATTATTGGCCAAAGCACGAATGCTATCTGAGGTCGATATGTCCCTCTAGTACGGGTTCATTGGCAGCATGGCCGCATTTAGGACAAGACATGGGAGAGGGAGGATAACTTCATTTCCAATGGAATAATTTATTCTCAGAAAATGTTTATGCACCCTTGGAATGTGAACTTGAGGACGATTTCTTTTAAGATGTACAGAATTTAAGAACATAGTATTTCAATCTGGTATCGATCCTTTATAATTTTTTTCTAAATATAAATTTTTTTATTATATGGTTATATATTGAGTTTGTAAGGGTATCTGAGGTGTCTTAGGTATTTTCGGACCCCAGAACATATCGTTTTAGAAAAAATGGGAAGATCACACTATTATCACAACGTTGGATCACAGTTTTCCAAAATTTATAGATTGAAATTTCATGAATGAACCACATAGAATAGTTTGTACATGGTTGTGAGGCAGAACCATGAAATGTTACGCTTATTTCTAGAAATCAACACATGAGTTTTATAACCATTTTTTAAACAATGCGGACAAACCACGCACTAGCTATTTTTATTGGTAAAATTCATATATTTCACTTAATGATATTCTAATATACCTCATTCCCTAATCTGATACCACAGAATTATCCCTCATGGATTAAATTTGGGAATTTTTTTAAGGACAAAGATAGTGATTCAATGATCTCCTTTGATCGTGATCTGATCTATCTTTTGTTCATCACGTTCGATGCACAACGGTTAGTACTCGAGTCCTATGAGAGCCATTATTCATCTCATTTTCTATCAAATAATTTATTGAGGTATTATCGTATTTATCTTTTTCATAGATATACTCTGATATGAAATGAATCAAGGCTCAATACCTTTTAGAGGAGAGTTGTAAAACCCTATGGTGGCAGGTCTACAACTAATCCACAACATTTTTCAATTTTGAAATATATGTGTGGGACAAGTGATTTCCTTTGGTATTATTTTGTAAATTTATTTTCTATGTTTATAGTTGATAGAACAAAATGGTTATTCTCATTCCAATTATGTGAATAGTTGTTTTCAATTACACCCACAACTCAATCCACCCAATTTCGAAGGATATACTATATATGGGTTTGCAGTTTTTTGACATGTTTGATCCACTATTTGGGTGTTCCATACCACATGATCCACCGAAGATATATGCTTCAGTTTGAAAATTAAATGTTATATGTGAATTGGCATGTATTCAGGGAATATGATGTGGCCATGAATTTAAATGAAAATATGATTGTTTTCTGTAACTCCCCGTTCTATGGTCATGGAATGTAGGCAAGTGATCCTATATTAATGAATATTACTTAAATGGATTTATCATGGATTTAATGCTACATGGATTTATAACACTAATGATAGACAATGCTATAACCAAATGAAATTAATGATTAATTATGAATTGATTAAATGTTTTCATGGTACATGGCCTGGTCACACTACTAAAAGGTAAGGATTGAACATTATGAAATAAAATTTCAATTCATTATCAAATAGGAATTGCCTAAAATGATCTCACATTGGATTATGAACAGAGTATACCACAAGCACTCAAGAATTCCATTCTAATTCAAGGATAAAAATTTCATTGGTTGAGACCCACCTAGAACATGATCCATGTCTAATATTTTGATTTCAGGTATGATACTATAGCATCCCACGTGTTGATCAATAGGATTCCATCGATACACTCCTTGGATACAAAATGCCTTGTATATACTCTTTGGATAGACCATTGAAATGTTGGTTCCATGGTAAAAGTCCATCAGGCCCAGTCATTACATAGTATCTTTTTCCATTAGATTCACTCCTTGGACTCCGTAGGTATCTCATTATGTAATTCATTCGACTAAACTTCATAGATTTGAATATTACCATTTATTTCGACAGAGATACAACTAATTTTGTGTCCCTTGAGGCTTAGGATTCCTTGGTTTCAACCATGGAATGTCATTATTATGTATCCCCTTATGTCACAATGTTATATCTTAGATCCTTTACTGTTATTAACAAGTGACTAATTTATTAAGGGGTTACAATCATGTAGTGAAATGGTTTCATGTTCATACACCATGTTATGGATGAAGATGTTAATTTTTTGTTTACATACATTATACTACATTACATTATATATATATTCTTAAAACATGTTATATTCCATTACATAGGCTGGATGATATAGACATTGTTCGTGGTTTCCCACTTTTATTTATCTCACACCCTTTATGAGCACTGTTTGGAACCTAGAGTATATTACATGACAACAAATGTTGATAAATGGATGGAAACAACTTCAAAAAGATGATTAATTCTTGTTTTGTTTGGATATTCATAGTACATGGTACAGTTTCATCTCGGGATTCATGGGATATTTTTATATTTTTTGTGGTTATTTTTGGAAGCATGTTATTTTTGATTGAATGTATCCATGTTTTCTGATATTATTGTGGAATGACATATCATCATCAGTACTGGAATATTATTCCAGTTTATATAGTTATTGTTACTATTGTCCCTATTTTCTATTTATCCATCTATTTACATATATTCATACCACTATTTATTTATATATATTTTATCCTTCTAAGTCACCACACTTTTATAATGAGGGAATTGAATCACCACAGACATACTCTAGGTCATCACTTATAGTCTATAGCCTCTGGTGCTTTTTAGAGATGTGCTTTGGGCCATGTGGCCCATTGGTCTTGGGGCACCTATTATGTGGCATCCGGGTTTGGGATGTCACACATGTAGTATTTTTTATATTCAAATTTTCTCATGATTAAATATATAAAAAAATGAATAAATGAAATCTTATTATCATCATATTAATGATTTAATGTTTAAATTTTAACATTAAATTTTAAGGGAATAAAAGTTTGGATGAAAAAAATAGATTGAAATTCCATCGTGAACTATTATTTTATTGAGTATTTCATTAAAATAGCTTTTGGTCATTTTCAAGAAATCTTTAAACATTATATTATGTATATTTTGGAATTTTAGGATTTCATTTCAAAATCAAATCTATAATCTCATCACGAAAGATACCATTTAACATTTAGAATAATTTTTTATTTATGATGAAATCATTTGATGTTGTATAAAAAAATTTTCTGATCCAATGATACAATATTTATTATCTCATTGGATTGGTTATGGTTATGATGTTGAAATATCAATGATACTAATTTTCTTTTCCATGGGTAAAGTTATGATGATTGCTTTTGAGATCATATAGAATACTTAGGAATATATAGAGGATTATACGATAGGTGGGCCAAAAATATGGTATTCATGCAATTAATTATGTATTTAATAATGTTTTGTGAAATCAATTGTTTCATAGGATGGAATCCCAAGACAATAAATGGTGTTACATTTTTTGTTATCCCAATCATAAAAGAAGGAGCATGACTGTGTGTCTAAATACTAGAAATATTATTACATAAAAGGTTATTCTAATCCAGAAATCGGGTACACTAGTTTTTTTTCCGATCCAAAACCATATACATGGCTCTTTATCTTAAGCATACAATTATATAAATATAATGGTGTCTATCCTTGTTATAATATTTATGTGATTATAATTATTCCACAATCCATGCCACTCTTTTATGACTTGATTTGATGTTAATGTTATGTTTTCACGGAGATTGTTCTCTACAGTCATTTTTATTCATGGTTTTTAAAAATTCATTAATTATACCAAGACTATTATTTATGTTATAATAATTATTGAATACTTTTTTAAAAGGGTATGTTCTTGTTCTCATACCCAATATTTTCATTCTGTTTTTAAATGATCATTTCTATCTCCCATTTTTAATATTAATATGTATCCATGTTCACCATTTTTTATTAGTTACCTTACCATGGATATGAAGAAATTTTAAATATATGAGATTTCTTATAATGGGGAGATTTATGGTTAAATATATTGGAGATGATTAAGATCAATTTTAAAATTGTTTTTAATTAATATACATTACCAAAAAACTAATATTTTATCATTCTAGAAGGGATCATAATATTATGTAATGGATATTTATCTTTGATACATAATACCTAAATATAAAAATCACTCATCTATATAAATATATATTTCATTATATCAAAAACTAATATATATATATATATATATATATCATAATACAAAAAAATCATAATAATTTCTCAAATTATCATGGGATGATTTTAAAAAAAATGATAATCAATTCTAACGCTATCAATGTTATATAACATGAATTTATCATAATTAATCTACCCATTATTTCAAAAACATCAATCATGTGTTAATAATATTATTTTTAAACTCTTTATTCATGTGTTATCCACCCCATATCCATAAAATATATGCTTTTTATAATAAAACCTATCAATTTTATTATTATAGTGTAATATATTAATCCAATCCTATAATGGAAAAAAATTTGTAAAATCCTTATATGTTTTATGAAACTCTCAAAAAATGAATAATATAACGAAATATTACCATTAAATAACATTCAATATTGATGAAAAATATTATAATCAGTAATCAATTCCTATTTGGACGAAAGGTATATATCCATATAAAAAACTAGGAAATTGACATATTATTTTAATACATGATTATATAATAAATTAATACCCTTTTAGAAAGTCCTTTTAATAGGATAAAATTCATATTTGTTTTTTAAATTTATAAATTTATAAAATTATTTAATTGTAACATATTATATCCAAATATTAAAACCAAAATATTTGTTTCAACAAAAAAAGTGTAATATATCTTATTAGTTTCATAATCAATCCTAATATGTCTTCTATAATTAAACATACCCTTTGAAAGATTCATTTAATTAATTTTTTATGTTGGGTTATGGGAAAATCATTACATATTTAATTAATGTAATTATGAAATAAATCATTCAAAATGGTTTAGAAATAGATCGAGATTAGACTATTTAGTTCACATGGTAGATTCAAAAGGTGTGTACTATTAGGGATCTAGGTTATTCATTGAGTTATGATTTATTGAATAAAAAAATCATTTTTAGGGTTGTTACTCATATGTATATTAAACCCAGAGCTAATATCCACTTATATTGTCGAATAATTGATTCTATTGGGAAGAAAACTATATAGTTTCTACTTTATCAAATAATAAATAGATATTTCAATATACATGGAAATATCCACTTGCATTATCATATGATTTTATTGTAATGTTATATTTTCATAATAAATATAATATTACCTAAAAGAACAAAAAATGTTATAAATATCATTGAAATTATAATGAATCCTCTCTAATAGGTTTTTGATAAATTAATATTATCTAATTTATACTCATCTAATATCATCATAACTATATTTATTTTATAAAATAATCTCTAATAACAATAATAGAATCCCAAATATTCATTATTCAAGTTACATTACATTATGAAAATATTTCAATACCATAAATTCTCAATGCATTTTGGTATACAGTTATTTAAAAATTTCATAATACATTAGAAGAATGAAATTAACCCTATATATGAAGTTCATTTTTTACACTATATAATAAATTTTATAATAAATAATAAGAATTAAATACCTCTTACTATTAATAACGTACATTAAAAAATATTATTATTCATGCTTTTATATATATATGACAAGGGGAAATGGAAAAATTAGATATTGGTGAGATTAGATGTTCCGTAAGGGAAAACCAAAGTGGTAACTATTAATAATCTAAATTGATCATAATATTGGAATATGGGTATACTATGGATATATGAATAATTCATAAAATAATATATTATAAATAATTCATAAATATAAGAAAGCGTCATCAAAATGTTGTAAATCATGAAAAAATCCATAATTTAATATTTAATTTGAAACATGAGAATCTAAATAAAAAAAATTTAGATATTGTATCATAGCACGTTTCACATATTGTAAAGTTCTTCAGTAACATATATTCCATAGTGAATTATTTTTTTAAACTCATGTTTTTAAAGATATACTAGACGTCACAACAAGTTTTTAAAATTTTAACCGAGTATCACTAATTGGTTCATCATTATCTCATGAGATCTAATTAATTACACAATGTTTTAAGGGATATATTGGGACCACATGGTACTTAATGAATAATAAAACTAATGTTTTCCACATAAATTACCAATCTAATTATTATTCCCCAAGAATAACAATGGAAGTCAAAAAACAATCTAATGAAAATAATTACCTTTTATGTCATAAAGAACGCAAAGAATGAAATGGTCTTCATTTAACACATCATGTAGAATATATTGGAAAAACTTATTATCTAATGATATTCATTAACATTATTAGAAAATAACATTTAATCAGTATAATAAATCACATTGCATTAAATCAATATATATATAACAAGTATTGTTATAATACCATAATGTCCCCTATTGATCAATTAGTGTCATCTATGTTGAAACACAACCATCAAGGAAATTATATATAGAGTGTTAAAAAAATAAATTATATTAGATGATGTGGTAATCATATTCAATATTGATTTTTTTCAACAAAAGTATACTGTTGGATCGTATAATTGATAAAAATGAACATTACATTTGTATAATAAGGATATAAAGAAGATTGTAACATGTTATGAATATTTTTATGACTTGTAATAATTATCAAACGTTAAGGACATTGACGAAAAATTAATTATAGTGTAATATAAATACATACTTGATAATAAGAAATGTCACTGATATTTTGAAATAATTTAAAAACAAATAATTTTTTTTCAAATATTGTAAAATATTTTCATTATAAATAATTAATAAAATTAGGTTGAATGTTTTATAAAAATTGTAAGAGATTGAAGAAATTTTTTTCACATAGAAAAAAATAATAATGAATAATTTTGATAAAATATTAATCATTATCATAGAATTAGATGTTATAGATTCATTAAAATTTATTTTCGTAATTATGCTATTCATGTCGTTGAAGGAATTGAAATTGAAAATGAATATACAATAATGGATATTTTAAATTTCTATAATATTGCCTCAAAGAAAATATGATCCAAATAAAGAATATTTGACTAAGAAAGTAACTGATCCTTGTAAATAAGATAAATATTAATTTATTAATATCCTATATAGAAATACGTATTCTATATTAAATAAAATTCTAAAAAATATAAAATTACAATACTATATATTAAAATAATTTAGTATAATAACATTAGAATATTTAATCATGTATTGTTATAAATTATTTAATTAAATGTGAGTGGACAAAAACACCTTAATATATGGTAACAATGATTCATATATTTTTAATGGAATTGATTTCAAATTATATTTAATTTAATAATAATAAAAATGTAATGTATTTGTTAATGGGTAAAAAACCATAAAATAAAAAATGTGATAAATAAAAAAACATGCATAAAAAGAAATAATATGAGATTAAAACCATTCAATTTTTTCCCAAAATAAAAAATGCACACAACGAATCTGTGTAAAAATATATTTATTTTAGTAACTTATTAATTATCCTTCTAAATATTGATATAAATTTATAAAAATATGTTCTATTAATTATCTATATTAGTATTTTTCCAAATTTTGAACATTCGGTGTGAGAGATCATGACTGTTTTGAAATAAATTTGTTAAACATTTTTATTCATTATTATTCTCCCAATGTTTCAGTATCCAAGATCATATAATATAATAAAATTTATTTATTATTAATACTTATGAATTATTTATTTAATTCTATTTTATTAATTATTTTATCCACAATGATGAATTAAATTACAAACATCTTTTGTGGATGCTTAGAAAAAAATGATTTTTTAAAAATAAAATGATAAACATTTATTTTAGGAATAATTTTTCAATATATATATAATTATTTATATTATAATAAAAAATAAATATATTCTTATTATCAAAAATGGTTTATATTTAAATTATTGTTCAAATTTTGGATTAAACATACCTAGATAAGAACATAGAATAATTAATTAATGATCATGAAGTGATTTAGTTATGAAATAAAAAAATGAATATAATAAGACTATTTTAAATAATTTATTAGTGATATTTAATATATTTATAAATATATTTATTAATATTATTACCTATGAAAGGTTATTCCATTGTATAAAAAGCCAATATTTTACTCAGAATACACTATTGGATGATTAAATTTACACTGATTATTTATTATTCAAATTTGTAATATTTTTTTTAATTTATATTAAAAGTTAATTATATTAAAAAATTATATTTATTCATTATAAAAAATATAATTAAAATATAATTATGGTTTTTATGAAATTAAAAATTAAAAATAGTAATTTCATAGAGGTTGTAGTATACACACATATAGACAGTGATATATTTTTACATAATAGAGAAATGGATAATTGTTGAATAAAAGTTAATAATTTAATAGATTTCATAAATTCTATAATTATATAATTAATTAACTTTTATGAAAATACTTGTTTGTTGGTTATATATTATGATACATGTTAAGTCGTGAAGTGTTATTCTACACAAGATTTCACTATCAGTTTCAAATTTCATAATCAAAAAAGGAAATGTGGATAATGATTTTCCCATCATTGTAATAATTTTAAAATGCCCTAATAATGGTTATGTTATAATTTATATACGGTTTGTTATATATTTTTTGACAATAAGCTCACATAATGAAAAATAAATGTTAATGTAAAAGACATAAATTTACAACTCACATCTGGAATATTTCCTATGGAAGGGGGGAAAAATATTTGATTGATTGAATTTTGCGAATTCCAAATCAGGAAACAAGGTGTAAAATAATGTTTATGATTATATTTGTATCATTTTTGGATGAAATATTGGGAGTATTTTTGTTTTCAATTATGTAGAAGAGTTCCAATATATATGTGAAAAGTGTAAATTTATTTTGTAAATTTCGACAAAATTAATAATTAGATGTCAATATTAAGGAATGTGCACAAAACATAATAGAAAATAGGTCATGGATGAGAAAATATTTTCATTGTTCTCATCCACTAATTATAAAAAAATTATCATAATTTCTATATATTATATTTCTACTATCACATTAAAAAATTTATCATTCACCATTGAAACATATTGATATGAATTGTAATTTACCATTTATGATATCATTAAAATCAATATTATTAAAAAAAGTAGAAATATATATTTTAAATATGAAATCTAATTAATATATTCTTTTTCTGATAGTGTAAACAATTAATTTTATAACGATTAATTTATAATGAATATTCATTTTGAAAAATATAAAATGTATTCCCAAATTAACATAAAGTGACATATATTAAAAAATACTAAAATTATTAATTCAAAAATAAAATACATAATTGGTATTAAAAAATTATTAAAGGATTATAAAATACGTAAATATATACTAATAATTTCATAATATTTTTGATATTTGTAAAAAAATATTTTTCCCTATTTACATATTTATCAAAGTCATTAGAAAACTGTTAATAATACATAATAAACAAATATTGATATGATAAATCGTAGATATGTGTTATTATTTTAATTTAAAATTTTATGATTTATAAATATAAATAATAAAAATTAAATGTATGAATATAGAAATACATATTTATGGGAAAATATCTATTAAAAATAATAATTATTAATATTATTATATTATAAAACCATAGTAACGATATAAATATTCAATATATAAAAGATTTTATAAAAACAATTCTTTAAATAATAAAATTACTGTTCAATAATTATTTTTATAGCATATAATATGGTATATTCTTAGTCACAATATTAAAAATGACTTTTTGTAAAAAGAAATAATAAATATTTAAATATATTTTGAAATTCTTTAACTAATAACCATACTTACAAATTCAATAGGTAAATCTATAGGACTTATTTAATATTTATAATATATATATATACAATATTTATCATTCAGTTTGAATTATTTTTAGAATAATTTATAAATCATATTTGACTAAATTACAAAAATACATATATTAAAATATTTTTTCATTACATATTCATCCCAACTAAATTCCCCCAAAATTATTACAATTAGAATAGTGTTGAGGAATATATTTTCATATAAACATGTTATTTTCCCATGTTTTTTGGATTCCTTCAATATTTCAATATCACCAAAAGAAAACATATTAATGTATACTATATGACCACCATCCATGAATCAATGATTCATATATATTTCTCAATTATATTGTCATCAACCTATATTTTCAATTTATCACATATCAATATATTGAAGGATTAAATATAATCAATATTTTATAATACCTGAATGAAATATATCTTATATTTAAATTTATTTGGGGTTTCATCATTTTCAATTTCTTGTTATCATAATGTATCAAACATTCATTGACATTATATTTCCAATATTTCACTCCCTTTAATGTCAAAAATAACGTTTTAATTATATGAATGACAAATAATTAACCAAAAAATAGTGGTTGTTTATTGGTAATGAACGATAACTTTTAACGTATATCATGAAACACACATCATTTCTGAATCCATTGTATAATTTCTCAAATAATGTGTGTTATAATTATTGGCTCTGATGATGTTTTAGAATGGTTAATAAAAAATGTGTATAATCGATAAATCTCTCCAAAAAACAATTCTATAAATCTATACCAATTAATGATCAAAATAAATTATTTTAAGAAAAATCATCTAATTATATGTGGTCTTATCATGATATTCTAAAATATATAACATAAGAGTAATGAATATTCTCTAATATATTTATTTTCTAATATATTTTTTCACACATTTGTGTATGTTATATTATAATCATCCTCTCATTATCTCCAATATCCTATTTTTTTACACAAAATAATTATGATGTAAATCTACGAACATATTTTTTAATTACATAAAATTGCACACTGTAAAACTTCGTGATCACTTTTACATTTAAATTTTCAAATTCATCCACTACATATATACCTGCAATTGTTTTATTAAGGTCATTTTGTTTACATATAAATAAATACCAGTTTTGTATTCATTTTTTTATATTGTATATGATTGTATAATATAAAAATTTATATATAATTCATCCAATTTTGACAGAGTAATGGGTTGGGACTGTAGTGTAACAAATGGTTTTCAAAGCCACTCTTTAATATGTGGAACAATATAAAATTTCTATATATAATCCATATTACATAACTTTTCACTGAACTACCAATATTGGATTTTTACATCATATTACATCATAACGGTTCCAGAATGGACTTGTAATCTTGAGTGGGGAAAATAATTAATGATTATATTATACATAGAACGTGGGGGCACCTAGTGCTTTAAAAAAATTATTCCATATGAAGATAGATATTACTCATTTGTGGTCTCACTAACTTATATTACACTGTCAGTACACAAACTCTCCTCATCCCCATGTTGTACATTTTGAATACGATCAATAAGAAAATTATTAATTTGAATATTAGTTAATATAATTACCTCAATCCATAAATTTATTAAGAAAATATATAATGAGAGGCACATATAAATCAAAACAGAATAAGACATTTTTAATTACCATGATAATAATATAGACTTAAGATCATTAGAAATAACATTATCCTTTTATGATGTACTTGGTTCGTCAAAATCATGATTTTAGATAATGTTTAACCATATCAATTTTTAATGAATCATTTAAAAAAAAGATATAATTAAATAATTTATAGTTATTATATATTTTTATAGTATTATAAAAAAGATATTGAAAATAACATTTTATATAATTTATAGAGACATGAATGTATTAATTGTGGGTTTCATGATTAATTTCATGTCACTAAATGTAGTAAGATCCGTATTGAATGGATATCCTAGCCTGGTAAAAGACTTTTTAAATATTCTATACAAACTGGATAGATATATGAAACCACATATCATGGAAAAAATATTTGATTCATCCCATGAAACAATAATGTTAATATTCATAGGATCAACTGATACTCCTTTTTACACCATATTTACCTTTAATAATAACTCTATGATCAGAACGTTACACATTATATTCTTTGTATAATTCTGATGACAATGATGAATCTCTATGTTGACTCTCTTCTATTTCCAATACTCCTCTTAGATCATTGAGTGAACAATGATTTCAACGTACAAAACCAATATGGACAAATATATGTATCAATGGAATATTTGTTATTATTTTTCCATAACTGATATATTTTTCATGATCCACGGTATCAAATTATATGTAATATGACAATATATCCTTCAAAAATCCATCGTGGGTAGGTGAAAAATTTCTATCAAGATTTGAAGGAACCCTAAATAGAGAATAATTGTCAATAGACCACAATTTATTATTTATTTATCCATGAGGACAATTATATAGGAAAATGGGTATTTTTTCATGATTCTCATAACATTAGTATTATTTAAACAATACATAAAAGAAAATTACCATCTTCCTTCATACAAAAGAGAAAAATAACATCAATTAGAGAGATATAATAATGAATAAAATAATTTTGTAAAAATTCTTGTTTTCATATTTTCATTTTACTTGATGTTTTGTGTACAATTTTTTATCATGAAAATAATATTTGTTGAGTCTAATATACTAAACCTATAACAAAATCAAGTTTAAAAATAGAATATATCTATAAAAAATAATTCAAAATAAGTTTATTAAAATAATGAACATTAGGAAGTCCATATCAAAAATCACATAAATCATCCTACATAATTTCAGATGATTATTATAATACAAATCATTCACAAATAAGAATATAATTTTTCACTTGTGTAGACCTTTTATATATTTTTCCTAGAAATAAATGATATCATATATCATTATTGGTTAAGATAACCCATAAGAGAAAATTGTAAATTTTGGATTTCATTTATAATATTCAATATATCCAATAAATAATGTAAATTTGATCAATATCCAAGACAAAAAATAGTACAATTATAATTATACAATCGATATAGATAAGACGAACTATGGGATTCATAAGCATTGTTTCATTATCTTTCCAATAGCTATCGATATATTTTTCTCGTACATAACAACACAATATTTAATATATAATATAAACATATCACAAGAAGATATAAATTAGTAATTTAATTCTATATAATATATTTATTTATATATATATAGATGATTCTACTAGTAAATATTTATTCAAAATGGTGATTATGCTTTATATTTCTTTTGATCATGATCCACATAATGTAACTACATCACCTAAGAGTATGTATGAGTCCTATGACATGTCTATGGATTATTTCAAATTTTAACCATCCAAAATGTTGAAATAATCATTGTTTTTTAGACTTTATGACATTTTCCTACAATCATAGTCCCTAAAAATAGTCTACCTATCCCATTGGGGAAAATAAACCAACACTACTCAATTAAGTTTGATTTAACAAACAAAACCATAAATGATGGACTATATATTGATCAATATTAAAAATGGTGAGATCTCCTTCCAATGGTGGTTTTATATTTTGTTCATTTCAAAATATATTTAACACAAATGTACCTACTAATTGGGTATTGAATAATCCAGATCGAATCGGAATCATGAGGCACAAAAACATTTATTTTTATACAATAATAACTTCTTATAGTTTCAAGGAATCCCCATTTACAGTTTTATGATATGGAAATGGAGTTTACCATTCTAATTATGTATTAATTTTATACATCCAGTATTAGTTATTCATCAAAAAATTATTTATATGAATTTAACTATAGAAAAAACATGTGTGAAAAAATACAAGAAAGATAATTATTTTCTTTGGAAAACATCATAACATATTCATTTGGGAGTTCACCCCATCATAAATAAAACTTTGATTGAAGACCCTCACAATATCTATTTTCAATGATAGTTTAAGAAAATATTATTATGATTCAAAACTCATATATCAGAAAAAATGATTTATATATATACATGTAATTTTTTAATTGGATATGTACAAATCAAGAATAATATAAAACAATTAAATGGAAATAACATAAAAATTAGAAATTAAAATTTTACAACATATATAGGTTTACACATCTGAATTAATAAATATATTATACCTGATATTTTCATTTGTGGCATATAATAATAAATGTATAAAAATGATAAATCGTTCAATATAATGGGGGAGTGTAATCGGGTGGTGGTGTGTGAAGGAATTCCATTCTAATACCCTACACATGTCATTGCATATGTTGAATTTACTACATTTTCTTCTACTCCTACTACCGATGATGCTCTTATTACGAATTCTGATGATATCAATGAAGATCTTCCTTCTCCATACCACTTTGAAACTATAGTAGGATCCACCTATCAAATTCTTTGTCCAATTCATTCCTCATAGGAAAAGGTTGGAACATAACATAAACATTCATATTCAGACTATCATACGCAATGTCAATACATTATCCATAAACCATGAATGGTATAAAAATAACACAACCATAGTCAAACATATCCCAAAAACTTCAATACAGTATGAAATATTTTTATCATAATAAACCAACCTCGATCAAGAATAATATCCCGTAAAGGATGATAACATTGTTTAAAATGATCATTAAAAATCATTCATAGAAATATCACTTTATTAAGAATACAATTATAATTCTCACTATTTATCAAGAAGTTGTTTAAAATATATTTTTTAATCAAAGTAACCCATAACACTTTGAAAATTTTAAAAGGAATTTTTGTAACGACCCAAAGCTTATCAATGTAAAATTACCTTCTTATATTTATGTCATAAAAACACAAAATAATGAACTAATAAGTGATAAGTGACCTTTAAACATAATTTTGTCACCCATATGGTTGGAATTTTAAAAATCCGATATACACGGTTGTGTTCAAGACGATTTTTGGAGTCTAATGAAACAGAAATAATTTTTGGTGAATAGTAACCTACCCTTATAAATAGTAACCTACCCTTATGAATAGTAACATGACCCTTATGAATAGTAAATAATAGTAACATTACATATGAATAATAATATAAAATTTTGACATCTTAGAAAGTGACAATTTGACCTTAGTAAACGTTTTTGGTATTTTATAAGTCATAAATAATTAATTATAAATAATTAATTAATTTAGAAGAATATTTATTCCACCGAAATGTATTCATAAAGTATTGAATAAATTTCTAATAGTTTTATATAATTTTATAAGACCCTATGTAATTTTTGAAAGAACTATAAAATCAGTTTTAATCTTAAAAACTGTTTTTTAAGTAAATTATGATTTTAATTGAATATTAAATTAATAATATTTAGAAATTTTATTTTGAAAAATGGACTTCATTTTTGGATTCTACCCGTCGAAAAATGGTTGGGGTAATTTTTTAGTATTTTTCTGAGATACATGAATTTTTGATGTATAGTGGAATCCGATAATTCACAATAAAAGCTAAATAATGTATTAATTGATTCATCGATGATGTTCTGCTTATGTAAGACCACTTGTTTCGGGATTAAAATATAAAATTACAATTATTGGTCATCCAAGACTCACTATTCCTTGTCTTCAGTGAAATTAATAAACTAATCAATTTTATATTAAGGAAACCCCTCTCCCCTCCACTATAAATGCCACCCTTCACTCCCTCTTTTCCTCACACCTCTCAAGCTCCAAGCCTTCCCTAAAATCTACCCAAACATCTCCCTTAGCACCTCCCCCACGTCCAAAAGCTTCTGGTATCATCAAAAGACAAAGCCTATCTTCCTTAAGGAGGATCTCAAGAGGAAGATTCTAGAGGTAATTTCTCTCTCTCTTCTCCTTTAATTTCCTTTCATGTTCAAGTTCCTTTTTTGATCTCTCCCCACCTAAACTCATCCAAATTGTTTTTTACTCCATTATTATACATATAATGTATTTTTATGATTCTAATGTGATATTATATCACCCCACCCCCTTTCCCTCTTCCTTTTATTTTATTTAAGAGAACGTTGTTCATGAGGTGTTAATTTATCTCCTTCAAAAACGACATGCTCTCTTTTTCCATTTCTACCTTCAGATAGGGTCATGAAACCATTTTAACGGTTGAACCAGAATATTTTATATGTATTATCTTCTATTATAAGTTCTGGAAATAACCTATGGCCATATTACTACGTTAAATGTTAAAACATGTTCATTATGATCCAAAAACCGCCCTAATTAACCCAAATAACCATCATTAAATTCTTATCTAATGATTCGTCCACTTGGATCTAATATAATTCACTATAAAATTATTAAATGTAATGATATATCATTAATATCATGTAATATCAGTTCTGTATGTTTACCCATGATCTACCCAAACATCAATTTAAGAATACAAGTGAACCACTCAAGAAAACCATAAAAACGAGCATCCCCAAACAATGTTTTTAAACTCTATAAGTCATCCAAAGGAACATAATATAACATAATGAAACCAGAATGAACCCTATTAATGTACACATGGTTCTGGATTTCTAATTAATGAATATAATGTCATTATACATGACATTAAAGAGAAGGAAGCATTCGAGTACAATGTAAGGGGAAATCTCGAACCCAATTTTCTTCCTTCGGGTTCTCCCTCTTTCACTCCATTTTTGATATGGTTACTCCTCAAAGATCATTTGTTCATCATTTACTCTACTTTTCTGGGATATAGATGTTTGTCACTGGTTTTTATGTCAATCAAAATGTTTTCCAAAAGAACTCTTCTTTCAAGATCTCACCTTTTACCTCTCATTCAATGTTGATGGTTCTTGTATCAAGTATGTTGTTCCCTCTTTATTTTGGGAACCCAAAGCATATGAATGTGTTATTATGAGATGAAACACATTCCTTTACATGGGTTATTTATGTAAATGTTTGATATTTGTTCTATGTGGAATTCATGATAATGATAATGTTATGATGTGATGGGTGCACCCGGAATTATATAGCGCAATATGAATTTTTAAATGTGACGGGTGCGCCCGGAATTATATAGCGCTCCAATGCATTGGGTAAAGTGATGAATCTCATGATTAAATGTGAAATGATGTGTGAACATGATTCTAGCTTTTTTCACAAGTATGTGCGGTAGTTAACCACTAAGACATGATGTTTCATTTTTTATGCTTTGCCACATTTGTAGTCTATTATTTATGCTCCTCTCATGTTCATGATTCTTTGCCAATGTCATGATTATGATCACCCCATTATATATTGTTCTTATCTATACTATTACTGGGCTTCTAGCTCACCCATTTTGATTTATATCCTCAGGTGGCTACATGTACTAAGGAGAGGACATGTCCCACAAAGAAGCTAGTGAAGAAGAAGTTAAATAAATGTTTATGTTTGATGTTGTATTTGTCATGCATGGTCCTAGTTTTCCCAAGACACTAAACCTATGGATCCTCTATGTGTAATACTATTATGTTGTTTATCTTCGAAAAGATGTAATAGTAATGTAAGAAAAAGTCTGGGATGTTATAGTTGGTATCAGAGGAAAGGTTTAGTTAATTTGGGAATTAGGATTAGTAAAACCTAGAGAAAACCACTAGCATAAGAACAAGTACAAATATTTACACAATAATATTTACCTTGGGATCTCATATTTTATGTTTTTGGTATAATTTTTTTAGATGAATAATTTATTCATGACTTGTTTACTTATGTTTTGTTCTAAAATATTCTAATTTAGAAAATGGTGGGAACCAGGAGAAATCAGGCCAACAAATCTTGTGAGGGCCAATGCAATGATTTCCCGAACAACATCCCCAATGACTTTGGAGGTGGAGTTCAAAACATCATGGCGATTCTTACCCAAATATCTCGGGTTATGAATAATAACCATAATAATGGGTAACATCCTCTTTAACCAAATAGGGAGCAACTAGCTATCAAATGTTTTATTCGGAAACAACAACCGACATTTTGTAGATCTTCTGATTCACTAGTTGCAGAAGAGTGGGTATAATCCATGGAGATGATCTTTTCTGTTCTTCACTGTTCCGAGATGGAGAAGGTGACTCTAGCTGTTTATCGTCTATATGGAGAAGCTGATCAATGATGGGCTTTGATTAAGAACACCAATCCAAGGGAGGAAATTGAAGAGATGGAATGGGAAGACTTTAAGATAATGTTTCTTAATAAGTATGTCCCAAAAACTCTTCGCACGAAGATGGAGAGAGAATTAATAGAGCTCAAGAAAAAAGACGCATATTCTGTCACAACCTATGAAGCAAATTTCACAAGGATCACAAGGTATGCTTCGGGTTTTGTTATCAAAAATGATAGCAAAATTGATAGATTCTTTAGTGGATTAAAACAACATCTTCGAAGGGCTCTTGCAATCCGAGACTTTGGGAGTTATGAAGAAGATGTTCGGTGTGCTCTCAAAGTAGAGATAGAGTTTATAGAATGGTCCCATGGCTATGGTGATAAGAAAAGAAAGATGGAGTTTCAAGCTGGTGGATATAGTGACAAAGGTGGGAAGAAAAATCAACATCCCACATGCCCAAAATGTGGGAAGTTTCACCATGGGAACTGCCTCAACGGTACATCGAAATGCTTTATGTGTGGGAAGGAAGGAAACCAAGCTCACGAGTGTCGAAAAGACATGAAAAGGAAGGATAATGTAGCCGATGAAAGGAGAGAACCACTCATGGTTCAATTCTACAACTGTAGGGAGCTAGGGCACTATTCAAACCATTGCACTAAACCTCGAGCACTCGAGGGTAATCAGCGCCAACAACCACCAAAGCCAAAGGAAAAAGGGAAGGATTATGCCATCACTAATTCGGAGGTAGAACATGATAATGAAGTCGTACAAGGTAAACTTCTTATTAACTCAAGAATGGAAAATGTTTTATTTGATTCTGGTTCTATGCATTCCATTATATCTTGCAAGTTTGCTAGAACTATAGAATCGAAGCCCCGAAACCTTGAAGTAGATATATCTGTAAAAACACCAAGTGGTGCAATCATTGCAACCCAAGTGTTTGACTCTTATCCTATTGACGTATGTGGGAAGATTATTCCGGCAAATCTCGTAATACTTCCCTTGGTGGAATTCAGCACTATAATGGGAATGGATTGGCTCTTGTTATGTAGAGCACATATCAACTGTCGGGAAAAGGAAATATATTTTCATATTCCAAACCATCCCATGCTCCTCTACAAATGCAAGGAAGATCATGAATATCCTTTGACAAATCCTCCAATGGTGTGGGTGTTGATTCCCTATGAAGAAGCATACCTCGCCCAAATTGTTGAGTCGGAGGAAAGTTCCAACCTTGAGGAAATTTCCATCGTGAGTGAATACAATTATGTATTTCTCTAAGAGTTACCCAGAATTCCCCCAGATCGTGAGGTAGAGATTTCAATCGAACTCATACATGGAGCTACTCCTATCTCAAAGGGCCCCTATAGGATTGCTCCTATTGAACTAAAGGAGTTAAAGAAGCAGTTACAAGAGAATTTCAACAAAGGGTTCATACGCCCTAGTGCATCACCTTGGGGTGCGCCAGTGATCTTTGTAAAGGAGAAGGATGGAACCATGCGACTGTGTATCGGTTATTGGGAACTCAACAAGATAACCATAAAGAACATGTATCCTCTCCCATGGATTGATGACTTGTTCGACCAGTTAAGAGGAGCTCAATACTTCTCAAAGGTGGATATTTGTTCTGGATATCATCATGTAACGGTGAAGAAGGAAGATATTCAGAAGACTTCCTTCCGTACAAGGTATGGGCACTATGATTTTTTGGTGATGCCCTTTAGACTTACTAATGCCCCTACAATCTTCATGGATTTGATGAATAGATTCTTTAGACATTACCTCGACAAATTTTTGGTAGTGTTTATTGATGATATTCTCATCTAATCCAAGAGCAAGGAGGAACATGAAGAAAATCTAAGACTTGTGTTGGCGATATTGAGAAAGGAGAAGTGGTACGCCATGTTCAGCAAGTGTGACTTTTGGATGAATCAAGTCATGTTCTTGGGACATGTGATCACAAGCGAGGGAATTTCTATGGACCCTTCAAAGACAAAGGAGATTGAGGAATGGCATAGGCCCTCTAGTGTCACTGAAATCCGTAGTTTTCTGGGATTAGTTGGGTACTATCAACATTTTGTGAGAAACTTCTCATGATTGTCAAGCCCTCTAACTAAGTTAACAAGTTATGGGTTAAAGTATGTATGGACAGAAGAATGTAAGGGAAGCTTCAAGGAGCTAAAGAGAAGGTTGATCACTGCACCTGTACTCACAGTACTAAAAGTAGAGAATGTTTTGTGATATACAGTGATGCATAAAAGAAAGGCTTGGGTTGTGTACTCATGAAAAATGATAATGTGATAGCCTACGCCTCACGATAGTTGAAGATCCATGAGCAGAACTACCCGACGCATGATCTAGAGCTGGCAGCTATGATTTTTGCCTTGAAAATCTGGCGGCACTACCTTTATGGCGAGAAGTGTGACATATACACTGACCACAAGAGCCTAAAGTATATATTCACACAAAAGGAGCTCAACATGTGTCAAAGGATATGGTTAGAGCTAATCAAGGATTACAATTGCTCTATTCACTATCATCTTGGGAAGGCGAACAAGGTAGCTGATGCTCTATGTGGAAAAGAACCTGCAACTCTATCCATGTTGAGGATTGAGAAAGACCCTATCTTCTTGGATATGCGAAGGATGGATTTGGAAATCATAAGGGCATGGGATACATCCTACCTTGACCAAATGATTGTGCAACCATCCATCCAACAGAAGATTAAGGAAGCACAAAGGGATGATGTGGAGATACAAAAGAGGGTGAATGCAGTAAAGGATGGGAAGCTGCAAGATTTCCATATCAACGATGATGGTGTGATTCGGTTTGGAACGCGGATTTGTGTGACTTCATCACACGGGATAAAGAAGGAGCTATTGTATAATGCACATAGCTCAACTTTCTCTATCCATCATGGGAGTACCAAGATGTACCGTGATCTCCAAGAACACTCTGGTGGGATAACATGAAGAAGGATATTGCAGAATATATATCAAGGTGCTTGGTATGTAAGTATGTTAAAGTTGAGCGACAAAAGTCCAAAGGTATAATGCAACCATTTCCTATACCCATGTGGAAATGGGAAAATGTTACTATGGACTTTGTCATGGGTCTCCCGAAGACGTAGAAGGGGAATAATGCGATATGGGTTGTGGTTGACCGACTCACCAAGACTGCCCATTTTATCGCAATTCGGGAAGACCTATCGCTTGAACAACTTGCAAAGATATATGTGAAGGAAGTGGTGAGACTGAACGGTGTTCCACTCTCAATTGTCTCAGAACGTGATCCAAGGTTCACATCTAGGTTCTGGAGGATCCTTCAACATGCTTTCAGTACTGAATTAAATTTTAGCACGACCTATCACCCCCAAACCGATGGCCAGTCTGAAAGGACTATTCAGACGCTCGAAGATATGCTAAGAGTATGCTCTCTAGAATTCAAAGGTGGATGGGATCAAAACCTCCCATTGGTTGAGTTCTCATACAAAAGTATCTTCCACTAGAGTATTCGGATGGCTCCGTATGAAGCTCTTTATGGGAAGCGTTATAGAACTCCAACCTGTTGGGATGAAGTTGGAGAAAGAAATCTACTTGGACCCGATCTTGTGCAAGAGATGACTGAGAAGGTTCATGTCATCCAGAAACATATCAAAGCTTCTCAAAGTCAGAAAAGGCGGTATGCTGACAATCGTCGAAGGGACTTGGAGTTCGAAGTTGGAGATAAAGTCTTCCTTCGAATATCTCCATGGAAGAGAGTCATGAGATTCGGGAAGAAAGGGAAGCTATGCCCAAGGTACATTGGCCCCATTGAGATCCTTGACCGCATAGGACCCGTGGCCTATCGTCTGGCACTTCCACCGAATATGGCTCATGTTCATGATGTGTTTCATGTATCAGTACTGAGGAAGTACAGACCAGACCCCTCACATGTACTAAACTCAAAGGAGGTACAACAGGACGATGATCTCTCTTATGAGGAGCAGCCGGTAATAATTCTGGACCGATGTGATAAGGTTCTACGCAACAAGACAACCCGCCTTGTCAAAGTGTTGTGGAGGAACCATACGTTTGAGGAAGTAACTTGGGTACTAGAAGAGGCAAGGAAGGAGAAGTACCCTCACCTGTTTGTGTAAAGTGATATTTTGGGGGCGAAATTTCTTAAGGGGTGAAGAATGTAACGACCCAAAGTTTTTCAATAGAAAATTACCTTCTTATATTATGTCATAAAAACACAAAATAATGAACTACTAAGTGATAAGTGACCTTTAAACATAATTTTGTCACCCCTATGTTTGGAATTTTAAAAATCCGACATACAAGGTTGTGTTCAAGATGGGTTTTGGAGTCTAATGAAACAAAAATAATTTTTGGTGAATAGTAACCTACCCTTATGAATAGTAACATGACACTTATGAATAGTAAATAATAAGAACATTACCTATGAATTATAAAATAAAATTTAGACCTCTTAGAAAGTGACAATTTGCCCTTAGTAAACGTTTTTTGTATTTTATAAGTCATATATAATTAATTATGATTAATTAATTAATTTAAAAGAATATTTATTCCCATGAAATGTATTCATAATGTATTGAATAATTGTATAATAGTTTTAGATAATTTTAAAAGACCCTACATAATTTTTGAAAGAACTATAAAATCAGTTTTAATCTTAAAAACTGTTTTTTAAAGTAAATTATGATTTTAATAAAATAGGAAATTAATAATATGTAGAAAATATTTTTTGAAAAATGGACGTCATTTTTGGATTCTACATGTCGAAAAATGGTTGGGGTAATTTTTTGGGATTTTTCTGAGATACATGAATTTTTGATGAATAGTGGAATCCGATAATTCACAATAAAAGCTAAATAATGTATTAATTGAGTCATCGATGATGTTCTGCTGATGTAAGCCCACTTGGTTGGGGATTACATTATAAAATTACATTTATTGGTCATCCAAGACTCACTATTCCTTGTCTTAGGTGAAATTAATAAACTAATCAATTTTATATTAAGGAAACCCCTCTCCCCTCCACTATAAAAGCCACCCTTCACACCCTTTTTTCCTCACACCTCTAATGATCCGAGACTTCCCTAAACTCTGCCCAAACGTCTACCCTAGCACCTCCCCCACGTCAAAAATCTTTTAGTCTCATAAAAATACAAATCCTATCTTCCATAAGGAGGATCTCAAGAGAAAGATTCTAGAGGTAATTTCTCTCTCTCTTCTCCTTTAATTTCCTTTCAAGTTCAAGTTTCTTTCTTTATCTCTCCCCACCTATACTCATCCAAATTGTTTTTTAACTCCATTATTATACATATACTATATTTTTATGATTATAATGTGATATTATATCACCCCACCCTCTTTCCCTCTTCCTTTTATTTTATTTAAGAGAACGTTGTTCATGAGGTGTAAATTTATCACCTTCAAAAACGACATGCTCTCTTTTTCCATTTCTACCTTCAGATCTGGTCATGAAACCATTTTTATGGTTGAACCAGAATATTTTATATTTATTATGTTCTATTATAAGTTCTGGAAATAACCTATTTCCATATTACTAAGTTAAATGTTAAAACAAGTTCATTGTGATCCAAAAATCACCCTAATTAACCCAAATAACCATCATTAAATTCTTATCTAATGATTCGTCCACTTGGATCTAATATAATTAACTATTAAATTATTAAATCTAATGTAATATCATTAATTACATGTAATATCAGTTCTGGAATTTTACCCATGATCTACCCAAACATCAATTTAAGAATACAAGTGAACCACTCAAGAAAACCATAAAAACGAACATTCCCAAACAATGTTTTTAAACTCTATAAGTCATCCAAAGGAACATAATATAACATAATGAAACCAGAATTAACCCTATTAATTTACAAATGGTTCTGGATTTCTAATTAATTAATATAATTTCATTATACAGGACATTAAAGAGAAGGAAGCATTTGTGTACAAGGTAAGGGTAAATCTCGAACCTAATTTTCTTCCTTCCGGTTCTCCCTCTTTTACTCCATTATTGATATGGTTACTACTCAAAGAACATTTGTTCATCATTAACTCTACTTTTCTGGGATATACATGTTTGTCACTGGTTTTTATGTCCATCAAAATGTTTTCCAAAAGAACTCTTCTTTCAAGATCTCACCTTTTACCTCTCATTCAAGGTTTATGGTTCTTGTATCAAGTGTGTTGTTCCCTCTTTCTTTTGGGAACCCAAATCTTATGAATGTGTTATTATGAGATGAAACCCATTACTTTCAATGGGTTATTTATGTACATTTTTTATATGTGTTCAATGATAAATCGTGATAATGATAATGTTATGATGTGACGGGTGCGCCCAGAATTATATAGCGCAATATGAATGTTTATATGTGACGGGTGCGCCCAGAATTATATAGCGCTCCAATGCATTGGGTAAAGTGATGAATCTCATGAGTAAATGTGAAATGATTTGTGAAAATGATTCTATATTTTTTCATAAGTATTTGTGGTAGTTAACCATGAGACATGATGTTTCATTTTTTATGCATCGCCACATTTCAAGTCTATTATTTATGCTCATCTCATGTTCATGATTCTTTGCCTATGTCATGATTATGCTCACCCCATGATATATTGTTCTTATCTATACTCTTACTGGGCTTCTAGCTCACCCCATTTGATATATATCCTCAGGTGGCTACATGTACTAAGGAGGGGACAAGTGCCACTAAGAAGCTTGTGAAGAAGAAGTTAAATAAATGTTTATGGTTGATGTTGTATTTGAAATGAATGGTCCTAGTTTTCCCAAGACACTAAACCTATGGATCCTCTATGTGTAATAATATAATGTTGTTTATCTTTGAAATGAAGTAATAATAATGTAATAAAAAGGCTGGGATGCTATAATTTTAATTTAAGATAAATAATTTCCATATATATAAATCCTTAAAACCATTTTAAAAACCTAGAAAATAATGAAAACAATAAAATTTTAAAACATTTAAAATGATATCTTAGTTAGAGTTCATAACCAAATGATAGAATAATGAATACAAATAATTTAGGTAATCATCATTATATTATATCATGATAATAAAGGGAATCATGATATAATATATCAATGTAATGTATATACCCCAATAAAAAGTTACTTGGTGCACAACAACAAAGAAGACTCAATGGAATGTTAGTTGAGACGAAATACCTTATAATGACTATATCCATAGGATAATGTTAAATAAAAGACATAATTATGTGTGACAAATATTATTACAATAAATATGATTGTATATTCGGTGTAAATCAATCATAGGAAATTCACACATATTCTTGTAAAAACAACACCAATGAATAGGATGTTTAACTAAATGAATGAAGATTGAGTTAAAAATACTCTTATCAAGTTCATATCGATGACGGGAGAATTTATCAATGGAGTGATTATGTGGGTCAAAATTATATCCATATAATGGGGAGTGGAATTAGAACACCAATTATAAAAATTGATTCCACACATAATCAAGGATTAAAATAATCAATGAAGTATGCGTAAATCCCAATGAGTGAAAATTCAAATTTCAAATTCCCTTACCGATATGGTAACATACGAAACGTACACACAATGATATAGGTATCATTGAATAAAGATGAATCTCACAGGAATAAAGAGTGAGATGAAAACCCCTTACCATGTTGTAATCAATCGAGTCGTATTACCTATTGTTAATAACCACTAAATGAATCACATAACACCATGATTATAAAGAGAATAATGATAATATATATCATATGTAAGTACAAAATACACCAAATGTAATAAATAAGTGGTGTACAATGGAAATTTCATGGAATTAAAAGTGAGATATGAAACCCCTTACCATGTTGTAATCAATCGAGTAGTATGACCAAAAGTTAATAACAACCAAATGAATCACATTACACCATTCGTATAAAGATATTCATGATAATATATTTCAATTGTAATTACACAATACACCACATGCAATAAATAAGTGGCGAATAATGGAAATCTCATGGAATTAAATGTGAGATAAGAAAACCATTACCTCAAGTCTGACTTGACTTCTATGTTCCTTATTCCTCCTGAATAATAAAAAAAATTAATTTATACAGTATTAAAAAAACTTTTCATGTTCATTTTTCCTTTTATATCACTTATTACCTTGCTATAATAGTTAACTAATTATTTGAGTTTATAATGGATATTTTATCGATGTTTAGAACGTGAGTCAAAATGAACATGTTATAATTACAATTTTTTCATGTGGTAAAATCCCATTATCTCATGAATGGTATACATGATTTAGATATAATATATATATATATACTATATATCCAGTATATATATGTTTTTATAACAGTACATAACATTTGGAGATAAGAAATGAAGTGCACTATTTACGTATACAACAAGCCGTACGTATAGATGAATGTTGCTTTCATTTCTATTTTTTATTTTAATGTAACTAAAATATTCTGACACATAGTTATATTATAATTATAGTATAATATAATATATAATATCATAAAATTCATCCTTTACACATCCCATAAAAGGAATTAACTGGTCATATCACAGTGAGAGGGTGGTAGTCCTCACTTCCTAAAATGAAATTATCATGTTTTACAAATAATGGAAACCATAAAATAATGATAGAAATGGAAAATACAGAAGCATAAAGAAATAAACATAATATATATCATATATAAATAATGACCCATCTTAATGTCTACCATGAGAGGTGGTAGGATACAATTGAATAATCCTCGTTTCGTGAGACATTAGTTTTCCATCCACTAAAAAAATTGTTCTTTACCCATTAAGTGGAGGTGTATGTAAAGGTAGTTATAATACATGTAATAATAACATACAAGTTTATATAGGATACTTCTATTGTTATAAAAGAATGTAATAAAATGTGTGTATGGTTTGGAGAAGTAAAATGAATGAAAATAATTTAAAAGAAATTGTTACCTTTAATTCGGGTTACTCTCTTAGGTTTGAACCAAAAAGACCTCTTGAAGTAGATTCCACCAAATGCAGGGAATCTACAAGGAAGAGGAGGATCATGAGATCTAATTAGGGTTGGGATTTGATGATCCATGGGGCTTGTGATGTGTGAGGAATGTGTTAGAAGTGACGGATTTTTATAAGGGGGAGGAGGGGCTCTTTAGGAAAGTGTGAAAATAATATTTTATTATATAATTATAGTCGAATTATAAAAATTAAAAAATAATTAAAGTATAAGATAAGATGAATAATTATCGAAATAAAATCATCCAATAAGAATTGGACAGGTTTTTGATGTTATTTAAAATTTTATAATATTTTTTATTTAAATAATTTATTAATGTGGTAAATACAGCACCATTTTTGTGTTATAAATAATTTTATTTATTTGATGTCTATAAATTATTAAAAAAGTACCATGATATATGAAATCGTTTTAGCATTCCAATGAATATTTTTAGTCAAAATTATAACTTATATAACCCCATGTAAAAATTAATTTACTAAAAGTTATTTGTTTGTGTCATTTTGGTGTTTACATTAAATTAATTAATCTAAACTGTCATTATCAATCTCATGTGGCTCCATGGGGTCCCAAAATCGAACCCAATATGAACATGGTCATAATTGACTCACCCAATAAGTTTAGGTCATGTTTTAATGTAATTTTGTATTATTATAATATTATTTTTACCTTGAATTACCATATTAACCTTTAACCACGGTAAATAAATGTCAAAAGATACTATTCACCAAAAATTATTTTCATCCTATTGAAAAAAAAATTACATACTAATAACAACCATGTATGTCAGATTTTTGAAATCAATTCACAAAATCACTAAAATTTAATTTAAATGAAAAAGTCTGTTTTTTTAACTTCTACATAGTGATTTCATTATTCATAAAATTGACGATTTCCAAAGAACAACAAAAAATTCATCCTAAGCTATATTTGATATTCCAAATTAAAAAATGATTTATATTTTACCAAATTGAAAACATATAGGTCGTATTAATTACAATAAAATTAATTCCCATTATCAAAAGAAATAGCGTGGTTTTATGAAACAATAACTATCAAATAATTAATACATGTTTATGTTCAATTTCAAAGTGAAATTAATTTCAATGACCAACATTGGATTAAATGGTAAAGACATTATATAATTAAACTTTAAAACCAATTAAAAAGATAACCTAACCATATAAATAAATTAGATTAAAAGGAACCTTTTAATTATAATATAGTATTATTCACAATTCATAATAAATGAATTTTATCAAAAAAATACAAAAAACTTAACCAAATGTAAATTTTAATGTCCTGGTTTTAAAGACGAATTTTTCTAAATAAAAAATATAAAAGTGACCGAAGCTATATTTAAAGAGGGGTAACATTTTAATGGAGGTAAATCAAACTTTTAATGTTAAATATGTTTAAAATTAGATTCATTCATATTTTAGGCCTCTAACTTTTCTTGGATATGTGTAAAAACAGTTAAGAAAAATATATAATAATTATTTAGTTAGTTCTGTTCATTCGCTCCATTACAATAGCTAGGTTTTAACTACCATTTAAAATAATAATATTTTATTTTTAGTTTGTGACATAAGATTTCAAAAAACCCCATTATTGTGTATTGGATATGCCTTCGAACATAACGTCCCCTTTAAATTACAATTTAGTTCAAAAATATTAACAAATTTGAAAATTTTCATGTTCTTTATTTACTTGGGATGTTACATCCTTCACCCCTTTTGGGAATTTTATCCTTACAATTTTAAAACATGCCTGGGAAACTTCATCGAAATCCCCACAATAGAAAGAGTCAATAAAACTATTAGTGTAAAAGAAATAAAGAGAATAACAAGGGTCACCCGATATAACCCATTTTAAGAATCCATGTATGAATAAATGGATATTAAAGATAAACTAAGTGTCATGTTCTGATGGAGAGAGATAGAAAACATGATCAGGAAAATGTTATCAACATGAAAATCACAAACTAGTGATGGGATAAATGATCATTAGCTTCCCAGTAGGAAAATTAAACAAATTATGTTTTTTATTGTATTAAGTTACATTTCATAAAGGTGAGAAATTTATTTAATAGATTGAATGAAAACATAAAGAGATATATTTACTTTTTATGTAGAGTTTCATTCTTTAACAGATTTGTACCACTAACTCATCATTTTTCAAACAATGACTATTCAAGATGACCTGGTTGTACCAAAAGAGCTAGAATCAACTTATAGAGAATCACATGATCCACAATGGATAAAAAATATATTTACCTGGTCTTTATAAATAATCCACCAACAAAATGGTTAGTACAAGATCATATGATCCCCAAAAATGATAATTTGTTAGAGAAAGAACTATTAATCATAATTTCTAAAATTAAAATAAAAAATAATATTGTAAAGAAAAATAAATACCATTCATGAAACAATTGTCCTTAAAATCCTTCATTATAATCCATACTAATATTGACACCCAAAACATAGAAGAATTTGGTCATTTAGTATTCCTCGTTAAATTGTATATCCAAATGACATCGACTACTCTTAATGTCACATACACAAAAGTAATTATCCTAATAACATATTCTCTACGATAGTTTAGTCATTTCCATTAATAAAAGAAAACATAAATATAAATCCATCATTACAACTCAAATGGAATCCCATAGTATTCTATTTTCCATAGGCATATTTTGTTCCCAACCAAGTGAACATTTTCCAAAATAACATTTATCACTTAATCACCAAATCATTTTCTTATACTATGTATCTTCATTTGATAATACAGTAGTTCTTTAATCATCATAATAAAATTATTTGACTAAAACTAATTTGTAACACTATCCAGGGACTTCACATAGTCCAGCTGTAGGCGATAAATCCCAATCACACACAGGTTGTGGGTTTGATTCCCACATCATTGTCCGACACAATGGGTTGTCACATGGTAGGAGTGTTGTCCTTTTTCAAAAAATATATTTTATAAAATTACCAAAATTAGATAAATTCCTCGAAATAAATATAACATAATTTAACCACATATTTTATCTCATATCTTACATTTTCATCCCAAAATTTAATAACTTGTAATTTCTTCAAACTCAATGCTCATTTATAACAATATGGTTATTTTTAACTATATCCACATGATAGAAGATAATTATTCCTCAAATATAATTTCCACATGAAAAATAGTACAGGTAAAAATACAAGAGAAACGTCTTCCAATATAATCCTATCATCATGAGAACTAATATTTTTAAACATTTTCCCTTAAATTTATTTCTACAGAGATTCTTCCTTGACCAATAGGATATCCTATAAAAAGAGAAATAACTCGATTAATGTCAAGGTCCCCTACATTTATAGAAAATTACTATAATGGAATTCTTGGGAACATTTTTATATTCTTCCATAGTACTCCTCATTTTTCCTCAGCAATTATTTACTTTATGCCCTTCTTTCCCACACATAAAGCATTTGTTTGGTCCATTGAGACACTTTCCTAGGTGTCTCCTTACAAAATTTCTACATGATGGAAATTGAGGTTTATTTTCTACATGGTATCCACTACTAGATCTCTTATAATTCATCACCTTTCTCTTCTTTTTTGAGTCTAGGAGTTGGTTAATATATATATATATATATTATCATATTTTTGGAAAACTGATTTAGTATGAACACGAAATCTTTTACACATATCAACATTCCAAATTTTTTCTAATTTCCAGCACTGTTTCCACCTTGTACATTCATCATCAATTATACTATGAATTCTATGGAATCTAGCCGTTGATTAAAACCAGAACGAATTGTGTGAGTAACAATACTCATTAAATCACTTAGAGAATTTCATTACACCTTATTTTTAATTTAAAACACCTTATGATTAAACAAGGTCATTTATTCATATCTTATATTAAAATTCATTAAATCTGTTTTTAATTAATATGAAACGTATCCTAAGCATGTCCCTTAAGAGTGTCGTAACCAAGAGTGCAGTACGGCCTATTGTCGTGTACCAGGATACCATAGGTCAAGCCCGAAACTCCTTTTCTGTGTTTTCACTCCTAGGTACATCTGTTCTAGAGTCGCCTCTACCTGCTCGTATCTAGAGATGGATTTATTACTTTCAAAATACACAAAATCACTACATTACCAAAATTATATGATTTTCTTCTATACTAATCATCTAATTCTATATTCTTGTAACATTCAATAATCATATTTTTCCTAAATCTAGATTCCAGGGTTTGTACTAAACTTTCTCTGATACCAACTGTAATGCCCTGACCCCATAATCGTGGAGCCGGTGCATTATTTTAATAAATTGGAATGATTACAACGAATCATACCCCCGAAGGACTGATCAGTTTAGTACTCCTGGAAACAAGATACATACATAAGTTCAACATTACGACTTCAAAAGAAAAATAACTCAAATTTATTCCCTTAGAAACTTCCAATATTCCATGACTAATCCTGCAAGACACTCATAACTATCATCTTCATATCCTGATATAACGAATCATATGAAAGGGGTGAGATCAAAAGCTCAGTAAGATTAATCAATAATGCAGAATATAACAAAAACATTAGGCATGGTGAATAATTGAAAACATATTCCTTTACATATTGTAACACATAAACACTTTATGGCTAGAATAGGAGCTGATTAATTAATTATTTCATAAAACATAGTCATGGGTATTACACTAGTTCAATAACCACATTAAATATCAATATCCAATATCATAATGATGGAATGCATATTGTCGGACATCACAACCACATAGTTAGGGTTTTGTACCAAGACTAAAAATAAGATTCCGTCCAGGCCTTGTGCTAAGACACTAGTTTGTCTCATGAGACCAACCGATGCATCGAGGAGCTATAGCAGGATCCACCTGTCACATACTATGTCCAATGCATTCCTCATAATAAAAGGTTGAAACATAATATAAACATTCTTATTAATACAAGCATATGAAATGTCAATACATTATCCATAAACCATGAATGGTATAAAAATAACACATCCACAATAAAACATATAAAAAAACCTTCAATAAATTATGAAAGATTTGTATGATAGTAAACAAAATTTGATCAAGTATAATATCCCATAAAGGATGTTTACATAGTTGAATATTATCATTAAAAATAATTGAGATAAATATCTCTTTTTCATGAAACAATTTTAAATTTTATCTGTTTAAGAAGAATATATTTAAAATAGATTATTGAATCAAAGGATCCCATATCACATTGAAACTTTTAAAATGAATTTAAATTTTGAAAAATTAATGACCATACAAATAAATCCTTAAAATCATTATTAAAACATGGACATTAATGAGAAAGATAAATTTTTAATAAATTTAAAATGTTATTTTAGTTAGATTTCCAATCCACATGAGATATGTTTAATACAAATAATTGATATAATCAAAAAATTAAAATTTCGTGAGAATAAAGGGATTCATGATATACTATGTCGAAGTATAATATATACACCAAAAAAAGTGAATTGGTTCTCAACAATAATGTAGACGCAATGGAATGTGATTTGTGATGAAATCCCTTATACTAAACATATCCTTATGGTAAGGATAAATCAATGACATAATTATGCGGGACAAATATATATACACTAAATATGATTGGATATTAAGTGAAAATCAATCAAAGGACATGCACACATATTCTTGTAAAAACAACTACAATGAATAAGATGGTTAACTCAATGAATGTAGAATGAGTTAAAATTACACTTATCAAGTTCATATTGATGACATGAGAATTTATCTATTGAGTGATTATGTGTATCAATATTATATCCATATAAAGGGGAGTAGAAATTACTTCATAAATGATAAATAGGGATTCCCCACATAATCATGGAGTAAGGTAATCAATGATGTATGCATAAAGCCCCATGAGTGTAAATTGAAATTTGAAATTCCCATTCTGATTTGGTAACTTATGAAACATACACCCCATGAAAGAGGTATAATTCAATGAAGATATAAATACCAATAAATTAATGTATATCACACAAATAATACAACCATGGGAAGTATATACACAACACAAATGGAAATAGTGAAAATATATATACGAATCTCACGTGAATAATTAGTGAGATGAAAACACTTTACCATGTTGTAATCAATTGTGTCATTTCACAAAAATAGAATCATGGTAATATATATCAAATGTCAGTACACAATATACCACATTAAATAAATTAGTGGCAAACAATGGAAATCTCACAGAATTAAATGTGAGATAAGAAACCCCTTACCACGTTGTAATCAATCGAGTCATATGAATTAAACTTAATAACCACCAGATAAATCACATAACACCATGATTATAAAGAGAATCATGATAATATATATCAAATTTCAGTATTAAATACACCACATGCGTTAAATAAGTGGCGAACAATGAAAATATCACAGAATAAAAAGTGAGATTAGAAACCCCTCACCCGAAGTCCGACCTGTCTTATATGTTCCTTTTTCATCCTGAATAATATAAATAAGTTAATTTATACTTTATTAAGAACATTTTTCAAGATTATTATTCCTTTTTTATTGCTGATTACCTTGTTATAACAATTACATAATTATTTGAGTTCATATTTGATATTTTATCGGTGTTTGTAAGTTGAGTCAAAATAAACTTGTTATAATTACAATGTTATCATGTGGTCAAAAGTCCATTATATCCATAATTATATACATTATTTAGTAATCAAATATATATTATATATCCAGTATATATATATATTTATAACTTACATAACCTTTGGAGATAAGAAATGTAATGCACCGTTCATGGAGACGGTAAGCCGTACGTACACATTAACGATATTTTCACTTCTATTTTGTATTTTAGTTGAATTATAACATAATGATAAATAGTTATTTTACATTTATAGTATAATATAATGTATAATATCATTTAATCAATCCTTTATATGTCCCACATAGGGCATTAACGAGTCATATAACTTTGAGTGGGCGGTAGTCCGCACTTTCTTCAAATGAAATTATCACAATTTACCCATAATGGAACCATTAAATAATGATATAAATGGAAAATACAGAAGAATAAATAAAAAAACATAATATATATCATATATAAATACAGTTCCATATTAATAGCCACCATGAGAGGTGGTAGGATATAATTGAACAACCATCATTTCATGAGGAGTTAGTTTTCCATCGATAGAAACAATAAGTTCATACCCATTAGATATAGGTGTGTGTATGTTTAGTTATAATACTTCTCATAATAAAATCCTATTATATCTAATATACTGGTGTTTTCTTAAAATTAAATGAATGAAAATAATATTGGGGTTGGAGAATTAAAAAAAGAAAATATTTTAAGATATAATGTTACTCTTAATTCGGGTAATTCCCTTTGGTTTGAACCAAAAGGAAGTCTTGAAGTGCCTTCCACCTAAGGTAAGGCTTCTAGAAGGAATATGGGGATAATTATAGATTATTTGTTCAGGGTTTGGAAAATACCTGGGGCTTGAATGGTGTGAGGAATGGGTTATAAGTGAGGGCTTTTTATAAGGGGGGGGGGGAGGGGATCTTTAAGAACTTGTGAAAGTATTATTTTATTTTATAATTATATTCAATTTCTAAAGGTCCAAAACTAATTAAAGTTGAATATAATATGACTAATGGTAGAAAAAAAATCATCCAATAAGAATTTTTTAGGTTTTGGATGTTATTTTAATATTTATAATCATGTTTATTTAAATCATTTATTAATGAGGGAAATAGTGCATCGTTTTTGTGTCATAAATAATTTTATTTATTTGATGACTAAAAATTATAAAACAAATACCATAATGTAGGAAATATTTCTAAATTTTCATTGAATATTTATAGTCTAAAGGTTAACTTATATAACCTCTTGAAAAAATTAATTTACTAAAAGATATTTTTTTGTCATTTTGTCTTTATATTAAATTAATTAATCTAAAGTGTCATTATCACTCCCATGTGGCTCCATGGAGTCCCAAACTCGACCAAAATATTCCCATGGTTGTAAAAGACTCAACCAATAAGTTATAGAAAATTTTTATGGTAATTTTGTTTTATTATAATCTTTTTTACATTGATTTATCCTATTTACCTTTAACCGCTGTAAATACAAGTCAAAAGACACTATTCATCAAAAATTATTTTCATCTTTTAGAACCAAATTTTACATACTAATAACAACCAAGTATGTTGTATTTTTGAAATCTAATTCATATAAGTAGTAAAATTTCATTTAAATGTAAAACATAGTTTTTTAACCACTCTTTAGTGGTTTTACTATTCATCAAAAATTGATGTTTTTTAATAAACAACCAAAAATTCAGCGTAAACTATATTTGATATTCAAAATTCAAAAATTATCTCTATTTTAAAAAATTTAAAAAATAAAATTTTCATTAATTATTTTGAAATTAATTCCCGCTATCAAAACAAATAGCGCATTTTTATGACTCAATAACTATCAAATGATTGATATTTGTCTATGTCCCTTTTCAAAGTAAAATTAATTCCATTGACAAAAATGGGATTAAATAGTAACAAAATAATATAATTATGCTATAAATCCAATTAAAAAGATAATATAGCAATATAAATATATTATATTAAAAGGCACTTTCGAATTAAAATATAGTATTTTTCACTATTCATAAAAAATGAATTTTATCAGAAAAATACCAAAAATTTGCCCAATGTAAGTTCTGATGTCCTGATTCTAAATATGATTATTATTATTTCAAATGGAACATATAAATGTGACCAAAACTATATTTAGGGAGGGTTCTCCATTTAATGGTTGTAAATCAACCTTTTAATGTAAATTATGTTTAAAATTAGATTCATTCCCATTTTAGGAATCAAACATTTATTGGATTAATGTAAAAACATTTAAGAAACATATATAATCATTTAGTAGATAGTTCTGTTCATTCTCACCATTACAGTAGCTATGTGTTAACTACCATTAAAAATAATAATATAATATTATTAGTGTGCAACATAAGATTTTTAAAATAACTCATTGTTTCTTATTGGGTAGGACATCAAACATATCATACCCTATAATGTAGAATTTAGTTCACAAATATTAATAAATTTGTAAAATTTCATGTTCTTTATTTTCCTTGGATGTTACAATCATTATATGATCCAAGAGGTATATGTGGCAAAAATCTTGATTTTCATACACAAGATGAGTGTGTGGGACATCAAAATTACTATGAAATTTAGTTTTTTTATAATTTGACGAAATTTTTTTCCAATAATAATATTGAATATGGTTAAATATTAATAATGGTAATGTATGGTAAAATAATATGGTTTAATGGAACATTATAAATTGGTTATCCTTTTCTTGGTCACTTTCGAAGAGGTGTGATGGTATCCTTTAGGATTGATCATGTGTGATGGGTTGGTTGTTTTTAGTTAATGGATTTCCTTGTGTATTAATGGATTATTTGTGTTATTGCATCTGATGTGCATGTTTTGAATTTGAGGAATACACCACAATGATGATGTGTGTTGATTGGGTGATAAGGGAACAACACTCAAAATGATCCTCCGGTAATGGAAAAGATGTCGTTGACTATGGGAGTTTCAGAGCCATAACCATCAACAAATTGTTAAATACGGTGGAAATTATGTGGGTGACTTATGAATAGATTCCATACAAATGATTAATGATCACTAAGATACTCCTCCATAGATAATAGCCTGGTTGATGACATATAAGTTTCCAAGTATAGAAATATATAGGTGGGATATTTTCGTTTTTAACCATTAGGCTAATGATAGGCCACTGAATAATTTTCATGTTTTTTTTATAGAATATATCAATTCATAGACCTTCAGTTTTTTTAAGTCATTGTAATTTATAAAGATGACCTGTGTATCAATATTTATGAGGGAGTATGTTGGCCACTTCACTAACTTATATCAATTCATTAAAAAATTGGTAGGTGAATATGAAGATATAGACGGATGAATATATAATGGTCATTGTAAAGATATCATGGGACATTTGAATATGTTAAATTTATATAGATTTTCTATGTTAGTGGTTGAAGACCATATTTTAGAAGGGAACCTCAAAAGGGCACCAAGTGGTGGACATGCAGTTCTTGTTGGGTGATCTAGTGGTGTAAATTTTAATTGACGGTAGGGAAGTTTTGAGAGATTACACTATATTTTGGGGAGACAAAATGGTCATAAGAGAGGATCATTCTATTAGGGTAGAGATATAGTTTTATGCTACCACTTCACCCTGGTGAGGTACCTATGCAGTTTGTTACCTTGAACTCTGGTTGATTGTCGTGTTTGATGAAGAATGGGGAATGTGTAGTTTTTTTGTTGGAACCAATAAAAATGTGGTATTGAAGGAGTCCTAAGGAAATTTAAGAGTATAAAAATGGGTTAGTTACCTCATATCAAAAAGGAAACCAGAGCTCTACTTTCCATATCAGTAGAGGTGGAAGATATGGTACTCCGGGGCTAGAGTGTCTGTATCTGTAGAGAAGTGTTTTTTCACGGACTACGATAGGTGTATAGGGTTGATTTGTGACTAATATTCCTGATGTTTAGTGTACACCAGGAAGTGATGAGGAAATCACATCGACTATTCATGGTACGATCTTTATAGCTTCCATTATTTCTTGTGATTTGTTTGATATATCTACATCACATTCATTAATATATATTTTTTTCATTGAATACTTGGAAATAGTGATGGATTTGGTTTTTGGGTTCATGTCGATCGATACCCCCTTATGGGTATGAGAATAAAATTTTCTATAATGTATAAGGTATTCTATTTAGATTATTGAGTACCATTTTATATAGGGCTTCTGTGTTCATGAGATTTCTGGATTTGTTCTGATTCTATTCCTTAATTGTGAAGTGTAGTACAAATCCCATATTAGATATTACCATCATATGGTAACATTCACATCTCATGAGGGAGACCTGTATGTCCACCATGGTTAATTGGATGTCTAGGCAGTCCATCAAAGGAGAGTTTGTCCATATTTGCGTGAATTCACGAACCAATTTAGTTTTAACATTAACGATGATATGGAAATAGGGCATCATGTTTTCCATCCTCTTGTGGATTATTTTATTGATATGTTTAATGAGGAATATTTTGGAAAACCACCCGAGAGGTATGTTTACACCACTATATATTTATTTTAGGAAAATAGGAATTTTCAATTACTCCGTATAGAATAGAAAAGATAGAACTACAAGGAAACCGTTCTCTATTAGGGGGAATTGGAGAATAGATGGATCATTCATCATAGTACCTCACTATAGAGATCTCCATTTTTTCCAAGAATGTTGAATGATCATTACAACTATTTTTTGATTATAAGATGACTAATCAGATGATAGATATGAACGAATACCAACTTCCTCTAATTAATGATATCTTTATACTATTGAGGGGTGATTCAGTTTTTCCATGATTGAATATATTTTAGGTTATCATTTTGTCGGGTAAGACCTTATAATGTAACAGAGAATACCTTCAAGATTAGGTAGGTGATTTTTGAAATTTTTCTGATGTCATTAGTGTTAAACAATGTAAAGATAAGGTTTTTGTATCTATTGAACTGAATCATTAACACATAACTTGAACAGTTCATTATTTTCTATATTGATTACATTGTAGTGTATTCTAAAACTCATGATGATCATGCCAAATATATTGAAACTATTATAATTACTTTAAGAGAGTTCATGCTATATTCCAACCTATCCATGTGTCAATTCTAGATTCATATGGTACACTTATTTGGTCACATAACCTAAAAGGAAAGAGTGTCAGAAGAAATGGATAAATTTCAAGATTTTGGGTATTGTGAGAAGAATAAGAATGATTTGTATTTTTGAACATCTCTAGGATTTTGAGGCTATTACTAATGGTTCATTAAAAAATTATTCCATTTAGAATCACATAATTTAGGTTTTACCAAGAACAGATTCATTATTGTGTTGTTCGGGGTATGTGAGATCACCTTTCTGGAACAAAAGAGGTAATTATCTACCACACTGATTCTGATATTAAATAATATTGGTAAGAAATGTACCTTTTTCTGTAATTTTTTTGGTGTTGGTATTAGAGCAGTTTCAATGTAATTTGATCATTTTGTGGTGTATGGGTCATGATAATACAGTCATAATAAAATAAATCACCATACTCATGATCTTTCATTGGTCGTGATGGTTTATGCTTTAAAATATTGGTGTCATTACTTCTTGGGGGAAACATGTATAGTCTAAAGTAATCATAAATGGTTGAAATAGTTCATATATATATGTGATTAAAATCATAATTAGTGACAATGGGTTTATTACATTAATTCCATTTTGTCTGAGTAGGTTTATAAATAAATAAGATTAAAATTTTAGTCGATTATTGGAGTTGGATGGATAAAAACCAGGTAGTTTGGGAATCTAGTTCGGATTATTTGATGATGGAATTGATCATTGATATGTATCTGAATGATAAGGGTCAAGGGTAGATGACCCTTGAATCCAAGGAAGTTGAGTCCACACATCGTAATCCTAATCAAAGAGGAAAAACATTTACTTTCATAAATTTTATTCATAAGAGAATGTATTAAGTGTGGGGAGTCACCTTCAGGTTTGGGAAAGATAGATGATTAGTTATTTTATGATTGTGGTTTTATTGTAGTTAAATGTGTGTAAAGGAATATTTGAGGACTGATGTTCATACATCGAAGTGGGTAGTAAAACATTTTCTAACCAAATTGAATTGTGATCATTAGAGAGAGTAATGGTGAAAATGGATAAAAATGAAGGTTGCAGTTATTTTGGCACGATGACTTAAATTCCAGTCAGTGAAGTTTGAGAATCAGTGGTTGTGGGGTTCTTTATTGACATTTCATATTAATGATTGGAAATGTGATGAAATATAAATGAATTTCATGGTGGATCATCTATGTAATCCTCGGAATAATGATTCAATTTTAATAGTTTTGGTTTTTTTACTAAAGGGGATATTTTAATGCCAATTCGAGATACATTCAATATTGATCAGATTGGTGAGTTCTATGATTGAGAGGTAATGGATATTCATGAGGGGACACAAAATATATGTTTATTTTGACAGTCAAGTTTCACATTGATAATTTTATAGTGATTATATAAGGCCCTTGGTACCCATGTTACTTTAAGTATGACATTTTCACCTATAGAAAGATGGGCAGTCGGAGCATACTATTTAGATGATAGAGGAAATACTGAGATCATGTCTACAAGAATTTAGTGTATCATATGAAAATAATCCCTTATGGTTTGAGTTTTCATAAAAAAATTGTAACTAGTATAATTTTCAAATCACACCATATGAGGCACTCAACGTTACACCATGTAGATCTCTATTATGTTGGATTCAATCTATAGAATCTGAATTGTTTGGATCAAGTATCATACAGAAGACGTCAGAAAAAGTTTAGTTGATTTAAAAACATATTAAAAAATTATAGATTAAGATTAATCATATAATTATTTTTCTCTTCGACCGGTTGATATTGTGGTCGGAGATCATGTGTTTCATTGGGTGTCACCAAGAATGGGTAACCATTGAATTGGATACAGTATCTGTTGTCGATAAGGTCAATGGGTCTATATGAAATCATTAATAGGATTGTACTACTATAATACTAATTGGATCATTTATAATGGCATAGTGGTATTCATGAAGCTTTTCATGTTTCACTACATCAGTAATATCACCCCCAATAAATCTTATGTTGTTGATGTCGATGATTTTGAGTGTAAATCAGATGAGTATTTTTAAGTGAATATGGTTCATATTGTGGATCATAGTGAAAATGACTTGTGCAGAATTTCTAGTCCTTTAGAATTTGTACTGTGGCAACATGGTATGGTTTAGTAAGAAATATGGGGAATAAACTTTTATATGTGCAACCAATGGCACAATCCCATTACATTAAAATCATAGTGACAAATGGGAGTGATTCTTTAGGACAAGACATTATAATATAGGGACGATGTAAGATCCTAGAATTTAAGGATTTATATCCATGTTAAAAAAATTTAGATATTTTAATTTTGGCCACTAGAATGTTTATCAAGTGTATGAGATGTATTGGTACTAATTTGGGGGTTCAAGTCAAGAATTAAAAAGAAAAAATACCATCAAGTGAATTTAAATGATTGACACATAGTTATTGAAATTTTTTTCCCAAACTGTGGAATCCTAGTGAAGTTGTTTAGGACTACACTAACCATGCAAGGAGGGAGGATAAATTTTCCAGAAATAGATAGCAGCATTCCACACAGTTACCGCATGGTTTTTCAAACTATGTAGAATCCACTAGTAAACGTGTGACTACGACCGGTCTTATATATAGATAGAATCACAGTTGACACATTGTTTGGAAAATCGGGCTGGAAAACCATGAAACCTAATATATAATGGATAATTTCCAAAATGTACATTGGTTATTTTTTTGTTCCTCATCTAACATTCTCTTGATTTCTTCCTCCTATCGCCCTAGTAATGAACCAAGAACCTAAAATATTACCAGGAGACAATATCCTTGAATTATTGGTATATTGTAGTGTTGTTGGTTGTAGATTGATGCTATGGGTATTTATAATAATCAACATGCATCTCACTTCTATTTTAGGGATTCTAGTTTTATTAATATTATTATGAAGATTTAAACTCATGTTTCCATTTGGATGATCGGTCAAGGGATAAAATGGTGCTTGAATATAGGACCAAGGCTACAGTTATGAGTGAATTCATCATCAGAATCATGTAGGTTGCCTACTACATAGAGTACATAATTTTATTATTGATTATAATCATATGAGATAATTATTTTGTTTTTATCATGATTATTATTTGATTTCATTACTATGATTTTGTAAAATGGATGGATAATTGATTATCTTAATCATGGGATGTGTTGAGATTTGTTAGACTAGATTATAGCCACCCATTTGCTGCTCAAATATTCTATAGCATGGAAAATAATAATGTTATTCCCGAAATATAATTTTTGTTGAAATAGTTCCCATTATAAATATATTTACATGTTATTTATAATTATAAATTTGAAAAAATGATTGTTTTGTCTAATTTTTGGCAATTTAATAAATTATTTTTCACAAATATATAAAAATTATTAAGTAGATTATTGATAACAAGGAAAATAGATTATGAATTTTTAATGGGAATTTGTAAATTAATTTTGGAATATGAATTGAAAAATTTGTAAAATTGCTTAATTCATAGGAATTGATGAATATATTAAATGGGAAATCATATGAGAATTTTTTGTTATTTTAATTGGGAAAAGGTTTAATAACTAAATATGGGTTAAATTTTATATACTATGTAAATGTTAATTTAGAAAATGTGGGAAGGCTTAATGATGATTAATACATTGAATGAAATGATAATATTAAATTATACGAGAATTTTCTTTTGAATGGTTTATGATATTTAATATTTGTTAATTGGAGAAATAGTAATTTATGCTTGGATTAGTAGTGTCAGATAAAGGAATGAGGAACATCCCATTTATTGGGATGGACTATGTCTCTAAAACCCACCACTAGAAACATGGGTTACATAGTATGATTAAGCCTCTTGGCCCATAATTGTTCCATTGGGTGAAACTACCATGACTAAATCTCCTATCTACGTGATAAGAAATTATTTATGATTGATTAATCCATATTAAGATATGTATCTTGAAAAATACCCCCAATTCATTATAATTTTTTGCCTTAGGCCTCTTTGTAAATGAATAAAATAAACAACTCGGGAATAGCATATGAAAATGAATATAGTTACGATAACTGAATATGTGATGAAAATTAATATAATGATGAAACAGTTATATTGAATACTGTTATCTAAAAGAACCTAAGGTTTTTTTGGTTTATCATAACATTTATTTCATAATTTCATGCACTTTTTATTCAGATTGGATTTTTTAGACACAATTAATGGTGGGATTCTGAGTTGTACTGACACCCTTACCAGATAACCATTAGGTACCCGAGATGATTAAATGGCTGCATGATAGAAAAAAATGATATATTCTAGGTAGTTGTGGTGGGATTTTGTTGTTCATGGATAATCATCTAGAATTATAGTCTATGCCCAATATTGGTATTCCACTATTTTTCTTCATTTTGAGATTTTCTATATTTTTCATGAATTAGAAGTCTAATGGAATATATATACTATGGTGGTGGTTTGACCCTATTTATGAAATGGTTTGTGATGCTTGTTTTTTTATTATTGATTATTTTATCCTTTATTTCATATGTTTTTTGTTATGGATTACTCTGGAAAAGAGGGTACAGTCTCCCAGAAGATTTATCATTCAATAGTTTATAGTTTGCAACGTCTAGTAGATGGGGATTCAAACGTTAGTTCTTGTGGGTACCTAGCGTGGAGAAGTGATTTAGTGGATTCTAGGTTGTGGAAGTCAATAATTATCCCCAACATTAGTACAAAAAAACTATTGCAATCTACTAGTCATTGGAAGAATAGTTTAGCTCTGGATGACATAACCTTCCTGATCAGAACGATGTCACATCCCACTACATTATAATGAAATATATAATCCCCAAAATAAAATAAATATAGATAAAATCAATTATCAGTCACTCCCAAATAAACTAAATAATTAGTTCACTAACCAATATAACATTCTAGTTAATGAACACTACTTAGAAATAATCATTCAACACTAATCCATAGTCATTCATAGTAATGGATATAAATGATGATACACCATGAGAAAAACAAAACACAAACAACTAATTAATTTATCCTAGACTATTAAAATTTTCAGTCCCTACAACATTATTAGTTTCTACCTCAGAACAAACCTCCACAATAATCAAAATATTCATAGATAAAACATACTAAGACACGAAATTCCAAATGAAATAAATATATCACATTAATAATTTTTCACTTTTATAAATTTATAATTATTTTATGTTGTTGATGAACCAATAATTAATTTCCATGTTTAATGACATCATCCTCATATAACATTGAGTACACCAATATAACTTTGATGAAAATGACGTTGAAATATTCATGGAACACATGGATGATATATTTTAGGAGCCCAATGAACATATTTGGTAAATTCAAAAACCAAATGACATGATTACAATATAAAAATAATCATACATATAAAAAACCTTGAATTATTTATATAATAATCTTTTAAACTCATCATTGATACACATACTGCATGTCATCCTTCTAAACCCAATCTCCCTTGATCCAGTTAAACAAATTTTCAATCATTTAATGGGGTAATGGTTATTGACCATTAATATATTCAATAATTTGTTGTATATGTACAACCTTAGACTAATAATTAAATTCACGAGGAATGGTAGAACCCCAAGGATAGATCATAATCTAGTTGATACCCCTCACTATCTAATCGTATACATACAACCATAACTCTTATAGCTTTGTGGGAACCATTAAAATGATTCCATAAAAATTAAAGAAGCATTTGTTTATTTGATTATACAAAAATAAACATCATTTCATGAGGGATGTTTTAAAATCACATATTAAAAAAATCAAGGACCCCTCTATTAATATGGTAACACGCACAAACTAATAATTTTTTTCAAATCTCTACTAAATGAGAAAAAATGTATTTCTATATAAGTACCCAAAATATAATAAACATGTATCCAAATTAATGACACTCATTGGCCCTCCACATCATTAAAAACATTATTATAGAAAATTCTGTTGAATGATGTAAAATAATATTGATGGCTATGACATGGATTACATTATATGGATATATTTTATGTTAGAAGAAATGCCCAGTGGATTAGTTCTTCCCAATAACCAATATATATTCCTTTCAAAGATGAAATAACATTGTTGAAAAACATACCTGAGTAAATATCACCATGATAACTAGAATCAATTTTACAAATTGTAACATTAATTATGAAAATGAATGTTAAATAAAGTTTTTCTAAAATCATGATGTCATACAATACCAAAAATTTGGTATGTATTAAACAAATTATACATCCGGAAAATGTATACCCTACAGGAATTGTTTCCTCTAACTCCTACAGTTAACCAATTATAGATCTTCTAAAATCCATTATCATAATCTATTTCCATCCTATATTTTATGTCTCTATGTAAATGTAATATCATGAGGATAAAACTACTAAGATAATATTCAATTGTCTAATAAAAAAGAATTGATGGTTCATGAAACTGACACTACTACTAATTACATATCTAATTATTCTAATAATATCCATAAATTAAATTAAGAAATTAGCATCATAAAATATTAATAGAGAAATAATATAGGTAAAATTTCCTCTTATAAGAATAAAATGATATATAGAGGCCAGTTATAGATTTTAGTTATCCACAAATCCCCTGATGATGTCCTAATAATTATAGCAATCAGCTCCCAAACTATCAAAACCACAATGGGATAAATGCATTTATAATTTAGTATGAAACATAAACCCCTAATATAGCCAGATGGAAAATATATTAATTATAAAAAAAATGTCGAAATAATCCAATCAAAAACCTCCTCTTTATTCTACACTTCTATGTAGATAAATATAATTGTTATGGTGACTCCCCAATTGATTCCAAGGTTTAATTCTATTCCATGTAATAATGATCTATAATCCTCATTAGCAATGACATATGTTGAAATGTGAACAAGTTCTAGAAACCATATATACAACCCCCACACAATTAGGACCCGATTTTTAAAGAAGATAGAAACATACTACATCACTAATTTATTCATTAATCACAGGAATTTGAAGTGAAATTTCATATGAAATTTTCAACCAACACATCTTCCTTTATAAAATCAATCACATAATACACGCACCACTAATGAATAGATATTTTTATCTAACATAATACAATGCTTACCCAAACTCATCTTGATCATGAATCATACTAAATGTGTTCTCGAGCAACTCCTTCTAGTGGGTGATAACCATATTCAAGATTCATCCCTTATATTTCCCAAACACATAAAATGAATGGAATGCTATTATGCATAAAATTTATTATCATTATCATTTAGTTCAATCATATGAAGATCTAGGAAATCTTCTTAATGGACCTCAACAACCCGAGCTACTCATATATGAAGACTATAAAGTACTCAAAAAATTCATGGAAAAATACAAATACAAGTAATATGGAAATTTTACCATATTTTTGTATAAATAAAATTACTAGTACACGTACATTAAAGATTCACACAATTTAGGCATGAATAAAAACCATCATGATTCATGAAGAACTCTATGTTTTCATTCCAAAAAATATTTCCACATCATAGAGCTATTTAATGAGGCCTATTTCTATTAATAGTATCATTAGGTCCATAAAATCCTATATCCTAGACGGTCTCTTTGGCATATTCGACATAAATTTTTTAAATAACCATGTTACACAACTAATTGATTAAATCAACATTGTTACAAAAACCAATATACACCCCATATCTAAACCATATCTTTTTACCACATAGTCATGACCACCTCTATCAAACGACACCCCTCTAGGAGTGGAATTGAAGAAATATAGAGAATGACACTTGAGTACCACCACCAGTTGGAATTATGTTTGCGGATAATATATGAGTGTATAAAAATATCTTAAATTTTAGTCATTAACATCTAAAAAAACTTGATCATGATATAGGATAAAAATTTAATAATCCCCCTTATATAAGATGATGATTGAAAAAACAATCGTCCCATAATTTATGATAATATTATTATAATAAATAAATATTGTAATTTTAATATCAAAATTAAATTCTTATGTTAGAAACTAATCAACATGTTATAACCCAGATAAAAATGTTTATCTCACTCCCAAATTTCCTCCTAGAAACCATAACTACATTTTATTAACATAGTGTGATAATAAAAATATAGTTAGTTTGCTAACACCCATTTTTTCTCATGACCATGTCAGAATGAATTGAAAAGGAACTAATAAATAAAAAAATAGTTATAAAGCACCCAAATAGCTCAACTAAACAATCCAAACCTCATGATGGGTAATCAACAAATCATGCATCTAATAATGTAATATTGTCTTAAATATATAACGACAATTATTCATTTATATTTACTCAATGTATTTCTACTATAACAATAAAACATAGATTATCATATAACCCCATATCATCAATACATATCACATCACAACCATCCATATTTGATGTGTTCGTGATGTGACCCTACCGACCCCAAAAACACAATATCTATCATTATATGTTGGAATCAATAACCATAAAATCATAGCCATATCACATAACATCTATCATGAAGACACCTAGTCCATCACATAAATCATTATCATAGACACATGGGTAATATATAATATCTCATCACAAAATTGTTGTAGTAGTATAGCATTATCATGAATAAAGTAAAAATTGTCCCATTTTCCAACCACACATGTACCCCACTAGATATCACATTATCACATTACCACAACCCTCATGGAAAACTCAATCTATAATCTATATCAACAATATAGATGGATGTTTTGGTAAGTTGGGGTCACCAGCCATAAATATCACCATCATCTTGAATGTTGGGGTAATAATAACAAACCAAATCCTTTGAGATTTTTTTATTAATATCAAACTCATGTGGGGTGTGCATAGATAAAATATAAAATATATTATATATTGATATCAAAGAATATCCAACATAAGGGATTATAACAACATCACTACAAAACCCCATAATAGAGAAACTACATCTTATGAATAATTTTTATACCTATACCACCACAATATATTACTAACAAAACATCCACCACAAATATAAAAACATTTCAACATTAAATCACATGTTCTCACAACTTCTAGATTTTATGAGTTTTTTTAACTACAATTTAAGAATTAATTTAATATAAAATTTATATAAATATTTCATTTATTATTCAGTTTATTTTATACAATTAGTAAACCTAAATTTCTACCCAAAAAATTCATTTAACAACAAAGGAATTTATATTTCGGAACTATATTTTACTCCATGGATATCCTTGAAACTCATACCACCACAACACAAAAGTTGTCACAAACCTCATATCAAATGTATCAATGAAACCAAATCAAACCACCAATTATCTGCCACTACTAGACAAAAAAAATCCACACAAAAAATTTCAGACATCAAAATAATCACTATATTGTTGAAATTACGCCACAACAACCACACATCCCATCCACCACACATAAAAACCACAGAAAATCTCCCCAAATTAATTTCCATGAAAAAAACCCATCATTTTTATGCACAACTCATTTTACACCCCATACAGCCCCCAATGTAACAACACAATATCCTACAACCCACAATGAAAACACCATAAACAAAACCATACAAATCATTGAATCCCACCTTTCGCAAATTTTGTTTTAGGGATAACATTGCATTACATTGTTAATTATAAATGGAATTATGGCACAAAAATGGATACTATGAGAAACCAATTTATTAGAAACATATACAATTTTAGTGTAAAAACCAATTACTTATTGACAAAAATGATTTCATGTTAATAAGTAATCTTGAATTAATGAGTTAAATTCATTATAAATATATTAAGTAATCATTAAAATCCAAAAAGATATATTTTAAAAAATCACTTTACTTATGTTGTTTTATTTAAAAGAATTATTTTTATATTATAGAAAATCATTTGAATTTTTTTTTATATTATAATATTTGACATTAAAAATATCTACAAATAATTTTTGATAATTTTGTAAACATATTTATATTACAATTAATAGTAAATAATTATTATTTTTATTTAAAACTAAATATTATTCTACTCTATTTATATTGTATAACTATTATAGGGACATGTTTAAAAAATGTCATCGTTTTATTTTGAGTTGATAAAATCAAAAACATTTTTTAAAATGTATTATATATTTTAATTTATGATTATAGAATTTTAGATTTATAAATATATTTTCATGAAATCGAATTTTTTATTTAGATTATTTAGGTTAATTTGTGATTAAATATTCCATCATTTCGAATTTTATTTTTGAAATCCTTATATTATAGTTGGATTATGTGGTTACAAATTTTGTAAATTGGCCCCTTATGTTTTAGTCAATATGAATAGAAAATTTAGTAGTTTTTCACTATATCAATGGTAAATTAGTTTTTTAATTGTTCGATATATAATGATAAGGCCTAGAAAATTATCCTAACACTTGTATAAATTCAATTTTATGTTTATATATTATATATTATCATATAAATTTCTAATTTTTAACCTTTTTATATCACATGGATGATATTATGTATATTATAGTATTTTATTTATGTAAAACTCAAATATATCCCCTGCTTTATTTATATACATTAAAAAAATTTCCCAATGGGATATATAGTGTTTATTCATTAATATAAATTGTATTTTACATTATATGGTATTTATATTTATCATGATAATTTATCTTTAATTTTTTTAAGATATAATATACATTAATAGATATCCAATACTAATATAGTAATTACTCAACTACTGAAAAATAAAATAAATGATATTAAACATTATTTAAATGAATATAATTTGAGATAAATAAAAAAAATTAATTAATCACTATTTCAAGATATGGATTTAATATTACAGTTCATTTGATTTTTATATGATCTCCTGGTATTTTAAATGTCAATGATATTTAAAAATAAAAAAAAATCATAACATGGATATTTTATAGAAAATAATATTTTATTAAAAGATATATAATGCACAAAAATAAAAAATCTGGTAATTTTATTAGGATAATTTTTAAAATATGAATAAAATTTCCAATTTATATTTCATTTTATTTTTATAATAATAAAATTAACCCTATAATAATAAAATTATGTGTTGTCATGGTAAATGATAATGGGGATAAACAGTGGTAAAAAACAAAATATATATATAGATATAGACTAAAAACCTATCAAATATTATTTGAAAGATTTTAAATAAAATTATTCAGATCCATTTGAAATTCAAAACCAATTAATGATAATTTAATTTTTGGAAAACTTCACATAGTTCCCATACACTCTTTTATAAAAAGGATCATATTCATCTCATTTATGACACATAAACCCTCATTTGGTTTGTATAATACCTGAAATAATACTTTCTATAATACCACCTCTATTTATAGAGTTATTTTATTTTTAATAGTAACGATCTAAGAGTTTTTAGGGGTTATGAAAATGAGGATTACCAATGATGTGGTATAGTTTTTTATGTAGAATGCATTAGTTTTGTTTCTTATTTCACCTCTATAAAAATATATTCAAAATTAGTAACTAATTAATATTAATATACTAAATACACATAGATATTATAATGTAAATTATAAAATACATATCCTACTCATCGTCCATCCAATGAGAAATGAAATGTCATTCGTGTGTACACAAGACATCCACCTCATGAAGAGATGTAATTCAATTTCCATAAATGTGACAAAAAGATAGATAATAATGGTGGAATTTACATTTACATATGATATTAATTACCTAAAAATGATTTCTAAATGATAATATACCTTTTAAACTTTTACATATCCATGCATTTCAAAAAAATAATGTCATTCATATGAACTTTTGGACTACCACCTTCATAGAGTAGTGTGATTCAGATATATTCACACAAAACTAAGATGATATATAATGGTATATTTAAATAATAAACATGATATATATAAACTTATGATAATTTTAGATTTATAAATGGAAATTTTCCCTTCATTTATGATTTTTAATAAATGGAAACGTTACACATGTGTAAATAGGACTTATTATCTCTATAATAATAACATAGAACACTATTAATAAATATATGAATGGGTGGATTTAAAATTATAATTGATGCAGAAAAATTATAATTATTTTATGATTATTATTTAAGAGATGGTGAAATAGGGACCGTTATGTCCATATCAACATACCATTGTAATATTGGAATTATGTAGAAAATAACAAAAAATAACTTACCTCAGCAATAATGATTATTTTATTGTAAATAATAGGATAAAAAAATATAAGATTAATAATAAAAATAATTTATATCTTAATAAAATATATATTAAAAATAATTTTAATATTCCATTTTATAAATAATGTACAGGTTGATTCGGTCTCAAGGTGAAAGACATTAATTTAAGAAACTTATTCTTTTAATGTTTCCATTATAAAAATCATTTATATAAAAAATTTATAATAATAAATAAAAAAAGTATTTTTACTATATAATAATTTTTACTATATTTTTTAAATTTTTTTTTACAAAATAGTTTGAATTAAATATTATTTTCATTTTCTAAAAACATGAAATTAGTTAAATTTAGGAAAAAAATACAGAAGGATTGTATCTTTCAATTTATATTCAGTGAGAGATTTAACCCACCTTTATGAATAATTTTTCATTTGATGAATCCATTATATTATTGTATTTTTATTTTCAAAGAAGTTTTTTCCTTTTTTGTATGTGGTTATTTTTATCAAAAGTGATTTTTCATAAGGAATGTATTTATAATGATAGCATTCATGTTTTATGATTATGAAATTTTTCATGTTAATTTTTTGATATCAGAGGTAATAACTTTACATGAATTCATAGATGGTATTGTCATAACCCGATAATATAATGGTAATGTTTATGTTGGAATTTGACAGTGATGAATATTCAATGATTAACTATACTTGTTACACCAAGTATAAAAATAATTGTTATTGAAAGTATGACATGGATTTTTATTTCACATATAGACATTAGGGTTAACATACAAGTATGTATGATAAGAAAATGATTCCACATGTTTCTCGTATAATTTATTTATTCATATTATATTTTTACACAAATTTGTGTTTTAATAATTAATATTGTTATGTTTAAGTTCAACGGAAACTGTCAGATAATTTTTTTATTGATGAATGTATAACTTTGTTAATATACTATCATGAGATTATGATTTTTTCATAGAAACAAATATAAGTTTTATTAATTCAATTATTATTAATTATGAAATGATTTATTGAAATTATTTGGGAAAAATGTTATTTCTTGGTTATGAAATAATTATTTTATTCCATATGTTCATTTTGAATAATAAGCTTTTTTATAATAATTCAGGGACTAATGGTTTAGTTTATTGTTTTTTAAGCCCGATAAAATTATATTTGTTCTCACTAATTATTTTAAATAGTTTTTTCATAAGTATTAAGTTTGTGTAACAATAAATTATAATTAATAATAAAAATTGTTATTATTTTTATTTAAAAGAAATCATACATTATGTTAAAATGATATATATGGTGATAAAGTATACTAATTAAGAAATGTTCACAATTTATACATATGGGTTTTATATGTAAGATTTATGTATTTAACGCATTTAAATCTAACCCTAAAATAAATTTGGAAATGAGATAATGTAAAGTCTAGGCAGAAGACACTATATAATGTTATTTGAATAGAAATTTCATTAATTCTTATATCCGATAATTTTTTTTAAAATACTTGAAGTTAGGGTAATTTTAAGGGAATAAAATTAAAATATTTTGTCTTTTTGGAAATGTTATAATAACATAAGATTTGAGCACAACCATGTTACTTCATCAATGACTTGTATTTTTATAAGGGTTTCCCATAATGTGATCTGGGGAGCTAAATTTATAAGGAATTTAGAATAAGGTATTATATTGATTCAAAAAAAAATAATGGATTGTATATGTATATAAGTTTTTTTCTAGTAGTTGAATAGTTCAATTAAGATATTAACGATGGGGGGTAATTCATGAATGCAATTATCTAGATATTACATTAATAAAAAATATTATTGAGGAAAACATTAATGGAAAAAACTCTATAGAGGATGAACATATGATGTAAAAGAAATTATGATAATTGATACAAATGGGGGATGCTTTAGTTTTCATTAATGAATAAAAAAATTACTTCATTAAAAATACATGCAAAAAATATTATCTTCAATATTTATTGTATAATAAATAAAATTTAACCAACCTTGAATTAATAAAATAAAAATGAATTAATATCATATCTAATTTAATTTCATGTGAATATTGTTTTATATATTGAGAATTTAGAAATTTATTTAATTGATGAAAATATATTTTATGAAATAAAGTAGGAGAAAATGAATACTTTTCAGAAAGTGGGTATGAATCAGTTAAAAAAAGTATTTTAATAAAATATGTTTTCGTATTTGTCGAATTTTTGGTTAAATGAATAATTTAGAAATCCTTATCATATCTAGGAAGTGTTTTTAAGTTGTATGTATCTGAATATAGACAACTATTGTAATAAAAATAAATGGTAGGGGAAATATTAGTTTGAATAAACAGATAGTAAAACATTTCAAATGTGTTGAGTTTGGGAATTTTGCTAAAATGTAATGAAATGTGGACTCAAATTATTATAGGAATATTTTATATAATTTTAATCTAGCTGAGAAATATTTTCAAAAAGATTCAAAAATTTATAGGATGTGAATTGATGTTGTATCATGTACATTTCATGGTAATTATGATTAGAATGATGAATTTTTTTAGTCAACATCATTACAACTTATCATTTTTAAAAACAATTCTTATAAATGAGAAATTACACATCATGAAATAAATAAAAAACTAATGGAAAAAATTATAAGTTGTATCATGATGGGAAAAATAGATTATAATAATTTTATATTCACTGTATGTGGATCAAAATTTCCTAAAAACCATATTATACTTCAATTAGAAGAGTTTGATTTCATTTTTGTAATGGATTGGATATCAATTTACCACGATAATATTGATTTTTAAGTTAATGACATTTTTTAGAAGTAGAATAATTATGTGTATATTATTGGACCGATACCATTGATAATATATTAAAAATCTGAGAAAATATTGAAAAAATAATTGAATGTTATCATTCAAATATTATTTCGATTAAGGTAACTATATAGATTAATGATGTTCTTCTTGTATATTAAAATGTTGATTTTTCCTAATGATTTTCTTGGTCTTATAACTAATTTTTAATTTTAATTTAAAATTGACATAGAGCTAGAATGAAACATAATTTTAAATCCCCATTATCAAAATGCCCAATAAAATCTCCTAGAACAAAGAAATAGTTTACACGAGTATCTAAATAATGATTTTTTTCATATAAATTCAACATGGGGGGAACTGTTTCTATTTTCAAAATGAATTTGGTTTTATGAGGCTTTTCGTTGATTATTGATCATTGATTTATATTAATTTTAATTACAACTATATTTTACCTCATTTCGATGAATTAATTTATTAGCTCTATAAAGCTCATTTATTTTTAAGTATTGAATATAGATCTAGGTTCCATAAACTGATAGTGATAGAGGATTTCAATCAAAGAACAACATTCTACAATATATAGTGAAATTATAAGTTTTTTTAGCAATATTTGGACTGAAAAATCCCCCATTGGAATTTATAGATCATATTAATCGTTTATTCCATGAACCATGGATAAGAATATACTTGATTTTATTAATGATATTTTTTGTTATAAATGTAATGGGGATCATAAAAATATATGTATATTTTTTAAAACCCACATTGAATGTATTTTATATTTAATATTTTGAATATGTTATTTTTAATTTCAACAAATTTCATTTCGTAGAAAAATTGTATGTAAATTTTGAATAATAGTTGGTTCCTAAAAAAAATCACGTTTTTTAATTGCCAATAAAAAAAATTGATACCGATATTCATTTTATTATTATAATTATGAGTATATTACTATAGTTTCCTAGAAATCATTTCTTTTTATCTATCCCATCAAAATGATATCCTAAAAAAGTTTAATATACTTATAGAAACACAAGAATATGATTAATGATGCCTATAATAAAATATATGATTAATGAATAATCTAATTCATATAATTTCCCTTGAGGACTGGTTTCTTTTCATCTCTGTTGATGATTCATTAATGGAAATTAGTTGAGTCCTTAGGAGGAATGATTAGGAAATTTATTATAAATAATTTCGACTAAAACCTCATTAGTTAAATTTTCCTACATAGATATGAAATTATAAGTTTCATTTTATTCCTTTAAATTTTGGTGAGATTATTTATTTATAGATCCTAGGAATTATATACTATCCATACTTATTTTAGGTATATATTCACTCATAAATAGTTTACCAAGATATAGAGGATTTGAATTGAATTACTAAAGGACTATGAAAAATAAATTATTACCATCATGTAATTAGAAACAAGTAATTGATTATTATGATTGAAAATTAATGTTATATTAACCATGATACATTTGTAACATGTCCCTTTGGTTTAGTATTTGATAAATATTTTCCTTGAATTTTTGGGCTCATAATATTCCATTATTTTGATTCATATTTAAAAGCCACAATCTCTATATAAAAGAAAGAATATATGCCATAAAAAGGACAATGAGTTATAGAATAAATTATTTTTGTAAAGAAGGATATGATTCATGAATTTAATGTTTATAAAAAATGGGTTTTCAAATTTGGAAAGGGATTATGGGGACATTTTTATTCATATTGGAAGAGTGTATTATTTTGTAAAGACCATAGTTCCCTAGATTCTATTAATCTGGGAGGAACTTTGATTTATAAGGAACTTCATGAGTATTACCAATTGGATTTAAATAAAGAAGTTACAACTAATATTGCCTAGAAATTATTGGAAAATTAACATGTAAAATAAAAATGAATATTGATGAATAAAATCATTTATCCTTTTTTTATTTTATAGATGAAAAGGTGAAATATATTTCTAAATAACATTTTTTTATTTCCAGAAAAAATGTTGTAAATATAATGTGATTTTAGTTGTTATTGATTATATAATAAAATATACTCATTGTATTCCCATTTGGGATATTATTCAGTTTTATCATCCTTCCCATCCTTATATTAACTACATGGTATGTTTGTATGGTATTATTCTCTCTATTGTATGTAAATACAGTCCTAGGATGACCTCATATTAGTGGAATGGGCATCTAAAGTCTGCGTAATGAATTAAATTTTATTATAGATTTTCATACATAATATTATTAACACACTGAGAGAAAACATAAATCCTTAGAAGATGTTAGTTGTTCTTGTTAAATTCATTAACGCAGAATGTTGGATCAAAATATTTCTTTATTTTAGAATTCATATAATAAAACGTTAATTCTAGAATAAAGGTATAACCTTTATTATGTATTATAGGGAAATAATTGACTAACTCATTCATTTTGGGATGAAATACGGGAATTGTAGTTGATTGGAAAATAACTGGTAGAGAATGTGGCTATGAATATTAAAATTATTCCACAATATATGATGACATGATTTTGAAGGTATGAATGATTTGTGTATAACATGTAGTATAAAAATTCAATTGAGGTAGGATATTAGGTTTATCTAAAAATATTACAATTGAAAATATTGATGCATTTTGGTAATTTGGGAATTCTAAGTCCCAAATTCTTTAGACCTTATGAAATAATAGTGAACCATGCATTAGTCTACTATAGTGTTTCTTTTCCTCTTAGTTAATCTATGATAAACAATGCATTTCATGTTTTGATGTTAACGAAAAATGATCTAGAATCACCTTTGTTTATCCCTTAGGTAGTTTATTTGGTAAATATAATTCATGATGTGGACCAAAATGGTCAAATTAATGGTTGTTTGTGGAAAATATTTCATAATAATTTTATTCACTTGATAAATGTTTCCTAGAGAACCAATCAATTTGAAGAAGAATTTTGGGAATCTGAATATCATATAAGGCTGAGAATCCCCACATAATTTAAAATGGATTAACATTAAAAGAAATAATCTTCCAATATGGGTGAGAATGTAGCGCCACTAGAGCTGATATAATAGTTCTTTAATATTAATTATTTTAAATATTATTATGTAATTAAATATTTATATTAATTATTTGATTAATTTTTAATTCTTAAAATAATAAATAAAATAGTTTTATTTACCTTTTTGTCTATATTGTTATATTAAAAAAATTCAACTTAAATATATGTAATTCAAATAAATTAATATCATTTTTGAATTCATCGTGTCAAAATAATATTAGATTAAATATTTAAAATTTTATGAAATTTTACATTTTTAATTAATAATCAATAATTTGTATTTTCAATAAAAAATTGTATTCTATTTTAGTTTTATGAAATGGAAAAAGAATTTTTTGGTTTAGTTTAAATATATTATAAAATTTTGTTTATTTAAATTAAAATAATAATTTTTTTAAATTAATTTCATATTACATATATTATAAAATAAATAATATTTTAAAATGGTATTTTTCTGAAAACCTATTTCCCATACATTTTTTATAGTTAAATGATATAATAAATTAAAAAACATGGATGATTTTATCTATAAAAATTGATTCCATATTTTGATTTAGTGGGTAAAAATTTATTAAATATGACCCTGTTATTATTGGTCAATATGAATAGTAAATTTAGAAGCAAATCCACGTTTAATGGTAAATCAGATAATTTAATGGTAAAAATAAAATTATAAGGGTAAAATATTTAACTTAAAACATCTATAATTTTTATTTGATGATCATATCTTGTCTATAATCATATTAATAAATAATTTATTACCTTTTGAGGCAACTTGGAATAGATTATTTTATTTATATTATTTTATTTAATTGTTGTTAACAGTGACACCCTGTTATTATTAATAACAAGAATATTATTAACACTGGTTCATCTTGAAGATATACATGACAATGAATATATTTTTTCAAATATAAATGATTTATCCTCATTGTTAAAATTTATTTTATAATTTTAGAATACAAATAATTAAAGTAAATTCTATCTTAACACCAATGTAGTTATTTTTTAATTATTAAAATGACATTATAAATTAAATTAAATATATTAAAATAAATTATTTTTGATATAAATAATTTTATAAAACAATTTCTACATTGGAATGAAATGGTATGGATATAAATATATTTTTTTCAAATTTTAGTTGATTTTTAAAAATTACTATAGTCAATATAATGAATTAATATCAAAAATTGACATAATATATATTTTATTATAAATAATATTTTATAAAATGGTATAAAATTAAAATAAATATTAAATGAATAAAATTTTTTAGGATGATGATTTAATTATTTTCCATGATTCACTCACTGAGGGTTTTTATTTTTTAGAGTCTATATTAATGATCGAAGGTGAAAAATCCATGATGACATGGTCTAAGGTGAAGAAGTTAAATAGTGGTAAAACCAAAAGATAATGATCAAAATATTTCCAAAAACTGATGATCTTTTATTTTATGATGTGACTTTAGTCCAATAATTGTATTATATTCTGAACAAGACAATGTTTAGAATTTTATTATATTTAATTATATTAATTTAATATTCATTCAAATTCAATGATTAGACCTCCAATCATTTATTAAAGGAAACATATTATTGTATATAATTACACCTAATAACTGATTTGTTTCAGAAAAAAAACCTATAACAATAATTTTTATGAATCCATAATATCATGCCAGATGTATTGGTTTTAGTTTCATAATATATGTCTATTATAAAAATTAATTCATTGTGGAAATGAAATATCATGAGGATAACCCAATTAACACCATATTACATAAGCTAATGAAAATTTTATGTTGGTTAAAGAAAATAAAATTACATAAAAGAAACATCTACATATACTAAATATTGGATTTATTTCCAACACAATCAATATCCCCATGATAATTAAGGAAAAAATACAACATTTGACCATTTTCCCCACAAGAATAACATGAAAATAAGAATCCAATTAGAGATTATTTGAGTCCACATGCCTCACGATGATGAGAAAAAATCAATAGTGATCAACTACAAACATGTTGAAACCTCCAATATATTAATGTGTAATTAATTTGGACTATAGGTTTACTCCAAGATACAAATTTAAAATATATATTAAGAATATTAATGCATGTAAGAAATAAATATTCTAACATATTCATTCTTATTCACTTCCATTTATGTATAATGATTATTATAGTGGATCAATAAATGACCACAAGAAACAATTTCTCTTTAATACATCATGATTTAGAATCTTAGTTTAGGAGGAAAGAAAATGAAAAGTGTAAGAGGTTAATGAACAGTATATAAAACTCCCACACACTCAGGATCCCCTTCTGAAGGGAGATAAAATATTTCCACTTCAATTCTTGTATCATAGAATATATAAACATTAAAACTACATCTAAAATCCAAGACGATATAAGTCTTCATCCATTTGTTCTGTAACATAAAACCACAACCACTAATGTATAGATCCCCACAACTAACTTATTATTGAATAACCCAAAAATCAACCAGATCTCGAATTAGAATTAATGATATCTTTAGATTCTCTATCCAGTGATCCATCACCAAACAAGGGATGATTCACTTATAATTTCCCAAAATATTCCATGGAAAGTCATGAAAATCCCCCACCAATATTCATCATATTCTGTGTTAATCTGAAAATGATCATATAAATTCTCATGCTAAACCACAAAAAACAGATCTACCCAGAGACAATGACGATGAGGAACTCTTTATAAATAATGAAAAGACTTAACTACCCAGTTTTCATATTTTATTATTTGTTTATTTGAATAATTATTTTGTTCAACAAACCTTCTACATCCCCTTTTATTAGAAAGTATTATAATGCATTGTGCTACTTGAACCTCATGTAGGTATCTTACATGCAAATAGGTCCCCCACACCTAATCACGTTATGAGTCTATAGTCCACGAAAGGGATTTAAGAGGCCCTAAAATATAATTACATAGCCGCTCTCTAAGTCCTAAGCCATATACCATGATTAAATATCCCAGTTACCCTACTAAAAAATTCAATATTCCTAGTTTCTAATTCCAATCTCCAACCTATCTCTCAACCGTATCTTTATTCCACACATTCATGACTCTCTCTATATAAATCTACCCCTCATAGTATGGAGTTAGTGGATTATTGTTAATGACCCCCAATTACTTCCTTATGTAGGAATGTTTAAGTTTAATTTTCTAAGGGTATATAAATATCACAAATAATACGAATTACCATTAATAAAAACAATGATTAATAGATATGATAAACACACACGTTGAAACTCCAGCATATAATACATAGTTAAACATAATGGCATCCAAAAAATAATAATAATGTCATAATTTTAAATAAATATATACATTTTAATTGAAAAACATATTTCCTATAACAATGATTCTACAACAGGTAATACCCCATCTATAAATTTCGATATCATCCCCCACAGACCTCTTAAAAGATTGAAAAATAGTATATTAACATATAGTTATCTTAAAAATATAAATAATATGTTCATTCTAATGTTAACTCCAGAAAATATGAAAACGAATCCTTGAAGCACCAATTAATAAATAAAAGATCGATGATGATCCTTAATGGGTAATCTATCTAATCCTGACCTATTTATGGCTTATTTCCATGGTGATGCATCTAATAAAAATAATATCGTGTTCAAAAGATAATGTTTATTTTTTTCTATTTCCTCAATTATTTTTTTCTATACCAGTAAAAAATAAAACATTATGTACTTCTATACCATCCATACACATCTCACCACAACCATCAATCTTTTTTGTGGTCAAGAATAAACCTACCTACCATACCCACACAATTCATTTCATCATATAATATAATCATTAATAATCACATAATATACACATCACATAACTAATCACATGATAACACATAGTACATAATTTCATATCACTATCAAACACAAATCGTCCATGTATCATGTCTCCTCACAGAACTGGGGTAGTATATTTTCTTCAACATGAAGAAATTATCATTGATCCCTTATGCCAACACAAGTGAACCCTCGAAATATGTCACAACCCTCTCCCACATGAGATACTACAATTATTGGAGATAGATATTGACCCCTGAGTCCCACCTCTTGTTGTCCCTATGATGATAACTGGCACCAATGTTGTACAATTATAACAATATCGAAGGAAATATCATTTATAGTAAAAAATGATTTGAAGATATGATGATTGAAACATAAATTACTCCAGAAAATATACATATTGAAAAAAAACCATCTAACAATTCATGTCTAAAAAAATATTTGAAGTAAAATACTCTAATGTAAATACAGAAAAACAAACATGAGTAGCAACACATCAGCAATCCTAGGATATATCTAGAGATGCCCAGTATGGTAAACATATTTTTAATAGAAACATGAAATCATTTTTAATATATGTAGAATTAGAATATAGTTATACTCACTTGGAAAACCAACGTCTCTCATGCATTGGTAGAAGAGGGAGCATGGATTATTGTGTATCTAGACGTCAATCCTCCTATATAGATATTGGGAAAGACACACCATGTATGACTATTTGTATATTGGCAAATAGAGCATGACATTGGTGTGGTGTATAATGAAATGACATGGAATATACAATGTATATATACATATGTATAATTCCATAATGACCCCAATTATGTGATTCACGATGATCACCAAACAACATAAAAGGACCCCCATGACAACAACCATGTCTAAATGCACAACCCAAAACATAATGACCACAAGCCAAACTATATTACCAGTCATTAATTATTATTTGACTGTTTTCTATATTATCTATTTCCCAATAATTTAATCAAAACATGTATATTGATTTTTATTCTAGGGTAGTTATTATTTTCAACCATACATATCGTGTAAGTACCATAACACAAAACACAACGGCTGTAAAATGATTCATAATGTCATCTTCTATATCTAAATACATCTTCCATTGCATTATCAATTAAAAAAACACCACATCCCTTATTAAAAATAATATCTCATCCACTAGACCTCACATGTAAAATCAAACACCACAACACAGTAGATATTCAGATATAGCAGATGAAATCCTTTTCAATTGATCATTGTTAATCAAGTGTCTTATAAAAAATAATGTATGATCCTTGTGATGCAATTTTACTAATCAAATGTACATGGATAACTAATTATAGAATATGTGACATCAACATCCGCACAATGAGCTTGTATTCCCCAAAAAATCAAATTTTTCGCAAACATGGAACACAAAACCATGATTTTAAATGTGTAACTAGACACTATTATTCAAAAAACCAATTAAAATATCAATAAATATATGTCCAAACATCACATTCCTCTTGCACTTATATATTTATTTTAGACCAATTATAATATATTTCCTATTTTAGAATTGAATATCTTCACATGGATAAACATTAATATACACATTACATATTATAAAACTTTTTGAAATAAGAAATAAATTATTCCATGAAAAAATATTATCAATACCAACCTACTGCACTAATATCATTGGTGCACATATAGAAAAAATTGAATACAGAAACATTAATCATCTATCATAACCATGTTACATGATTCTTATTTTATGAGGGATATATGGTATCTATTATTATGATAATTAATTTCTGAAATGTAGGTTTAATGATATTTTCTTTAAATCACGACTTCAAGAAATTAGTTACTATTTTAAATTTCCATTAACAGATGATCTCAAAAAACATTTTTTTTATCATATAAAATCCTTCAAACATTAGATAAAATTATGATATGATTGGTCACATTTTAATTAGTATTGAATCAAACTAAATATACCATTAAACCTATTTATCCTTATAATAGACATAAAAATGGTAAAATAGAAAACCTTGAATATTCTGGAAATTCATTAAATTGGGTTAAATGAGACACCATTAGGTGAGTTATTGATTTCATGTAACCACAGAATTAGTAACATTAAAATGATTCCATTATAGATAGTCACTGCTAGAATGTCACTTCTAGATGAGTCTCTTTTAGTGAGTCACTATTAGATGAGTCACCGTTTGGATGAGCTAGCTCTAAATGAGCCACCAAAAGGTAGGATTACTCTCAGGATTAGTAATCATTAGGATGAGTCACTGCTAGGATGATGCACCGTTGGAAAATTTTAAATTTTGAAAATTGAGGGAATGATTCCCCATTGGAAGGAGTCACAGATCCCAAAAACAATTTGACCACAACTAGATACCCTTAAAATTGTATTTTTAGAAATTTAATGATCAGGATAGTCTATAGAATTATGTAAGATACCCCTCAAACTATTCTTTCCTGGGATTATTCAAAACCACCCTCCATGAAATATTAGGAATGACCAAACTAGACATCCCTCTACATAGCTCTCAAACTTCATATTACAACTCAAACATATCTACCAACTAAACCCTCTAGTTGAAACCCTAATATCAACTTAAAACAATACCATACAAGACATAGGAACTAAAGAACCCAATCCTTGATTTTATGATATTATCTACTATGTGTAGAACATACTCACCCATAAGGGTATAATCACATTTTAGAAGAATTAATATTAATTCGGAATCTAGTAATCCATTTTTCTCATATCATCCAATCATCAAACATCAAAAAACCTAAAAGACACATAACCTCAAGGTGGGATGAAAAAATAACCCATAAAACCTCATCTTCAGACAATCACATCAAATTGAAAAGTATGATAAGCGAAAACTAAAAACAACTATAGCTACTGGTCTTGCATCTGTGTACCATGCTCCAAATTACTCTCCTCTATGATACTATGCCTCCATATAACAAGAACTAGGGGAATGGTTTATCTATTTATCATTATATTTTGATTGTATTAGATCCTCATTGGATGATCCGTCAATGATTCATCATCCTTAATGTACAACTCTCCATAGTAAATGAAATGGGAATCATTGTCAATTCAACGATATAGTATAGAAACATGATAGTCATTGGTGATACATTGTATTCGTAGTGGTAAAATCAATCGATATTCCACCTCACTAACACTCCCAACACCTCCAATGATCCATCAATTTGAGGCATGAGATTACTCCCCTTACTGGATATCTACATCCCATTTGGCAGAAAAATCCATGAGATTTCATCCAAATTATACATTAGGATGTCTAAGGTTTGTAGAAAACCACTAGGAATATGATTCTATGAATTTTATCTTTGGATAAACCAAGAACATTTTCACAAACCCTACTATTTCTTAAATAATCCCAGACCACAAAAAAATTTCCCTTCTATCATGGTACATTTTATAAATTACCATTTTACTCCCAAAGGTGACCTATAGAAGTAGTGATGAACTACCGAGTACTTTTCTACAGATAAAAAAAACTCCCATGAATCAATAAATGGTTTTATCCATCTAGTGACCATCCCTATGGAGTAACCCTGGGGCTAACACGATCACAGAAAACCCCTACCTCTATGTCTCTCCGCTAAGAATCATCCACATACTGCATCAGAGAAGTCTAAACAATTATACGAATAAAAAAACCTCTACCACAATCCACCCTTTTAATTATTTACAGGTATACCAAATCATCCATATCTCCCTAATTCCTCTACAGATCCACAAAAAACATCATTTTGAGACTTTAAAAAAAATCATATGTTAAAATACCTTTTCATAAGGTGTAGTATATTTACAAATCATAGTCCAAAAGGAAATTTATCCAGATCTTCTATTTTAGATTTATCTCAATCTCAGAAAATATATTCCTCAAAATCTTATGATCCATGGACAAAACAATATGCTCTTCAATGAGGTAATTTAATGAAAACTATACTGAAAAAACAAGAACAAGTAGATTTAGATCATTGGTGGAATAATTTCATTTTTGAGGGGGAAATTTCCAAGACCCCTAATAGATATATTCCTTCTACAACATTATGATGCATCCCAAACCAATAAGGAAGGTGTCACAAAACACCAAAAATATTACCCCTTCATCAAGTAGATGAATATCTAGAGCACTAACCATCATCAGCTTCATCTAAGGAATGATTCCAATAAATTATTGGTCTACATTTAATATTGATATTTATTGGGAGATTCTTTATATTGGGAAGTTATATATGAAAAATATTTCTCAAATGTCTGATAATAGATTTCAAGTCCATGAAATATATGAATCTCTAACACATTATTGGATTTTTTTCCATGAAACATTTCCTCAGCCTTAATTGGGTCAAATTGCACACCCTGTTGAGACACCAAATGTGAAAGGAAATGGTCATCGTATTTCCACAACATAGAAATTAAAATCATTCTCATAGATATATTGGCGTTGATGAACATATAAGAGAGCTCAGAGATGCATGACATGATCCTCTTCTAACATGGAGTAAATGAATATTTCATTGATGAATACGATGAAGAAATTTTATAAGATCTCATGAAACTCAAATTTCTTGAGCCCTAAGCATATGGTTTGTGTGTTCGTAACATCAATATTCATGACTATAAACTCAATGTTTCCATAAATGAATATCAATGTATTCTTTGGGATATCATCCACCTTCTCCCTTAACTAATGATATCAAGTTCGTATAAAGATCATTGAAAACAAATTCTCCCCTATCAGTTGGTTAAAAAGATAATTGATTCTTGGATGTGGGTATAGTTTATTGATTTTCCCCCTATTAAACATCTTGTAGTCTTTGAACAACCTTTTACTACCATCTTCCTTCTTGAAAAACAACATTGTAGTATCCCATAGAGGCATACACGGCCAGATTAATCCTTCTTTGATTAGATCATCAATCTTAATCCTAAATTTCATCAAAATATAGGGTTCCGTCTCGTAATGACCCACAGAAATTGTTGAGCACCATGCTTTATGTATATCACAATATAAATGTCATGTCGATGGGTTGTTCCCCAGCCTCCTCTAGGTAGAAGTTGTGTAACTTTTTGATGACCCTTAGAACCTCTACCATCAGAGCTACCACTAATTCCCCCAAAATCTCATCCAATAATGAAATAAGGCCTCTAGATGCTGGCTAACCACCTTGCAACATTGCTCATAATAAAAAACCTTTTGATGACCATCCATATCCAATATTTGGATTCTCCTCTAAATTATGTCAATAACATAATGAATAAAATACAACCATCTTATGTAAAGGTTGAAATTTTATGGATGCATCTCATGAAATAAATTATCATAATAGAATTGATGTTGCCCCATAATTAGTTTTCACCCCTAACACACATCAATAAATATGGTATGGCCTCCAACGGGAAGTGAAAAAAACATTGGTCTGGGAAGCCTCTGAATTTATAGTTCCAATTAAATGAGTATAGTGGGTTCCACAAAGGAGTATAAAACTAAAAAAATGAAATAAAACCTAGATAACCATAAATAATAAACTTATCATACCACTAACGATCAATATATCATATGGTTTTTCTATATATCCTACATATAATTGGCCACACCCACCTCCCATGATTCTACACCATTGAAATATTCCATGAACAAGCTGGGGTCATGTTCTTTATGATCTATGAACCTCCTGAGTTAAGCCCTTATCTCCCTCATCTACCCAAACTAGACAATATACACTTCTCACCGACTATTTGAATGGGCTTTCTAGTAAATATAGTTGAGGATGGCGTTGATCTTTTCCACAACATCCAAACTGATATTGATCATCCATTGGGAAATGATGTTAAAGATTGTTTTGAACCCCTTTAATATTCAAATAATATCTAAACCCATAGGAAATGCTCCAAAACTTGATGTTTCAATGGGATGAAACTGATGTTGACCCCTATCTAGTTGAATCGTCGATGAAACATTAAAACATTTCATCCACTGATAACAATTCTCTTTATGGAACCCTTATGTATCCTCCCTCATGGAAACTCACATATGAGTGAATTGACTACTAGGTATATTGGAATCCTAAATATGTAATTGACTAGTAAATCATATGATGGAGTTCCTCCTCAAGACGCTTCACTTGGGACTCCTCATTCAGAAAATGATCTATGGTGATTTAGAAAAGGTCCTTGAACTTATAACCATGCTCCTACAAAAACATACTACCTAGCTAAATGTGGAGTATCACCAATCTCTTATCATCCTTCAATGTTGGTGTGAGGAACTATGCCCAAAACACCATCTGGAAGTATGCATAGGAAACATATTCCTCCCTCTACAAACAAATGTACAACATCTACCACTTACATGCATCTCCTAACATTTGAAAAATGGAAAAATTGACCATATACCCCATCAAGGTTTGGATAAGACCATAAGTGATCTATTTCTCCTCTATCCAACTACCTTTTTCTATTTTTTTAATTCTAGACTCTTACTATTGAAATTACAACAGTAAAAATCATAAATCATTCCCATCAATAAACCATCATTCTAGGCTAGATCAACCATCGATTGATCAACCAGGTTAGCCTTTTGATCCTTGGAAATATAATTCAGACATGGACGATGACTATAATCTACAATTGATATTGATACAATGAATTCCAAATTATGATATTATAAGTTTGTATTATAATATATTTTAAATATCTATAACTTATTTTATACATTTTATCATTCCCCATACAACAAAATTTTAGAAAAACAAGTCATCAGGATGAGTACACCTATCATAGGCCTCTATCATGCATGAAGTCACATCTCACCTTGTCTTTCGATAATATCATAGTTTGAGCACTATATCATTGGAATGGCTAAAATCTCATGTCCTAGAATGTACCTTAGCCTATGCCACAAACCGAGGTCAATTGACACTATTTCAATATCAAACCATGCATTCCACAAAATTCCAAACTCTGAACTTTACCATATACATCAAACATCACATTGATAAAACACTATCATGACCCCACCCTTTAAGGATACAACACTGAGGGAGAGAGAAAATGTCCCCATAGAGTCACCTTCAGTTGGAACCGGGGTAGAGAATAGAAATAAGAGTGAACAATTATCACAACATGGGATGAATTGCACAATATAATAAAATAATAATCTACAATAGTATGATAAATCCATAATGAAACCATGAAGTATATTTATAAATAAATCCAATAATTATCCAACAATTCTTGTGAAAATAAAAATAATAAAAGAACACATATCCAATATAATTCTAAAAAACAGAGCTAGAGGACCGACAAGTCATATGTCAGATTTTATTACTTGTAACGCCCATCATTGTACATTTAATCCCCCGAGAAAAATAAAATCATATTTTATATACGTAGGGTGAATATACCTGTATACTAAGTAGAAAAAAATTCTCTCATGCACAATTGGAAGGAGAATACTAGTATATCCAATAGAAAACTGTAGAACCAAATAGCTCCTGACAAGTAGACTAACCAAAACCCCAACCACTCTAAGGCACTCTCACAAAATAATGAAACCAAATAATATAATATAACATAATCATCATAAATGATAGGGTACCCTATCTATTATTAACCAATTATTAGACACTATAAATCCCTAAAATACAATTTCATGGTTCTCCTATCTCTTTCAAATATATAAAATCACATCCATCACGCACACACCTAGAAATATCTCACATCACACCCCTCCACCCCACCTGTATTATCACTACCCATTACATATCTCCTGAACACACCTAGTCCATAACAACACATCTCATAACACCCACACAAACATGGTCCATCATAGAACATATCAACATAATGACATCTGGGAAAACACAACACATCTCACCAAGAAGATTCCCGGGAAAATACGACACATCGCATCCCTACGACTCATAGGACTGCACTTCTCAACATTTCCAAAAACACTAAGGACATTATCATTTGGGGGAGGGAGTTGGGAAGGGTGGGTGTCTAGTAATACATCCTTCCACTAGAATAATTGGAATGACACCCCTCATGTCACTATGTGGGTGTCCACACAGAGTCCCGGGAATGGGAGGGTTGTGTATATATATCATATAAAATATACAATGCATACATAAATATATACAAATACACACAAACCCTACCTATAGGTTTACATACATATCAACAACCAACATTCAATGACCCCAAAATCCACTACCATGACTAAATGCAAATTCTTAAACAAGCAGAATAGAAGCCACATATTTTCCAGTCGTCAATTATTATTAAACAATTTTTCATATTCTCATTTACCAACCCATTAAATCAAAAAAAATATATAAATTTCTATTCCATTAGAACTATTATTACCATCTATATCATATTGGAAACTGAAAAAAAAACTAAAAACTCAATGTTAGTGAACTGAAACAACATCCCAATCACTATTTCCAATTCAATCTGGAAGATGTTGTATGTATTTTATGTTTCCTAGACCACCCCTAGCTGATCCCTGTCATGATCCTGGAGATGGTGGTCACAAATTAGTGTAACTAAATGAGGTTGTATCCTATTTCAGAGATGATTTAGGGATGATTATATTAAGATTATTATATTATATATATTATAAATTATAATGAATGATAAATGTTTGAGGCATTGAATTATTTACCAAAAACTCATTAGTGATCTACAGATTCCATTAGAGCCCATGGATCAATAATAAAATTTAGAGACTCATAAATGTTGAGATAGAGTAATCACACATGGAATTAGATAGTGTGACCTGAATTTTGATAAAGCCAAATTCACATGGGATCTCACCATAAGTTGGATGAGGACTAATGAAATTATCTTGTGTGAGGAAAACGTATCATGGTTCATATACAAATTGACTATGAATACTATATATTGTGTTGTAATCATGTTTATGGGTTGATGTTTTAAATCAATATATAGTTTTAATTATAAAAATAATTGGATATACTCATTCATAGGAGGATTAAACTAATCACTCACATGTGGGGTAGTATTTTCCCTAGCACGAAAAATGATACAATCCACAAACTACCTATATTTGTTGTTGAGTATGTGAAAGTATTCCATGAGTATATGTTAGTATTTACGAAAAATAGTGATATTTATTTTAGTATATACATTACATCAGGCAGATCATTGATATGTACACTATCATATAAGATTTCTCAGGTAGAGCATCATGATATAATGGTTTCAATGGATGATTTATGGAGAACGGTCATCATATGATCCTTTGTATCTTCTATTTATTCCCTAGAAATATTATCTATGAATTTGGTTGGAATCACGAGGTTATGTGTTTATTAACATATACCTAATCTTGTGACTCAAAGGAATATGGGTCAACATTTTAGATATGAATACTGATTTAACCACTTGATAAGGAAAAAATGATCATGAAAAATTAAAAGGGGTTTTGTTTCTTGGAACTATGATTTCATGAGAGGGATATCCTAAAGCCGTAATTCCAACGATAATATGGTCACTCTGAGTATTTGGTTATAACCTCTAGCATGAAAAATTCAACATTTGTGTTCACATGCCTCATGAATTGGATTTATCATCCATTTTCATAATGGTTCCTGATAGACATCATATATGATATCAGAGTGTAAATAGTGTTTGAAGGGGGGAATAGTATAATAATAAGAAGGTGTTGGGATATACCTCAACAGAACCAGATTTATAGTAATGTCCCAATGTACCGATATTAAAACATAGAGTTCTGATTTATAATAAATTTAAACAAATATATTTGAGTTAGTGGGGATCTAATAATTGGTGAGTGGTTGATAAAATATGAACAACCCATGAGAGTGACTGGGTTTTGAAGATTATTTAGGTTGGAAGTCTACTACTAGAATTTCATTCATGATATTTCAATGATTTCTAAATCATTTAATAACATGAACTAGAATATGTATCCACTCATGTAGATTGAGAGGTTATAATATAATTTTCTTAATTTATTGTAGAGGATATTGATAATCCCCATAATGAGACATCTAATGGAGGGTATTGAGCTTGTGGTGTATTGCATTTCCATGTGGGCTATAATTAGTTGTTTGTAGATGCATACGTCTGAGGTTATTTTCTAACATTCCCAAAAGTGGAGAATTCAAGAGAAAACCTAATTGATCCATCATCAAGAGGTGGTAATATTTATATTCTATTTTAATATGAGGAGAAAATACCTTATAGGTTTTATGTTTCCTATATATTTTATCAGAAAGATTATAAATTATATATTATTTCATAAAAATAAAAATATGTGATTTATAAGATTTCATGGTTCCTACAGATATATGATTTTTAAATAGTCTATACTAGATTAAAGGAGGACATGGTTGGAGATGAACTCATTACAAGATTAAAATCAATTTTTTATCTTGAGTAATCATTTCAATTTTTATTATTTCTATTCTCATTAATGAATCGGGATGATATGGATAAACTCTCGTCGATTGTTGTTCCCATGTACCTTCAAAACATTCAAGGGAGGCTCATCTAGGAGATATTGAATATGAAACATTCTATACATAGATATCTACAATTTTTGACCCTTATTGTTTTAAGAATTTTGCATTTCATAACCAACTTCTTTAGGGATGGTAGTGGGAGATTGGAGATTATAGCACAATGATTGGAAGGGTTTTCGTTCATCCCATTAAAGGCACATATTGGAGTGAAAAATATATAATTATATAATCATTTCTAGCTATATTCATCATGGAGGAAGATGATAATAGAAACTTTTTCCACTCGATGCCTCAACAGTCAGTGGGTGAAGGATAAGAACATAGTTACACCTAGATTTGACCATTCGATAGTTTTCCACAGTAGATGTGGGGTGGTATGTTAATTTAATTTATGACAAGTTCTAAGGATTTTTTCGAGTAAATGATTATATATGGATGATCATTGACCAGATCACCATGTTGGGATACTTCTTAGATGTATGATAGTAGGATTTATTGGTGATATTCAGATGACATTATTGGCTGGAGATTTTCGAAAAATATGGTTTTCACTAAACAATAATTTGATATCTTCATACTGGCCTCATGTCAACAATATTTAGAGGATTACATGAGTTAATTGTGGCTAATTTATATTTTAATTTGGTTTTCCAATCCCAAATTAATGTCGATAAATAGTAGAAATTTCACAATATATATAAATTTTATTTGGATTTAATGTTGGAATGTATCTATAGTTGCCAGGAACAACATCCATTTTTGTAGTTTTCATCAAACAATATATTCCACTCCACTATATGTATTCCACCATTAATGAACATTATTGTGATTGTGTCTAGATTGATTTGAAATAGATTATGAACAACATTGGGGACTCGATGCATCAGAGTTTATTAAATAAGTCTGGAAGATTTATGTTATTTATTCATATATCCCCATTAATGAAATATGTAAAAATGTAATGGATCTTTTAGGACTTATATTATCCACTTAGGGGTTGATGTACTTCTAATTGTGGTAACTGGTGTTTTGGATGAATCAAATTGGATTCCCCAATGGAAATCATGATCACATGACATGTAGTTCCATATTAAAAATTGATTTGTATTTCCATTTCAGGAAATTGATATTAGGTACTGAAAAATGTGTAATTGATGTACAAATTATTTATTGGTGTTTATCCATGCATCCCTAAATTATTAAAGGCACCCCATTCCTAGATGACAAAAGATTGAATTTGTACATGTGTATGACCGGTACACAAGATCACAAACACGACTAGGTACACATGCACAACCCACGTACATTGGCAGTGAAATTTGTAGTTTTAAGATCAATAGTATATAAAACAAAATTCTTTTAAAATACATTTACCTCCTCTATGTTTCTTTTATTCCATTTTCTGCATTGTCAAAAAGAATATGATATTGGTGTGTTCAATCTTTTAAATGAGATGGGTGCATTCCCTATTTCTGATTCAGTGTATGTACATTCTCTTGTTCTTGGATGATATTAAATCTTTCAACCCAAATTTTGGGTTAATTATATAATCTAATCTTGAGGCTCAATTGTGAGACCCCTATGAAGATTAGATCATTAATAATATAGTGATGATCAAGTTGGATCCTCAATTCTCACCTTCGACACATAGTACGATTCATGGAATCTATTTGACCTACACATATGGTTATTGATAAAATATCTGGTACATTAATTATACATTGGGATTGAAGGGGCCCACCTAATCCATATGTGTGGTCTCCAATTTATGTATAAAGATCATTTAATATCTAACATGTTATTCATAAATATAAGGCATGGTGAGTTTTTCATTTCTACTGATATTTTTTAGTATATATAATCATGGAGTGAGTGATCCCCAATTTATTATTCATTATATCATTGAGAGGAATCCTGTGATGTTTAAATTTTCTTACACTAACATGTGATATTTTTTGTATGCATTGTATTTTTGTATATCATTTTTTCTCTCACTTCCAGATTTAATTTTATTATTTGTTTATTTTTTTCACTCTATATCAATGGTTTATGTCTATCAATTTATATGGAACTCACATGGTATGTATGTACTCACCCAACCATTTTATCATCCGACAAATTTCAAATATTATATAGAAAATTATTTCATGATGGAGTCCTAAAAAGTATAGGATAATGTAAAAATATTATTAGATAGATAGAATATAGTTTTTACCATATTATATTCGACAAAATTCCCCATATTATTTGTAGGATAAACTCTTCTTAAAATTTGGTGGGACTGTATTGATACTATTTTTCTTTCTAAAAAACTGTAATTTGATTATTTTTGGGTATAGATATATGAATTTATTTCCAATTTTGTTTTATATTTCATAATGGAATGATATGTGAACCCAAAAAAAGCTTATTCTTGTATAAAAATACATTTTTAAAAGGACTCCAATGTGTCAGATATTCTATCACGACACTAATCACTATCCCCTATATCAATTGTGTGTGGATTGGGGTGGCACAATAAGTTTAATTCTTTCCATATAGAACCTATTTGGTTAGTTTTTTTAAAAATATTTACACTATTAAAAAAGAACATATATAGGGTAATTTTTAAGAAATCATGTTATTAGAAATTTATAATTTATAAAATGAAGTTAATTTAAAATATTTAACTTCTTTCTTTAAATTGTATTCTTATTATAATATTATAAATTTTTCAATTTCGTATATCTTTCAAAGAAAAATTTAATGGTGAATAATAATTTTTGTAATAATTACATAAAATATCCAATAAATTGAAAATAAAAATATATTAATATACAATAAGAAATTGAACTAAAAGAGAATAATATAAGAAGTTTTTTAGGAAAATAAATTTAAATATTTATAAAATATTTATTGAAAACCTATAATTTTAATACTTTAAAAAGATATTTTGAAATATGTAAAAAATACATTTATCATTAGAGGAAACAAAATTTTTGTTCCACTATAGAACATGGAACATCTGATAAAATTACAATCATGTATATAAAAAAATATATTCAATGATATATGAGTAATTCTTAACAAACAAACATTTTTTAAAGAGTATATTAATCATTAAGAATTATATCACTGTTTAAAAATGAGTTTACTAAAAAAATAGGATGGATATATAACATAAAATTTAAAAAGAGTATCATAATTCCATAATAAAATATTATAATCAAATATGAGTTATATTAATGAATACAAATATTTGATTTAAGAATACAACTTAACTTTATTCACACATAGTCAAATGTTCTATAACCTCCTACAAAAATAACAATCATTATACAACATTTTAGGGCCTTATTAATTTTCATTACTATTTTATATAATTTATTTATGATAATTTATCTGGATTATCTTATAAAGTTATCCCTTATTGTTTCCAATATTTGTAGTAGTATAAAATATTTCCTACATTATTAATCATATTGATTTCAAAACCCAATCATTAATTAAAAATTTATTATTAAAAGGTGATATAATCAATTAGAACTAATATATTATAAATAACTCTAATTTTATAAATTATTTATATGAGTGTCTTGATTATTTTTAGAAATAAAAAATTCGAGATGAATTTTTATCTTGTTATTTATCTATATTGAATGAATTTTTAATAGTGAAACACAAATGTCATTATACATAAAGAACAATGTTTGTTATATTTATTAGTAAAATATGTCATAAAGACATATGATATTTAATTTATAATAATCCTTGAATTTTATGTTTAAAATAGAATATACCATTCTATAGAGGTGGAAGATTTCATATATTTGTGGATGATGACTTTGTTTCCAATAGAATGGGAAAAGGTGAAATATTTTTTATAATTTTCCTAACATAAAAAAATTATAAATATCATACTAATTTATAATATTCCTCATTAGGACCCCCATTATATTGTATTAAATGAAATTGAATCATATTGTATTGAGTATGTAGTAGTCTGCACAATTACATGATTAATGTTTTCACATTTAGAAATAGCGAATGATTAGGGTGTTAGTTTATACTAAAAATAAATTAATATATTACTATAAATAATTAATAACTAATATAATATCATGTAATATAATTTTTATATGGAATTATTAATGGAAAATATTTTACAAAAAAGATTTAACTTTCACAGAAATCATTTGAATTTAATTGGATGTCTCCTATGAATGAACGGAAATCTGATGATATATAACGAAAGAAAATTATATGATTAAAACAAGATTATTATGGAACATATGATTAAATATATTGGAAAGTAAATTGAATTTTTATACTTTTTATTTTGGGGTTTTTTAAGTGGTTGTGATGCCCCTTTCATTTGTGGTGAGAATGACATTTTTATAACTGTATCTGCGTATTACAATAGAATAAAAAGTTAAAAATATTATTTTTCTCAAAAAATATAAAATATTTGATTGTTGTGTTAGATAAGGTAATCCATATAAAATTAAATTAATAAGAAACTTATTTTTAAATTATTTAGAATTATAAAACAATGAATTATTATTTCTTATAATAAATCATTTAAAATGTCATTGGTTTTGCCTAAGATAACATAAAGTTAAACCCTAAAAATAATATCTTCCTTATTATATAATTTTTAGCAAACAATTTTTAATTATAATTTAATTTCTTTTAATTAAATTTCATAAATTGTAAACAATTAAATTTATTAAAAAATGGATAGAGTAAAAATTCATGAAAAAATATTACATTACATATAAAATATTAAATATATGTTTTAAAATCTAAAAAATATTTTACAATAAATTATTTTAATTATATTATAATAAATTATTATAATAAATAGGTATAAAAAATTTCAAATTTTTACTTATATAGTAATAATAGAAGAAAATTAACATAAAAATCATATCGCACTATTCCCGAAAAACAATTTTATTTTTATAAAATATATAAAATTAAATTCAAAGAAAATATTTAGATTTAAGATAAAAAATTCTATTAGATTTATATTATTATGACTAAATTAATTATTGTTGTTTTTAATTTATATAAATTAATTTTTTTTATTGAAAACAATATGCTTACATTATATTTTCTGAATATAATATCAAACAATTTATAATAAAAAAAGTAGATAATATTTTGGGTAATTTATTTTTAAATTTTTAAATTTTCAATGTAATATATTAGGATATAATATTAAATACTTAATAAAATATTTCCAAAAAATATATATTAATTTTATAATAAATACTATTTTCAAAATACCAATCAGTTTTTTTATTTTTTTCTAAAATAAAACATTAATACTCATATGATAATGTAATAAATGTAACAATATTTATATATATAATCTAAAATATTAATTATATTACTAATACATATATATATATATATATTATTGTAATATATTATTTATTATTTATTTTGGAGTTATACAATTTTAAATTTACCACTGAACAAATAGTCAAATATATAAAACAAATTTGATATATGGATAAAACCAATTTATAATAATAATATTTTAAATGACTATATTTTCAATTACTATATTTATTTTGCAATGATTACTTTTCTATTCATATAAATTCACTAAAATTATTTCGTGGATACAAAAAATATCCAAGTATTCTTTTTAAAATGTAAAAAACATGATTTATCCTTTAATAATACTCTATATCATTATCATTTTTTAATAATATTGATTCTAATATTTTATCATGATATAGGGTAGATTCATGTTTTTACGATATCATACTATTAAATTTATTTCCCCATATTAATTTTTATTTTTTTAATGGATGTAATAATACAACATATCAACTACTTAGTTTTATGTCCTTCGATTGTAACATTTTAATAAAAATGTATAATGTGTTTGATAATACATATTTTATATCACATCATTCCAAATATAGCTCATTTATTTTAATAAAATAGAGAAAACTTGTTTAAAATAATCAATATATTGATTATCGAAAAAAAGTTCATAAAAAATTAGAAGTTAGTATGGTTTACTGCTAAAAATTAATTCCCTCTATACAAATTTAATTTTAACATAGAAATGGAAATAGGTATGGGAATGTAAATTATAGAATGTAATTATGATATAATTTATTATATATATATCAAACTAATGATATTTTTAAAATTACCACAGTCATTATAATATTCTTATAACTAATATTGTTTTTAATACTATTTGGATCATGAGTTTACCATTTTTTTATATGAAGACCCATATTATAAGTTTTTCCCATAGACGATATCCAATTTTATGAATTCATTAATTGAATAAAATAGTTATTTTTAAGATGGTGTTTTTTTACAATATATTATATTTTGACTAAGATGTGATAACTCATCCATCAATCACATTAAATTTATTATAATGAAGTATAATAAAAATTCAAAAATTGTCATTCATAAAAAAATAATCTTCTAATATAGTATTGATGATAATAGATTATTTCTTTGGCAGTGGAATCCTTAGGATGATGATTTATTATTCTTTTAAAACTTCATTTGTATACTTAATTTATTAAAACAAATTTGAAAAATATATCTATTACTCTATATTGGAGTATATATGCCCCAAAAATATATGTATCAAATTTGAGATTAATTTATTCATAGTTATTCAATTATTCTCATGGAATTATACTTTGCTTATTCTTATTGGCATAGTTAGTCCATGAATTAGAAATTTACATGGATTATTCCCATATTCACTATAGTTACGAGATTGAATTATTAATGGAACCTTAGGATGAACTTAATTTTTTTCCAATCATTTTATCTATTTTCTTTACTTTTCCGTAATAGTTTGATGCTTCATTCACCCCTATTATAGATGTATTATATATTGAAGTTCACGTTTAGAAAATAATATTCCTTATCTGTCCTCAATTCCCCTAATGTTTCCCTTGATTGGATTATCACAATACCTTAAGCATGCCTCCTCATAATTCAAAGGCTACAGACTACAAACAATGGCCTATGAGCTAACCATATAGAGTCTATGACCAAATTATTAGAGATTTTACTATAAATGAAGGGGAATATCAGATTGAAAAACAGCCATATACATAATCATTATTTTTATAATACCAATAACAACCCATGTAGTGTCATATTGATGATATATAAAAATTAAGAAGGGAAATATAAAATAATCTTATTATTTAATCTATTCGAAAATGTACATAAATAATAAATCACAAAATAATAGAATACCTCTATATCCCCAATCTCAATCCCAGCACTGAACTCCAAAATCCAAACTAGAATGATAAGCACTCATCACATTAATCTCTCCAAGAACCTATGTCCTATGACCATGTACAATATTCTTTTGTATCTAGGTAACTTGGAATCACATATGGGATCTAGGTATAACATTATAGCCTGCCACCAGTTCAGTATATTTAAATAAAAAAATTTATTTATATATTTAATGTTATTAATATATAACAAAAAACAATAAACAGAACCCAATCAATCGATGGGACTCAATTTGACCACTCATGCTAATATTATATTCATTATCATTCATTGGTATATAAGAGCATTAGAATCATAACATCTAATTTTTAAACACTGGTACAAAATTTTGAAAAAAACTTATTAGGTGGACCTATTTATGTTCACATGAATCATATTCTAATTCAATTTTAGGAATTTCCAATAATAATTATATTTATACTCAGAGATCAATTACCTACCATTGACATTAAGATACATTTGTCATATTGAATCCATCACTCACACACAAGGCATTCCATATCATTAAATTTTATGATAAATACATTGATATAATTATATGAAATATACCAATGGACACCCTCAGATGTCAATAAAAATAATCCGTGAAATTCAACAAATGATGATATTACACTTATCTATGGGTGATTTACCCCCATTTCATTCTAGGAAATGAATATTTTCAAAATACACATGTTTTTTAGAGTAATTAAATAATATTGGATATGATTTAATCCTTGGATGAATTCACGCTATATATTCACATGATCCTCTAATTGTGATCAACTTATCATCCAAATAATATTTTATAATAAATATCAAATGTATTATGAAAACGTTATCATATTCATTCAACACTGTTTGTAAAAATGAATCAATGTGAATTTATAAATTTTTAAAATTCATATATATAATACCATTATTTAGAAAATATAATGTATTATTTGAATTTTATAAAATAATTTAATATCCTAAACGATATCTGACATATTAGTTCATTTTCATATATTTTGATCATAAAAACAATATTTTAGAAATAAAATTAATTATCATTTTATTATTTCGTAAATAATGTTCATGACGAAATGAAATATCAATTCTTATGGGTCATCATAGAAATATAATACTCTAAATTAATCTTTTCATCATCAAATTAATTCTTAACCAACCAAATTTTGTTCGCCCTTCCTAATGAAATAGGCCTGGACAACAATGTTAATAACATTCATAAAGATCCTCCATATGCCAAAAAATTTATATTATTCTAAGGTTTTTCCCCTGAAATCCATGGAAAACAATGAAATTGAATAAATTATTATCAAAATAATCTAACAAAACAATTTCAATATAATATCAAAACACAATAAAATGAAATAATTTTAAAGAGAAAACCTATAGACCACCAAGCATAACCATGAAGAGACCAGAGCATCTAATATAGAGCCTTAGTTTTACAAAAATGATATAAATAAATGAACTTGATAATTTTTATAAAGATGATATATTTTATCCATATACCATTTTAATCCATAATTCAGTGAGAGAAATAATGAAATGAAGTAAATAGTGTCATTGACACACCATGAGATTTTAACGACCTAAAATGGAAACATTTTGACTAAGAAACGATGGATATATTCAATGATACATATATAAGGGATGGTATCATGAAGGTTGTTTTTATTGAATAATGAATTTAAAATTTAAGAATATGTATTTACTTATTTAGAAGGAAACATTATATATTTTTTCACATTTTACGGTGTGTATGATATACTGACATTGATTGAAAAAACTGTACACCTACCAAGATACCCACACTATCTGTGGCCATATATTTCAATTGTTTCTAGTGAAAACCTATAATCAATGATTAAAATATGGATATAGGACATTGAAATCTTTTAAGCACATTCACACTTGATAAAATATTGGAAAACATGTTATGAAAATCATTGCCACTATGAATATATGGTACCCATATTGGGGAGAACAGTTAGAAATAATCACGTTTCTTAGGATATAACGCAATAATAGATAATTTTGATAACAAAACCAATTGGAAACGTTCATGTCCCTTGAATTTCATAGATATCATAATTCCACATTCCTAATAGTATTTTTAGGGTTTTTATAAATCATAATATGAATATGAATTCAACATTAATATCTAACCCCACAACTTATCAAAAACATAAAAATTACCCAAAAAATTAACAACCACACAAATAAACGGTTTTAAAAAATCAATAATATACAATATCTCAAACCTATTTGATACCCTCAATTTCATCAATCTTCATATCATAAAATATACACACTCATTCAATTGGTTATGTTTATTTCATTACAGTTTTTACATTAATTTCTATTAAAAGATCTCCCCCTTAAACCCCATATAGACTATATGTCCCACCCAACCACATATGGTTCCCTGAAATTAGAGCAATCATTGAACTATTGAATCTATAAAAACACACTAAATTAGTTGATTTCATCAATCTACAGTAGATCATTTCGACATTAATTGAATCAAAATTAACATTCTTACTTCAATGTCTTAAAATAGATGGAGGACTCACCACAGCATAAAAAAATGAAAATTTCTCCAAAGCATCAAAACCCCATAGAAACATTCACCTAAATTGGTAAATTATTGATGCAGACATATAAGGCCGCATCATTAAACCTTACTTAATCTTGAATTATTACAAGATTACACATTGAGGATCTTTTCGGGTTTAGAGTTTTAGATAATTAGATCATAAAACATACATTACATTCCACATATAAACAAAGTGGTTACATAAAGATAGTATTCTTCATTCCCATAAATGGAAACATATTTAAAATAAAACATGGATTCTTTCTTGAAACTTCCTTGACACTATAATCATATCATGTACCTTTCCCTTGACCGGTGAAAGACATTTTAGAAAAACTTGGGATGAGCATAAAAAGCTAAGTAAGGGATATGAAAATATGGAAAGGAAACATGGGTACATATATACATAAGAATGAAATCATACTTTACCCATAAAACATAAGCACATTAACATAACTTATCAAATCATGAATAAATCATATAAATCATAAGACATAAAGGTAACTTGAGGCATTCATAACATTCTTACGTAGGGAGTAACCCTCTTGGTTATGTTTGGAATACCCAATCACAATATATTCCCTAAATCTCTTCGGAGAAACCTTAACGTTACACTCCTTCGCGTTACCCAATGCATTGGAGTGATATATCGGGCTCACCCGCCATTAGTTTATCATGGAACCACCCGTCTTCATAATAATTTCCAAGAACCTCAACAAAATCGTATCACATAAAACATGCATAAAGGAAACATATCATTTCCACCTTTCAATCACAAGATATCAATAAAACAAAATGATATAAAAACATTATGAAAACCATTTTCGATACCAATATAAATGAAAAGTAAAAATTGGTATTTATTTTTCTTTTAAAAAGAAGGTATGGCTTGTAGAGGAAGCCGAAACTCAAATAATGGTCACGACGGCAGAGAAGTCGTTGTCGCCGCATACGTACGACAAAACATTCCCTTTTGTCATTTAGTAAAACGCTTCGTATAAAAAAGATTCCTTTTGGATAAACAAAAAAGTCAAAAGGGGTTTATACACCGTATAAAAGAAGGTTGTGTATAAAACAAAATATGGATCAATGAATGGAGATTGAGACGATGTCCTATACCTCGGGCCCGACTTGACTCGATCATTCTTTAAGGTCCTTAAAATCGGGTAACTCTCTTAGATTTGAGCTCAATGGATTCCTTGGGAAGTCTTCTGCCCATAGTGAGGCTTCAAGGATTAATAGAGGGAAGTGGAGAGACAAAATGGGCAGGGTTTGGCCGATCCAATGGATTTGGGAGTGTGGGTAAGGAGGTAGAGGTGGGGGCCTTTTATAAGAGGAGAGGAGGGGCACTCCTGGAAAGTAAAGAAATATTACTTTATTTTAAAATGATTTTCGGATTTAAATGGTCCCACGTTGATATAATTAGAGGATAAGGTGATAAGGGTTCGAAATCCACCCATCCAATAGGTTTTGGACATGTGTAGGTCATAGATTTTACATTATCTTTTCATTATATTTAAATTCGTTATTAATGAGGTAATCGCTACATCATTATGATGTCATAAATAAATTTATTTATTTAATGTCAAAAATTTATAAACAAAATACTATGATGTAGGAAATCGTTTTAGCTTTCCGATTAATATTTATAGTCAAAAATCTGACTTGTATAACCCCATTTAAAAATTATTTTTGTAAAACATATTATGTTTGTGTCATTTTTACTTTTACATTAAATAAAAAGTTATTTATGTCATTTCCCAAACATACTGGCTCTATGGGGTCCCCAAGTTGAACCATGGCTTTTCTTGGTCGGCCATGACACATCCAATAAGTTTAGGACATGTGTCTAGGTCATTTCATATTATTAAAGCATTGTTTTTACCTTAAACTACACTAATTACCACTAATTGCGATTAAAAACTTAATAAGTTACTATTCACCAAAAAAAATTTATTCTCATTGAACAAAATTTTACCTCTTAATGACAACCATGTATGTCAGATTTTTGAAATTCAAAACACAGATGTGGTAAAATTTCATTTAAACGAAAAATCAGTTTTTATAAATACCACTTAGTGGTTTCACTATTCATAAAAAATTGATGTTTTTCAGAAAAATACCAAAAATTCACCCTAAGCTATATTTGATATTCCTAATTCAAAAATGAAGTCTATTTTACAAAATTCAAAACATATAAGTCACATTAATTAATTTAATAATTAATTCCCGTTGTCATGACAAGTAGCGTGTTTTTGTGAAACAATATGTATCAAAAGATTGATACCAGTTTAAGTCCAATTTCAAAGTGAAATTGATTCCAAAGACCACCATTGGATTAAATGGTAAATATATATTTAGATTACACATTAAGAACAATTCAAAAGATAATCTAATCATATAAATAAATTAGATTAAAAAGCAGTTTTGATGTAAAATGCAGTATTTTTCACTATTCATTAAAAAAAATGAACATTGTCAGAAAAATACCAAAAATTCACACAAAGTAAATTTTGATGTCCCAATCATAAAGAATAAGTTTATTTTGACAAACATAGCTTATAAAATTGTCAAAATATAGATTTAAAAATGGTTTTCCATCAAAAGGAAGTAAAACAATCATTTAAAAATATTAGTGTATTCCATGCTTAAGATTGGATTTATTATCATTTTAAGCCTCTAAAACACTATCTAGTTAATTAATAGAAATGGATAAAAATATCTATTATTCATTACTTACTTGGTATGTTACAAGACATTGGGTCCAAACACCTTCCTTTAATCACATTACTGTATGACATTATCCTCAAACTGACTAAATCCAACCAAAAACAGATCCATCAACACCAACACATTTTATAATAATTAAATTGGAATATCATCCATTGGGTTCCTAAATATGACATTCACAACATTTAACAAAAACTCATATACATTATCCACACACGAACAAACTATATTGGTGTCCTCCACACTGTAAAACATAAATTTAAATTTTCTATTAGTACAAACTTTTCTTAAAACCAACATGATTTAGAAATAGTTTTTTCAAGCCTCTTTTGTTTCCCATGATCATGCTAGAAGTAAAATCATTCCATCAAGATTCAGTAAATATTATATATCTCCCATATATTCATTTTGAGCTATTAAATAACACCACTGGATTGTTAGTCCAAATAGGCCTATATAGGGTTCTAGCATGCAACACCAAACATTTGAATACAAAAGCAGTCAAAATCAAATATAACTCCTCATGATAGATCTTATTAATGTCCATAATGTGTCACCTTCCTCCATCCTATGGGACCAGAAAACCTAATTTCCAAAACTCTATGACTTTAAAAATAAAAATTGGACCTCTGTTAGTTTAAAATCCAAAATAATTCATTTCACATATGGACACACCACTAAAGAACCCAATCTAGATTCCTATTACAAAAGAGACATACTATGTTCATCAAAAATAAACTATAGTACACAGTTAATCACAATTAAATTTCATTCATGATAAAATGAAAATCAATTATCATCATAATGATAAAATGAAATTATGATAAACATATATATTTGGATAACCCTCAATAAATATATAGAATGTATCTATTTGATATTAATGTAAAATAAAACTCAACGAATCGTCACATGTTGTTAGAAGTATGCTTTTAAGTATCCCTGAAATTTAGATCTATTGGATCAAAAACTAAATTTTTCATAGCACATGATCCTATACAAAATGGCCTAACCTTCCATCGATTATTTTAAAAACCCTTTTAAAATAGGGTCCCTATAATATTATAAGGAAACATAATAATGATATCCCCATACCATGAAAAATATATGATCACACTAAATGCATGAAATGGGATTCATTTTATAAAACAAAAAACTAGATATTATATAATTGGTAATATATACCTCATTCTTATAGACACATCAATCATAAAATACATTGAATCGTCAAAATATATATATTCCACACAAAAATAAAAAAATTGTATTATACACCACATGAATTTGATGACACTAGCCTCAGATAAAAAATTACAAGTATAAAATAGAATGAACTATTCCGTTGAAGAAATTATAACTAACATCAACAACCCATTATTTATCTATTTAGAGTATCTACGGTTGTTGGAACAAACAATCATTGATCATTCATTCCCTCACCAATACCATAGTTGTTACCTCTTGAATTTTATATAATACCTTGGTAATTGTTCCATAATTTTTGGTAAAAATAACACGAAATGGAACATTTAGATAAACATATATTCAAACATTTTTGGGTTCATTTATTATCCCCTAATCTATCATGAACCAATAATTATTGGGAAATTATGTCCATCAAATTAATTGATCATCAAAATCACACCAAATGATTTACAATTAATTTATACACATCATACATACCATAATAATGAAACAATACCCACATATATAAAATGAAAAAAATTTAAATGAGGAATATAATGAGTCCCCACTACCCATACATATATTCACAACCACAATGTAGCACATCACCCCTCAAACCAACTCATTCATTCTTGATATTTCTATAATCCATAGGTCACACACTACTTTATTATTATATAAAAAATGAACAATAACACCTTGATTCATTATGTATCGAACACCAATAACATTCTTTGTTAATTATATATCCAATCCATAAATCCTTTAATGTACACCATTTATCTAGACGACCATCTAATACATAGTATCTATCCACCCTAACAGATTCAATAACATTTCATGAATCATCATGTAAAGTAATCACACTTATCATACCCTTTTACTAATTATAGGGACCACATTAACTTTACCATATTTTTCCATATAAAAAATGATTATAAAAACCACAATATTTCATCAAACCCTTATAGGGGTATTTTACATGAATAAAAATCCAAAACTAAAAAATTTCAAGATCTTGTTGTGATTTGTTTCTAGTATATATTTTTTAACAACACATAACTAAACCAAGACCCTAATATCATGAGACATCATGGATATCAGCATTGAAACTTTACCAATTATATATATAATGATATACATAAATGATCCCACCTTATAAAAAAATCTCTAATTCTATGTCTGGTAAAGCACTTTGTGATCATACTTGCTGAAAAAATTTCACTAATAGATTTTAAATAATAAAGTTGTTAGTATCTCTCCTACAATAAATTTTTTTAACCTACTATTTATTACAAGATCCATTTATAATGTAACACAATATAATTTGTTTACACCCCCATTTAGGTGACAAACATGGATTTCAATTTTCCAAAATTTTACAATCTATGGTCAATAATAAGGGGAACTGGGTGATTCCAAATTTCATAAACATATGAAAATTTATCCCATCACACTTAGGAATAACCATTGTAGATTTATCAAGATCCTACAACACATATCATTCAAAATCAAAAAACTAGAATCATGAATATCACACATAAAAATACCCAGAATAAATGTTATCAAATGTATTGTTTATATGAATAAGATTCCATTAACATTTTATAGAGGTAAATGATTTATAAGTTTCTTTCCAATAATAAGTAAAAACAGAAAACTAATTTTTAAATATTTAGGTCTCAAACATGATAATTTTTTTCGTAAATTTTTAAAATAAAATGGTTTAATCAAATAATAATTCAATCATAAGTTATAGTAAAAACACATTATTTATTGATTAGATCACTAATATATAGAAACCAATTTAATGTCAATATTACATATTCCTGAAATGTGTGTATCTTTGAAAAAAATCTATCCACTTTTTTATAACTAAAACATTATATTGAGCCTTGTTAACTATCTAAATCCTTATTCCATTCATCATAATGATTCAAAATTTAATACATTTTCATTATCAAAATGGTTCATCATTGTAATAGTTCATCATTTATATAGGAATAAAATCTTCATGTTTGGAAGAATAGGATGTCATTCATTATTTATAAGGGAAAATTTTATTTTTTCCAATTTTGAACCCTATTTAACAAAATCCATCACTTCAATAACCCACTTATATCCCTCTATAAAATACATGTGTTTAAAAAATGGTGTATCTAAGTATAATTAAAACATATTATTATATTAAAGAAAAAATTTTAAATGAATTTAGAAATAATAAATTTACAATGCATACAAGCCATTTGAATCCATAGTATGGTATAAATTTCTACAATATATAATTAAAAATAATAATTAAAAAATCATTATATTTTATTTGTTTGTAATATTAATTCACATGAAACACATGGATGATGGATATACTATATATGCATGAAATGATTCTTTAACTCACTCACATTCTACTCATACTAACTAGGAGTAAAAATACCATGAATCACTTACATGACACCAATATAAACTAAATTAGGTGGGAATTAGTCATCTATAAAATTGAAACTACTGAATTATAAATACATTAATATAAATTATTACATTCAGTCATGGGTGGGTCAATAACACCCATCCATGATCTCATTTGAATCTACAAACATATCCTAGTCTAATGTCTGCCATACCATAATAGTAATTAAAATTAAAAGGATATGATAAAACTATTTAATGTGTCAAGCAACATAAAACTATATTAATTCCCTTCCCTAGTTCATCACTTGAAATAATGAATGTCTGGCCTTATTGAAGAGTATGTATACTATTTGATAGGTAACAATTTGTATCTACGATTAAGCAATTATAATTTTATTTATATTTCCACCATATAAAAAATAATGGAAATATGAAGGAACATTTCGACCTAGATAAACCAAATATAAGTGAGAATTTCTAATCTCATACCATGAAATATCGAATCGATACAATATATACAATATATTGTACAGAATTAATTATTCATGAGAATTAAAATAAAATTATTAAATGAAAACATTTCCCATGAAAAAAAGACAAAAACTCAGAATCAACCAACACTATTTGGATTCCAACCAACCATCATCTTCATAGACAATAAATCAAGCTTCACATTGGGTTTAACCATGATCCTAAAACCTATAACCTTGTAGAATCTACTTAGGTACTGATGTTCTATCACATCATATGAAGGTTGTGAATAAAACATAGAAGTCTATTAGAAATGATGTATAATTAAAATATAGTGTGCCATATATAACAGTAATTATGTGAAATAATAAAATAGATGTATGAACACCATATAAGTGAAATTAACAAAACCTAGTTTATCATTATATATTAATAGCATAGTCCAGATCGAAAACACCCCCTACACAATTCATTTTTCGTTGACACATTGGAAGTATGAAATATCAAATACATTCCATAGCATATTTTTAATGAAACAATAATCATGAATCCTAAATGAGTACATGTGTATCATATGGGTATTCCCCTTATAGATACCCAATAGTAATCATCTATCATATTTTATCTTAGTGGACTACCCGGGATATTCAAAATCACATATCAACCCAAATAATTTTAGGAAAAGAATGGAATTACATACAAATAAAAATCAAGATGATAATTGGTTTAGAAGACAATGAAATTCAATTATTAATCCCCATAATAATAAAAATAAATTAATCTTTTCGAAAGATACATGTTGACACTACCTGAATCAATGTTTGATCTGCCATTTAAAATTCACCATAAAAATGTAAATATTATATTATTTCCTTCGTGGAATCCAATAGAAATAGTTTATATTGAATAAAAGGATGTATTTTAGAATACCATTGACTTGATCTTCCAACTAGAATGAAACAATCATCCATGGAATTTTAGAAACAATACATGTTATAATGAATTTATTGATACTATAAAGCTAAAATTTCATTTTAATATAATTTTTTTTTGTAAATTACATGAACGAAATATCAATTTTGTTGGTTTATCCTAATAAAATAACATTAAAATATATAAAATTTATCACAATGGGTTCCCTAAAATAGAAAATTTCATTCACAATTCCATATGGAATAACTTGGCCACATTACCTTTATATCTTTTAAAAAAATCATCACCAATAATGATATTTCTATCTATGTATAAGGGGTTTTCTATGGAATCCATGAAAAAAAACATTAAATAATTCATTTATTTTAGCGTTCGGTAAGAATACCTGACTTGAAAATACAATATGGAATAATAAGTTACTATATTAATCAAATAATTTTATTCCAATGTCATTAATGATAGAGAGACCAGTTATTCTTTTATTTAGATTATATATAATAAAAAAATATTAATAATTGTAAAATAAAATGAAAATAGGGAATATTTGAAACAAATATGGAATGTCAAATGAAATTTATGAACTTAAAAATGAATTATAAAAAACATATACATATGTAGGTCTATTGACTAACTAAAACGAAATATGAACTAACCAATATAAGAAAGTGTTCAACTAATCCCATTAGATAATTGAGGTGAAAATGAAAAATGAGTTTCAAATAAATGATAGGGTTTATGTAGGTTTATAGATATAGGTATACTAAATAAATATATATATTTTTTAAATATTTAATGGGTTTCATAGTTTTTTAATGTGGTTTCAATGAATTTTTACCAAAAATGTAATCCCCACTATTCAATACAATCCAATTTACAATGTAACATTGAATAAACTTGAAAACATGTGAAAAACATATTAAATTCCATTGAATGATTCTCTGTAAATATGGAATCCCATATACTTATGTATGGTTTTAAAAACTATCTACCTATTAATTTTAGGTGACAATTTTAGGGTGAATGATTAAAACTGACTATAAAAATTTTCCACTTGAAATAAATTGATTAATCAAAAATTATGACTCTCTCACAACCTTGATAATATTGATACCAAAAAATCATATATAAAACCAAATAGGATGTAATGGTATCAAATTATTGTTCTAAAACATCGAAAATAAAATAAAGGTTTTAGAAAACATGACCCCTCCACGAATAAATAACTATAATATTTCTCAAAAATCGAAGACTGGTACAATCAAAAAGTATTACAATTAAGTTTTTGTATCACATAAGTTCATTACATTTTAGAAATTTAATTTTATTAAAATTATAATCCTTATAACCTTATCATTCATGAGATCCCATTGGTTACATTTATTATGTGTTTATGTTATAAACAAAGATCTCACTATTAGTAAAATTTGATGATCACTTGTTTGGAATAATCACAAGGATTTTTTCAATATATCTCTTTATAATTGGTCATTCATTGAGTAATCTCTACATATTCCTCACATACATGATTTATTATAGTTTTAACCATTTTTAAAATCCATAGGATTCATAATAATGATAAAACTATTACAATATGATGGAGATATTATAATATATAACATTTATGTGATTCAAACAAAAAACCGTCTACCCGTATTCACTATTTTGTAGGTTTATAATTACATTAGTAACATTATGATGTTTTAAATTTTAAATATAATTTAAATCTCTCAATTTAAATAAAATATAATTCATTCGGATAGGTTTTAAATTCAATAATTTTAATGTATACATATCTCTCTAGGGATTATAGCTTGGTGTATAGTCCGATACCTACCTATTGTGCATTAGGGTCATGATCGATTCATTAATCGTATTTTAAAAAAATATCTAATCCAAAAATAATTATATAATAATGTGATACCCATTGTAGTATCATTCGAAGAACTGGCATAAATTGTACATTGATTCCATGGTTTACATAATACATCTCGCAAATATTCACCCAACAACAAGTAGATAATGTTTACTGACTTGGATACTATATCCAAGAAGTTATTATTTTCAAAACTATTGGGATCAATTATCCATAACCATTCTCTTATTGATCTACTATATAAATCCCATATAATATAATCATTTTCATAACCTCTAAATTTGATTCATAAGATAGTGGTGATATTGAATGTTGTTTATGTGAAACTGATGTAGTTGTCAAATATGCTAGATCATAAACTTGAGGTAATACATCAGTTATATTAAATAATATGTAAAAATATCTAGTGGCCTTGATTTTTCATTATGGATTATTTATTGATAATGTAAGACCAAATACATTTCATCAAAATCATTGATTAAGAGCATCTAATGGAAATTTAGCAAAACCAAAAATCATATCATAAAAAAGAAAATTATCTTTAGAACAAGTAATACCATATTTTTTTATTTGATTGTAATATATAACATCATATGAAAGTATATTAAAGTAGAGTATCCTCCACCACTTTATTCGAAAAAAATTATGGATGATACACCTCTACCTGATTCCTATAGTGTCGTTTCAATTCCGTACATGTTCCCTATAATATAAAGTGAATTCTCTAATCAATTATTTTAGAATATAATGAATTTTGTATGTAATTCACATAATTTTCTAATGAGATCTAATAATTAAGCCAATCAGTTAATGGGAAATATAGGAACCCACCTATAATCATTATTATATTTGGATTTCAATTAAATTTATATCATTAAATTTATAATAAATAAAAAATTAAAAGAAAATCGATTTCATATCTATTAAAAATGGACTCTCATAAATAATAAAATATTAATTTATACCAAAAATATGGTCACCACAATGAATACTTAAAAATATGACATGGAGTGTGACTTATAAACAATTAATTCATTGTAGACTAATTATATTTAAAATTAAGATAAATTTGAAATTATAAATTTTAGATGAATTTATTAAAATAATATTAAAAATATTTGATTTTCATGTTGATCTCAAAAAAATTAGTTGAATAAAAAAATATTTTTAAAACACATCTTTTATAAAAAAATCCAACAAACACACCATAGTATGAAATAAAACATTAGTGAAACTGTGATATGGATCATAAAAATATAAAAATGTAGTATGTCAAATCCTTTTAAATATTATAAATATAGATTGTTGAAACCCAAGAGTGTGAAAATGTGAAAAAATAAATTTTTATATTCAATATTTGGTAATTTAAAAATACATGGTTATAAAAAAAATACATTCCATAATAGAATAGAAAAAAATGTCTGCATGTTAAAACATTCATATTGAGAAAAAATAAAATATCATTTATGATAATTATTCACAAAAAAATAATTTAAATACAATAAAATATTCATCATAGGATTATTATTAAACATGAAACATTATTTCCTATTAAAAATATTTCTAATATTACATAATTTCATAAAATGGTAGGAATATTAAATCATGAGTTTTTATAATGGATGGTTAGTGATTTGGTAATTGACCTGACATATCTATCAATTACCTTGCTGAAATTTGTTGTTTGAGGTGTACTAGGGGGTCCAGGTGACTCATCTCCAATAATATTCCAAATTTCTAGTTCTGTGAATAGGTTTTCTAGAACCATCATACTTTTTATCCAACTAGACAGAAAAAACCCATGATGATGTGCTAGGTCGAATTAAACCTTTACCTAATAACCGCTTGAACTGCATAATTTACTCTAAATATTCAATATGAGCCATTCGATCAGAGGGTTTTTGAAATTTGTTTAGCATAAAAAACTAATAAAATAGTTAATTCAACATCCCGATTAGTTATAATATCATCCAATCATTAATAAAACATCTAGGTACTCATTTACCACTGACACATCTTTAATCTGAACAATTCCTTTATTTTCATCAATATGTGCATGGAAACATTCATTTCCATTTTTACTAGATTATTAGTTTCCTAATATGTCATCTAAATTAAGGGTTCATATTTGTAAAAAAACTGAAAATCATTCTGAAAAGCAACATCTCTATCTCGGCAGTCAATCATATAATGACAAACAAAAAGTCAATAAATACCCAAAATAACATCAAACCCTATTAGAGGCTAAAATATAAGTTTTTCATGTAAATTCTTTCTACACATAAGGACATGAAGATTCTTATAATTTCTTTTTTTTCTTATCATTTCATCCATGTTCCTTTACAATATGTTCAGTATTCATATCTCAGGATGTAATTCCCAATTTAATAGAAAACTTCTCTTTAATGAAAGAGTGTGTAGACCCTGAATGAAATAACACATTTTCATAATTAAAAAAAACAGTGTACCTGATACTACTTCATTTGATAGACCAACATATACTAATGTACTTATAAAGGATTCTACCACTCCATTATACTTATATTCTGGTTGCTTTACCTCAGTTGAGTTTGTCGTTGGAAACTCATTTTCATAATACCCCACTACATTTCACAAAAAAAACATTTTACTAATTGTAAATAAGAATTTTTCTTACCATCAACCACATCATTTTCAGAGAAATTATGATCCTTATGTACCATTTTTCTGCATTGGCATCACATACAATAATTCAAAATACATTCCCCCTACATGTATTTTACCACAATTTTCCCAAACTGAATTCTTACATTTCTTACCATCAGAAATTTTTTAAGAGGTCTTACCTTTGATTGGACAATTCATCCTCACATTATTTTGTTTTTCAATAAATGATTGATCATCAACAAACTCCATTTACACCTTCTCCACACATCGAACAAGTTTATGATAACATTTTACCTCACAAGAAGCTAAATCCCTTCAATGAATTTTCTTTAATCCCGGGTAAAAATTGTTGATTTTATTATCAAGACCATGCACAAAATTAGGAGAATACCATGCGAGTCGAATGAATATATCATCAAAAACAGCCATTGATCCATCCCCTACCTCAATTCTAGGAATCGTTTTTACATCATAAGATTAACCAACATAGGATACTATTTCTCAAGAAACATAACTTTTATTTCTTTTCTAATCAAGAGCATCAATTTCCCCCAATCCCTGATATCTCTCACCATCGAGTCCCCCAGATTGTCTTCACCTTCAAAACAATAATAAAAAAACTAATCTTTTGATGTTCTGAACACCCCTTGACATCAAACATATTTTCCAGTGTATTAATCCACCCTTCAGCTAGCACTGGGTAAGATGATCATCTGAATGATGGGGGATGTTGCCTCATGAAATGCTCCACTACTAACATGTTTTACTCTGGTGGATATGGATGATCTTGTGCATGGACACCCCCATCATTTATAGCCTATGTCAATTATGACATCATTGTAAAAAAAAGTAATGTTCCAATTCTGATCATCTTAGGTTGGTGATTTGGAATGTATTCTTCTTCCTGATGTCATCCAATCTTATATTCCATTATTTCTCTACAGAAAACCATTCCAAACACAAATAATCTTTTTTGAATCAACATGGTAATGTGTAAATTAAATATCATTTCAATAATATTGTAAATTAATTCATAGAAATTAATTTAACAATATGCTAACTCCTAAAGTTACTATACCGACCTTTGATAACGACTAAGGACCATGGTTTAAAACATTACATAATCATGAATTAAATTGGTAATTCACGTTGAGTATATTTTCAGGTTTATATTTTTCTATAATTAAGACTTAACTATTTCAATACTTTTCAAAAATTACAATGTATACACTTCTACTCAGTTTATATTTTCTTCAAAAAATAAAATCTCTTGAAAAAGAGTTCGATGTATACTTCCATGTTTTATAAATCAAAACTATACCATTATCCCATCCATAACACAATTAATCTATATTTCCTATAAAAAATTTCAAAACATGGAATAAGCATAAAAATCTCAATAAGTGTAATAAAACAAAGAGAAAAAACATTAGTTCATAAATCCATACATAACATAATATATTTAACACACCTGAGGAAATCATAAGATATTTGAATATAACATAGTAATCACAAATCATAATGGTAACTTGGGGAATCCGTAACATACTAGTGTTTTTCTTTTCTCTACCACATAGAGATATACATTTGAAATCCCCATCATAGTATATTACCTAAATATATTAGGAGAAACATTCTCATTTTCCTCCATCATGATACCCAAGGAATTAGAGGGCTATCTCGGGCTTACCCACCCATGGTTTATCACAGAACCATACATATGTATAATCCATTCCCAAAAACCATAACACATTCATGTCATAAAAAACAAACATAAAAGAAAGATAAAATTTCACATTTTAATCGCAATACATAATTTAAATATATTGATATAACAAATTCATTATCAAAACCATTTTCAATAACAAAATACAAATAATAGTATATTGTATTTATTTTCCTTTTACAAACATTTCGTTTTGTTAAAAAAGACAAATATCAAATAATACTCGTGTTGGTGGAAAAGGTCTTTTTCACTGCTTATATTAAAAAGAAACATTATTTTTATTGTCATTTACTAAAAAACCTCATAGAAAAATATCCACATTGAATGAAATTAAATTTCAAAGGGGTTTATAAATAGTATAAAATAATGTCGTGTATAAATCAAAGGATACCTCAATGAAAATAAATTGAGACGAAGTCCCTTACCTCATGTCTGACATGAGACGTTAATGATTTAATCTCATGAATAACTAACTAATGATAATTTATAATTACTTAAGAACCCATTTCTAGTTTATTAATATTTATATATACCTTATTTCCATGTTATAAACATTATTTAATAATTTATGTTAGTAATGGTCATTTTTCGATATTTAGTACTTGAGAAAAAAATGAACTCCTTATAATTAAAATTTGTCCTTGTGGTCAAAATTACATTATATCCAAAATGATATTTTGGATTTTTTATATCGTATTTATCATTTATATCTAGTGTATATATGTATTTATAAAAGTACATAACAATGGGAGATATAAAATGAAATCCACCATTCACGGAGACTAGAAGTCGTACGTAAGCATGAAAAATACTTAAATAACAATTTCATATTTTAATGGAATTAAAACATAATTATACATAGGTATATTTTAATTACAATATAATATAATTTTTATTTTCATTAACATTATCATTTATATTCCCCATGTATGTAATGAACAAGTCATATCACTTTAAGGCGGCAGTAGTCCACACATCCTTAAATGAAATTTTCAATATTACACATTATGGAAACCATAAACGTATAAAATAAAAACATATATAAGTAAAGAGACAATATAAATGTAATATATATCACATATAAATATAGTTCCATCATAATTGCCACCATAATAGGTGAATGGAGAAGATTGAACAATAATCATTTATGAAGTAGAATTTTTTCATCCATAGACACAGTTTGGTCTTTACCCATTAGATAGTGGTGACTATAAGTATAATTCGAATACTTCTCATAAAAAAACATAGTATATTTAGGATACCGTTTTTTTATAAAATAATGTAATAAAATTGATTTAGGGGATATAAAATTAAAATATTATAATAGAACTTAAGAGGAGATGTTACCATTAAATCGGGTATCTCCTTTTAAAAATTGTTTTAATTTTTATAATCTTATTAATTTGAACATTCCATTAATGAGGTAAACATTGCATCATTATTGTGTCTTAAATAATTTTATTTATTTGTTGTCTAAAAATTAAAATAAATATCACCATTTAGAGAATATTTTTATCATTCATATGAATATTTATATTCTAAGATACAATTTATATAACCCCATGTAATAATTTATTTACTAATTTTTTTTTGTTTTGGTCATTTTTCAAAATTCATTAAATTAATTAATATAAAGTGCCATTATCACTTTATGTGGATGCATAGTGTTCCTAAATCGACCCATGGATGGCCATGGTCAGACATATATCAACTAATTAGATTTTAAAACATGTTAGGGTACTTTTATATTATTAGAAAAATATTTCTTTATCCATATTTACCAGGTTTACACTGTAACCCTGGTAAATAAAATATTTACAAAATAAATATTCATAATCTGTAAAACATTTTACCTATTTAAAATTTTTTGACCTCCTGATTCCAAATATGGAATCCATTTTTCTAAATTCAAAACACATAAGTGGCATAAATTAATTCAATATTAATCCTGGTTGTCAAAACAAAAAACATGATTTTAAGAAATAATAACTATCAAAAGATTGACACTTGTTTATATCAAATTTCAATGTGATATTACATCCAATGACCTGAATTTGATTAATTGGTAAAAATATAAAATTAATTACATTTCAAAACAATTTTAAAAGATAATATAACAATATAAATAAATTATATTAAATGGTATTTTTGAATTAGAATACAATATTTTTCACTATTGATTTAAAAATGAATTGTTTCTGAAAAATTAAAAAAATTACCAAAAATAAATTTTGAGTTCCCTGGTTCTAATGAATGATTGTATTTTATCAAATAAAAAATATAAATGTTACCAAAAATAGATTTAATAATGGATCTCCATAAAAAAGTGGTAAATCAACAATTAAAATAATATTAGAGTATTTCTACTTAAATATGGATTCTATTAATTTTAAGCCCATTAAATATATTGCATAAATGTAAAAATATATAACAAACATGTATATTCATATTATATTTTTTTCATTCATTACTAGTAATACAATAGATACTATTTATATACCATATAAAATAATATATTATTATTATTTTTTAGTATGACCCTTGGTTTCGTGCAATGTAATATTTTAAAGAAGCTCGTTGTTGCGTATCAGGGACACCATCGAACATAGAATCCCCATTAATGTAAAAATAATATATAATTAAAAAATATTAATTAATATGAAAATTTATTTTTCATTATTTACTTGGGATGTTACAAGTATTCAATTTTATAAACATAATTTTCATAGTGTTTCTATTAAAGAAACTATCATGTTCTCAAGGATGGGTTTGGGTGTTTATAAAATGGAAAAAATATATTTTGATTTTTTAATATTTTTATTACAATTAATACTTAATATTTTATCAATATATGGATATTTTCATCTAAAATTTGATGAAAATTAATTTTATACTTATGAGTTGGATAAAATTGTCTAGATAACACATGAACGGATATTCGTTTTTATCTCTAGTATAAATAATTATGAGTTTTTTCTATAGGATTATACAATCAATCCATTTAGATCTTAAAAAATTGTGACTTCTCATATAAAGGATCTATTAAATGAATATAAGGGCGTTGCTATGTTAATTTTGGTAGGAATCACTCAAAGGGAATTAGAATTTAATAAATTACTACTTCATGTCATTTATTTACAATATTCTATAATAAAATAATTGACATTAAACATGAATAAATAAATGTTGAGATATACGCAAAATTTATCAATGATATATTTAAATATCCCTTTCTATCATAAACGATGGCTTCCAATACTTCTGATTGACAAGGTGCATGCTGATTGAAATCATAAAATAAATATCCATGATAGATAAATTTTAGTAGTTGATAAAAAAATCAATATATTTTAATTATTTTGTTCTTTTATATAGCTAAAAGATTTTAAAATGAAAGTAGAAGATTAAAATGATGATTAAATACATCTAAATTCTTAGGGGATGCATAATAGGGAATATTACACAGTTTATGTGTTACCTATAGTTGTGGAGGTAGAGAAACCTAACACACATTCTGATAAATTCATATATTAATGGGTTAAATAGACTTCTCATGGGGAAACCCCATCTATAAATTCTAAAATTATGGATCCTGTAGTTTTAGCCGATGATGTTTAGAGGATAGTTGTTGAGGATGATTGGATTTATACTCTATTAATGATATGATGATTGAATTTCATTAAGATGTTATCAATAAATAGTTTTATGTTCTTGTAGGATTTTGTATTGTTAATCGTATAATTATTGGTATTTTTTAAATAATAGGGGAATATAGTAGGGATTTTATGGCTTGGTTTGATGGGATTCTATTAATAAGAAATAATAACATAATATGGGATGAAAATATCCCCTATTATTTTATGATTAAAGGGAATAATATTCACATTCTCGTTAATATAAATTATTGTGGTTCAGATACTAATGAATATGTTCATATTCAAATCTCGAAACATTTCCACAATTAAAGATTATAGAAACAATTTTAAATTTGTAAAAATTTAATTTCTAACACTTAAAAACCATTTTCACAAAATATACACAATATATAATATTTGAAAAAATAATTTTCAAACATTAATGAAATTATGGAATTCAAATTAAAGGGTTATCCATATAAAACCTACCTCAACCTGATGGTACATTATTTTTTATGAGAACTACTCAAATATTTCTTCTTTTAACTTCCATGAATATTCATATTAATATATATATATTTGTGGGATCCTAACCCATATTTACTTATATAGATGAAAAAATATGTATAATAATGGCATTGGATATATGTTTATAGATTTATATACCCATTTACACATATAGAAATATTCATTTTTCTTATCCTTATATTATCGCACCTAGACCTAATATATATATTAACTCATTCATGAGTGAATTTATATAAAGGAAAAATTAAATATCTATATGTATACATATAGATAATCATGTAATTCACCATCAATAATGACATCTCTAATCCACCTTAATAAGATAGAAAACATATTACAAAACTATTGGTATCAAAAAAATCACAAAATCCATAATTAATGATCCGTCAAAAAATTAAAATATATGAATCTGTAACAAAATAAAATTTATAAAATAAATACCATTTATGAGGGTGTAATGAAATGGACGTATCATAATAAACCTTATATAAGGAAATAATGTTAAAGGATTCTAGATATAACTACTTATTATATATGTGTGACATGTGTGTCAACTGTACATGATAAATAAAACATTAAACCATTACCAATAAGAACCATATAATATATATATATATATTGATATGTACATCCTAATACTAAATAACATGATCATTTTTAATTTATTTTATCTTTCAAATGATAACCAATTTCATTCAATACATACACCACAATGTGGCATCATAAATAACATGATAATACAAACTATAACATGATATATATTACTATATCATGTGTTATTCATTTTTTCATGGTTACAATAATATTCCAATTTAATTTAATCATCATGTTTTTTATTCAAATCATTTAAAATCATTGTGAAATAATTCCAAATTGTTTGTATATGATTTTCAAATAAACATCAGAATAAATTGGGAGAAAATTTTGTACCAAATTTATTAAATTTATATTCCCATAAGGAAATTTATGAATAATTTATTTAAAATACAGTTCAATTATAATTTTTTATCCTGTTAAAGGTAACTCAGAAACATTTAATATTTTATTATTCCTAATGTCTCTTTTGGATTGATCATGTTATTCAAAAAAACATCTTATAGTTCATCTATTCTTTATCCAATATATTTATTGGAAATCTGGGTATGATTTCATATTGATCACTTCATTCATTACTAAAACATGTTGAATTTTAATTGACATTAATTTTAAGAAAAACTCACGATTGTGGGGTTCTCAAATCTATGATGATTATAAATTTTACTCCAATAGAAACTGCAATATATAATAATTTCATTTATATTATATTTATGAGCATTAATCTCTCTATATGTATAATTTTTATGCAACACTATAACATTGAATAAATAAAAAACCCAATTTGAAGAATCTATTATTGTCATTATAGTTTTTTGTTTTGTTTTTTTATTTTCCTAAAAAAAGTCAAGATGATTACAATATTCTTAATGAATTTCTATTATTAATTAATCACTTCTATAACTTTTATATTCCTATTGTATAATGTGGTGTAATCTAGTATGATCATTTATTGGTAATATTAGAATGAAGCATCACTACTATATAGTATATAATAAATTTAAAGGATAGAATGTGTTGTAAATATGTAACAGTAATATATGATGTTTAATAATAATTTTTTTGAAAATATATTCTTAAATTTATAAATCATCATCATAGAATATTTATTTTGTTAATGTGATATGATATTTTGTTTCTAATATTAGAATATTTATCCAATAAAAAATAGAAAAAACATTAACAAAGAATCATATATTACAAAAAAAATTATATATTCTTCATATATAAAATTTGGACGTTGTTATGTTTACATTATTCTGGTATTCATGAAATGATAATGTATTTAATATCATAAAAAATAAAACATCAATTATCAGTGTAAACATGATGGAAAAACCCATATTTTAATATAAAGAATGTAATAAACTAAATTATGTAAATCATATAAAACAACCTTAAAAACATGTTCATTTAATTTAGTAAATTCATTATCATCCTAAATAAAACATAAGGAGTAACATGTGTGTCTAAAATTAAGATTTATTTTTATGATTACTAGTAAAAAAATATTTATATTATGTTTTTGTATTTAAACTCAATAAGTTGGATTCATAAAAAAAATAACTCCCTAATGACTGGAGGTAGAAAAAAAATCATAGGATAATTACAACCCCATTCTCAGTGAGATATTAATGTAATACACTCACTAGACATTCCTTAATAACAATAAGATCTTTCATAATTGACAGACCATCTATTTGGAATCCAATTATTTCAATGTGATATTTTTCATTCATGAAGTTTATTCAATTTCAAAAAATTATAAGATATATGGTGAGGACACAAGTTAGTTTATACAATTTATCACTCAATTATAAAACCTTTGTACCATATTCCTCAGTCATATAGACATTGAAACTTCAACTAGGTATGTTGAAATAAAATAGTGATGATTAAGATTATATAAATGTTAAGAAAAAAAATTTATAAAGTTCTATTTATTTAATTTGTCAGCCCCCACATTAACTATAGTCACTATGTTAGAGATACCTACAACTCATATTAAAGAAGACGTGTTGGATAAGTTGATATAATATTCTTATAAATATAAAAATACCATAAATTATGATATATAGGATATTTTAGTTGTAGTTAATGATGTTTGGATAATATATGGTGAGGAAGAATGGATGTATAAAACAATCAGGTGATGACTAATGCGTCTATTTATAATTTTATAAATAATATTGTTGAGGTTAAAGTAAATGATTTTTATGTGCATATTCCCATTATTCGCAGTGTATAAAATTTTAATGGAGATGTTGTGGATTTTGAGGTTTGAGTTGATGATAACCCATTAATAAGAATGAATCATATAGTTTGGGATAAAAATATCCCTTCTCCTGTTGTTTTTTAAAGTGAACAAGTTTCACCATCTAATAATTCACAATTAAATGATTTTCAAATTAAATATCCTGAATAAATATTATTTTTGTATAATGCATAATAAAAAATATGTTTTAAGAAGGATTGAAGTTTTAAATAAATTTTTGGTTTCTTTTTGTCCAAATAAAACAAAATTTTCCTAATAGAATTATTTTTAAATAACTCAATAATTTTATGATGGGTTGAGATAAATTGTTTTGGATTATTAAACTTTTTACAAAAATTTAAATAATTTAATTTCAAAATATTATAAATATGACATTGAATATATTGCATCGTATTTGACCTTGCTAAATGAAAGAGTAATTTCTCTATAGTGTGATACATTCTCCAAATATGATTTTCATTATTTGATGAGTGATTTTATATTTGAAATAAGTGATTTCAATTATAAATAAATTAATAGTTTATAGTGATTGATAAAAACTTATATTATATTGTTACATCTATTGAACATTATTGCATATAAGTATATCTTGTCATAAAATAATCAATAATATAATAATATTTAAACATATTGAAGTAATGGAAATCATATTGGAATTTTAATATCAAATTTTCAGCAATAAAATAAAATTTTCATTATGATATGAATTGAAGATTATCACTTCATTGAATCCAAGTCCAATAAAGAGAAATTTGAATTAATATAATAAAATATATTTTGTTTAATGTGTATCGAGTATAAATGTTTATAAACTATTACTATGTTAAATATGAACTATCAGGAAAACATTAATAGTTTGTCTATTATAGATGACGATTTTCAGGGAACTTGTGTCACAAGAAACCACTTGTATGGAAATAACGAGAAATAAATTGTGTAATTAAAACATCTTTTATATATTGTTTTTGTTTCTATTATAAATTTAAATGATTCATGGATTCATAAACAATAATGAAGATTTAATATTAATTTCTATATGCACATCCCAGTAATAAATACAATGATTATTAATATGGGTCTTATGTATTTATTTTGTTGCATGTGTTAAGTTTTTACTTTTTATGACTTAAAAATTCATTCGAAATACTAAATGTCAAAGAATTTATTTAATGGTTATTTTAATGAAAAGAATAAATTTAGTTGATAGTATAACATTATTAAAGCGTATAATCCTTATAATTAAATATAAAATTATGATATAGTGAATATTATAATATGAAATATAATAGTTTATTTTTACACAATATTCAACAATGAAACACATGTCATAGAGCTATCTAATGATGATATCCACTCGAAAATGGCTCGATTAAAATTAATATATTTATTCGATGATGTGATTTCCATGTCTTGGAGATTTATATAAGGGTAGTTTATTGTCTATGTATCACCACATCACGTGTATCCCCCATCATAATATGTTAATTTCGTGTATTCATACAATTTCAATAATTTTCATTTTTGATATATGAAATTAATGGGACATTTAATTTATTATGTTTATTCAAAATTACGAATTGGACTATGTAGTGGGTAACATTTGAAAAACCGATGTGATAAGAAATGTAGAAATTATATTCATACATCTTTTTAATATTAATAGAGTAAATTATTAAATAAATGTTGTGGTTTGAAAATGATTCAATTTTTCGATGATAATTAGTATTTAAATATTAGAATAAAAACTATTGTGTGAAATTGAATATTATACTGATCAGTTGTGGTTAAAGAAGATCGTGATTGTTATTATTTATTTATCTTAAAATGGTTCCTTTTTATTCTTTCTAACAAAGAACAATTTATAAATATTTGGTTTTATCATGGAACAAGGATCAAGTTAAAGTTCATACATTTAATAGTAAATATTACATAGTAAAAAAAAATAGTTTTTGTGAGTGGGATTAAATCATCATGCACCGAGGTCATAATCATCCATATAGAGGAAAACAATTTTAACAAACCTACTGTGTTCAAAATTTATCTTAAATATTAATTTGGATGATGAGATTATGATAGATTAATCATAAGGGCATCATTTCAACTATAATTGTTTGAATCAATAATTCCCCCCCCCCTATATAATTTACAATAACGAGTTTGATCATTTTTGAAAAATATTATTATGTATATGACTCCATGTTGTCCCCTGAAAAGTTTACAGGTGATACATGGTTCTCAAATTGAAGGATATTTCAAATACTATAACAATAAAATCCACTATAAATTGAAATATAACATAAATTTATGGACTTACTTGAGTCATCCTCTAAGTCAATTCCACTAGTGAAGTCCAAAAAAATTCAATATTACTTACACTCCATTTTATAACACAAAAACAATTGTCCAAAAAATCAAGGGTAGAATAATCAACTCATAATAACAAGGGGAATATCATGAAATAATGAAGTATTATAAATAATAAAGTACAATTATAGAAAACAAAATAAATATAATGTGTCACCTTGTAATCCCACAATCGAAAAAAAACAAATTAACATTCTCTATTACAAAAAATCTCAAAAAAATTAAAATTATATCGTTTTGAAAAAAAAATATCATATAATATAAGTGTTACAATAGTAGAAGTGGTTTATGTATAATATCATTAAACAAAAGTGTTGAAACTGGATAAAAAATATTTTATATACGATATATGATCTGATTCTTTTGCTCCATTTGGTTCATTAAAATTTCTATTATTTTTACAAAAAATATTGTATGTAATAAATTAGAAATTATATATATAAATATATAATAAAGGAACAATATGTAGAGTGTTAGGGGATGTAACATTATTCTGATTTTCAAATTAATTAAAATAAAATGTATTCGTTAAAACTATAATGAGTAATTGAATATTGATATTTAAAAACATCAACATATTTAATTTATTTTTTCATAATTAAATTAATTATATATATGGATACATTGTTATATGTATAACTATTTAAAGATATATATTATTTGAGAGGAATATGTAATATTGTTTTAATGGGTATGCATCATCCTTATAAACTAAATACTAAATTCATAGAAAACATTTGTAGTTTACATTTACCAAGTATACCAATTATGAAAACCAAAATATACTATATGAATTGGAAATATGTATATCATTTCTATTTCAAATTAAAAATTTATGAGTAGTTAAAGTGATGAAGTAAAAGAACATGACTATAATAAGAATACTAATTTTTTTCAATATCATGTAGAATAATGAACTAATTAGCCTTCATGTCTCAAATTTTGATAATATGTTATCTATGATGAAGGTAAATGAAAACAAAATGATGAAGAGATATCTAATGGGTATGTTCCCCACACTTCAATTCTAATGGGGCGCTAAATCTAATTATACCAATAAGAGGTGAAATTATATTTTTTCATTTCATTCAATGAGAAATTTGAATTTTTCATTGTTGTATGAATGGGTGAATTATGATCGAAGGGATCCAAAATTTATGTCCCCTTTTCCAAAAAGGATAATCTAAGAGAAAAGAGTGTATTCGTAGTTTTATGATAGATTTGGATTGTGTGGGGTTTCATTTTCATGATCCGATGTTGAGAGATTAGGGCGTGAGGTTTTAAATAGGGTTTCCATGTGTGAGAATTAGTCGATATAGTATGGACGTGATCAGGTACATCATGAGAAATTGGGGCATGGAATGTATGTTTGATCTGGAGGCGGATGGGAACCTCAATCGTGAAGAGAGAAAGCACCAGCCAAGACCATATCTGTATATATGTGGAGTGGCCTTAATAACGAGCATATAATAAGAGATATTTCTAGAGGATGGGGTGCTTGATCCAGAGCACTGGCTATACGAGATCTATGAAGAATCTATGGGGTTGGGGTGTCTCGAATTTGAAATCGTAAGGTTTTTCCAATCACAATGGGTAATGGGATGACTACTATATTATGAAATGGAAGTGGGTTGGTCGGTAGATAATGAATCTAAAGAGGTGCATTGCCAATGTTTCATGATAATCAATTAAATTGGATATCTTATCTCAAAGAATTTAATAAAATTTTCCAATATCTAGGTTACTATAAATTTAATTTTCTATCTTTTAAGGACCTCAAAACTATAAATATATGATGAATTAAAATATAATCTGATTCCTTTGATATGATTTTACAAGATCAAATTTTATTAATATCCTTTTATTAATGTTTATGGATTCATATACTATCTAATTTAGGTTAAAAATATAATGTTAATGTATTATCTATACAAATATGGGATATGGATAAATGTCCTCTAATTCCACACGCTTCATGGAGGTAGTAGTCCACAGATGCTAAATATTGACATTATTTCATTCTAATTTATTTTTAAATAAGGTGGTGTATGTTATAATAAAATTCATAATGTATAATAAATTCTTCCATTTTAGTACTATAAATCAATTATTATATCTATCCATGTGAGAAGATGATGTAAAATCAATTACATGTGTTCACGATGTCATAGTTTTTCATACACAAGGTCATCAATTTCTTTTCTCATTTGATGGATGATGAAAATTTTTATTGTTTATTAAACTAACAAAAAAACATCATTGTATTTGATATATATATATATATAATTATATTTTAATATTTAAAAAATTAATGAAGGTGTTATGGGAATATTTATTCTTGAAAGTGTTTATTTAAGATAATTGACTATTCTTATAAAATCCTTTATTGGTCAACTTGTAAATGACCATTGTGATATCCTAATTATAATATCAATAGTTATATGTTTTAGATAATTATTTTTTGGAAATATTTTATATGGTGTTTATTGATAATAATGTTTAATGATGTTTTATTTTTTGGGGGAGGATGTTCTTATATACAGTTGAAGAGGAATGACATTTTTGTAAATATAAAAAACAATTCAATAATGTTAATTAATTCACAAAAAATGTGCATCAAATGATGATAACTAATGGTGTGGGATTATGATATGGTCAATCCAATACACTATAAAAAAATACACCTATTTATATCATGTTATTTTCATATCTTTAATGATTACTCACTTTTAAGAATTTAGTTTTCACTATGGTATCTAGTCTCTATATATTTAAGAAGTCAATATAAATATTATTCATTAAAATAAAATGAACCATATTAGGTATTTTGGAGCAACTTATTCTAAATATTAAATAAATTTTAATAAATAAATAATTTTTTTGTATTGAATATTAATATTAATAAAATCGTTTGTAATGAAAAAAAATGTTTTACCCTAATCCATAATAATATTTTTTCTGTATTATTTTGATACAGTATAAAAAATATTTTTTTTGTTTTATGAAATTATACAAATTACTATTATTATGAATATTTAATCAAATTTATCAAATTAAATTTATTGATCTGAATTAATTTAATTTAAAAAAACCAACACAAGTATTGAAAAGGATATTTTTAAAAAAGAATGTTTTTATATGTATACAAATTATTTATACAAAATTGAAAATATTGTTCTATATAATGTCCTATATATGATTTTAATAATATAATTTAAATAATTTAAATTCTAAAATATATAAACTTGGATATAATGTCTTTTTGATTCATAAAACCTAACTTTACTTTAAATATAAATTTTAAATAATTTGAAAAAAATACATTTTATTTTTTTATAACAATATAAAATGAAAATTATTTATTCTCAAGAAATTATTTTTCAATTTATATAATGAAAACAGATGTATATATTTAACCATATTTATTATTTATCAAAAAATATACTTAATTCTTAATTTTATATTCCTATTCAAAACACAATGTTTATTATTCTGTTAATAAAAATCATTTTAAAATGATTATATTAGTATTATATCATTATTTGCTCACAAATAATTTATCATACATCACATGATAACAATGAAATTCATTTCATTCGGAAAAAAATATTTCATATAATTATCAGGTGCCACATATTGAATTCCACAATAAAAGTGGAATGGACAATTTTATTAATATAGAATGAATTCATTTTAGTTTTTAATAATATTTCATAAATATTTTTAACCTCTTTAGATAAATTCACTATATTTAGTGGTGATTGTATATCACAAGGTTGTTCCCGTTGATTGGTTCTTCCATTAACAAATATTTTGAAACGGTGACTTCAATATTTACCATCTTTCGGGAACGATTTTGATTTTGATTCCATCATATCTCAGAGAACATTATGAGTTAATTTATAATAGATATTATTATATGTATCTCATGGAATATAGTATTATTTGATCTCACATTTTACCATTTCCTTCAAATATTCAATTTTCCATGAAGATATAAATAACGATAAATTTTCTGATATTTGAAAAATGTACTATTTGTTTATAGTTAAGATAAAATAACTAAAAATTATTGATGATCATTTTATTAATTGAGATGAGTAATATAGGTGTAAAAAATATTTATTTGATTATCGTACCATCAATTTAGAGTATAATATGAGAGTATACCTAAGAAAAAATTATAGATTTTTATAGTAAATATGAGTTACTATTTATTTCATTCCATGTCACTAAGTACATTAAGGTATTTATGGTGTTGATTAAATAGGTCATTATAAATTTCTAGAATTCAGTTAATTTATTTTTTTTGGATTATATTTTGGTGTATTATAAGCAAAAGGATTTACACAATGATGATTTTCATCATCTATAAAATAATTAGTGAACGTAGATTGTATAAAAATAACTATAAATCTGAATATTATAACTTTTAATTAATGTGTCTAGGGGTTCTTATATTTGAATGGGGAATATCAATTGTCCTAAAAATGATTTATATATGGATTTTGTTAGAGAAACCAGGAAATTTGGTTGATATTATAAATTTATTGACCTTTATTGGTTTTTAGAGATGGGTTTTAAGATTTCTTGAAAACGAAACCACTAAATAAATAAATAATACATTAGGGGTACATGATTTATTGGAGTGAAAAATTATATTGGAAATTTATGAAAATACAAATTCTGTTGATTGTGGAAATTATTATTATTTGATCAAAATCAGGAATCCACTATGAAATTTTCATTGAAACCATAGGTACTTGATTTGGATGTATTAAATGTGTTAGAAACTAGTGGATTCCTTTTTCTATATACAATTACATCCTTATAAAAATAACATCATTACTGATGACTTTGAGTTAGTAGCGCTAATTCACACTTTCTTATACTGCAACCGTGATCAATTTGTGGATAGATTTGTTGTGTGTTAATATAAAAATAATCATAATATAATTTTTTTCACAGAGGGAGATAAACATGAGAATTTTTTATGGGTTTAATATCATTATATATTCTATTTAAATATTTTATATTCACATAATAAATGGAATTTGGTTGACAACACATTGATAATTATGTTACTGATTCAATCCATGATCTAATTTGTACAGGTAAGATAACTAATGAGTTTCATCATCGAGATTATTTTGGGGGAGGAAGATTCATGTTAATTGATATTCATTGAATTGGTGATGGATTTATCTTCCATTTAGGAACTATTTAAACTCAATTAGCAATATAACACAAATTTACCTTTGTATTTTGTTATCCAAATTAGTTGGAATGCCTTGAGAGCTTCGTATCGGTCACTTATTGATTAATTGGGATATAAATGATTATTGGTTATACTTGTATCTATATGGAATATTTTCTCGATAATAGATTTTTTCTTATCAATTCATTGACCCTTGGTGACCTTGATGTATAGTTATTGGGAATGTCTATATTTATTATTCAGGATGATGCATTCAATTTTAAAATTATTACTTCATTTCCTTACAGTCCAAAATATTTGTTTATTGTATTAAATACAGTTCTAGTATGTTGAAAACATTAAAAATTTCAATTTTGAAATTAGATGAGATATCTATATTCATATTTATCAGTTTACTACGGACTCATAGGTGGAGAATTATGATTTGGGTGATCACTGATCAGAAATTGAAATCAAGAAATTTCCTTCAAATTCAAGAGATAATGAAGATAGAAGTAGTGTTTTATTTTTACATTCAATAGGTAATGGTGCCTCATGGGGTTAATTCAATAATTGTTTCTGATAGGGATCAATGGTTGACATCCTTATTCAATATTATTATATGTGAGGATAGGTGTAACCAAATGAAGTTAATAGTGAAATATCACCCAAATATGGATATGAAGATTAATGATTCCATTAAGAGTCTTGAGGATATGTTTTTGGTGTTCATGATTGATTTTTTCAGTCTATCCAGAAGGAATAACCAATTTGATTAATCTTCATATACAAATAGTTTTTAGACATCAATAAAAATGGTACACATTGAATAATTTTATGATCATAAATATATATCTCTTCTATATTGGTTATTATTGTGTAGGAACCCATATCATCTTTTCATGTATAGATCTTTATTTTGGGATGATTTTTATGAAAAACTAAAAAAATGTGTTTATCTAAGTACATGACATGTAATCATGAGTAAACATCATGTATTCAGTTGTTATATGTAGCCTTGTACTAGTCGTGAAACGTCCGAGTACATGGACATGTGATTAACTTGAAGACTGGTTAATTTGGGGGCCAATTGATGCAACTACACAAAATGAATATTTAATGAACACACTATATAGTTTTATTTATATTTGATATATCAGAGTGGGGTTAGGTATCATTACTAGAACTGACTTCCTATTCATGTGTTTTATAGAGGGGTGCTCGGGAATAATGAACAATGATTGAACCCCTGATTATATATCCGACTTCTGATTGATACATCGTCAAGTGCATTGGAAACCCACTAGTGAGTTCTCAATTTCTTTATAAACATTATTCATGATGTTGCATATCTCATGAGTTTTTCAAGGTTTAGTGTTCTTCAAATTTTTATTTATCAATGACATTTTAGGCAGATTCAAGGGCCTACATTCAAGTATATCAATCGTCAGACATTGAGGTTGATGGTTTGTGGATTTCATTGTTCGTTTATGGATTATATATGCTAAAAGTGTTGCATAACCATGTTTGGGGTATTTGTTGGTTTGGGATTTGACCATGATTATAACCTATTACTATATACATAATTGATAAGGTGTATTTGATTATGTATAAGTTTATATACCTTGATTCTGGGCCACCATGGGTGCATTTCCCTAGATTTACAATTTACTAGATGTTCAGTCTAGGGTTCCTTTTAGGATTTCCATGTTTTCTATATACAGCTCAATAGCCTGTAATCAATGATTATGTAAGATTCTTGAGTTTTGTATTATTAAGATTTTTCAAAAAGAAATTGAATGTGATAGCTTCTCGAGTGAGTGAAATTTATGTATTTTTTATTGTTATGTTCACTCGGGGGGGGGGGGGGTATTTAGTGTTGGAGCATCCTAGTGGTCATTGACACTAGGGTTTAGACCATAAAATATTCCCATGTGGTGACACATAATTTATAGATGCTATGATGAACATGAGATATTGACCATGAGAGCATCCTAGGTGGTCTTTTTAAAATGATTACTGAAAATATAGATAAGAAGGGTTAGATAGTTAGAACTTCATAGAGGGTAATAATAAAATTGAATGTTGTTATTTTAGACCAGTGGGATTGGAATGTGACAAGATTACCAATGAGTGTTTATAGAAAAATTAAATGATTTAGAAACAATCCCTAAACATAAACAAGCTTGTAGTTGTTCATAATAAATTATTTTTATGGTCTTTTGAGATATCTGTTTTCTTAAAAATACACAAGAGGATATATAGCTTAGTCTAGAACCCAAGATTATATGATTAAATTTATGAATAATAAATTATAATTAATTTAATTTAGAACATTAAGATTTTTTACTCTTCTATAATTCCTATGTTATTTCTCCATATTTTCATATTATCAGGTATATATATTCTCTTCTAGTTAGCCGTAGATATTTTGTTTGTTTACTAATGGGATTCATCTCACTCTCTATTTGGGTAATGTTTTAGACCGAATAGAATTATATGGATTCTGTTATTGATAAGGGAGAGAAACCTTCTTCATCAGGGACTTGATTTTTGATGGAGTTGGAGAGCATGTGACCAAGATGAGGCTTGGATGCTGCTAGTGTTTAATTGTTTCTTTTCTACATTGGTTTCATTACTGATATAAAACATTGTTACATGTTTTTATATTTTCATATATTCATATTTCATGGATTATATATATATATTGTGATCTCTGTTGGGGTTTGTTTTAGTTTTTTGATGTTTTTTAAGGTATTATTACTTAAAGTATTGCTACTATTTGTTTTTCGCTATGATTATTCTACCAATTAGGGCATTGTTTCCCTACTATCATGGACTATTTCCTCAATTCTAGTTGGTATCAACTGGTGTTTGGCTAAATTAACTTGATTCCATGTGGCTAACAGGGTATGGGGCACCTTTGGGAGGCACCTGGATTTGGACGTTACAAAGTGGAATTTGATGTAGGTCTCTTTTCTCATTTGACATACTATTTAGAGCCTATATGCTAGGATATATATGAATAGGAAGTTTTTAATAAGATCCACTCTAGAGTAGTTACCCCATGTATAGTGAAAATCCAAGTTACCTCAAATGTGGCAATTTTTTTGGTTTTACAATTGTTACAGTAGATTTTATTTCAACATTGGGTGATTCACTTTTATTATTATATTATGATCAATATCATTGTTGTTTTATTTCTATTGATACTTGATTAGATGAGGGTATACCTTCTCATGCATCATATATTATCTTGGTATAGATTAATTGTCATGTATTCTTATCGTGTCATATAGGGTTCATTATTGATTGCATTCCATTGTGATAGATGTTGTGGAAGATATGAATGTTGTGGTGAAATATTCCATTGTTGAAATACATACTATTCTGATAGGGTATAAGTATATGTAATTTTTAATTTGTATAGACTTCATGCATTGGTCCCATAGTTGTTATTGGACATCTTGTATAATAATTTGGTGGATCATTATTGAATATTAGTCGTATTATTTTTATATGGTATGATTAATGATGAAAAACATTGATTAATAAAAAGTAAGGGGATCCCATGGATTGGAACGTGGAAATACTTGGAATGTTTTAATTTTTTTATGATTTCTAGAGCAGACTCAAAGGCATACTATCAGGAAACCCAGACAACACAATTTGTGTTGTTACGAACATAGGCTAGGTGTCCATCAGTTCGGAAAGATCTGAATTTTCATAAGTACATGGTGTATACCATATGTACAAATTGTGTAGTTTTTGACCTTGTGACTGACTATGTGAGAAGAGGCATAGGGTTGATAACTAATTTTTATAACACACCATGTATTGAGAGTACACATAATGATATAAAATGTAAAAGACCATGTCTCTTTTGGTGTGACTAACAAGATTGGTGAATGAAACATAGGTTGTACGTGTCGTGTTGTGATCAACCACGTATCTAGCCATGTGAATAATGATACAGGTGGGTGTAACATAAGATGTACATGTTGTGTCTAGGGTGAACATCCTATGTACTGTTACAACAGTACGACCATGTAGTTCTAGCACTATAGAAGTACCTAGGATTGAAGGGATAACAAAATACACACCATGACTCATATGGAACATGCAATGTGTATGGTGTGTAACATGACAAGGTTGGAAGAGGTATACACCCATGTTAAATCATAATGAGAACACTTCATGTAGTGGTTATACAAATCCTGAAACCGTATTTTGTAAAACATGACATATTTTTTATCCTATTTCATTCATACACATCTATGTTGGTTTATAGATAATTGTGGAATGAGGTGTGCCCTTGACATTGCATAGTCATGCCACAAAGACATCTTCAATTACTATGCCAGGTATAGTGTAGTGAATTGACACCAGAAATTGTAGTTCACTAACAACCAGTAAACCCTCTTGTTGATCCCATTTTGGCACTAACTATTATACCAAACTCATGTGATAATTCACTATTTTGTGAAGGATTTTTATGAAGAAACTAAATTTTTATGGAGAACCACATCCCACCCAGACTATGGAAGTGATGAAGAGGGTGTTCCTACAACATCATCATATAACTTTTTTAGTGTGTGGAGGACCATAGTCAACAGATACAGGGTTGGAGGCCATTCTTTCTATATTCATGCATTTGGAGATTCGTACGTCTCTGAGGGTGATGCTCATGAGGTACATGCTACGTGATTGGAAAAGATATGGATGGTCGATATCTCCCTTGTGGGATGTAAACAAGATATGTCATGTGAAGAGTTTCAGATGACCTTCTATTACTACATTTACCACGAGAAGTTAATGTCTAATCGATATCAGGAGTTTATGCATTTGTAAAAGGTAATTCATTTAATGATGAATTACTCTTCACATTTTATAGAGAATGATCACATCACAACTGTTCTGGGTGGTGAAGAGTTATACCTTGGTAAGAGGTTTGGGGATGGTCCCAGTTACAACATCCGATCATTGGTGAATGCCTTCAAGATGACTTCGGAGAAATCTATATAAATTATTATTTGATTACCAAGCGCATTATGAGGGTGTTAGGAGCTGTGAGCTATTTAGGATCAATATCTATGGTCGGTACTCTTTATATCGATTGCTGGAATCACCGTAGGGAGCTTTCCCAGGGTGTTTTTTCTGGTAGCCAAGTGATATGCTATAATTGTTGGAATATTTTTCATATGAGACTAAATTTCCCAAAATAACTAGTCAACTTCTGATACTGAAACATTATGGGGCTCATTCAATGTTCTTGTTGGAAGTTATCACTAGATGTGAGTGAGATGGGATCTGTTGTGACACCACATTTAGAAGTAGGACAATTAGTTTACAATCAGTTAGAAAATTGTGGTTCGTCAGGAAGAAGAGGAGGTTGAGGTCATGGTTTCCATATAATAGGTTCTAAATTACAATAAGGTGGATCATCTCAGGGTAGAAAGGTAGGGTCACAGGGCCGTGGAATATGTAAGACTATTGCCATCAAATAATCCCAACAGTATCATGATTATGGACCCTCTATGGTTAGAATTATGAGTCTAGTTTCCTCCATTTTAGCTTCATCTATTTATGATATAAGATATTAACATAGTATTATATATACTTCCATTTTAGAGATCATGGGGATGTGAATCATTACTTATGATGATTTTATGATTCTAGACACTCCATTATAGATTATGTTGGCTATTGGACTTCAGTGCAAGAAGATCCCTCTTGATGCTGGTTTGTGCCACTATATATGGGATCTTTATGTATTTGAGATGACATGCTTCATTTTCATTCTCAAAATAGACTGGATGGTCTCCTATGAGTCTTCTTCTTACTACTTTCATCACATGGTTAATTTCATGTCATCATAGGGTGGTCCATTACTACATAAGGGATAATAGGATGTCCATGTTAGAAGAGATGAACCCGAGCATCATGGGATGGGAGGAATTACAACACATTTTTCTTGTTTATATCTGGATGACCAAGGGACATTTCTGATAGAATTTACCTATGTGGTGGATCCATTTAGAGTTGTCTTTCCAGAATTTTTTTCTGGATTACCTCCGTAGCGGGAGGTAGATTTATCTATTGAGCTTCTTCCATTAGCAACAATGGTGTCTATTCCACTTTATAAGATGAATACACTAGAGTTATAATATCTCAAGAATAAGTCAGATGAGTGTCATGTGGAATGCATCATCTGACCCAATACATCTCATTGGGGTTAAATTACCATTTTCAATGTATGCGGAAGGTACCTGCTGACACTGTGTAGATTATTAGATGCTAAATCAGTTGAGGGTCAAGACTCGATATCTCTTTCCGAGGATTGGAAATTTCATTTATCAGCTTCAAAGATGCTGGGTGTTCCCCCAGATTGACTTGAGATCTGGTTATCATTAGTTTCACATATGACCATCAGATATACCACTAACAACATTTTATATCATGTAAGGTTTATACAAGTGTTTGGTTCTTCTGTTTCAACTCATGAAAGTGAAGAATGTTTTCATGGAACTAATGAAAGAGTGTTTTATCCTAACTTGGATTATTTTTTGGTAGCCTTTTTGGATGACATCTTTTTGTAATATCACAGTCGACATGACCATGAAAGTCATTTTGAGATCGTATTGAGTAAACTGAGTGATAATCAATTATATGATAAGATTTCAAGGTGAAATTTTTGGATGAACCAGATTCCCGTCATGGGTCGTGTTATGTCAGATATATGAGTATCAGTTGAACTAGAGATGGTGAGAGTGGTATTTATTAAGAGAAACCAATAAATTTCTTTAAGGTTCATAGTTTTATAGGGAAAGATGGTTTCAAAAGACAATTTATTCATTAATTTTCTAGCATACTATCCCTAATGAAGGGCCTTACTAAGAAGGGTATAAAGTAATTGTGGACAGATTCCTGTGATTCAGCCTTTCAGTAGATAAAATGGAGTCTAAATTCATGAATGATACTAATTTTGGTTGAGTTGTTTAAGATTTACATCATTTACTATGATGGATTAGGTATCATGCAAGGAGTAGTGATTATGCATGGGGGAAAGAGTCAGTGAGTATGGGTCTCTGTAGTTGAGGCCACATGAGAGGAATTAACCAACACACATTATCATGTTTTTTATAGTTTAGAAATCTTTACGTAGATGGGGATATTATCATATGAGATAGCATTTGGTGGTATACACTGACCAGAAAATCCATGAGTATATCATGACACAGTGTGACCTAATTTGAGACTTTGATAGAGGTTTGATTACCAACATTCCTTTTTCTTTGAGCTTTCCTACACGCCTTGGAAGGGAAATGCAATTTTCATTTTTATGAGAAGGTGAACTTATATAAAGGATGTTCACCAGGAAAATAGTGACTGGATGATTATAAATATGTTCTCTAAGTTGCATTGTAGTTTTTTGATAGAAAGGGGAAAACATTGCTTTCTTCTATAGATGTTATCTCTAATCAATATGATAGAGTGAGAATGAGGCACCTATCAGATTCTGAAGGCCTAGTCCAAATAAAGATTGTTTCTAGAGAAGAACCTAATCCTATGTGGAATGTTTGTGAGTATGAGTTTTTTAATTTTGATTGATGTGTATGGATGCCAGTAGGCATACACGAGGACCTATTGAGTGATTTTCATGATTCCTTATTGTTATTTCATCCATCTATGACCATGATGTCTCATGATTTACATCACCAGTATTGGTGGGTAGGCATGAAGAGGAATCTAGCTAGTTTTGTTTTTAGATATTCCAGATGTTAGTAGGATAAGGCTGAGCATCAGTGACCTTAAAGGCTTTTATTGCAGATACCCATTACATCACAGAAGTGGAATGATGCCACAATGGATTTCGTGATGAGTTTACCAATGAATCATATGGGAAATGATTATGTATGTGTTGTCATTGACGGAATCACGAAGGCTACACATTTATCCCAAACATGAAATTGTTCAGTTTTGATGAACATGTAATGTTGTAAATATGATAAATAATATGATTCCATGTGGTTCCACATACTATAATTTCAGATAGGGATGGAATGTTTACTTATCTTGTTTGGAATAGACTATAGAAGGATTTGGGTACAAATGTACATTTGTGTATAGATATCCATCAGTAGACATATGTCCAATCTGAGTGCACCTTATAGATTTTGGAGGACATTCACGGATCATGTGTCCTAGATTTCAAGGGCACTTGAGAGAGAATAATATCCCATGGGGGGTTAGAATAATAGTTTCTAGGAAATGATTTAGATGAAACTTTATGGAGCCTTGTATATTAAGCCATGCCGATTACCCCAATGTTGGATAGAGTTAGGAGTAGAAGCTATGTTGGGGATTTATCCTGTCCAAAAAATCCCAAAGCAGGTGGAGTTGTTTCAAAAGAGGATGGATACTACTTATTTTTATAATAAATCAGAAGCTAATTGATGGAAACGGCCTCTAGAGTTCGAGGTCAGTGACCAAGTTTTCTTTTTTGTCACCTCAATGTTGGAACAAATGGGAATTAAGAGAAAATGAAATCATTCAATGAGATTTTTCATGTTTTTCATGGTTTTTGTGAGAGTCGAGATGGTTTCCTTTCAGTTGTAGATATTTTATAGTTAACTAGATATGGGAGATGTCATTAATATTTCTCTGCATACACATTACAGTTCAGACCTCTCTCATGTTTTTAAACCATGGAGGATCACTTGCAGGTGGATCCATCTGTTGAGGATAACCATATTAGGATTTTGGATCATAGTGTTAAGGTTATTTGTGGCTGGTTTATTCCTCTCGTATGGGTGATATGGAAGCATCAACAAGTATAAGATGATACTTGTGAGAGGGAGGTCGACGTACGATCACAATGTCCTGAGTTCTTCGATGTTTTTTTAACCACCCATGTATGGGAACATCATGGATGAATTTATTTATGGGGAATGTTTTAAGAGCATGGATATTAAATTATTCTATTGATATTGATTTCTATTTGTTTTTTGGAATAAAAATAAATGTTGTTTTTCTATGTACATGATGTGTATTTTTTACTACACACGGTGTACTCGGTTGTTGAGTACAACTATGTATTGTCCGCGTACTGTCACAATATATGGTAATGTGATAAACTGGTTGAACTATTATGTTAAGGGCTAGTTAAGGCTACTACATGACATTTATATTTAGTTGACATAGCGGGTTGTTTTCTTTTTATTTGATATACTGGAGTGGGGTCACGTGTCATGTCTAGAACTATCTTATTCTTCTCGTGTTTTGTACAGGATCAATCAGTAACGAAAAATGAATACTGAACCCATGATTATCATTATAACCTCTTATTGAGTTTTCTTCACGATGGTTGGAAACCTATATGTGATTTATAAATTACTATAGAGTAATTCATCAGGATTCATCCATTATCATGAGTTATTAAAAGATGGTAATTTTTCACCATTTATTAGATCTATGCCATTTTAGGCTGATTCAATGGATGAAATTCATGTATATTGATTTTGAGACATAGAGGATGGTGGTTTTGTGAATTTTGTTGTTTGTAATGGGATTATATATGCTTAAAGTACCACATACCTACACATATAGTATAGGGTGATTTAGGATTTTACCCTTTTTATATCCTTATATGGTATGCATAATAAATAAAGGGTAGTTTCTTATGCATAATTTTATATTACATTATTATGGGACATCATGGGTGTGTTTCCCTTGTTTGAAAAATTTATAGTATATGATATAGGTTTTTTTAGGCCTACCATGTTTTCCATGGATTACATGTTAAGATAGAGTCAATTATTATGTATGATGGTTGAGTTATGTATTGTCATGTTTTCGAAAAGGAAAATTGACATTGAGATCTTTTTGAAGGAGGGTCATTTATGTATGACTTATTGTTATGTTTGACCAGATATTTTAATTGTGTGAGATTCCAGGTGGCCATTAACACATGGGTTTAAACAATTAGAGTTACCCAGGTGGTCACTTATAATTTATTTATGTTGGGTTTTCCAAGGGTTATTGACTGTGAGAGTCACCTAGGTTGTTGTTTGTATATGATTGTTTCTATGTCAGACAAGAAGAGTTTTATTATGAGATCATCCAAGAGGGAAGTTGTTAAATTAAATGATAATATGTTTATCTATGGGGATTATAATATTTGAACATTCCCAAATTGTTGTTATTGAAAAATTGAATAATTGTGTAGAGTCTACCAAGACGAAGCATAAGTTTGGATTTGGTTATACTCAATTGTTTAGATGGTATTATAATACATATATTTGATTATTTATACAAAAAGGGTTATAGAGATTAGTCTGAAAACCGAGATTACATGATTCAAATGTTGAATATTAACTGTAAATTAATGTAATTTAAAACTGTAGGATTGTTTACTTTTGAGTATTCTGAATTTTATTTCTTTATATTAACACATATATTTATTAACCATCTATTAGGAACAAATCAATTGGTGTTATAAAAATAAAATTCTTCTCACTCAAAATTAGGGTCATTTTATGGATCCAATAATATTGTATGGTTTCATATATAGATATGGTAAAAAACATTCTTAATTGGGTACATGATTGTCATTGGAGTTAGAGAGAATGTAACTATGATGTGGTTCATGATGCTACTGGGTTTTATTTTTTCTTTTATACATTGGTTTCCACATTTATTTCAAGCATTGTCGCATAATATTCAATTTTCATTGATACATATTTTATTAATTATATATATATATATATATTTTTCTCTCTATAAGAATTACTTTTAGTTTTCCAATATTTACTTTTTTTGTATTTCTGATTCTGTGTTGGAACTATTTGATTTGTGTTGTATTTACTCTTTCAATGAGGAAATAGTTTCCCCTATCATGATCTATAACCTCATTATTAGTTAGATGCCTCTAATGTTTAAGGAAGTGTGCTTGAGGCCAGGTGGCTAATCGGGTGCGCGGAAACTTGGGGAGGCACCCACATCTGAGATGTTAAAAATTTGGAGAATAATTTTTAGTTCAGTAGTGATTATTTTTAGAGCGAAATAAAAAGGAATAGATTGTATGAAATATGATAAATATAACTCATAGTCATCATAAATAATATTAGGGGCATCATAATCAGCCTATCAGGTTTTAAATTGGTCATCATGTCCCTTCTATTTTCGCCTAAATTGGTACATCATAGATTGATATTAATGGAATGTGTTCATTAAGGACTGTTAGACCTATTGATATCATTGAAATCATGGGTATGGATCTTCTCTATTAAGAATTCCCTATTTAATTACATTGAATCAATAAAATTTTTATTTTCCCTAGTAGATGAGGTATCAAACAATCCCTTCCCATGTCGTTAAAATGAATTATATTGACCTTAATCCAGACATCAATATGGTTGAATATTAGTGTCAAATAAATAATCGACACGATAAAAAATTTTGTTGTTAAATAATTATTATATAAAAAGTGTTGATGTAGTTATTATAAGATATTCTAGGGACATTGGAGAATTAATCAGTGATCTAATAGTAAGGCTTTACTATTTTTTTATTTTATAAATACATAAAATTTATTCGGGATATTTTTTTTGGTGTGTATAATTATGAAACCCTCTAGGTAAAATTATTGATTTATCTTGATCACATATTATCCAATTTTTATAGTGTTCTTTTATCTGGAGGTTGAATATTGATTTTTTTGTTAAACTATAATGATTTACTGTTCAAGAACATGATTTTTTTTATCTATGTGGTATGTAAAATGTGTTATTGGGTTATTTTGTATGGTTTGGGAATTATTTTTAAACCAGTTCATATCTCAAAAAGAACATGCATTTTTATGAAAATTTATAGGGGTCACCACATAGCTTAATATTTCTTATCAAACCATATAGATATAAAAATATATTCTATCAATAATTATCAGAAGGTAAATTAATAAAAACATTTTAATTCAAGTGGACTAACCATTTATCCCAGATTTAAAACCTTAAATTTTTTTGTGTATATTCATGAATGCCACATTAGGGTTAGTGATAACCCCACAATAGAGTTTCTGGACACTGGAAAAAATATAAAAAAACGCAACATCAACTGGAATGTGAAATCACAAAAAATACCACATCCAAATTGCACTAAATTTAAATTACAAATAAAAAATGCCTCTTACATAGTCTATAAACTATGAGGTGATGGGTACCTCATGATTTTCACCCTTTTCATGTATTCACAATCGTCTTCAACCACTTCATTAGTGAATAAAACAAATCTATACAGCAGTTCCCCTGGAACTACATCATTTTTGTCCAATAAATAATCCCAAAATAATAGAATGAAAATCCCAAAAAAATATTCTCAATTAAAACTCCATCTTCTAAAAAAATTGATTAATTGAGTAAGTGATATAATAGATCCAACCATGCCACATTCAAATCAAATTATTTCTAGGAACCAGAAGATAGAAAAACAAAATAACCAAAAAAATCCACCAATTTTTCAACTTCAATGAAAAACCCGATGAATAATGGAAATATCATTGTTGGACACCACCATAAACCCCATCACATTATATTGGAAAACATTCTTACTCTATGATTACAATGATCGATCACCTCTAGAGAAACCAAAATCGTGGTAAGAAAAAAATAAAAAGAAAACACCCAAGAACACCGTCATGGGGTCATCCTCACATCCCAAAACACCCTTATCACTATTAAATATGACCGATATAGGTTCTAGAATGATATATTAAGATGAAAGAGTATAATTTTGACCAATTTATCACCTCGACTGAGGGAATTAAAGAAGAACCAAATACACTGATGAAAAAGGTGAAGCGTTTGGAATGAACCCATTAAAGACCCAAATAACTCTCAACTCTTTCACTTAAGACCAAAATGGTCATAATAGTGGTTATAGTAGATATTAAAAGGAAAAATGAGATGAAATATGACCTCACTGCTAATGAAAAAAGAACCAAGAGTGAGAGCGAGAAACAACAGATACCTTGGAGGCCAACGATAAAACATAATGATTATAAATGAATTTGGATAATAATGAAAATGTGGAGAAAAAAATGATGAAAAAATGATATAATACTACAAAACAATAATAAAATCCGTTATAGAGCATGAAAAAACCATTTAATTGAAGGGGTAACCCTAGAACCTGAGAGAGGTCTCCGGAGAGGGTCGAAAACCATGACGAAAAGGGGCCCTTTTGCAACAAATTCAAAACCACTGAAATTATTTAATTTAATCTATATACAATTATTGTTTATATATATATATTAATCACTAATATATCATTGTATTTATCTATAATGTAATAGGGTTCCCAACATTTAATATGTAAGATTTACTTTTGTTCATTATTAATATTTATATGGTATGATAAGTTTTTTTGTTATTTCATCATCTCTCCCCATATCATCTCATATTCTCGCTTCACCATGTTTGTTTGGATCATTATATATATATTATATTTATAGGCCATGTTGTGTTGATTTAAAATACATTATTTTTAGTTTGATCTAGCCTTTTATGTACATGATCCAATGATATCATATCTCAGTCATTGAAGGGGAATAATTTTTCACTATTAGCGAGGTAGTCGTATTTATAAAAAGTTTATAACTCATAAAAGACATAATTTAATTCTACATTATGTTATATTGGTTATTAAAATTTAGTTATTAAAAATCAATAATCATGGAAACATTTTATTGGGGTTTTTATGGTGGGATTTATTTAAAATTTTACACATTGTTTTTCTAATATAATTCCCTAATAATATTTTTTATATAGAGGATTTTCAAGAACAACATTTGAGATTAATTTTTATAGAAATGTGTATACATATTTTTAGGGGTTTTCAATTGATTTTGGCCAACACAACACATTGATATCGTTGTTTATTTTGGTTGTGTACATGTGTATACAAAAGTGTGTGGAGAAACACAAAGGGTTCGACTGTATGTTATAGATATATTGTGGATTGTATCTATATTAATTGGATTGACATTATTTAATTCTTACTGTTTCATTTGAAATTCGAGTATATATCATTATAGAATATATACCAATTTTACCTGGTCATACATATGAGGGAATTGTTTCATGATAAATTTCATAGATGTTTATCATATTTAATTATCAAGGAATCATATAATTATTTCATTACACAATATTTCATGTGTCTTTCAAATTCCCCATTTATAAATAACACCCAATAAACCATGATAAATAAAATTATATTAAATTGCATAAATAACACACAACAACCATTATAGAATGAAATATAATATATTAAAAAACTACTATATATTTAATATTTTATATAAATACAAAAATGATATATATTGAAATCCATGAAACCATGAATAAGCTTATTTTACACGAAATAATGACTTTCTTCGATTGATTATGTTATATGAAGGGCATAGTTTAAAAAACTATTATTAATAATATTATTTAAAATGATAATTATATCATTTATTTTTAAAAGTTTTTTGTTATGAATTAGATTTAATAGCTAAATAAAATAGGTGATTTAAGGCACATTTTTACAAATTTATTAGTGATGAATATAAAATCAAATTGATTATAAAAGAAATGATTTTATAAAAAACAAGTATTGTCATGAAATTTTATTTTATCAAAACAATTTAAATTAATTTGTATTATTTAATGATTTAAAAAATATTATATTATAAATTTAATCAATATTTTTACATTTATCCAATAGATTTTACATGAATAGTATAATAACCAACCCTATATTTTGTGTTAAAAATTTATCTCATTTTTTCCTTCTCATAAAAAAACATATTACATAAAACCAAATTTGGAAAAAGTGATAATTTTTTTTGGAAAAAATAAAATTCAATTGATAATTTGAATGTTAGTATTAAAATAGGTTGAATTTTTTTGTATATTTGTGAGTGGTTTTATTTTTTTATGAATGGTCAAAAATTCAAAAATAGTAAATGACAAATGACTTTTCATATAAATAATATATGATGTGAGTTTTTTTTTGTTTTTTTTAACTGAAATTGTTTAATTGTACATATATTATTCATATTTTGGTCTTTGAAATCAATTTCATATTGAATTTCAATATGAATAATTTGTAATGATTTATAAATTTTCATTTTTTAAACAATATTTATCTTCACAACTGCTAGATTTATTTTCTAAAAACTATGCCTAATCAATATAATGAATTTTAAAAAATGGAATCCTTATTTGAAATTAAAATAATATATAGTTTATACTATGGTAACTATATATTTTTAACATAATTATCGTTGAAAATAGATATAATTTATTTTAAAAACTATGGAAGAAATAAGATTATAAAGTGATTAAACCTAGAATAAATGGTGTATAAATGATCGAAAACTTATCCAAAACCCATTTATATACATATTTAAACACTTTTTAGTTAAATATTTAAATTTATGTGTTTTTAGAATCATTAATTGGAAATCTGGAAATATAATATGTTTTTAAGGAAAAAAATAAAAAAGATACTTGTATACATTTAATATAAATAATTCTTTCATAATGGAAAAAAACAACATATGATTGGATGCAAAAACAATTTTTTAATATACATATATTTTTCGCATTTTAATAATTTATCAAAGATTTAGAACATGATCTATATACTTATTATTCTTATCAAACACCAACAAATTATTTATTTAGTTAAAAAAATATAAAATAAATTATGTAATATATTAGTAAAGAAAATTAAAATATATAAATTATTGAGTTCAATTATTTTTGTTGGATAATATTTCATGTTAAAAAAATGTGAAAAAATAGAATTTAATCCAATCATTTCCATAATAATTTTAAATTAATATTAATTTAATATTTATAAAATAATTGTTAAATATATTTTATTAAATAATATTTTATTAATTTTTTTAAAAATAAAAAAAAATCATATATTCATTAAATTGAATGAAAAATGAAATAAAATTGAAATATTGTAAATTATATGACCAAAACATTCAATTATAACAAATATATAGAATGTTAAATTATAAAAAACCTAGTTACGGTGTTTACAGATTATGTAGTGTTTATACACATTACTTACACATCTATTAAAACTAATTTAAACACAAATAGGATTTACACTGTATGAGATAGATAAAATATTTATAATTAATTTGTAAAAATTATACATAATGTAAAATTTTATTTTATTCCTAATCGGTAGCATACTTACGCTAAGAAACTAGTTACCATAATAAAAGAATAAAATGATAAAAAAGAAATTTAGGAGTTATGGAAAAAGATGACTATAATATGTGTTATATTATATTTGGGTGGTGTTAATAGATATTATATTATGTAAACTCAATTAATTAATAATCATCAATCCAATTGAGGTAATATCGTCCTCCCAGTAGTGAATACTTTTTTGTATTCAAAATAATGACACTCATCCCCAACTATAAAATGATAATAACTCGACATTTTTTAGAACTCTCAAGTCATTTTTATCAATTATTATACACACAAATAACATCCAAACATACATAACAAAATCCTATAATCCTTATTTTTATCATATATAAAACCATTTATGGTTGTAGTGAAAACCTTATGATGATACCCGAAGTCGATGCAATGTTCTTATGAAAGAGTTTTTCTTTTATTTCCTCATCCAAAACCATCAATTAATACTATAAATACTTAATATAATAACATAATTATCATAAAGAAAATAAGATTTATTATAATTAAGGGTACCATTCTACATGATCACAAACATAAATCCAATGGGTTATGAAATCATCATTCTCGTGTATGGTGGACTACCAACTAATGAACTGATATGATTTATTTTACCATTAACACCATTCAATGTTTCGTATAATGATTGATTAAAAGTTTATATATGATATTTATTTTATTTATCGTGTTTCTATAAATAATATATCATGGATAGCTTATTTGATTCCAATTTATGGGAATATGGTATTGTTTCAAGAGTGTACAACATTCTACTTCCCTGCGAAGTGATTTGATTGATTCACGCATTACATGGAATGTATTAAAGATGACTTATAAAATATATTTTATATATATGAAATAATAATTATAAAATAATAATTATATAAATATGTCCCTTAATTTTATTTCTTGAACTTTTTTAAGAAAATGGAATGGGTGTCCTCACATGTGTACAACCTTCTGTCTCCATAAATGATGTATTTCATTTCCAATCACAAGATTGTATTAATTGTGATAGATACATAGATAAATATTATATAAGATAATTTTATAATTTTTTACATCATTTAGATGATTAAATCATGAAATATTATTGGGTAAAAAAATCAACTCAAAATAGACTTAAAACTATAAAATTTACTCCCAAAACAACAAAATATAATGAGATATTATTAACAAACTACTAATAAGATGTTAAAAAAGATCATATATGATATTATTATTATTATAGTTATATTATAATTTAATTAAGTGAATCAAATCTTTAGAAAAAAGTATTTATAACATCCAATAAAAGGATGAATATGGAAATGGATTTTTAACACAATTCGAACTAACAAGGATATACTTATACATTTTTTATTATGTCATGATAAGATTATTTACATGATGTATTTATTTATAGTATTTTAGATTTTTAATTTTTGGGTATTTAAAATTAAGTCCCATAAATAATAATTGATGTTGTTGTCACATCAACTTTAATATCATTTTATGAGACTATTTTACAATCTCATTCGAAATATTATTATTTATTATTGAATATCATTTGAAGTAAATTACATGAACATTTGATAATAAAACCATCCATTCTCTAGTAATATATTTATAAATAGTACATTTTAATTAATAATACAATTTCACTCTTCTTTGGTACAAAAAAATGTTTTTAAAAAATCATAATTAAATTTGACTTCATTTCCGTCTTCTATGACAATGTTAATTAATCAACATAACTATGTATTCTAAATATTTTTTATGAAATGTATATTAAATTTTAATAATTATTTATTATATTAATTTTATCCACTTATTATTTTATATAATGATTTTTGATGAATCGTTATATCAATTTAAAATTAATGCACAATTTGAAAATTTGAAAATAGTGAGTGTAAACTTTTTTTAGATTGTATGATATGAACAAAAATGTCAATCTTTCTTTAATACAAAAATGATTTCAAGATTATAATATAAGATTTAAATATTCTTCTCAATTATTATTTTTTCAATTTTTTTAATTTCATGTTTGTAAAACCAATTTTAATTGATAATTACAATCAAATATTTTGTTGAAAAAATGAGAAATATAAACTCTTATATAGTGTTTTTAATTAATTTAATGGTTATTCAATTCATAAATTTCCATTACCCATATTCATAATACAATGATAATATATAAAATTGATACCATCTTTATTATTCTTTTGTATAGTTTATGATTATTTTTACCAAGTGTAGTCATAACATTAAATTTCTTGAATCATTTTCAGAGTCATTAAATTATCCACAAATTGTTTGCTTTCAAGTGATCATTGAACATTAAATTTCCCAAAAATATAAATCAAATTTATCATCGATACAATTACATGAAAAATCATGTACCATATTTATATAAATTATTTACTTTGAGTTCAATTTTAATAGTAGTGGAAATATTGATAAATTTTTATCCTTTTCTCATTATATATATAGTTGATAAAGAATGTTGTTTATAAATTACACCAACTCTTCATCATGTGTGGAATTAATTTGAAATTTATCAAAGGGGTTAAGATACAATAAATTTAATCTCCTTGATGCATTGGTGGTCTTGTTGAATGATATCAATTTTCCAAAACACCTTCTCATTGGAATCCAATCATTTTTATACTATTCATATGATAGATCATGAATGTATTGTCTTGTAAATGATCATGACAATAATAAAAGTTGTTTTACATATAATTTTTTAAAACATATTAGTTTTAAATAATGGTGTTCAATTAATCATTTCCATAGTATACATTATGTCTACTAATTAACACCTATTTATTTTGATACACATTTCATTTTCCATAAAAGTTTTACTATGTTATAACTTATGAATGAATAATATTTTAAATATTTTAAATAAATTTAATGTTTTTTCATTTATTTACCATGTTATTTCAATTATTCATTATATAACCATGATATTAATGCTATTTAAATGAAGTTATTATTATATAAGTTAACATTACATATTAATTATTGATTCTTTTATTATAATTAAGTGTTATTGAGAATTTTATATCATTATTAATTATTTATTCTCTCATTAATACATGGATTTTAATATATATTTTATGAAGGGTAATTATAGATACAAAAAATTGAAAAATAAGGTTGTAATTTGTGTATTCAAATATAATTTTAAACTCAGGTTTGTATCTAGTTTAACATTAATGTAAAACTATTTGGTCCTCGAAGCAGTATTTCCATGTATCTTATTCATATATAATGGTAACAATCAAAGAATCATGAAATAATGGTGTTAGAGAACAATATTTTTTATAAATGGAATCATAATAGCACCCTTTGGAAGTATATATATATAAATATTGATTTTTGAATAGAGTCACATGACAGAATTAAAAAATATGTATAAAAGATCATCGTGATGTTATTGTGTGGTTGAGATAATGTAGTACATTATACTAATACATCACTATTTGGATATTATTATGCGTTAATAAGTTTAATATTGATGTTAGTTTCAATTACTTAATACAATTTGTTGGTTTATGTGATTGGATCATCCCATGATTAATGAAAATTTCATGTAATTTAAATAAATAATCTAATTTAAGGGAAATTATATTTTAAGAATAATGTGTTTAAATATATAAAAATATTATTAATTTTATTGATAACCTTTAGAATTAATATTATTATTTATGAAATTGAAATAACAATGAATGAATATTATTTAGCTTCATAAAGAATCTTTTTTTGAAAACCATGGTAAAATTAATTTTTAATGATTAATATTATTTAATTAATTTCAACAAAATTTATTTTGGGAAAATTATCTGAGTTAAAATAATACGATATATATAGAAAAGACTAACTATATTATCGGTAAAAAAATGTTGCATACAACAATGTGGTGGGGCTCTAACCCCTATCTAATGTACGATATGGGATTCAGGCCTTCCACATGCATATGTGATTGCTTTCACTAATGTGTCACTATTATTAGTTAATCATTTGATCGATAAATATTAATGATAATGTATAATTATTTATTTATTTGGATTATAAATTATAGTATCAACTTTATTGGTCTTTTTATGTATTTGATAAAATATGGGGATAACATTTTTCTGTTTTATAGATAATACCATATTTTAAAACTGAATTTTATTTCTTCTAGAATAAAAAATTTATTGAAAATTTTTTTCATTGAATAAGCGATGACTTAGATATTGATATAATAATAATAAAAGGATAAATTTTATCATATTAAATTGAAACATATAATTTCAGTGTATTTATTTATATTCTTAGATTTTAATATAAATACTCATATTTAAAAAAGGATCTTGATATAAAATGATACCCGAAAAAAATAATTTTTGATGATATTAATGAATGTTCCATACCTATTATATTTATGGGGACCATCCCCTCAACTACACATTAAACATTATCTTTTTTTAGAATTTCTTCATCCACTCTAGAAAAATATTTATATTTCATTCTATGTTTTTATCCTTACAGAGCCCTGATGTTTTCTTACTTTGAATACAAGTAATTTATTTTTCATGAGGATATTATTAATTATGTATATCTCTTATTAATATTATATTTATATTGAAATTTTATAAATTAGTTATTTATATAAAAATTATATTAAAAATTAATGCCTAGATTAAAAGGATCATGTTCTAATTATGAGGATGCAATTTAATTATAGTGGCGATAATCTAAAATCATGAAATCCTAATCGAGTGACATTTTATTCCGCACAATGTATGACATTAATAAAATGTGGTAAAATAAAATCATTATACATGAAAATATAGATTCATTTTAATATTAATTCATTATATGATATAGAATTAAATTCATACAATGATGAGTTATCTTTTGTTACGCGCAACAACATACAGAAATAGCTTATTTTAAATGAATGAATGACTTATTCCAAATAAAAATAATATTATTATTCAAAATTAAACATATATAATAAGAAATAATATTATTAGTGATGAATATGAGTATGTATAATAAGAAAATATATGGTTTAATTCATTAGTTTCTAATTATTTGGAAGTTAAAAAACAAATTTAATATATAATAATTTCATTATAACAATAATATCATCATAGAACAAGTATTTATTATCATAAAAATGGTAAATAATAAATTTTTTTGAATTTAATTAATAAAAGTTACACATTATATTTTAAATCAAATTTATTTATAGTAATCAAACATATTTCCTATAAATAAATAATTAACAAATATAATTTTTCCAATAAAAACGTGTATTTTTATAAATGAAATTTTCTTCCATTATATAGATAATTTGTTTTAAAAAATAATTTATATACACTGAAAAATTTTATTTGGAATAATAAAAAAATTCCAGAAATAAGAATGTCAAAATTATGTTAGAATTATGTTTTTTATTTTTTGATGAAATTTCAATTTTTCGATGAATATTGGAAATTAATGAATTCTAATTGTAAACTGTGTTTCAATCTATACAATTTATATGGGAAAATTATATTTTTAAAATTTTCAAAGAAAATAACATACAATTATAAATTTATTAGTCCAATTTGATTCAATTAAAAAATTTATATATATTATTTTGATATGAATTCATTGTAAAGTTATTATAATTTTTAGTTTAAAAGACCATATTCTCATCATGAATGTGATATTAATAATAAATTAAATTCAATATCATCTATAAATTCCAAATGAGGGAATCAATTCATTACTTATAATAATAGTAATTTCTAAATCATAATACTATCAACATACTTTTAATCCAAAATTAACAAGGAAAAAAATAAAATTAATTAATTAATTTATGGGAATATGAGTTTTTTTTAGTGATCAAAATTACAATATATTTAGTTAAATTGACCAAAAAAATGTAAAAACATAATTTTATGGAAGAAAAGTAACATTAATTACATTATTCAATTAAAGTATGATTGTTGTGATAATTTTTCATGATTATTCCTAATATAGTATTCCTTTTAATGAAATCCAAAAAAGTATTATTTTCTTAAATTTAATTTCAATAATGATTTGGGAAAGAGATAAAAACAATAAATTAATCATTAAAAACATAATTTTGAAAAATATTTTTTTTAACTCACCATAATTTATATTGAAATAATTATATGAACTGAATAATTTAAATTCTTGTGATACGCCAACATAATAATTCTTTAGAGAAAAAATATAATATAAATGATGCTAAAAAAGATTAACGTAATGAAGTTTAATTGAAATATACTTTTGGAAATGTTTTTATATGAATATAACTAGTTCAATATCTATTAATTGTATCAAAAGTGGCATTAATGTAATTATATAACAAATGATATTATACTGATTGATTAATAACTTCTCAAAATAATTTCATATGTAATGTGATTTTGATTGTAAAGTTTTCTTTTTATTATAAATATATTAATACATAAATAGTAAAAAAATCAATTGGTACAGTTAATGATTAAGGAGTTTATCACATTACATGCTTATATTTTAAAATTAATTTAAAACAGAAAAATTATTTTTATTACTTAAATTTTATTAAATATTAAGAATAAATTTCAAAAAATTATATATTAATATTAAATTTTTTAATTAATAAATATAATTGTTATGTTATAAAACTATTAACCATAATGATAAATCAAAATGATAAAATACTGAAACATAGGAGTTAATGGAAAAATTATAAAATATGGATTTTAATGCGTAAGGGAGGTTTTTCTTGACCATATCATCCTTTGAATTTTTTTTATCAATTATAGAGCCACATTAATTGGTATTGACCTCCTAATAGTGAATAATTTTGAGATTTTTAAGAATGTGAGTACTTCCGAAACTAATAAATGTATCTCACTCCCCCTCACATTTTCCCATCCCTCAATAAATTTTTCATTAACAATATGTGATAAAATAATTCCAAAAATTCCAAAACTATTCCTAGAATCATTATTTTTTAAAGAAATAAATGTTTTGATGGTTTTAGTAGGTACTTAAAGAGGATACTCGAAGAAGATGTAATGTTATTCTAAATGTGTTTCTAATTTATTTCATATTTCTCCTCCTTTATTTACTATTCAACTATGTTTTAAAACTGAACCAAATATCTTATATGCAATGATATGAAATTTTTTTATTTTTATGACCTATTAATTCAAACATTTTTATTGATTTAGTTTTTAAATCATTGTTCGTGTCTATAGATGGTTATACCCTCACAAACTGTTGCCATTAATTTTTACATTAAAAAAATTTATGTTTAGTAATATTGATTGATGTATAGTTTATATATTATATATATAATATTTATGTTTTTATTACACTATAATTATTATATCACACATGTCATAATGTTGTTCTATTTTTGGGAATATGATATTACCACTCACGTGTACGGAAGTCAACCACAACATGAAATAGTGTGATTCATTCCCGCATTACATGGAATGAACTAAAGATTGTTGTCTCAAAAATATTTGATATTTATTAAGGAATAATTATACATGATGGATTACACATAAATATATAATTCAGATTCATTTCATTCAATACGATAAGAAAATGGAAACCTCAGGCATTATTACGTCAAACATACCAACTGCATGAACATCTTATTTTATTTAATAACCCCAAATTTTATGGAATACACTACATAAATACTAAATGAATAAATATTATAATTATATTATGGTTTAAATTCATTATACATTTAAACCAAGATCTCTATATGATTTTCAAAAAATAAAATATCAAATTAGACAAAAAAAACAGGAAAATTAACACTGAAATAATGCAAATAATGAATGATTATTAACAAATAGATGATAAGATATTATTAAGATATAGTATATTATATTTTTAATAAGAATATTTTTCTATTAATACTCAATAATATTATTGAAATTATTATATATGATGTTATACACCTTTAAAAAATGATATGATACTATACTGGAATTCATAACTAAATTTGCACTTAGTTGGTTAAACATCTACTTTGATGATTATGTCCCAATATTATTGTGTCTGTAATAATTTTTTTATGATATTAAGTTATATTTAAACTTTTTATTTAAATATATAATGTATCCACATAATATATTCACTAAAAAATTTTCACATCATTACTATGATAATTTAAATGGTTTATATGACAATATCATTGAAATTTTGACTCTTTATTCTTGAGAACATGCTGCATGAAATCACTTGATCATTTCCTAATATAACCTTGTATTTTATTCTCCAATGGTTATTAATGAACAATTTCAATTAATAGTTTATTATTTCCAAATTTCTTGTACATAAATTTTTTTAAAAATGTTTTCAGAAAAATACTTCTTCATTTATCTCTTATGTGGGAGGAAATCTTTTCAAAAAATAAATATTTTTTTATAAAATCGGTTTTAGATTTTATCAAAATATTTAAATGATATTTTTTTGCATATTTATGAAATTTTAATAGTTTTTAGCCTTCATGATGACTGAAGGGTTTTCATGGTGTAATTATATGATTCGATGATTTTTTTAAAATAAATTAAATTTTAAAATGTTTTCTAAAATTCATTTTTTGATGTGAAATTTTTATGAATATGATTTATAAAATTTTTATAAAAAAATTTAAATTTTACTGAAGATTGATTATAAATAACTTGTTAGGGTATTTAAATTAATCAATGACATAATCACCTTTTCTTTACTCCAATGTTAATATGTAATATTGATAATATCAATATTCTTCCTCTTGATGGATTTTGATTATTTTGGCAATGGTTATTATTAAAATTAAAATACTAGGATAGTTTTCATATTCAATAATTTTACATTGAATTGTTCACATTAACATAATCATTTAAAAATAAATTTTCATGAAATATATATGTCATTTATCATTGATATGATTATTTTCAAAAACATATAAATTTTTACATATATTTTTCACCTTTATATTTATTTCAGTAACTAAGGAAATATTGGGAAATGTATAACTTTTATTAAATAGAGATATTTGATACATAAAATTGATTATGAATTAAATCCATTATTTTATATATGAGGAATTATTTGTATTGGTTTGACATGGGTGGTAGACTATTTAATGTAATAACCCCTATACAACTAAGTCTCATTGGACAAAATATGATTCCATAAGGCCATTATATTAGTATCCAAGAAATTTTAAAATGCCTAGTTGATCGATCTAGATTGTAGTGCCTTGTGAATTTCAAAAACATGAATCAGATGGGTTTCACCAATAATGTTTTAAACTGTCTTGATTTTATATTTTGATTGTAATGATTTCATATGCCTTGGAAACATGGTGTCCATTAATTAGTCATTTCATTAATTCAGATTGATATTTCCTTATCAAAGATAATTTCACACTGTTAAATTTTGGAGGGGATTAAATTCACATCTTATTGAATTAAACTGCATGTATCTTAATTTTGTTAATATTCCATATTAATTATTTTTTATGTAACTATAATAGTCATTTTTTTAAATGATACTATTTCCCTCGGAATTCGGGGATGACCACCTGGATGGGAGATTCAAACATTCTGATTGGTTTCTAACAGGTTTGTTCGTAGAACCGGAAATATCCAATGAGTCCACATACATTTGGACCTACTTTTCAAAGGTAGGCGCTCATTAGGTTGTGAACTGATGAGGCTTAGGAATTTGCATTGGTCGAGAGGATGGGGGGTCGGACTCATCACACCTTTTTGAGGGGAAATATTCTCTATTATGGGACTCTCTTTATAGATTTAAGTTATGTTCGTGAATCCTTAATACATTACCAAGTATAAAATGAGATTTCCTTCAGTTTTGAAAATCGATTATTAAATATGTAAGAAATTTAGAGAATCTTTTATATGTATTCGAGGTTCATCATCAATGGAGAATCATCTATATCTATTTAGAGATTCTTGGTCAATGGTATCCTTCAAAAAATTTATATAAAAGTCTCTTGGTCATTATGATTACCAGGCTGGTTTTGAATCCACTCAGTGGGGCACTTGAAGTTTATTGTCATTCAGAAGGACATGAATTATTTCATAGTTGGGATCGAACCCGTAAATGGGATACCTACGTATCCTTTGTTTTGGAAAAGGAATCAGAACCCACGTAGTTTGAATAAGGGGGTATGATATTTATTATTGATGGCTCAAAGAAGGATGTCATAATTACTTTTACCATCTAAGCTCATGTGAGTCATGCTCGGTGTGAGAAACAAGAGGTATTGGTAATAAAATAGACAATTGGGCCATGAAATATTTAATCATAAGAAATGGTTTGGTGCTTATGTATGTATGACTGCCCAGATAAATGAAGGTTAGGATTTACTTTAGGGAGAAAATCCAGGAACGAGGTCCATAAAGGTACATGAGCTTCATGGAGATTTGAATACTCTAACTTGGGACTTATTCCTGAAAAGGATACCCAAATTAGGAGAGGATTGATAACTGGGTTTTACTCCTGAGAAGGAATCCAAGATCAAAAGTAATTAGGACTGGTTAAAGAGAAATTAAGGGACTTGGGGCTTACTCATGAAAAGGAAGCCCAAAATTTATGACTGGGACTTATTCCTAAAAAGGAGGCCCAGGTTAGGGGATTTGGGGCTTATTACTGAAAAGGAGGCCAAAAATTATGATGGGGACTTATTCCTGAAAAGAAGACTCAGGTTAAGGGATTATGACTAGGACTTATTCATGAAAAGGAGGCACGGGTTAAGGATTATGGTTTGGGGCTTACTCCTAAAAAGGATGCCCAAATTAGAGAACATATGACTGTGGATTATTCCTGAAAATGAGACCCATGTTAAAGATTCTCTCATCTTAAAAGATGAGGTTGAATGAATGAACACTCCATATTTAGTGACATAATGATATTTAAATCACCAGGTTTTGAGAGATATTCCACAGAATTCCTTTTAGATAAAGAAGTCAAATCAAAAAATCATTCCATAAATGGATTTGAAGAGTGTCTTGAAGACTGGATCATAAATAGGAAATGAGTAATGGCTTAAGAGGGGTAAAATGGGCAAGATGGGCACCCAAAAAGGAAGCGGCGCGCAAGTCTTGGAAGATGCACAAGTACTGTATGGGCGCGCAAGTATTGGCCGTGCAGGTATACCTGTGCGACATGTGTGGGGTACTTGCGCGATGTTCAATCATCATTGAAATACTTGGGCGACTCTCTATTAAAGCCTTAAGAATCCTCTTGAGGTTCTTCCAGAAAAGGGACGTGCTAGTTCTATCGAAGGAGTAAGGCGGCGCTCAAGTGTGACCACTTCCCCTAAGGGTTGACCACTCAGGCGTGCAAGTGTTGATGAGTTTCAACACTTAGTCCTTCCTCCCTCTCTTTATATCTTCCGTTCTAGGTAAGAAATTACCTTAGAAGTGTTCCGGAAGCTTTGAGAAGAGACTTGGGCGTCGGGAGCTTCAATCCGAGTTTCTGGAAAAAAAACAATCCTCGTGAATGGGGGGCCCACAAGGTCTATTTATAGGCAGAAGAATACCTTGGGCGGTTACTGGGTGGTTATCACTTAGGTCGTGCAAGTCACTTGTGCGACCATAAGGGCGTCACGCAAGTGGACTTGCGCGACAGTGATTGAACTTGCGTGGCACAGGTGTTTTTGATCCTTTGTGCATGGCTTTGTCGATTTTTGATATTTTCTTCAAAGGTTGAATCATTTTGAGCTCAGATATTCCTCTTTTCCAATCTTTAGATTCTATGATGAAAGGAGCGTCAATAAAAGTCCCCCCCCCCCTCAGAGTTGGATCCAGAGAGAAATATAGGATATGACTCTGAGGAAATCGAATACATCCAAAGGAAAACGGGGCGTGCAAGTCTTGATGGCGCAGAGGCGGCGCGCAAGTGCGCATCGCGCAGGGAGACGACCATCGATCGTGTAGGGTATGGCGCACAGGGTCCCAATCGCATCTATAAATAGAGGGCCTCACTTCCGTACAGGCATCCGGATTTACGGACTTCATACCTTCGAGCTCTCGCCGCGCAAATCCCCTTAGCAGCGCAGGTTGCTCTGTTTTCCACTGTTTTCATTGATGTCGTGCTATTGTAAAGGTATTTTTACTTGCACGGTTTATACTTGCATGTCAAAAACTAGCGTGGCACACGAATACTTGTGCGCCAAGTTTAGACATGCGCGACATAATGCCTTAGCCATTATCTTCGAATTCTTTCACAAATTTAATGAAAAAATAAACCCATTTAAGAGTATAATTTATTCATCTTTTGTACAGATTTAGTGATTCCCAAGGGAATTGGAATGGCTGATGAACTGGCTAGCAAGAGGATTGATGACATGATGAACATCATTGGCTATGATTACTACGATATCGGTGACAGCACTCTCCCAGATTTGGCTAAGTTCTTGAAGAAAAATCATCTTAATTTTTCACAGAGCATCTATCTGCCTCTATGTGGTCATGGTCATCTGCAAGGAGTCAATATTCCAAATGCAAAGAATTATACACCTGAGATGCAGCTGCACTGCTACTCCTCTATTTCGGTTATGCTGTGCATCAAAAGAAACAACAATGGTGTGAACTTTCAAGTTCATCTTCCATGCCATTTCCTTGCAGATATGAAAATGGAAAACCCATGGGCTAAAATGTTTTCCGCTGTCGGTTGGTGGAGAGAAGACAAACATGGCATTAAAGAAATATCTTAAAAGATTACTCTCTCCAAATGTATCTTTAATTCCAATGCTCCATTCTCAAATCCATGTATCCATCTTCCAAGTCTCTTGGACAGAAACAGAGTCACTATTTGATCAGCAGAAAATTTTCTCAAACCGCACTCAAGAACATTCTTTTTCAACTGTTCCAAGAAGAGCTGGTATCACTACATCTTTTATTGTATCCAATTGAATGAATGAACTCCAGGTGGTTTCTGATGAATCTTGGGGTTCCATAAATCAAATGAAGAGTGGTGTTGAAAGCCTTTTGTAATTCTTGAATGGAGAAGAGACTCCAGTTTGTGGATGTCCTTCTAACTCTTGTGCATCAATGAAAAACACTTTCACCTTAATTTATTTGTACCTGCATCCCCTTTTTCTATATGATTTACATTTTACCTAAGCCAATGGGCCTAGTAAGCATAGTTTGATTTTTACTAGGATTAATGTAAACAACCCTTCAAACTTCGAACCTTTTTAAATTGCTCAATATTACCTAAATCATACAAAATCTATGTTTAGTGAGCTGGAACATGACATTTATTCAGAGTTCCTTTGTCTTTTGTGGGCAGTTTAAAGTCATGCATGCCGGACATAAAGGGGATAATGTTTAAGGTCGAAATAGCTTTGACTGAAATGGATTAGAATTGACACAATTCCTTGAAAATTCATCTGAAAAGAAACTACCATACTCAAGTATGATGGAAAATATGTAATCTATAACTTAATAATATTTGAATATGAGGAATGATATGAAAAAGATCTAAAAGGCATTAGAAGAAGTAGTTTCCAAGAATGAAGTTACCATTATTTAACAAACCCGTTACAGGGTTGAATTATGCAGGGGCACCTAAGGGAATTGTATGCATAGTTAAATAAAATATTATCTTTTGGCTAACAAGTCTTTTATGTAGACTGTTTATGCAAGGCCACCTATGGGCACGTGCTGCATAGTCAGGCAAAAAGAATTCTCAGAAATTTACTTTCCTAGTGCTAAAAGCCAGCGAATGTTTATGGAGATTCAAATTTTCTAATGTATAGAGTTTTCTGTATGGAATGAGGTACTTGAATATGGAGAAGATATTTTCAGAAAAGATTTTCGAAGAACTGGATGAATATCACTCCTAAAAAGGTCTGACCCAAACGTATGGAAGAAGAATAAACCATAGACTTGAATACTTTCAGATCATGAAAAAGGTTTGGGACAAATATGTTAAGGATGGCTATTTTATTGTGGATCCATACATAATGTAGTTTAAGAAAAATAAGGACAAAAGAGGCATTCTTCCCAAGAATGAAGTTACCATCATTTAACAAACTCGTTAGGGGGTTGAAATATGAAGGGCCACCTAAGGGCATTTGCTGCATAGTTAAATAAAATAGTATCTTTTGGCTAACAAGGCTGTTATTTGGACTATTTATGCAAGGCGACCTATGGGCACGTACTGCATAGTCAGGAAAAATAATTCTCAGAAAATTGACATTTTTGTGACTAAAAATCATGAAAAGGGTTATGAAGATCTGAAAATATTTAAGGGTAGGATTATAACACATAATGATGGGTGTTGTCCAATGTATATAGAAATATATAGGTCAATGATAACCATAATCATATTGTGGCTGGGTCCTGAATTGAAATGTTGGACTTCACTACGTATCACATAAGAATGAGAATCAAGCCATACGTAGTTCATGAAATGAAGTTTAACGTCGTGCAGGACGAAACTATGAGAGATCTTAGTTTAGGGTGATAGAGTTCAGACCATAATAATGAATACACAGTGTGTGTTTTCATGAGGACTTTTCAGCCAAGGGACTGAAAGTGAAATTTGGGGTTAGGGCCAAAATACTTGGGGCTGGATTCGAGGGATAGTCGAACGTTCTTACGTATCCCATAATGATGGGAATCAAACCTACATAGTTCTAGAACTACCCTTTGTAAAAATATGGTTCGTACATGTGAAGAGTGAAAGGGGAATTTAGTGAAATGATGGTTTAACCCGAGATAAAAAGTTTAGGCATTACCATGTATGCACGTAGTCTTTTGAAATGAAACATGATTGAAAAATCAATGTAAATAATGGTTCCCTCTCAAATGAAGAAATCAAAGAGTATTGTAGTTTATTGTCATACTGGAAAAAAGTGTTGTATATTTTAACGTCGTATAACAAGGACGTATGTGAACCAATGTAAAGATATTGATTCTAGGGGTGGTTTCACAAATCAACATCATATGAGATGGTGGTGAACCGATGTGAAGAGATTGGTTTTGGGCTTGAACCTTGGGGGGCTGCCTACATACCCAGCCTGGAAGGCAAGGATCAAAGTCCGTGTAGTTCAATTAAAGAATGAATTTATGATCAAGTTGTTCTTAGGGACAATGACCTAAAAATGTTGTTAGGACTTACACATGGTTAGTAGCCCAAAGAGATTGTTATGGTTGAGGTTTGCTCTAAGCTCACGTGAGTCATACTCGTTGTGAGGAACAAGAGGTAGCAACAACCTTAACGCTCCATAGTTTAATGTCAGGTAGCAGGGACAATATGAAGGGACTATGCAGTTTAAAGTCTTGCAGTTAGAACTATTGCTGCTACACAGCTTAGTGTCATGTAGTAGGGACAAAGTAATGTTTAATGTCATGTAGGATGTATCACGAACTTTCTGTACAGTTTAGCGTCATGTAGTTAAGACGATAGGGACAATAGAGTTTAACGTCATGTTGGACGAAAAGGGGGGGGGGAAACTGTGCAATTTAATGTCATGCAGTGAGGACAAAATAGTGCACCATTTTAACGTCATGTTGGACGCATTGGAGATTTTTTCCATAGTTTAACGTCATGTTGGACGAAAAAGGGACAATACACTTTAGCGTCATGTTGGACGAAAGTGAGAATAGTTTAAGGTCATATGCATAGACCGTGGATGGTGCAGTTTAATGTCATGCAGGACATAAGTACAGTTTATGGTCTTACAGGACCATTGATGATTATGTAGTTTAACATCTTTCTGGACGTAAAGGACTTTTATATAGTTTAGGGTCATATGCATGGACCGTTGAAGATTCATTTTAAGGTCATACAGGACCTAGTTGCAGTTTAAGGTCATACTGGACCATTTAGGGAACTTTGTTCACAGTTTAAACGTCGAGTGGGACGAAGTTACAGTTTAATGTCATACTGGACCATTGCTGTATAGTTTAACGTCATATAGAAAGGACGAACAAGTACTCCACAGTTTAGTGTCATGTTGCAGGGACATCTTGTGAATAGTTTAAGGTCATACAGGACCTAGTTGCAATTTAAGGTCATAATGGACCATTTAGGGAACGTTTTTCACTATTTAAACATCGTGTGGGACGAAGTTGCAGTTTAATGTCATACTGGACCATTGATGTATAGTGTAACGTCATATAGCATGGATGAACAGATGCTGCACAGTTTAGTGTCATGTTGCAGGGAAATCTTGTGAATATTTTGTAGTTTATACAAAATATTTCTTCAAAAATCTGGCATTAGTTGGAGTAGTAATGAGTTCTCCATCCATCGAGATTAATGAATAAGCTCCATTGGAGTAGTCCCTATTTATTGAATAAATTCCTTCCCATTTAGGCTCAAGCTTGGGAGTTTTCTTTCCTGGTATCATTGGAGTTCTGAGAACTAATACCAATTCTCCCTGATTAAATGAATAAAGGCGAACTTTTTTGTTAAAAGCTCGTGCTATTCGATTCTGATAGATTTCCAAGTGGTGAAAAGTGCAAAATATTTTCTCATCTAACCGTTCCAATTCATTCAATCACTTTTGGGATTTCTCATCTGTAGATAACTGTTCACAAATGGAAACTCTGAGAGTGGGAAATTGAACTTCAATTGGAAAGATTGCTTCTGTTCCATATACCAACGAATATGGAGTTGACCGCGTTGCATTGCGGGTGGTAGTCTGATATTCCCATAAAGAATGAAAGAGTTTATCAGGCCATGACCTCTTATCTTTATCCACCATCTTTTGCAGTATATTTGAAAGAGTCTTGTTAAAGGCTTCTATTTGTCCATTGGATGCCGCATGATACCGAGATGAATGGTTGGATTTAATGTTGTATTCTTGATACAATTTCTTCACCTCATAAGAAAAGATGTTGGAGTTGTTGTCTGTCAATATGGTATGTGGGAAACCAAATCTAGTAATGATGTTAGACTTGATAAAGCTTACAATGCATTTAGAACTGACTTCTTTGAGAGGTACTACCTCTGCCCATTTGGAATAGAAATCAGTAGTAGTAAGAATGTACTTAAACTGCTTGGCCGTAGCTGAAGGGTAAGGTCCCACCACATCCATTCCCCATGTGGCAAATGGCCACGAGTATTTAGATGTATGAAGCAACTATGGAGGTTGATGAATGGAGTTGGAATGTACTTGACATGAATGACACTTATTTGTGAAATTAACACAATCTTGTATCATTGAAGGCCATAATTATCAAAGCCTTCGAATTTGATCGGACAATCTATGTCCAGACTTATGGGCACCACAGACTCCTGCATGCACTTCTTTCATGACAGCCATTGTCTCTTCACCATCAATGCATTTGAAGAGAACTCCATCAAAACCACGTTTGTAGGGTATTTTTTCTAGGTGGTTTGGGCTATCATAAAGAGTAAAATTTACCACACGTCGTCAGATTTGTTCTTTCTCGGCTCTATCAGGTGGAAGTGTTCCATTTTGAAGGTATTCCCTGATAGGTGACATCCATCATATAGTATGACCATATGGTTCAGTAATGGGACTAATTTCATTAATTTCCTCTGTTCTGTCTTGAACATAGGTGAAATTGCATGACGGTGGGCAGTACTGATGGTTGTCTCGTCCCGATTCGGATCTACTAGAGCTGCGGCTATATTAGCCAGCACATCAGCAAGAGCATTTTGTGATCTTGGGACATAAGAAAATGTCGGTTCTGAAGGGAATTCCGCCATTAACTCTCTGACGTAATCATACAAAGGGATTAATTCTTCTTTTCTGATGGCATAATCCGCATTGACTTGATTGATTACCAGGTCTGAATCACCCTTCACCATTAAGTGATTCAATTGTTCTGGAAGCTCATACTCCAAGCCTATGATAAGAGCTTCGTATTCGGCTTCATTATTGGTACCACCTTCCCACAATAAAAAGGAATAAGGTAACACTGCCTTATCTAGAGAAATGAGCACAATTCCTAATCCAACTTTGTTGAATTTAGGATTTTCTATTTTCATCCCTGTTGGACTTCTGGAAGCACCATCAAAATACATTTCTCATGTTTGAGGACTCTCTTGAATACAGAAAACTTCCTCATCAGGGAGTTCAATATCTGAAGACATCTCTTCCACTGAAGAATGTTCAACCAGGAAATTATCCAGAGCTTGGCCTTTTATTTCCTTTTGAGATACATACTGAATGTCGAACTACTGAAAAATAACTTCCCACCTTGTTAGACGTCCTGTAAGCATTGGATGACTAACGATGAATTTGAGCGGATTATTTCGAGATATCAATTGGACCTCGTGATGTTGCAGGTAGTGTCTCAGTTTCTGAACTACAAAGATTAATGCCAGACAGCACTTCTCAATACTTGAATATCGGGTTTCTGCTTCAAGCATAGTTCTACTAAGATAGTAGAGGCTATTTTAATTCCCAGCATCATTCTTTTGAGCAAGAAAGGCACCCAATGATCGCTCTAGAGCTGTCACATAGAGGATAAGTGGTATTCCTTCAACAGGTGGCATGAGTACCGGTGGACTCAAGAGGAATTTCTTGAGAACATTAAATTCCTCTTGAAATTCTTCAGGCGACTGGTATGTGACTCCTTTTTTCAGTAATTTGCTAAAGGGTAAACTTTTTCCTGGCAAATTGGCGATGAAACGCCGAATATAGGATAAGTGTCCTTGAATTCCTCTTAATTATTTTAAATTCCGAGGAGGTGACATACCAAGGATTGACTTGGTGTTCTCAGGATCGACTTCAATACCACGATGGCATACAACAAAGCCGAGGAATTTTCCTGAGGTTACCCCAAAAGCACATTTTAAGGGGTTCATCTTCAAATTATGTTGTCGAAGATTGTGGAATATGACTTCCAAATCAGTCAAGTGATTAGAACATTGTTTGGATTTAACCACCAAATCTTCTACATGGAATTCAACAAACTTCCCTAAGAAATGTTTGAAGATAAGATGCATGGCGCGTTGATATGTTGCACCTGCATTTTTAAACCAAAGGGCATCACCCGGTAACAAAACACACCTTGAGGGGCTCTGAAGGATGTAAATTCCTCATCTTATGGGGCTATTCAGATCTGATTATATCCGGAATATCCATCCATGAAGGAAAGTACTTCATAGCCAGTCGTCGCATCAATTAAGAGTTCTGTAATCGGAACTGGGAAATCATCTTTAGGACAATACCGATTAAGAACTCTGAAATCGATTCAAACCCAAATTTGTATGGTATTCTTCTTTACAAGGACAATATTAGCCAACCACTTGGGATATTGAACTTCTCTCACGATGTTAGCTTTGATCAGCTTATCCACTTCAGCTTCAATTTTGGAAGCATATGTTGGGTGTGTTCTTCTCACGACTTGCTTAAATCCTAAATGATCTTTTGGTAAACCCAAATGATGAGTAGCAACATCAGGATCAAGCCCAGGCATTTCCGTATAGTTCCAAGGAAAAATATCTTTATTTTTCATTAGAAAAGAAATATACATCTCTTTATCTTCAAGGGTCATGGTCGCACTAATTTAAGTTTGGCATGGCTCTTTTTCTGTACCCAAATTTATTTATCTGAGTTCATCCACAGTGGTAGAGATACCCTTTTCAAATGCTGGAGGAACATCTCTAAGATCTTCCTCTTCCTCTGTATCATGTGTTATTTCTTCCATTTCTACTTGCATAGTAGATGACAAAACGAAATTTTCATGATCAGAAGATATGTCAAAACTTGCACATTTTGAAGAAGAAGCTTCCATTTCCGACCCTATTGATGATAAAGGGACTTCTTTGGGAAATAAAGAGGAGATTATGGAATGAGAATTGACATCATTATTCACCTCCGATGTTGCTATAACTTCTTCTGGCCTGATTAGTGAAGTATAGACCTGTTGGATTTCAGATGATGTAATGAAAACGTAACTACTTGTGTGTTCATCACTGTTTGGTAGGTTACCAATTTCGCCCATGTCGTCTGGCTCGATTGCCGTAATTGACATTATGGATATTTCCATAAGAGTATTTTGATTTGGGCCTATTTTGTCAATTTGACTGATAGGTAACACATAATATTTACTCACATGTTTAAATGGATTTATTGGAATCTTCTCCAAACCATATAGAGAATTAACTTTGGTAATTTCATTTATTGTAGATTTATCTCTACCCTTCATGTGATAAAATTCTGCCTCAATGTATTGAGACTCACATGTCTTGAACATGGTCTTATCACCATACAATGTTACAAATTGACCATTGAAACAGTATTTGAGACATTGATGATATGATGAAGGGATAGCCGCATGCTGATGTAGCCAGGCTCTTCCATGCTAGACGTTGAAAGCTATGTCTTGATCAACAATCATGAAATCGGAATTGCATACAAGATCTCCAAACTGAGTTCTGAGTGTAACTTCAACCATTGGTTCTTGTTAATTTTTTTCATATCCTTGTAACATCGTGGTAGAAGGAGATAAATTAGATTCTGTGAGGCCCAATCGACAATGTGTACAAATGGGCATGATGTTGACTCCTGAACCATTGTCAATGAAAACTTTTCAGATATGTACACCATTAACTTTTATAGTTAAGTACAGAGGTTTTATGTGACCATGCACAGCATTATCTTCATATTTATCAGTAAAAGATATCACTGCATGGAATTCTGCAGGATTATTCTCTATGTGATAGACTTCAGCTGCAGCAATTTCAGCTTCAAATTCCTGAGGACTTGACAAAGCTTCGATGAGTGCTTCCCGACGATCTTTTGACATATTCAAAGCATCCAAAATTGACAACTTGGCTGGTACCTGGGCCAACTGTTTCAATATATCATAATTTTGATCAAGAGGTCTGTGTTTCCCAACATGAATATGCGGTTTAGCAGGTACCTTGGAAGCAGATTCTTTGGAAGCTGATGCTTCATGTATTTGGATAGAAGTTGGCAATATCCTTGGTTTTGGAAGATTAAACTGATTAGATCCATTTACTTGCTGAGATAAAAAAGATGGAACCTTCAATCAGTCTTATAAAATAACTGTGCCAATACTAAGATGGCTATTAGTAGAAGAACCTGCTTGTTTTTTTTGAGCTCGCTGAAGGGCTCTACCACGAGTACAAACAGTGCTAGCAGGGATAGAATTAGAGTAGTGGCTTCGGAAAGATCCACATCTTCCATTGTAACCTGAACCTCTGGAACTTACTCGGATTCCCTTATTTGATACAGAGAATTTAGGCTCATCAAAATTGAAATTACGACTGGAATACGGATCTGTTAATTGAATCATATTAATAGAACCGAAGATTAACTCTTTGTCTAATAAAGACTCTGCCTGTATAGCCTGTTTAGGCTGTGCCGTTTGATGGGGTGGTGCCCGTGGCTTTTAAGTAGATGGCATAATGTCTGCCACAGTCAAAGGTAATTTAGGCGTTGACACATACTCATCTTCTTCTGATTCTTTTTCCTTCTTTGAATCAAACCGTTTCTTTGAGGACTTTCCATATAACGAAGAGAATTTTACCGCAATATTCATGGCAGAAGACACAATTGGTTTCTTTAATTGTGTTTGAAAAATGGCATGAGTCCGATTGATTGTCTTTCTGACCATCCAATCATCATACTTCTGTGCATTTCTGCTTTTGAATTCTTGCCATTCACCTTCCTCCTCTGGAACTGTAGCAGTAACACATGCTACCTGAGTCAATGAACCTTTCAACATGACTTGTCCCAAGTCGAACATATTTTTCAGGAGGTCTTTAATGAAAAAACACTGCTGGATGGGATGCCCCAACATTTGATGAAAGGGACAGTAATTGGGACGGTCTTCATCTCCTTCCTTGTTTGGCCTCTTGGGCACTGGTAATTGAACCGAATTATTTTCCAAAGCTAAAATGAAGTAACCAGGAACTTTCTCATTTTAGAAAGAGTATGTTTTACTCTTTAAATCCTCAAATTGTTTTCGTCATTGATCTCTTTGATTAATTGGACGAAACTGCCTTTTTTGTTGGCGTTCAGGAGGCGGAGCCCTTTGAGAAGATGAAGGTTTTGAAGTAGAGATAGGTACAGGTTCTTGTTTAAGCATAATTGTAGCAGTTTCCGCTTTACCCATTATCTTTCTTGGAGCTGATGGAATTACACGAGATTTAGACTTATCCTATATAAGGGAATCTTCGATCTATGGAGCGATTGAAGTAAGGTCTCAAAACACGCATTTGTATTTCACAGGGATCAATGGCATCTATAATTCATCACGCAAATTTTCCACACAGATTGGCAATAGCTCTTCCTGAGGGAGTGTTAAACTCAGGGAATATGTTAATCCCTTCCAGCGAGCAATGAAATTAGAGACTCTTTCATTCTCCCTTTTGTTATATTTTGTAAGATCGAAAACTGTCATTTTTGGCAAAGTTGAGCTAAACTGAAGAAGGAATTTTTGGCGATGATCCTCCCATCCAATGATTGACCGGGATTGCAAGCATGTATACAAGAAAAAAGCAGGTCCATGCAAGGTTCTCACGAAGCATCTGAGTTTCACTGCTTCTTTCTGATCTAGAGTTCCCATCATAGGATCACAATAAGACACATAATGTGTCAAATGTTGTTCAGGGTCGCCTAATCCATTGAAAGTAGGGAAAACAGGTTTTCCAAAACTGGATGGAGGCGAAATTGAATCTACCCATTCAGGTTAAACTTTCTTTTCTGGTTGAACTTGCACCTGTTTCCCTTCCATAGTTTCTAACCGAGCTGTTAATGACTCAATAGTTGTTATTAACTTTTGAGAAACATCAGGTTGAATTTGGACTTGGGTAGGTGAAATAAATGGAGCTTGGACAGACGTGGTGATTGGTGTTGCAACTGATGGTAGCACTGCCAACCGTTGTTGAATTTGATCCATAGGATTATACCTCTGAGGGTGTTCTGATAAAGGAGGATATTCATGATCCATCTCAGTAGCTACAACAAATTCCTTCGGTTGTTGGACTTCTGCATTCTTAAGAAAAAGACTACTCTGAAGTATTTCTGCATTCAACCTTCTTAATTCATCCATTTATTCCTCCTGTTGTGCAAACCCTTGCTCTAATGAGAGCGATTGACCTTCTCCAGAGGAAGGATATGTAACCTGATTCTTTCCCCTCCCTTTTTTGGATACTTTTTGGAGATAAGTAAGTGGATTACTTATGTTCTGAGTAATCCTTTGACTTCGTGTACGCACACCTTCTTCATTTGTATCACAACGTACATTTTCTTGATCAGGACGCTCTTCATCTGAGTTTCCTAAGTGAGTCTCCTCTGGTGGATTAGCATTAACGACATTGATGACATTGATTGATGCATAATGCTTCACATCCCTTCTATCAACATTTCTGTGATATTGTCTTCTTTCATGTCTTTGATGTGACATTGCCTTTTGTTTATTTAATCCTGTAGGAACTTCTTAACGAGCTATAATTTTGAGGGAATCTCCTGATAATTTGGCTCTTCGTTCCTCTTTGGGCTTCTTCCCCAATCGAGAAAAGACCGATATTCTCTGAGAAGGGGATTGATGATTTGAATGAGTCCCCAGTCTCGTGAACTAGGGATATTCCTGCTGCTTCCGCTCAACTCCTCAAATCCAATTTGTTGACTCTGAGGGTTGGGTTAAAGGAGTCCCCAGTCTGACAAGCTGGGGTGGCTCTTGACATGCTATGTCTGAGACCTTCTTAAAATATATTATTGGTCAGAGTGGATACTCAAGAGGGGGGTGAATTGAGATCCAATTAAAATTTTATGTTAAAAACAATATTGATTTAAATCCCCCTATTTCAAAAACAGATTAATGTGTAGTGAATTTATACAGATTATAAAGGTTCAATTCATTTCTCAAAGATTGATTAGTTCTTAGTTAACTTAATCTTATGATTAAATTAACTTTTGAAACTAACTTACTAGTCTATAATAAATATAAAAACTTGAGAGTTTAACTATCAAAGTATCTTTGAAAATAAATTATATTTAAAAGTAATAGCAGCAGAATATGAAATAAATATGTAGTATGGATATAGTATGTAGCTACAGACCTAGATAATTAACCAAGAGGTTCAGTCTCAAGCCAAGACTTAGTCCTCTAAAAAGTTTATATAAAAATGATCCCCACCCTGGATCGGGGTTAACAACAGTGAACACACTGTCCAGGTCACAAGACCTCTACCACAGTTCTGTGTGGGAAAACAAACAACAGCTTAGAGCTGTCCAGGTCTCATACGACCTCTACCACTATCCACAGTGGGAAATGAAGTGTAAAAAGGTTTTCTTAGGATTTACAGATCCTCCGGTGAAAGTACCGGAGTCAGTGTGTGTGTTTAATACAGCATATAACACACACTTCTCAATATGTAAAACAAATGTATCACAGAGCAGAGATGTAGAGTTTGGAAATGGCACTGGTGATTTCAGTGTAGCTCTAGACTCATTTGTATTTGGTCAGAATTTATTCTGAGTCCTCTTCTCGTTTTTGTTTGAGAAAAAAAGTGTCGTATGCTTCAGGTTCAAAGACAGTGAGATGTAGTTGATGAAGTTCTTGAATGATCTTTTGTATGCACGGAACTCCTCTTGAGTAGGCTTGATTGTGTATGAGATTCTGTTCTGATTGGTTCTTCCTCCTCTTTCTTTTCCTCTGTATTCTTCTTGTGTTCTTCTATCCACTACCACTCGTCTTCAGCAGAGTCTTCTTGTATTTATGTCGTGTGCTTCGGAAGACAGAAAAAGTTTCCTTTCCGCAGGTACGAGGTACGGTTTCCTGACATCCGAAAACCTTTATTAATTAATTGACAGAGCATTAAAATATACCTAATATGACCGTTGGTTAGATTAAATAAAGATAAATAAAAATAAATTGAAACAGTTGTTTATGACTATTGAAGAATCAAGTGATCGGTAGGTCATCAGCATTAGTGAGTAATGATCGGTGACTCAGATAGATCAGCATCGGTGAATCAGACTGATCAGCATCGGTCTGTCATCTGATCGGTGGCTCATTTTTGACCAGCATCGGTGAGTCATTTGATCGGTGGCTCATTTTTCATCGGTGAGTCATTTGCATCGGTGAGTCATTTGCATCTGTGAGACATTTTATCGGTGGATCATTTTGCATCGGTGAGTCATTTTCATCGGTGAGTCATTTGCATCGGTGAGTCTTTTGATCAGTGGATCATTTTGAATCGGTGAGTCATTTGCATCGGTGAGTCATTTGATCGGTGGCTCAGTTTGCATCGGTGAGTCATTTGATCAGCATCGGTCTGTCATCTGATCGGTGAGTCAGTTTGATCAGCATCGGTCTGTCATCTGATCGGTGCTTCCGATGTCTGTTGATATTGGATCGGTGCTTCCGATGTCTGTTGATTTTGGATCGGTGCTTCCGATGTTTGTTGATATTGGATCGGTGCTTCCGATGTCTGTTGATATTGGATCGGTTCTTCCGATGTCTGTTGATATTGGATCAGTGCTTCCGATGTCTGTTGATATTGGATCAGTGCTTCCGATGATTGTTGATATTGGATCGGTGCTTCCGATATCTGTTGATACCAGAAGACTTCCAAAATACTATGTAAGTCAATAAGCATAGACAAAAACATGATAACAGATTCATTAACAGATTGTAATTAAGTTTATGAGAAATCAAACCAGATTAAGCATTAATGGTATGTGATGGTTTGTGATTATTAAAACATCAATCATAGACATGAAATCAACAATCTTCCAGAGGGCTCAAAAATCTCCCCCTTTTTGATAATCACAAATCTTTATCATAAAATATAAATAATATGATATATCATTAATAAAAACATAATGAGAATTAAACCATAAGAAGAATAAATATAAAGAGATATATAAAGCTCCCCCTTAATTTAAATTTCCCATATATATTATACAGAGTTCTCCCCCTGAGATATATACATCTTTTCTCCCCCATATATCTCTCCCATACATCTTTCTTCTCCCATAAAGCATTCTTTTTCTTCTCCCCCTTTGGGATAATCAAAAAGGAGGGAAAACAGATAAGAGAAAGTGAAAGGAAAAGCAGTCAGCAGAGAGGATAGATAGAAAAATATTTGATAATGTACAGACTATTACAAGCATCACATTGTTCACCCTATCAAAAACAATACACAACTATTTGTTGGGATACATAGGGGCTTTGCCATTGTCTTTGGGATCAATAATGGGTAAGTTGGAAGGCTTGGAGGTAGGCTGTACATGGCGAATCTGAAGTGGTGGTAGGACAACTCGGGCAGGTGTAGGAGTAGGTGCCACATAGGGTTGTTGTGGAGAAACAGGGGCTGGTTGAGAAGCTTGCTGAGGGATTGGTCTTAACTGAGATAGAGCTTGAGCAACAGATAGCTGATTTGGAGCTACATCAGAGTCACTGAGAGGTTCAGAAGTAGGAAGTACTATTGCAGTGGTCTGTGCATGCAAATAGGGCTTCAAAAGATGAATGAAGCCCTGAATGTCTTCTGCCCCATACTTCATAGCTTTTTCAAAATCATCTTTATTCTCCATGAACTGTGCCAAAGAAGGGATAAAATCTTGCAACTGATGAACTTGAGTTTTGAAGGCCTGAGTGACTGGAGGTAATTTCAGATTCTCTGCCAACACCTTGAATTTTGCAGTCATCTCATGTTTTGTATAAATCTTGGAAAAGTAATTATCAACTATCTCTTTGATCTCTTGAAGAGCTTTCTTAGCATCTGCTGAATACACCAATGCCATCTTATGACTGTTATCACAGAGCTCTTTCATCTTCTTCAAAGATTCTAAATCACGAATTTGTCTAACAGCAGCTAACTCATCGTGCACAACTTCTCTTAGAGCTTCTAGCTCACGGGTAGTGATCTTGGTTACCTTGCATATACGAGCTTGGCCAACTATGTGAGTTAACTCAGCTTTCAACTTCCTCAGGTCAGATTTTTGAGATGTTCAATCAAATTTCTCAAAACTTCCATCATACCAGAGATGGTTGATCGGAATTCGCTTGATAGAGATACCAGGACAGTGTGAAGATCCTTCATAGTCTAATTCAAAAAGGCTATGTGCCTGCTAATAAGGTCACCAGTATTGGCCAGGTCTGGCTTCATAGCATTAGATACTCTTTGTGAGAAGGCTTCCAATGAATTTTCAGAAACATGGAGAGACACTTGAGTAAGAGCATTAGAAATTTCTTCTCTAACTGTGTCTCTCACAGCGGTTAGAAATTCATTCTTAAACTTATCAGGATCAGCTTGGGAGATTCCAAAACCAGGTAAATTAACATTTATAGGATCAACAGCAGGAACAGACCTTGCTTCTCGTGGGAGGTTCCTCTTCAAAGCTGCAGTAGATTTTGGCATTGCTTCTTCGTCTTCAGAATATTCTAATCCCAACACATCATAACCAAGGTAGTCATCCCAAACAGCAGCACACAGGGTGTATTTTGGTTTCTCATAGCTTGCTGTTCCACTGATTTTTGGTGAATCAACCTTGCCACTGATATGTATTTCTTGTACTGACTGAGGTGATTCTATTTGATCTTCATAAAGACCATCCACTAGTCTGTTATCACCATCAACAACAGCCTCAGCATCATCAGCACATCCATCATCACTCTTCTCAGAAGATTCATTGTGATATTCTTCAGTATCAGAATCTTCTTCATCACCAAGAATAGGTTCTGATTCTGGTAGGGCTAAGGGTCGACTAGCAGGTCCAAATTCCATTCTTCTTTTGGGACTAGCAGTGTCAGGATCACTCCTATCATCAAGAGATGATATACTTCCTTCCCTAGTCGTAGCTTCTTCTTGCTCTTGGGCTTTGGTGGCCTCATCCTTTCCTTCTTCTTGTTCATCATCATTAGAATAAACTTGTTCCTCATCTGGTTTCAAGCCAGGGTCTTTCAAATCCTTTGGCCTCTTGCCATGATCTATGGGATTTTAGGCTTCATACAATTTATCTTCATCAGCAACCCAGCACTTCTTCCATGGATTCCAATTGATTTTCATCCTCTTGCAGATATCTTTGTTGAGACAGAAGGTATGATCTGTTTCATCAACTTCATCATCTTCATCAATACATTCTAGATTCTTGAGCATGGTAGATATCATCTTTGAATAAAACAAGGCAGTGGATTTCTTGGATGGTTTTACCATTCCAGCTATGTGCACCATCACATATCTACACAAATTGATCTTCTCATGTGTTTTCAGAAGAAACAATAGGAAGACATCCTGGTACATTACAGCAGCAAATTCTCCTCTCATAGGGCAATGTTGGTGCTGAATAAACTTGAAAAGAAGTCTACATTAACCATTTAATTCTGAAGTTGTGATTCTCCGTGACTCTTTGTTTCCAGTCAGAAGCTCTAGAGCTAATTCATAAGAGAAGTAATCAGAAGTTGGAGGAATATTCCCAGCATAATCCTCATACTGACCTTCATGAGGTACATTCAAGCACTCATCCCACTGCTTAGATGAGAAGGATATTTTCTTTCCTTTTACCACAGACGAAATCCTGGCAGCCTCCACACCATCTAAAGTGATTTCCAGATTCATATAGAACTCATTTACCAGCTTCGGTAGTCCATTTGAGAGTTGTCAGAAAACCAGTCTATCCATCCTTGTGATTCAAGAACTTGTAGCAACAGTGACTTACTTGTCAAAAGCCATGCAGAGCTGACTTCTCTTTCTACAGCAACAATCATAGTTTCCAGGTTCGGATTTACTGATCGTTGAGAGGTACTACTCGACTCTCCTAGAGCACCCTTTGAAGGTACAGGGCTATCCAGTCCTTTCCTCGGTCTCTTTTCCTTAGCCATTCGAGGATTTTGGGAAGGCAGGAGTTCGAAGGTTCGAAGTAGAGGGGAAGAGAGGTTGAAAGGTTCGGAGGGAAATGAAAGGTCAAAGTTTTAGGGACGATAAATAGCCGCGTATCATTTATTTTATCATTTGGGGTTCCCATAAAAAGTATAAAAAAAATTTACTAATTAATTACAATATAAAAAAAATATCGGTATGACAGATCGGTTGCACAGATCAGTTTCACATATCGGTTTCACAGATCAGTTTCACAGATCAGTTTCACATATCGGTTTCACATGTCAGTTTCACAGATCAGTTTCACAGATCGGTTTCACAGATCGTTTCACAGATCGGTTTCACAGATCGGTTTCACAGATCAGTTTCACAGATCAGTTTCACAGATCGGTTTCACAGATCAGTTTCACATATCAGTTTCACAGATCGGTTTCACAGATCGGTTTCATAGATCAGTTTCACAGATCGGTTTCACAGATCGGTTTCACGGATCCGTTTCACAGATCCGTTTCACAGATCAGTTTCACAGATCGGTTTCACAGATCAGTTTCACAGATCAGTTTCACTGATCGATTTCACAGATCGATCATACACAACTCTCGTTTAATAAATTTCATTCTTTCAGAGCATAAAGGCTTTTAGAAGATATCAGCTAATTGATGTTCAGATCTAATAAATTTTAAAGAAATATAACATTTTTGATAATGATCTCTTAGAAAGTGATGTCTGAAATCAATGTGCTTAGTTCTAGAGTGAGACACAGGGTTCTTAGATATATTGATTACACTAGTATTGTCACAGTTAATTGAAACATGTTTAAGATCAAATCCATAATCCAATAACGTGTCCTACATCCACAGAATTTGTGCACAGCAACTACCAGCAGCTATGTATTCTGCCTCGGCAGTAGACAATGCAACTGAGTTCTGTTTCTTACTACACCATGATATTAGGGATTTTCCAAGCAACTGACATGTTCCAGATGTGCTCTTCCTATCTAACTTACATCCAGCAAAGTCAGCATCTGAATAGCTAGTTAGGTTAAATGATTGTCCTTTTGGATAAAACAAACCTAAATTTACAGTATACTTAAAATACTTCAAAAGCATTTTAACATCCAGTAAGTGTGATTATTTAGGATTAGCTTGAAATCTAGCACACATACATACACTGAACATAATGTCTGGTCGACTAGCAGTAAGATAAAGTAAGCTCCCAATCATACCTCTGTAATTGGTTTGATCCACTGGTTTCCCAGCTTCATCTGTATCCAATTTACAGGTAGTACTCATAGGTGTATCACTTTCCTTAATACTATCCAATCCAAAACGTTTTAAAAGATCCTTTGTATATTTACTTTGATTTAAAATAATTCCATCTTTAGTTTGAAGAATTTGAAAACCAAGAAAATACTTAAGCTCTCCCATTAAGCTCATTTCAAATTCATTTCACATAACCTTTGAAAAATCAGTACATAAAGAATTTTTAGAAGATCCAAAAATAATATCATCAACATAGATTTGTACTATTAATACAACTTTTGAAATCCTTTTTATAAAAAGTGTGGGATCAGCTACTCCTTTTGTAAATCATTTTTAGATAAGTAAGTTTGAAAGCCTTTCATACCAAGCTCTTGGAGCTTGTTTTAAACCATATAAAGCTTTAGAAAGTTTAAAAACATGATTTGGAAGATGAGGATATAAAAAACCAGGTGGTTGTTCTACACAAACATCTTCAACAATAAAACCATTTAGAAAAGAACTTTTGACATCCATTTGATATATCTTGAAATTCAGATGTGATGCATAGGCAAGTAAGATCCTAATATCCTCTAATCTAGCTAAAGGTGCAAAGGTTTCCTCATAGTCAATTCCTTCTTCTTGATTGTAACCTTGTGCAACTAGCCTAGCTTTATTTCTAATGATGTTTCCAGATTCATCAACTTTGTTTCTAAACACCCATTTTGTGCCTATGGTCAAAATGTCCTTAGATCTTTCTACTAATTTAAAGACTTTGTTTCTTTCAAATTGATTTAGTTCTTCTTGCATAGCCATTACCCATAATTCATCATTGATAGAATCATTGATATTTTTAGGTTCTAACTGTGAAAGAAAAGCTTGATGTTGAACCTGATTTCTTAGAGAATCTCTAGTTTGTGTTCCTCTATCTAGATTTCCTACAACAATATCTAAAGGATGGTTCTTTAGAGTCCTAGATGGTCTTAAAAAGATAGGTCTAGAGATTTCAGATTCATCTACAGATTGAGGTTCAACAGAAGCAGGTTCTGGAGAATTTCCAGAGTTGGATGTTTTAACTATAGGTCCATTGTCTTTTTCATTGAGATTCAAACCAGAGAGATCATCTTCAAGAGAGATTTTAGGTTCATGTGGATCAGTTTCATCAAATTTGATGTGAAAAGATTCTTCCTCACATTTGGTTCTTTTATTGAAAACTCTATAGGCTTTACTAGAGATATAGTAACCTAGGAAAATTCCTTCATCACTCTTGGATGCAAATTTGTCAAGATTGTCTTTAGTATTGGGAATGAAGACTTTGTAGCCAAAAACTTTGAAGTAGTTAAGCTTAGGTTTCCTATGGTTCCACAACTCATAAGGGGTCCTCATAAGAACTGGTCTGATCAAGACTCTATTAATGACATAAAAAGCTGTATTTACAGCTTCAGCCCAAAAGTAAATAGGCAGTTCATATTCATTGAGCATGGTTCTAGCTATTTCTTGTAGGGTTCTATTCCTTCTCTCTACTACAACATTTTGTTGGGGTGTCCTAGGGGCAGAGAAATTGTGACTATAGCCATTGTGTGAGCAGTAAGAATCAAACTCGTGATTTTTAAACTCATGACCATGATCACTTATCAGGGTCTTAATCTTGAGTCCACTAAGATTTTCTACAGACATGGAGTATTTAACAAAGTAAGAACAAGCTTCACTTTTGTGAGCTAGAAAATATACCCAAGTATATCTAGAAAAGTCATCTACAAGAAAATAGACATAGTGCTTCCCATTTAAACTAGAAACTCTATAAGGTCCAAATAAATCCATGTGAACCAACTCGAGAGGTTGAGAAGTTGACAGTTATTTCTTTGATTTAAAAGAAACTTTATATTTCTTTCCTTTTTGACAGGGATTACAAACTTTGTCTGCTGGAAATTCAAGTTTGGGTAAGTCTCTAACCACGTTCTTCCTAGAAAGTTTTCTAAGTGAGTGTACATTGTAGTGTCCTAATCTTCTGTGCCAAAGCCAAGAATCATTATGAAAAGCATTTAAACAAGGAATATTCTGCTTAGCTAAAGAATCTAAATCAACAGCATAAACATTTTCATTTCTTAAAGTAGAAAATACTAAAACATTTTTTTGAGTTAAAAACATTGCAAGAATCATTTTTAAATTTCACATAAAAATCATCATCACACAATTGAGAAATGATTAACAAGTTATATTTAAGTCCATCAACAAATAAAACTTCAGAAACCAAGACTGAATCAGTGTTACCAATCTGGCCTAAGCCGATGATTGTTCCCTTTGAATTATCACCAAAAGTTACAAAGCCTCCATCAACTTTTACTAAGCTCTTGAAACAAGAAAAGTCTCCTGACATATGTCTTGAACATCCACTATCTAACTACCATATCTTCTTGTGACAGCTCTTCAAGCAGGTCTCCTACAAAACAGATTTAGATGGAAGATGATTTTGGTACCCATATCTTCTTGGGTCCAGACATGTTAGCAAATGATACTTTAGGTACCCATATTTGTCTAATGGGTCTCATATAATTTGTAGAATTAACATTCTTTGAAAGATAAACCTTATTAGATCCATAACTATGAATATAACTGGTTGAGGCATAAGAAGTTCCAGAATTAACTATCTTCTGTCCAGATTTAGGAATGAATCTAGTTTTGGAATCTTTTCTTTGTCTAGGTTGGTATCCTATACCAGTAGTATATCTAGGTGCAACGTTCTTTCCTAGAATTTGTGTTAGAGTATTCTTGCCATTTGTGAACTTCTCTACGTCTTTTCTGAGTTGTTCATTAGACAATTTTAGTTCAGTATTCTCTTTAAGAAACTGAGAATTCTTTTCTAATTCTATATCCAGATCTGATTTATACTTAACACTTAAAGCATACTGTTTCTTTAAACCATTATATTTATCTTTAAGCTCATTACTGGTTTCTTCAAGAATATCACAATATTCAAACAGTTCAGATTTAGACATGTTATCAAATTCAGAATCATCTCCAGAATAATATGAATTTGAAGCTGGAGTTTCTGATGTTACCTCAGAAGTGTTTGTCATGAAACACATGTTGGCTCGATTCAATTCAGAGTCTGGAGATTCAGCTTCACTTGTGCTGACTTCTGAAGCACTCCATGTAGCCTTCACGGCTTTCTTGTACTTGTTATCCTTGTATTCATACTTCTTTCAGTATTTCATCTTTGGACAGTCTGTTTTTAAGTGTCCTTTTCTTTTGCATTCATTACAGACAACTTCATATAATTTATCAAACTTCTTCCAATCCTTTTTCCAGTGTCCTTTGTTATCATACTTTCCTTTATAGTTTGACTTTCTGAAAAACTTCTTCTTCCTATATAATTTCTTAAATCTTCTAGCAATGTGTGCCATCTCAGCATCACTGTCAGAATCATTCTCACTTTCCTCACTACTTGAACTTTCATTGATAGCTGGAGGATTTTCCTTATCCTTATTCTTTGAGGTTGTAGTCTTGAACGAAATAGACTTCCTTTTAGGTTCATCATCTTCTTCTTCGTTTACCTTGAGTTCTTCTTCTTACATAATCAACTTACCAATTAGTTCCTTGACAGGCAGTTCTCCAATGTCACATGATTCTCTAATGGAGACAGAGGTTCCTCTCCATCATTCAGGTAGACATCTCAAAATTATCATTATTTGTTCCTTTAATGGAACATCCTTTCCCAGAGAAGTCATTGTGTTGACAATTTCATTGAACCTGAGATACATATCAGAAATGGGTTCATCAGGCTTCATCTTAAAATTGTCATACTTAATAGTATAGGTATTCAATCTCATCTCCTTAACATTAGTTGTTCCTTCATGAGAAACAGCTAAGGTATCCCAAATTTCATATGCAGTTTTACATGCATAAATTCTATTAAATTCCTCATCCCCTAGAGCACAGTACAAGGCATTCATAGCTTTACAATTATTATTTTAAGCAATCTTTGTAGGTTCATCCCAAGTAGATCTATCAGTACTGGAAATTTTGTATTCAGCTTCAATGGCAGTCCAAATATCAAATCCCATACTTTCTAAGTGAATTTTCATTTTTAGCTTCCACTGAGCATAGTTGTTTCCATTAAAGAAAGGTGGTCGGTTAGTAGCAGCACCCTCAAGTCTATTATCCATGATATCACAAAAAGAATTTTCAAGAGAAAAAAATTTAGAAATAACAGAAATTTTAAGAACTTTAAAATACAACTAAAATCACAGTTGAAAAACAGAGTACTTTAGAAAATACTAACAACCTCTGATACCAAATGTTGGTCAGAGTGGATACTCAAGAGGGGGGTGAATTGAGTTCCAATTAAAATTTTCTGTTAAAAACAATGTTGATTAAAATCCCCCTATTTCAAAAACAGATTAAACTGTAGTGAATTTATACAGATTATAAAGGTTCAATTAGTTTCTCAAAGATTGATTACTTCTCAGTTAACTTAATCTTATGATTAAATTAACTTTTGAAACTAACTTACTGGTCTATAATAAATATAAACACTTGCGCGTTTAACTGTCAAAGTAGATTTGAAAATAAATTATATTTCAAAGTAATAGCAGCGGAATATGAAATAAATATGTAGTATGGATATAGTATGTAGCTACAAACACAGAGAATTAACCAACAGGTTCAGTCTCAAGCCAAGACTTAGTCCTCTCAAAAGTTTATATAAAAATGATCCACACCCTGGATCGGGGTTAACAACAGTGAACACACTGTTCAGGTCACAAGACCTCTACCACAGTTCTGCGTGGGAAAAAAAACAACAGCTTAGAGTTGTCCAGGTCTCATACCACCACTACCACTATCCACAGTGGGAAATGAAGTGTAAAAAGGTTTGTTGAGGATTTACAGATCCTCCAGTGAAAGTACAGGAGTCTGTGTGTGTGTTTAATACAGCAGATAACACACACTTCTCAATATGTAAAACAAATGTATCACATAGCAGAGATGTAGAGTTTGGAAATGGCTCTAGTGATTTCAGTGTAGCTCTAGACTCTTTTGTATTTGGTTAGAATTTATTCTGAGTCCTCTTCTCGTTTTTGTTTGAGAAGAAGAGTGTCGTATGCTTCAGGTTCAAAGACAGTGAAATGTAGTCGATGAAGTTTTTCAATGTTCTTTTGTATGCACGGAACTCTTCTTGAGTAGGCTTGATTGTGTATGAGATTCTGTTCTGATTGGTTCTTCCTCCACTTTCTTTTCCTCTATATTCTTCTTGTGTTCTTCTATCCACCACCACTCGTCTTCAGCAGAGTCTTCTTGTATTTATGTCACGTGCTTCGGAAGACAGAAAATGTTTCCTTTCCGCAAGTACGAGGTACGGTTTCTTGACATCCGACAACCTTTATTAATTAATTGACAGAGCATTAAAATATACCTAATATGACAGTTGGTTATATTAAATAAAGATAAAGATAAAGAAATTCAAACAGTTGTTTATGACTATTGAAGAATCAAGTGATCGGTAGGTCATCAGCATTAGTGAGTAATGATCAGTGACTCAGATAGATCAGCATCGGTGAATCAGACTGATCATCATCGGTCTGTCATCTGATTTGTGGCTCATTTTTGATCAGCATCGGTGAGTCATTTGATCGGTGGCTCATTTATGCATCGGTGAGTCATTTGCATCGGTGATTCATTTGCATCGGTGAGCCATTTGATCGGTGGCTCATTTTTCATCGGTGAGTCATTTGCATCAGTGATTCATTTGCATCGGTGAGTCATTTGATCGGTGGCTCATTTTGCATCGGTGAGTCATCTGCATCGGTGAGTCATTTTATCGGTGAGTCAGTTTGCATCGGTGAGTCATTTGATTAGCATCGGTCTGTCATCTGATCGGTGAGTCAGTTTGATCAGCATCGGTCTGTCATCTGATCGGTGCTTCCGATGTCTGTTGATATTGGATCGGTGCTTCCGATGTCTGTTGATATTGGATCGGTGCTTCCGATGTTTGTTGATATTGGATCGGTGCTTCCGATGTCTGTTGATATTGGATCGGTGCTTCCGATGTCTGTTGATATTGGATCGGTGCTTCCGATGTCTGTTGATATTGGATCGGTGCTTCCGATGTTTGTTGATATTCGATCGGTGCTTCCAATGTCTGTTGATACCAGAAGACTTCCAAAATACCATGTAAGTCAATAAGCATAGACAAAAACATGATAACAGATTCATTAACAGATTGTAATTAAGTTAATGAGAAATAAAACCAGATTAAGCATTAATGGTATGTGATTATTTGTGATTATTAAAACATAAATCATAGACATGAAATCAACAATCTTCCAGAGGGCTCAACATCTATCTTGATCATGCGAATCTTAGTTCGGAAATTAGCTGGATGCATTAACCTTTATCCACTTTTATCACATGGTTTAACAGACCGTTGGATGATTTCCGAAACTTCTGTCATTTGATGATGTGTTTTCTCCATACGAGAGGCTTGTGCAATATTCTCGCCTACTTGATGTAGGAGCAATTCAACAACTTTTTCTCTATATGCTTGATTTTGAGAGGAACTAGTTGAAGCCTGTTCTTGAGAAAGCTTTTGATTACGAACAAAGCCCATTGACTGTGGCCGACCATGGGCAATAACATTGCATGAGACCATTTTCAGCGGGCATTGCTGACTGGAAAGCACTGTGAAATGTAGTGCTCCATGAACACCCCATCCTCTGATATGAACACCAGGTGGAGCATTGGCAATTAACTGACACAATTTTCTTAGTGCGCCAAGCCATGAACGTTGAAGGGTTCTCTGTTGCTTTTTAGCCTTCAGATACCGAGAGACTCATGGAGATGCCAAATCAATCTGACGTTGTAGCCCTTCTATTATCTTAAGATAATTTTCATATTCATCATAAGATAATACCTTCTTCTTCAATTGACAAATAGTTTTCCATATGTTGAGATGAATATCATGAATTCCATCTTCCATCAACATCTTTGGAACGTCATACTGGGAGTCAGCCAAAGGCCAAAACATGACCGGTACCTCATTTCCTGCCAGTTTTTTCCTCATGTTCAGCATTTCCTCTTCATCATTAAATGAATATTATTATACCTGTTTTGACCAGAGTTGGCGTTTCCTTGTTTCTTCATCGGATTCAACAAGATTGGTAGAGAGATCATTGATCAAACTAGAAGATGCATGACTTAGGGGTGGTTCGGAGAATGACCTACACCGTGGGATATCTTCTGATTGAGAAAGTATTTCACTTGCTAGCTATAAAGAATCAGACATGACTGGTTTTGCATTTGCAAGTGCCTCAAGATAAGAGGGCTTTCTCGGCACTACATTGTCCACTGGAGTATTTTCCAGGAAATGTGCATCACTACTGCGGAGAGGACTTTCGCAGCGAATTTCATCATCATGGGGAGGACCACCATAATGGGTTACAGCAAAAGATGAGATCTCTTACTCCTTGGTCTTCTGACCACACAGAGGGTTCTTTTGGCTCTCATTTGAAGATGAAACTTCAAGATTTACCGAATTTTCATGAATCACGCCTTCATGAGGAAGTGTCTGTTGAAGACCTTCAGAATTAATGTTCCCGTTTTTGGGGATTGAGGGAGTAGAATCTTGAATTCCAACAGATAAATGTCTAAGGTCTTCAAGAACTCCAGCATTGAGCAAGGCCTTGTTACAGATTGGCCTTTGACCTCCTGACTGTGCTGGGTGGATCTTTTTCTTAGATTCCTTCTTACTCGCTTTGGAAACCACTTGTTGACGAAAGTGGTTGCTCTGAGTAGGTGTATGTGCCTGATCAGGAAAGATGGTAATGTTAGGCTAACGATCTCCACTCAAATATGGTGTATGTGCCTGACTTGGTTGTCCGTATGATATGGGGGAGTATGCCCCATAACCCTCTTGGACTGTAACAGATGTGTGTGTCTGTTCCGGAGTGAATCGTTGATGTGTCACTCCACTACTAGGGATAGATTTATGTGTATTTCCCTAAGATGATGCTAAAGCTGTTATGATATCCTGGAAAGCATCCAGAATATGAGAAGGAATTTGCTTCTGCTTTTTCACCATTGACAAAATATGCTTGGTGACTTCAGTTGCCGGAACAAGGATATATGTCCATTACGGGATTGGAGTCCGTGTATGTTCCTACTCCTGTCCTTCTTTTCTTGTCAATGAATCCTGACAGTAATCAAGTGTGGAGGCAGAGAGTTGAGTCTGCCTCTTGTTTGTTGTCGGAGCTTTCCGACTGACTTCTCCGTGCGCTACCAAGATAGATTGTTGGTAGGCTTGATTAGTACTAGCAGGTGTATGTGCCTGCTGATTATACTTCACCAAACGTAGTTGACGAGATCCATCATATGTAGTCAGGTGAGCCTGCTGACTAACTGATGATGTATAAGCAGGTGTATGTTCCTGCCTATAGTACTCCATCAGAAATTTTTCACGGGATTGGCGTGATGCTGCCAGACGAGTCTGCTGGGAAGCGGAATTAAAACGGACAGGTGTGTGTGCATGCTCATTGTTCGCCACCAAGTTAGGTTGGTGGTCTTCTACATAGATGGCAGGGATGAAAACATGCCCATTGTTAACCGGATTCCATCTCTGGCGGTTCATCTTTCCTGCTCGGGTTCGAGGAACCTAAGCCGAATGCCTGGAGTGAGTACCCTCATCATGTTGAGGGTGCACTGCCGCATGAGTCTGGCTGCAATTGTTGATGGGAGCTCTCGGAAAGGACTCCTGTCTTTTTGAATTAAGGCCCTGAGGGACATGCTCATTCACTTCCTCAGAGTAAGGGAGTGAATGTAAATTGCGTTCTGGGGATAACGACTCGAAACAGTTGGAGACGATAGTCAGCACCGCCTGCCTCTTGATCACTGGTCGTCGTTGTCCGGACAACCTGTGTGATTTGTTCACTTGGAGGGCCTGTCGGGCACCCTCCAGAGTTGGGATGGTACCGTGTTGATGGTACTTCTTAACTAGCGCATTTGAAATCCAGCGTTGAAGATGCTGAGTTGGTGATTTCATCCTCAGAGCGGATAACGATCTAGTAGGAATAGCAGTAGTGGTATTTGCAGTAGCAGTATTCAAAGGTGTGATTTTGAGAGCATCCATTATGGAAATACAGAAGATCTTGGAAAAGAGTGCATGTTTGATATAACAGACGTAATCAAGATAAATTCAGCTACTTCATCCTTTAGATGATCACACATGCCAATGATTGTTTTTTTTAGCCCTCTTATTGAGTTTTGAATAGGGTCTTATCAAATAGGTAAAGTATCATTTTAACTTGGTTAAGGAATCACGTCGTGTTCACCATTTTTTGTTTCCCTCGGAATTCAAGGATGACCTCCTAGATGGGAGATTCAAATGTTCTGATCAGTTTCTAACAGGTTTGTTCATAGAACTGGAAACATCCAATGATTTCACATCCATTTGGACCTGGTTTCCAAAGGTAGGCACTCATTAGCTTGTGAACTGATGAGGCTTAGGAATTTGCATTGGTCGAGAGGATGGGAGGTCGGACTCATCACACCTTTTTGAGGGGAATTATTTTCTATTCCGGGACTCTCTTTATAGATTTATGTTATGTTCGTGAATCCTTATTACATTACCAAGTATAAAATGAGCTTTCCTTAAGTTTAGTCAATCAACGATTAAATATGTAAGAAATTTAGAAAATCTTTTATATGTATTCGAGGTTATTCATCAATAGAGAATCATCCATATATATTTAGAGATTCTTGGTCAGTTGTGTCCTTCATAACATTTATATAAAAGTCTCTTGGTCATTCTGATGACCAGGCTAGTTTTAAAGCCACTCAGTGGGGCACTTGAAGTTTATTGTCATTCAGAAGGACATGAATTATTTCAGAGTTGGGATCGAACCCATAGATGGGCTACCTACATATCCATTGTTTTGGAAAAGGAATCAGTACCCAGGTAGTTCGAATAAGGGAGTATGATGTTTATGATTGATGGATCAAAACAGGATGTCATAATTACTTTTAACCTCTAAGCTCATGTGAGTCATGCTCGGTGTGGGAAACAAGAGGTATTGGTAATAAAATAGACAATTGGGCCATGAAAGATGTAATCATAAGAAATGGTTTGGGGCTTATGTATGTATGACTGCCCAGATAAATGAAGGTTAGGATTTACTTTAGGGAGAAAATCCAGGAACAGAGTCCATAAAGGTATATGTTCTTCATTGAGATTTAAATACTCTAACTTGGGACTTATTCCTGAAAAGGAAACCCAAATTAAGAGAGGATTGATAACTGGGTTTTACTCCTGAGAAGGAGTCCTAGATCAAATGTAAATTAGGACTGGTTAAAGAGAAATAAAGGGACTTGGGGCTTACTCCAGAAAAGGAAGCCCCAAATTTATAACTGGGACTTATTCCTAAAAAAGAGGCCCAAGTTAGGGGATTTGGGGCTTATTCATGAAAAGGAGGCCCATAATTATGACATGGACTTATTCCTGAAAAGAAGACCCAGGTTAAGGGATTATAACTAGGACTTATTCATAAAAAGGAGGCTCAGGTAAAGGATTAAGGTTTGGGGCTTACTCCTGAAAAGGATGCCCAAATTAGAGGACTTATGATTGGGGATTATTCCTGAAAAGGAGACCCAGGTTAAGGATTCTCTCATCTTAAAGGATGAGGTTGAATGAATGAACTCTCCATATTTAGTGACATAATGATATTTAAATCACTAGGTTTTGAGAGATATTCCACGGAATTCCTTTCAGATGAGGAATTCAAATCAAGAAATCATGCCATAAATGGCTTCGAAGAGTGTCTTGAAGACTGAATCTTAAATAGGAAAGGAGTAATGGCTTAAGAGGGGTAAAATGGGAAAGATGAGCAACCAAAAAGGAAGGGGCACACAAGTCTTGGAAGACGCGCAAGTACTGCCTGGGCGCGCAATTATTAGTCACACAGGTATACCTACGCGACATGTGTGGGGTACTTGCGCGATGTTCAACCGTCATTGAAATACTTGGGTGACTCTTTATTAAATCCTTAAAAATCCTCTTGAGGTTCTTCCATAAAAGGGACGTGCAAGTTCTATCGAAGGAGTAAGGCGGCACGCAAGTGTGACCACTTTCATTTTGGGTTGACCACGCAGGAGCGCAAGTGTTGACGTGTTTCAACACTTAGTCCTTCCTCCCTCTCTTTAGATCTTCCATTCTAGGTAAGAAGTTAGCTTAGATGTGTTCTGGAAGCTTTGAGAAGAGACTTGGGCGTCGGGAGCTTAAATCCGAGTCTCTGGAAAAGAAATCCTCTTGAATGGGGGGCCCACAGGGTCTATTAATAGGCAGGAGAAGACCCTGGGCAGTTACTAGGCGGTTATCACTTAGGTCGCGCAAGTCACTTGTGCGACCATAAGGGCATCGCACAACTGGACTTGCACGATAGTTATAGAACTTGCGCGACACAGGTGTGTTTTATCCTTTGTGAATTCCTTTGTCGATTTTTTATATTTTCTTCAAAGATTGATTCATTTTGAGATCAGATATTCCCCTTTTCCAATATTTAGATTCTGTGATGAAAAGATCGTCAACAGATATGTGTGTTCAATTATTTAGTTTCACTTATTGATTATTATTATTTAATCATTATAGCTTCATTAAAATGAACACATAAAGAAAATTTTATATCACCCATATTTTATTTCAATTATCAAGAATACATGTGTATTACTATGACCAAAATAAATGGTTATACAAGATGGAACAATGTTATTTTAAAAAAATAAATTATTTATTCAAAAGTAATTTTAAACATAACAATGTAGATTATTTTAACAGAATATTAATCTATTGAGTCATTTGGGATATGTTTCCGAGTATCTTAGGAAAATTAAATGGTAGCAACAACATGTTCCAATATTATTGGGGATAAGGCAATACATATATGAAAATGAAATGATTTTATGAGTATTAATTTTTTTTATAATTTTTTCTAATACTAATTTATTTTTTGAATGGTATGTTTTTAAAAAAAACTTAATAGTATCTTGGATAATAATTTCCCTATATTCTTTGGGTCTATCATACTAGTCTTTATTTATCACAAATATTTTTTTTCCATTTTAATTATTATATCAAAATTTGAAAGAACCTTTTTTAGGAATGTGAATTATGTAATTCATCCACATCTCTTAGCCATTTGGACCCTCTTACTGTGATCATTGGTGATGACTTTTGGTCTTAAAGAGATAGTTGTTTAATTTTATTCATTTTACCATCTAGTTATTCCAAATTTTTCATTACATTTAATATCTTATTGTAGTGAAATCAAATCATGCACATTATATTCTATTTATTTTAGTCCCTTCAATTCCAAAATATATATTATAATATTCATATCCTATTATTTATCTTATTCAATGTTGTATTAGATAACACATAACTTTTACATGGTCTCTTTTATTACAAACTAGGAAAAACATTAATCAAGAAATGTGGTGAAAATTTATGTATTTTATGAGTATGTACTTTTAAATCCCAAATTATTTATTAAAATTAAATGGACTATAATTTAGACTAATTATTTTTTTTCTAATTATAATCGTTTAATGTTCAATAATTAATTCATGTTATTTTAAATAATGAATCACTTTGAATACACAATCACAAATTAACACGATTAATAACATGATCAAAATACTGTTATAAAATTATTTTAACTTGTTAGTAAAATTATTTATTTCATAATAACAGTCTCATATATTTGTAGAAATAATTGTTTATTGAAAAAAACTATCTGGTCATCACATACAAATCTATAATAAAAAAACATAACATGAATGATGAAATCCAAGATGGAATTAATTTAATAAACTGGCTGATACATAACTCTCATCTCATTAACTAATGAAAATGATTTAATGACGGAACTAATGTTTTTTCACAACATATATAACACGTAAACTTCCATGTAATCCTAATGATTCATATATTGTAGTATGGTTCACATTTTTTAACTACTTATTCCATGTCACATTACATCTTATCTCTACACCAACCTTCACAACAAATATAATATATAATATTGATACCACATGATATATCCATATTATAACCCATTAACATTATATGGAATAATATGTGATGAACAATCGGTGAAGTCCTTAGAGAGTAAATATTAATAAAAACCTAAGTTAATATCAAATTCATCAGCCGTGATTTTCCCAAACAAACATAACAAGTAAAAGAAATACAACTCAAGTGATATAATTCCTTCATTCATTATTGTAAATAATGTAAATAAACAATGAGAAAATAACACCATAATATGATTCATAACATTCAAGAAAATAAAAATAAAATAACTAGAAATAAGTATATAAATGACACCATGGGATCAATTTATGACCATGAACTACTATAAAGAATACAATATCCATATTCCACCGAAGAAAGAATGAAATATTTTTATTAGATATTTCATGGTAAAATTTTATTCATATCCACTATGTTTCTTATTCACAGGGATAGGAAATAATATTAATGGAAATTCCCAAATCTTTTAAAAAAACATCACTAAGACAATATTGATTTAGATAAAAATAACATTATATAAAAATGAGGAAAATATAAATCTGATGAAAGATAAGGTAATGTGTTGTACATGTGAAATAATCTTAGATTTTTATGATCAACCATTTCATGATAACATACACCAAAATAATTACCCAAAATAGTCAATACATATTACATGTCCTCTAAAAAATCAATACTCTTCATCTGTACCCATGACTTCTGACCCACACCAAGACATGGTTGTATAAAACTGGGCTCCCTAAGTCCAATAATATCATAAATGTATGAAATAATAAACGAATTTTATGAATTATAAACATACACCCCCATTTCTATGAGATGCTATCAAACACACAAGTTATATTATCCTAAAAATATCATATATGCCTCTATTAAAACATGATTTATGTAACACCAAAACAATTATTTTTTATGAAATATCACATGTTGTTCTACAAAATAAATTTTCCTAAAATATCCATTGTAAATACATATTTTACATATTATGAAATTAAATACATATAATACTTGGATTAATATACTTGGATATAAAGATCCAACCACATGTACTATTCTGAAGATTTAATCATTAATATCATCATAGATCCTGTCCCTAGAAAAACCCATTTGATGATTTAGTATAAAATCACTATCTAAAGATTAACTGAATAGGAGATCATAGAATTAATTTCCCATACATGGTTTTTTACTAAGAACATATATTAGAGGAATATATTAGTTAGAAAACATGAATATTGTATTCGATTCCACAAACCAATTTTCAAATATTAAATGTTATAAACCTTATGATTAAAGAATATCTCTATAAATCAATGTATTAATCCATTTAATCTTGTTATCTAAACAAATGTTTAAAATTTAGTTTTTTTTTGGTGAAATCAAGATTCATATATAAGTTTTGGAGATCATTTAATGATGTTCGTGGTTTGGTTTCCTGGTTTGGAAAACAATGTAGTTAATGATGTAGTGTTAAATGTAAATTTTTTATGGTTATCAAATGTATAATAAATCTTTTCACTAAACTTTTTCATAGTTGGGAAATTATTTTTCATATTTTAGTGTTATATAGTAAAACATAGTGTATTCACCAAAACATTTGAAAAATGTACACCCTCCGAAACACATCAACAGTCACCTATACCCTATTGGAAACATTATCAAACCAAAACCAAACATTCCATAATGTAATCATACCCAAAATGAAATTCAATATAGAAACCATTATCTTACACTACATCATATTATCATATAAGAAAATTATTTAATAAAATTTTGAATTCAGATAAAATAATTTATACCCAAATAACTTATACTATAAAATAATAATGGATTTTGAAAATTATTCATAGTTTTTAATAAAAATGCATATGGACAACTTCTCAATGATATAGAGTTGAAGAAATAAATTATAATTTGGTTAAAAAATATCATGGTATTTTATAATGATATATTTTTTTATGGATAATTTACATTGAAATTCATGGATGATAATAAAATTTTACCTCATAATCCATATTATGTATTTAAAATAAAATTCCATCTAATAGTATAAAAAACATAAAAAAATTATTTTAGAAATTATATAAATATTTGGATGTTGATTAATATTAATATTGACATATTTAATATTTATATATAATTTATTCAAATGTTTTGGAATTTTTTACATATTTAATATAATAGGACAATGATGGTAAATACTTAATATATCATGGAAATAATATTTATGGGATTGAATAATATCAATAAATATTTTTATTACCCCTTTAATACATTTATAAACCATTTTAGTTATGTATTTTGGAATCATAAATCATCACTATATATTTAATCAATATCCTCTTATAATTTTAGAGACGAATAAAATATAAAATAGGAATTGTTATGGACACTATCATTGAATGTAATTTTCCATAATAACATTTTTTGATAAAAAATATTTTTCTCTTGTATTATTTCATTTTCCTACTCAAAATATCACAAATTAAATTTTTTTGATACTCATAACATTTATATGAATGATGAAATTCATTATATTTATTTTTGATGTTTTTTAGACACATTTATTCACTACCACTTTTCAATTCTCAAATTTTTTTCCAAGTGAATATTAATTGATGTATGTGTATGGTTGAGTTGAGTATTATGAATTCAATTTCCATCTTCAAATGACAATTAACTTATTTTCCATCTATTCGAATACAATTTATTATTTTGGAAATCCAACATAATTTTTTAAAAAATTTATCTATAGAATTTTTGTTTCCAATTATGGATTATGTAGTTAGATAAAATATATATTAGGGGATAAAATAATTATGTCAAAAATATAGAGATCCAAGGGATGATAAACTAAATTTATTCTAGAAGTAAATTATGTTTCCATAAATTATCATTGGCTGGTTGGACTCTCTTGACACCAATGATATTATTTATTGATTTTTCAAAATTATATAATCTTTTTATTTTTTAGGGAAATATTTATATGAATAAAATTGTGTGTAGTATATTCCCTATTTGAATTCCTCTACTACAGATAGCCTATATTATGGGTCAAAAATTAGTGTACTCTATATAAAAAATATGTCAAAAAATCATAAAAAAACACATGGATGTTTAACAATCATATATAAATTAAAATTATCTATTATTGAAATTTAAATGTATTCAGATAAAATACGATAAATTTTCATTAATTATTTTTCTAAAATTTTTATTATTGATATAATATTAAATATTAATCAAACATTAATAATATTATATGGATTTAACAAGGCATGTAAGATCCAAAAAAATAAAAAAATTTAGTATAAATATATATTTTAGAAAATGATTGAAAAATAATAATGTTGATATTAAAAATGTTATTAGTAGAGGTGAAGTACTCAAATTAAATTTTAGTTTTTAATGGATTTATTTTTAATCAACAATTGTAGTTCTTGATTTGGGATGTATATATAATGGTATTGATAAAATAATTCTAATTTATAGAATATTAGAACTATATATGCTTTTTTGGGGTATTCATTCACCAGAATCATTTTCAATAATTGTAATGATGAATTATAATTTATTTTATGAAAATAATGGAATTTGGGTGAAATGAAGATCTTGCGGGATTTATATTTAGATTTTTACATCATGTATAAATAGTGTTTGAATTATTTTTGAGACCATTATAACTATATATATTTATCAGTGTTGATCGTTGATGTGCATTAAAATGTTTCGGTGATGAAAATGTTCAATTTAGATAGTTGTGACACATTTAGGTTGTTATATTTAAACACCATCCTGATAACACATATTTAATATGATGATTGTAGTAGGAGTTAAAAAATAAAAATCCCATTGAAGGGTAATGAATAAATTTGTAATATTGTTTTACATTATTTAATTATCAACAGACCAATTCATAAGAGTTTTTCAAAAACTAATTTTGATTTTTTAACTAAGAATTTAATTGTATTATATAAATTTTTATCTCATGTAATGAGTATATTGAAAAAATTTTAAATTGTACTTTTTATTATTTATCATGTCATATTTAATTTGTAAATTATTTGGTAAATGCAATGTAAATTTATAGTCCTAAAATGATGGTGATTTTATTCTAGAATGACAATTGGGAATTCCAAAAATTAAAAAGAAAATTTATTTTCTAAATTCTCTATTTCAGCCTCTCTATGATATGTTATGTCATTAAAAACCTTTCTCATGATGAAATAAATCAATAATGAGTGGTCCATGATTCTTGATTATGTATATCATAATGGGATGTGAATATTTAGCCAAATGGTATTTTTGAATTGGAAAAAGAGTACACACCATAATGATGAGAATCATAAAATAATAATTATCATAATTCAGATCATATTATGATTAATAAGGGAATAAAATTTAATATATTTTAAGGTATCTTACTTTGATATTACTATTGTTATGATTACTAACTGTATTTTAAAAAATTATGAATTATTTATTTTTAAAAAATGGGTGAATCTATAAAATTCAATCCATGAAGGGTAAATAATAATTATGAATTGAATTTATAACGGTTTTTTTTACAAATTTTTAATAATGATACTTAACAAAAGGATAAAACGAATTAATAAAAAATTTAATGAATTTAATGAAAAAATTAATATGGTACAAAAGGAATGAACTCACCATATTTTAAAATAGTGGATAGATCGTAACACTTAAAAAATTTGGTTTTGTGTTGGAATCATATAAAAATGCATCTATGTATTCATGAAAATGGGGATAAAATTACATGGACTCATTTTTGAGAATATTATAATATAGAAAAAGAATATTTATATACTCAATATCAATGGATTTCAATAGATAAAAAATTTAAATCTATTTTCCATAGAAGGAAAGAAGTAGGGTAATCAAGATTATAATTTTTATCATATTGAAGTTATTT